>CM057456.1:13174375-14384687 GCA_016271365.2 Neoceratodus forsteri
ATATCGAAGAGGACTGGGCCCAATGCCGATCCCTGTGGCACTCTACTGGTCACTCCCATCCCCTGAGTGCCTGCCATTTACCACCAACTTCTGCCTCCTGTCCTTAAACCAGGTACTCCATCAGTCTCTCCTTCAGTAGGGTTCACTATATCGCCAGGCCCTTCCCTGAGATTGTCTGCAAGGACTTACAACTTGATTTTAACCACTTGCAAGAAAACCTTTTGTATCTAAAACTTTTATTAAATGCCAAAAAAAACAAAGGCCATGCTCTTTGCAGTGCTTGTACATGCTTCGAATCAACATCCACGGCACCCCAAATTACCACCTTACTGGGTGAGTCACTTGAGTTTGTGATCAGATTTAAATATGTAGGCCTTTGGATTGACCATAAACTCTCCTTCGTTGAACACATCAAAGAACTTGCTAAAAAACTAAAACAATGGCTTGATCTGTTTTTCCGCATCAAGCACTTACTTACCCAGGAAGCCAAAATTAGATTGGTTCAAACCACCTTTCTTCCGCTTCTGGACTATGCAGATTTCCTGTATGGACAAGGCTCTAGCACTGCATTAGCTAAGTTAGACACTCTATTTCACCGGGCATTAAGATTTATTACTGGAGCGCCATATTCCACTCATCACTGTTTCCTATGCTGGGTTGGGTGTCACTCAAATTTAGGAGACAAAACAATGCAGTCATCTGGACGTACAGACCAGTCATCAATAAGCTCCCCCAATATATCTCAGATTGCCTACCTGCTTGCTCTTTTGGTAGCTACTCATTGAGAAGCTTCTCCTGTTTTACACTTGTCACCCCCAGAGTTAGAACATGATTTGGTAGCTCAGCCATAAGTCATGCCCTTCCTGCTTTATGGAATAACCTACAAAAAGCTGAAAACAGCGAACCCTGTCAATTTGTCCATATTTAAAACACTGTTCACACGTTCTTTCAACTAGTCCTGTACTTGCTTCCCCTGATGTTCTGCTGACCTAGTGCAAGTATGCTTGACTCCTACCTTGGTTGACCTGTCTCTACCACCCCATTTACTCTACACTCTTGCTTTCTAACACATCATTCTCCTTTCCAGGATTCTACCGTTGATGTTGTATAGATATTGTGTATATTATGTATATCTGTATATAGGGTACTGCATTTTAGATGTATAATTATTGTTTGTTATTCTCTGCCAGCTCTTGTTCTACATATGTTCTGTATTGTTTGCTGAAACCAGCTGTTGTACCACTATTTTTTTCTGATATCAACTTTTGTATACTTTTGTTTTATGTGTGTCAGCGTGGCTCAGTTGGCAGCACATCCGCCTCTGGACCAGAAGGTCATGGGTTCTCGTCCCACACCGGGATTGAACTTGCACCTCAAAATCGCTGGCATCAGAGTGCAGTATTGGGGGGTGCTGTACTGCTGGGGTGTGCCGTCCTTCCGATGAGACGTTAAACCGAGGTCCCTTCTGCCCATCCTGGTGGAAGTAAAAGAACCCAGGGCACTCTTCACAAAGAGCAGGGAACATTCCCGGTGTCCTGGCCAACATTCCCCTTCCCATAAACCGGTTCATGCAATTATCCAGGCTGTGTGTGGGTGATGATGTGTGATATGGCTGCCACCACACATTCAGTCACTTCACTACCAGTCTAGCATTGCCTGTAAAGCACTTTGGGATACTCTGTATGAAAAGTGCTATATAAATGCGATTCTTCTTATGTACACCTAACCCAGGTACACCTTGTAAATGAGTCCTTCTCAATAGTGTTTCACCTGGTAAAATAAAGATTGATTGCTTGATTAATTAAATGATTGATACCTAGCTCACCACCTTCTCCCTAACCCCCCCGGTTGCTAAGTTTCTTTATCCAGCCTCCTGTGTGGTACAGTGTCAAAGGCCTTACTGAAGTCCAGACAGGATACATCCATTTACCTCCCCAGTCTCCCAGTCAAAAAAATCTATGAGATTTGTTTGACATGACCTGCCCCTGTGAAACCATGCTGCCGGTGATCCTGCAGCCCATTCATCTCCAGGTACTCCATCAGTCTCTCCTTCAGTAGGGTTTCCATTCATTTCTCTACCACTAATGTCAGACTGACTGGTCTGTAATTGCTAGCCTCCTCCCTGCTACCGCTCTTGTGCAGAGAGACCACACTAGCCCTCCTCCCATGGGTGTTGGCAGGGATACTCAGTGTACTTTGCTGAGTACAGTAAACTCTGGAAAATCCAGGGGCAACATGAGCCTCAGGCCAGGGCAACAAACACAAACAGCTGGAGTAAAATAATGAAGCTGCCCTTTCCAGTTTTGTGCGGGGTCACAGCAGCTAGTAAGTATTTAACTGAACTTGTGAGTGATCACATTAAGTGGAGGTGGGGTGGGGGCAATATGCCGTGAGTTGGACCCGATGCGGTTTGTTCCTCTGGACATCTGTAAGGCTGGCTACATTGATGTGGTACAGAGGCTAATCACAGTGAATCCTAAACACTGTAACTAAAAGCCGGCCAACCTATGTCTGATTGGTAGTGTGTGTGTGTGTGTGTGTGTTAGATAAAATAAAATGTTGTGAATCTATTAGGACCTTTGGTTTACTACATATTGTTGACTGAAATGGAGGTGGGGTAATGTTTTTGTGGTGGAGCACCACATTCAATTCAATTCAATTTTATTTTACCAGGAAAACACCATTGAGAAATCTTATTTGCAAGGTGGTCCTGGAGGAACAATAGATAAAGCACAATAGGGCAGTTACAAATACAGGAAAGGTGCACAAGTACGATTGCAGACACAGGAATTACAATAATTATGATACAGTGAGCTTCATTCATAGAAGTACCTAACAAGGGAGTGCTAATACTTAAGGAAACAGAAGAATCACATATGGGAGTAGACAGATATACAGAAAGTGCTGTCGGGGAGAGAGAGAGAAGAAAGGGAGTGGGAAAAAATACCTGAGGTATTTGTAGTGAAGGAGAAGGGGAGGAGGGGGAAGGGGGGGGAGAGAAGAGGGGTGGGCTGGAGGGAGAAAGGAGGGTGGAAACTGCAAGGAACCGGACTGATGGGATAGGGGCTCCAGAGGAAGGACTTAGCAGATATGAGGCAGAAGATGAAAACTGTACAGGAGGACAGCAAGGCAGAGAGTCAGTAAGTGCTATAGAAGTGACCAAGGAAGTATTTCATAAGGATGTAACAGGGTTATGAGTAGCAAATGCAGGTATCATTTAGGGCAAGCCTAGTCAGTGACTTGAAGGTACATATCCTGACAAATTGTGCAAGTTTAAGTGTCTTTTGTAAGGTGTTCCAAAGGGTGGGAATGGCATGGCTTAAAGATGAAGCGCCATACAAGGATCTTATTCTGGGGCTATCTAGCATGATGTAAGAATATTTCCTGAGTGCATACATGCAGGGGGAGCATTTGAACAGAGTAGAGATGTATGGAGGAAGTTTCATGGTGATGGCTTTGTAAGCCCAGAGGGAGACATTTCACCACCTCCTTGTACCCAGCTAGGTTCAACCTATCTGCAAATACAGAGAACAGTGATGAGAACTGAATGGGGCATTTGTGATAAATCTTAAGGCTCTATGGTAAAGTGTGTCCAGATCAGATAGGGCTGATTTGGAGCAATGGCTATAGAGGAAACCAGCATAATCAAGTAATAGTAGGAATGTTGTTTGGACCAATCTTAGTTTGGCCTCGTAGGTAAGCAAATGCTTTATGCAGAAGAATAGTCAGAGGGCTGGATATTCAAACTGCACCATTCTTAGGCGCAAGCCCTTCGCTTGCGCAAAATAGTTAGTGTGGGGACATATTCAAAGGAGTTGCGCCATTGAACAACCTTTGAATATCACCCCCAGCCATTAGTCACTGTGCATGGCAGTGGAACTTTGCGCCACTGCAAGTTGTCAGGAGGAGCATACAACTGGCGGTGGCGCAAGTACCATTGCGCCATGCGCAAAATCCCCATATTCAAAATGTGACATGCAAATGGGGCCATAATTCATGCAAGGTGTGGGGGGGGCCATTTGCATCTGATTATGGCTCATTTGCATGCCATTAGCATGCAGATGTGCCGATCCCCGAGGACTTGCGCCTGGTGCCCTGCCAGGCAGCAGTTTATGCATGGTTCCTCCCCCTCCAGTTCAGCATGCATTCATTTGCATTGCGCTGTTGCTCAGCATGTTTTCTGTGGCGCAACTGCCTCCTGCTGAATATCGCAGAATGGAGCAAGTTTGGACTTGCGCAGGCGCAACCCTATTGCGCATGGCGCAACCCTTTTGAATATCTAGCCCAGAGTCTTTAGCGTAG
Source organism: Neoceratodus forsteri (assembly GCA_016271365.2). Classification (NCBI taxonomy): domain Eukaryota; kingdom Metazoa; phylum Chordata; order Ceratodontiformes; family Ceratodontidae; genus Neoceratodus; species Neoceratodus forsteri. Next base: position 13,178,678 of record CM057456.1, read on the forward strand.
TTTTTTTGATAATTCCTCAATATGGGTAACAAAGGAAAGTTTGCAGTTCAGCCAAAATCCTAGGTATTTGAACTTGCTCACAATCAAGTGATTCTCCAGGAAGGTCGTGGATACGGTGGTTGGTATTCCGGGGAGAGTGGTAGAGGCTTTTGGCTGTGGGAGAGTAAGATGACTTTTGTCTTTGGCACGGAGTAATAATTTTAGGTGAAGCAAGTTTTGTTGAAGTTGTCAAATCCACGCTGCAGTTCTGAGCAGGCAAGTTCTAAGGCCAGCTTGCCAACATAGAGCACAGTGTCATCTGCAAAGAGATGTACACTAGCAGTATTAATATTACAGTCAATATCATTGATATATAAATCAAAAAGGAGGGGCCCAAGACAGATCTTGGGGACTCCTCTCGGGAGGATTTTAAGGGGGGAGAGGGCACCATGGGCTTTTATTTGTTGTTGTCGGCCTTTGAGGTAGCAGGAGAACCAATTCAGAGTGGTGTTTTCTAGTCCAAGATTGCTTAATGTAAGCAACAGCAGATCATGATCCACGATATAGAAGGCATTGCTAAGGTCCAAAACAAGAGCGCAAATATGGTTTTTGGCATCAAGAGACATTTGCCAGTCATTTGTGACCTTAGCTAGGGTGGGAACCGTGCTATGATTGAGCCTAAACACAGACTGTAGCAGGGTTAAGTACATTTGAGGAATCCATGTGTTCTCTCAGCTGTGCAATGACTAGCTTTTCAAGTAGTTTTAAGAGGAGAGGTAAAAGAGAAATTGGTTGGTAGTTACTGAGGTCACTTGGGTCACCAGATTTAAAGAGAAGAATGACATGCGCTATTTTCCAGGTGGCAGGAAGAGTCCTTGTGTAAGGGACATGTTAAAGAGATGGGTTATAGGTGATATACAGAGTAATAGCCTAATTTCAGAAAGAAAGGTTCAAGATGGTCAGCACTGGTGCTTTTCTTGTCATCTAGTGCAATTAGTAGATCTTCAACCTGCATAAGGGTGACTGGCCTGAAACTAAAGTGAGAGGGAAGGTGAGTGGCCTTGGACAGAGGGCAAGAAGGGACACCAGTGCAGGTCTGGTGAAGTAGCTTACTAGCAGGAGAGGAGTCACAAGCTAGGCCAGCAGTGGAGAAGTGATGATTTAGTTGGTCTAGTATGTCCTGTGTTTTTGTGAAGGTGTCGCCCCCTGATACTATTTTAGCTGGGAGGGATGACGATGGGCTACATCCTTCAGTGTCTCTAAGGATTTGACAGTGTTATTTTTAGATGAGTCCAGCGAATTTTGGAAGTATTTTGCCTTTTCATCTCGTATGAGCCTGGTACAATAGTTTTTGCGGCTCTGAAAGCAGTCCAGTCTGAACCAGCAACCTCCATAATCTCTTGCCCGGAAAGAGCAAGCTGGAGCAGTCCAGGAAGAGGATACAACCTCGCGCCAAAGAGGATGTACATTCCTGGAAGGCAATGGTTGCAAATACTAGGATCCTAACCAACAAACTTCCTAAACTCACAGCCATCTTGGAAGTACTTGCGCCTGGTGCCCTGCCAGGCAGCAGCCGTCGGGATGATGTTACCTGCAGCCCGATCGAGGGCAGAAGAGTGAAAATCCCACCATCATTCCCCCACTGGGCCCGATCGCAGGCAACATCCGGGGTTATTGCCCATATCCCGCGAACGGAGTTTCGGTCCACTGATTCCACCAGGGCTATGTTCGGAGGAGGGGGGTTGTATTTTACACTGATACAGCCGCCGGTCAGGGCTTTTCTTTCGTCCACTGGACCACCAGGGATGTATTCGGGGGTTGTTTTAACCAATGCAGCCCGCGTCTGCTGGTGGGGGACATTTCTGCCGTTGCCTGCGATCGGACCAGTGGGGGTGGTGGTGGATTTTCACCTTTGCCCACGACTGGCCGCGGGTGCACAGGGAGTGGGTTGGGGGCCAGCCACAGGTGGCAGCTGCTGTGTTGGCGCCCTGCAATGCAGCAGCTCACCTGTGGTGGCCCCTCACTTGAGCCTTTTTCTTTTGGCTCAAAGTTGTGCAGGCGGAGGTTGGGGTTGCAGCTCAGAACTCTGCACAGCCCGGCTGAATATTGGGCTGTGTAGTTTATGCATGGTTCCTCCCCCTCCAGTTCAGCATGCATTCATTTGCATTGCGCTGTTGCTCAGCATGTTTTCTGTGGCGCAACTGCCTCCTGCTGAATATCGCAGAATGGAGCAAGTTTGGACTTGCGCAGGCGCAACCCTATTGCGCATGGCGCAACCCTTTTGAATATCTAGCCCAGAGTCTTTAGCATAGTTTTTTTGATAATTCCTCAATATGGGTAACAAAGGAAAGTTTGCAGTTCAGCCAAAATCCTAGGTATTTGAACTTGCTCACAATTTCAAGTGATTCCCCCAGGAAGGTCGTGATACGGTGGTTGGTATTCGGGGGAGAGTGGTAGAGGCTTTTGGCTGTGGGGAGAGTAACATGACTTTTGTCTTTTTGGCACGGAGTAATAATTTTAGGTGAAGCAAGTTTTGTTGAAGTTGGTCAAATTCACGCTGCAGTTCTGAGCAGGCAAGTTCTAAGGCCAGCTTGCCAACATAGAGCACAGTGTCATCTGCAAAGAGATGTACACTAGCAGTATTAATATTACAGTCAATATCATTGATATATAAATCAAAAAGGAGGGGCCCAAGACAGATCCTTGGGGGACTCCTCTCGGGAGGATTTTAAGGGGGGAGAGGGCACCATGGGCTTTTATTTGTTGTTGTCGGCCTTTGAGGTAGCAGGAGAACCAATTCAGAGTGGTGTTTTCTAGTCCAAGATTGCTTAATGTAAGCAACAGCAGATCATGATCCACGATATAGAAGGCATTGCTAAGGTCCAAAACAAGAGCGTAAATATGGTTTTTGGCATCAAGAGACATTTGCCAGTCATTTGTGACCTTAGCTAGGGTGGGAACCGTGCTATGATTGAGCCTAAACACAGAATGTAGCGGGGTTAAGTACATTTGCGGAATCCATGTGTTCTCTCAGCTGTGCAATGACTAGCTTTTCAAGTAGTTTTAAGAGGAGAGGTAAAAGAGAAATTGGTTGGTAGTTACTGAGGTCACTTGGGTCACCAGATTTAAAGAGAAGAATGACATGCGCTATTTTCCAGGTGGCAGGAAGAGTCCTTTTGTGTAAGGGACATGTTAAAGAGATGGGTTATAGGTGGCGACAGGAAGTAATAGCCTAATTTCAGAAAGAAAGGTTCAAGATGGTCAGCACTGGTGCTTTTCTTGTCATCTAGTGCAATTAGTAGATCTTCAACCTGCATAAGGGTGACTGGCCTGAAACTAAAGTGAGAGGGAAGGTGAGTGGCCTTGGACAGAGGGCAAGAAGGGACACCAGTGCAGGTCTGGTGAAGTAGCTTACTAGCAGGAGAGGAGTCACAAGCTAGGCCAGCAGTGGAGAAGTGATGATTTAGTTGGTCTAGTATGTCCTGTGTTTTTGTGAAGGTGTCGCCCCCCTGATACTATTTTAGCTGGGAGGGATGACGATGGGCTACATCCTTCAGTGTCTCTAAGGATTTGACAGTGTTATTTTTAGATGAGTCCAGCTGACTTGGAAGTATTTTGCCTTTTCATCTCAGATGAGCCTGGTACAATAGTTTTTGCGGCTCTGAAAGCAGTCCAGTCTGAACCAGCAACCTCCATAATCTCTTGCCCGGAAAGAGCAAGCTGGAGCAGTCCAGGAAGAGGATACAACCTCGCGCCAAAGAGGATGTACATTCCTGGAAGGCAATGGTTGCAAATACTAGGATCCTAACCAACAAACTTCCTAAACTCACAGCCATCTTGGAAACAGAAAGGTTGGACTGGATGTCTGTAACAGAAACGTGGTTCACGGAAAACCACGGATGGGATACGGCCATTCCCGGTTACAATCTGTTCAGGAAAGACAGGCAGGGCAAAAAAAGATGGGGAGGTAAGCCATTTACATTTGGGAGGAAATAAAAGCCACAGAAGTAAAAGGGCAACCTGGGGACTTCGAGTCACTGTGGCTAACAGTAGACACGGGCAAGGGAAACCCCTTCAGAGTCGGCGTCCTGTACAGACCCCCAAATCAAGGAGAAGGAGACAAAGAATTAATTAGAGGAAATTCACAAAATGTCTGATAAAGGCGAAGTAATATTGGTGAGGGACTTCAACCTACCAGATATTAACTGGAGCACACTAACTGCAGCAACAACAAGAAGTAGGGACTTCTTATTGTCACTACAAGGTACAGGACTGTGCCAGCTTGTTAAAACCCCAACAAGGGAAAGTGCCATTCTCGATCTTGTCCTTACAAACTCAGAAAGGATCAAGGACATTGAAGTAGGATGCCATATGGGCAACAGTGACCACTACATGGTAAGCTTTAAGGTAAACATAACACAGGACACCAGCCACTCAAAGATTAAGGTGTTAGATTTCAGAAAGGCTGACTTCCAAAAAATGAGGAATAACATAAGAAGCCAGTTAATAGAAATACAGGCTGAGGAGGTGGAGATCATGTGGGGGAGACTCAAGAGAGCAATAAAGACTGCCACAGATCAATGTGCCAGATAGGTCAACAAAGCAAAAAGAAAAATAAATCCTCTATGGTTTTCCAAGAAGTGGCTACCACAGTCAAAGAAAAAAAGAAGGCATACTGCATATACCAGGAAACCAAAACTGAGAAAGACTGGGAGTTGTACAAGGAAAAAAATGAAAGAGTCTAGCAAACAAATTAGAAAGGCAAAAGCACAGACAGAGGAAAAGATAGCAGAAGGGGCAAAGAGAGGAGACAAATCATTTTTTAGATACATTAGGGAACATAGGAAGCCAAAAGGAGGGATAGTAAAGATTGCTACTGAAGAAGGGAAATATATCAAGCATGATCCAGAGAAAGCCAAAATCCTCAACAAATACTTCTGCTTGGTGTTTACCAAAGAGGACACAGGAGATGGCCCAGCCTTAAAAAAACACAACGCCCCAGGACCAGGGGTAGACACGAGTCCCTTTACAGAAGCCGAATTACGGGAGGCGCTAAATAAACTAAAAGCAGACAAAGCCATGGGACCAGACAAGATGCACCCCAGAATCCTTAAGGAACTGGGGGCAGATTTGCAGCCCCTCTGGCACTTCAGTTCACAAAATCCTTGAACAGCGGTGTGGTACCCGAAGATTGGAAAAAGGCAAAAGCGGTTCCACTTCACAAATCAGGCAGTTGAGAAGAGGCTAGTAATTACAGACCAGTGAGCCTCACATCTATAGTACGGAAACTAATTTATTTATTTATTTAGTGATTCAGAAAAGACCTTTGAGCGCAAGCTCTTTTACAAAGGTTCCACGTCATAGATTGCAAAACAAAGTACAATAGGAGAAAGCAAAGGTACATTACAATGAACGATACAGCTTGGATTCAGAACTTACAGAATAACTCAAAACATAGATACACATTAAATAACAAGAAAAACACTTTATGGGGGGGGGATAAGCAGCCACAAAGTGTCTTGTCAGTAGTTCAGAGGGACGGGGATAGCTGGCAGTGGGGTAAAGAAAGGAGGTACGAGAGAGAGGTATGTACTGCGGTGGAGGTGAAGGGTGGGAGAAGAAGGATGATAAGTTATAGGGAGAAATGGTGGGGTAAGGGGAGGCTGAGTGGAGAGGACATGCTAGAGTAAAATGGTGGGGTGTGAGGGGGCATGGTCAGGCAGCCTGCATTAGTAGTGACTGTTAGGGAAACTCACGGGACTGTGAGTTGGGGGAGGGAGGGTGGTGCCGAAGGAGCATGACGCAAACAGATTGCTGAGACAAGTCATGAGAAGGGACAGAGGGAGGGGGTACCTGAGGCCTGCCTAGTGCTTGCTGGGGGGCAGAGAGAGCAGGTGTGGCTGGACTCAGGGGCAGGTGCACTTAGAGAGTGTTATGAGGTGCTGTTTGAGATCAGTTTTCAATTGTGCCAGACAACTGGTGGCCAAGAGGTGTCCAGGGAGTTCATCATCCATAGGGGGGCCCGGTAGGCAAATGCATGTTGCCCAAGTGAGGTGCGACAGAAGGGGATAGCCAAGGCCCCTCAAGTCCTCCCTCTGGTGACCTGTAATGAGTTGGCCATAATGGAGACACTACTCAAACAGAGGATCATAGCATTCCTCAAAACTAGTGGCCAACAACAACCTAAACAGCACGGTTTCACAGCAGGTAGGTATGCCAGACAAATCTGCTTGAGTTTTTTGACTACACTACAAAAATAGTGGACCATGGTGGGGCAATAGATGTGGCCTACCTAGACTTTAGTAAGGTCTTCGACTCGGTTCCACACAGAAGGCTGGTAAAGAAGCTTGACCACACAGGGGGTTGGTCCAGAAGTAGTCAAATGGATACAAAACTGGTTACAAGGCAGAACCCAGAGGGTTCAGGTTAATGGAACGCAATCGACGGAAGGCAGGGTGACCAGCGGGGTGCCCCAGGGCTCAGTGCTACGGCCTCTGCTCTTCAATGTTTTTATAGCAGACATCACTGACGGACTGGAAGGGAAGGTGTGTCTGTTCTCAGATGACACCAAGACATGAAACAGGGTGGACACCTCAGAAGGAGTGAGCAAGATGGAAGCTGACCTCAAGAAACTAGAAGAATGGTCTGGAATGTGGCAGCTGAGATTTAACGCCAAAAAGTGCAAGGTCATGCACATAGGAAAGAAGAATCCAAGAAAGGAGTATTACCTAGGAGGCGAAAGACTGGAGGCCTCAAATCAGGAACGAGATCTGGGAATCATAATCTCAGATGACTTAAAGGTTAGTAAGCAGTGCAAGAAGGCAACATTAAAGGCCAACAGAATGCTGGACTGCATTGGGAGGGGAATCACGAGCAGGAGGAGACAGGTGGTACTACCACTGTATAGATCGCTGGTCAGGCCTCACCTGGAATACAGAGTCCAATTCTGGAGGCCTCACCTCAGGAAGGACATTGACTGGGTGGAAACAATACAGAGAAAGGCGATAAAAATGACTCAGGGTCTGCAGTACATGTCCTATGAGGAAAGACTTAAGGAACTGAATATGTACTCCCTGGAACAGAGAAGAGAGAGTGGGGACATGATTGAAACATTCAAGTACATAAAAGCTATTAACAAGGTACAGACACAGGAACTTTTTCACTACAAGAAGGGCTTCAGGACCAGGGGACATGACCTCAGGCTGCAAGGAGAGAGAATCTCTACCAACACTAAGAAGTTTTTCTTCACAGAAAGAGCGGTGGACGCCTGGAACAGCCTGCCCCAAGAGGTTGTGGGGGTCAACACTGTGGGGGGATTCAAGAATGCATGGGATAGACATAAGGGAACCCTGACTACAAAGGGCAACTAGAGTGTCAAAATAGGTCTAAAACAAATGGGCAGACTAGATGGACCTAGCAGTCTCCTTCTGCCATCAACTTCTATGTTTCTATGAGACTAACTTTGTCTTACGTGCTCTCTTCCAGAGGTAGTCTCTGTGTCGTAAGGACGTTTTCAATACACTTACAAACCAGGGAAAGTTTATTTTCCTAGGTCTAAGTTTAAATATTGGAGTGTGCTTATTGATAACTTTCAAGACAAGATTCTGGAACTGGTAGCAGGCTTCTGGGACTGTGGATGCAAGGTAAAAGTCTTGCCATCTGATCATGCTTACATCAGCCAAGAAGCTGGTGATACTAAATTTACGAAAACTCCTTTTATGAATGAAGTTGAGTGAAGAGTTAATTTTAGGTAAAAGTCTTAAGCAGACTATGGCCCTATGGTCACTAATATCATTGTGAAATACTCCACTGCAGGCAATTTTGTGGGGTTTGTTAGTGAGGATCAGATCAAGAAGTGAACTGGGTTCAGGGGGTTTAGTGTTAGGAGGGGTTATGTTGCAAATTAGTTGAGAAAAACCATGGGCAACACAAAATTCTTTTAAGAGTTTGGAACAAGGAGATTTCCAGTCTAGATTAGTCACCCAAAATTAGGGCTTCTGAGTCATTTGGTTCTAGAATCCTCTGAAGGTGAGGGAGTATCCCAAGTCCTCCTGAGAGGGGTCTATAGCAACCAGACATGTAAATGGTCTCATAAGAGGATAAGGCGAGGCTTTCAAACTCCTTAGGTGAGGAGGTAGAGTCGACAACCGAGATCAAGAACTTATATAAAACATAAATAGCGACCCCGCCTCCCCTGGAGGGCCTGTCAGTCCTGAATACTTTACAACAGGAAATGTTACTAGAGTGGTCGGGGGTGGCAGCTCAAAGCCAGGATTCAGCATATTGTTGATTGAAATGGAGGTAGGGTAATGTTTGTGTGGTGGAGCAGCACATCTTTTGGTTTGTGTTTACGGGGAAGAGGGCAACAGTTCCGTTAACTCTAGAGTACAAGTTTAAAATTCCTGGCTATGCCCCTGCCTCCTCCAGTCCTCTGCAAGTACACCTGTCCCCAATGAGGTGCTGAATAGTATTGCCAGAGGGGTGGCTAGCACTGTCTTTAGTAGTTTTAGTATGCTTGGGTGGAGTCAATGTGGCCCCGTGGTCTTGTTTTCCTTTAGGGTTCCCAATCCCCAGCAGACTCTCTCCTCCAAAAATGGACTTGTGTCCACTCACCCCTCCCCTTCCCCGGTGCCTGCTAATACATGTTGGTCTGTCCCCTCCCCCCTCCACTGTGAAGACTGAGCAGAAGTACTCATTTAAAATTTTAGCTTTTTCTTGATCTTCTTCTGCACAACCCCCCACTCTCCTCACTATACCACCCTTTCCCTCCAACTTTTCACTCATATACCTGAAGAAAGTCTTATTCCCTTTTTTGACCTCCTTGGTGATTCTCTCCTCTGTAGATTTATGGCTCCACTGTAGTGCAGTAAAAACAGGTTACTCACCTGTAACAGTAGTTTTAGGAGTGGTATATGATGTTCAGCCACACTTCTGGCAGTGTTCCTTTCCCCTTTAGGGCTTGCTGGAATGTCTTCAAGCTGGCTCCTCCCACCCACTCAGGTGGTAGCTCCCTCTGCACCACTCCGTGACGTCAGATCTTGCCTGCTAGAAGCAAAATCAGTGTGCCACTTGCCAGGGGAGGTAGGGTGTCAGTGTGGATTAAAATCATATACCACTTCTAGAACTACTGTTACAGCTGAATAACCTGTTTTTCTAGGGATGTGGATACAATGTTCAATCCACACTTCTGGCAGACTCCTAGCAGTTCTCTGGTAGGAGGGAGGCAAGGCGCACACCCCCTACTTAGGGAGAGAGAGACTGGAGAACTGAGGCCCCAAAACCAGCATCCCAGCATGACTCAAGGTCGATGTGGTAGTGGGAAATATAGGTGTGTGCTGACTTCCTGGTAGCAACCCTGCAGATATCCTGGATAGGACATCCCTGGAAGCAGCCACCGAGGCAGTAGTATGACAGGTGGAATGAGCCCTTAGCCCTACGGGATGCTCCCTACCTGCCAACCTACAGCAGAGGTCCATGCAGGGTACAATCTACCTGACAATCGTCCACTCAGCTGCCGGTCTGCCAGGCACAGCTTCAGCGTAGGTGACAAAGATCTGGTGAACCTCTTCCCAAACTCCAGCTGTGCGATACTTATAATAGGCTAGCGCTCGCTGCAGGTCCAATGTATGGAGCCTGTGCTCGGCCTCGGAGGTGCAGCTGGTGAAGTACACTGGGAGATTAATCACCTGGTTAAGGTGAAAATCGGACACGACCTTTGGGAGGAACTTCTGGTTGAGGTAAATGACAATCTTGACCCTGTGGAAGACCAGGTAAGATGACTCCACTGAGAGCGCCTGGAGTTCACTGATCCTTCTGGCTGACATAATAGCCACCAGGAAGGCGGTCTTCCACAACAGATGTGACATCTCACATCTGTGCATCAGTTCAAATGACTTGCTCATGAGCTTTGCCAACACCAGCAACAAGTCCAAAGGTGGTGGTGGTTCACGCACCAGAGGGGAATTGTGGTCAAGGCCTTTGGAAAAGCGCCAGACCAGTCGGCCCGGTGGCGCAGAGGGCTGAGGCACTGGACGCCACACCTCACGCCATGCCAGCAACCTGGGTTCAGGAATGAGCCTGGGCCACCAGGGGTCGGCAGGGGGAAAGAGGATTGAGCGTCCGGAGGACTACTCTCCTCTCTCGAGGGGAGAGGGACTAGTTGTCCCGCTCGCTGACTGCCCTCTGGCCATGGCTGGAGGGCAGTACAGGTCGGGAGGCTCGAAGCTGCCGTTCTTGCATTGGCAGGGAGGAGGCACAGGCAAAAATAGGAAAAGCGAGCCTGGCAGACTCGATGATGGTCTGCCGCTCCCAGGAGTGGTCCCCCGGATTCTGGATTAGGTCTCCGGGAGGGGGGAGAAGCCGGCAACCTCCTCCTGGCCCTGCCGTGGGGGTCCGCATAGCATGGAGCATCAGGACCAGAGAGAGAGTCCCTCCAATCGGAGGGCTGTAGCCGCCTGCCAGTGCCCAGGAGGAAAAAGTACAAATTAAAAAAAAAAAAGTGCCAGAACACCTTTTCCTGTGCCACCGACTGCATACCAGCCTGCACCTGGTAATCAGAGATGGCTGCCAGGTGCACCTTAAGGGTCATTGACCGAAGGATCGACTGAGAGAGGGACCAAGGTAGTCAAGAAGATCAGCCATCAGGCAAGATAAGGGGTCCAGCCCCTTGCCTTGGGCGCCAGATGGAGAACCTCTTCCATTTGAAAGCATAGCATTTTTGGGTCGACTCCTTCCAAGAAGCCTCAACCAAGGTGAGGACATCTTCGGAGAGACCCAAAGCCTGGAACTCTAGCCGCTCAGGAACCAGGCTGTCAGGTGCAGGGATTGAAGGTCTGGGTGGAGTACCTTCCCCTGATGGACTGACAGCAGATCTGGGCATACCAGAACTAGCAAGGCCATTCTGGAGCCACCAGGATCATCCATGCCTTGTTCCTCCTGGCCTTGATCAGCATCTTGTGGATCAAGGGGAACAGAGGGAAGGAATATAAAAGGCCCAGGGCCTGGAAAAGGCATCCCCCTGCAGCGTCCCCTGCTGAGGAGAGCGGGCACAGTACAGACTCAGCTTTGCATTCTACCTGGAGGCAACCAGGTCCACCAGAGGGCTGCCCCACTGGGAGAATGAACAGGCTGCATACTGCCTCGAGGTGGAGAGACCACTCATGAGATGCCTCACCTACACGGTTGAGAGTGTCCACCAACTGGTTGGAGACACTGGCCACATGGATGGCCAAGAGATTAGCCTCCAGGCTGCACACGAGGGTCTAAACATGGAGAGCTTCCCTGCACAAGGGAACATTGTGCGTCCTGCCCTGTTTGCTGAGGTAGGACATGGTCATGGTGTTGTCCGTCTGGACCTGAACGACCTGACCCCGAACATGCGGAGCAAAGGCTGTCAGTGCCAGCTGCACAGCATGCAGTTCCAGCCGGTTGATGTGGCATCAGAACTCCTTGGGGGTCCAGAGTCTGTGGCCCCTGTGTTCCCCCATGTGGGCACCCCAGCCCATGAGAGAGGCATCAGTTGTCAGGATGACCATTGGCTCTGAGCGGACAAACAGAATAACTTCCTGCAGATGTTCAGGGACTAGCCACCACTTTAGGGCATCCCACATCAGCTGGGTCATAGTGACAATCTGGTCGAAGTGGCCCTTGCACTTAGACCACTGCCAGGCCGCCAGCTCCCACTGCAAAGAGTGCATTTCTCCAGTGGGCCAAACAGACCATGCTGGTGCAAGCCGCCATGTATCCCAGTATGTGCAGCAAGTCTCGAGCAGGGTACAACTGCCAAACATGAAATGATCAGGCAAAGGAGGAGAGAACCACAGCCCTGTCCACCGGGAGTTGAGCCCTGGCTCTGCAACAGTCGAGCTTCACCCCGATGAAGTTGGCCACCCTGTCCCTGGATCGCTCCACCTCCTGCCTGGAGGGACCCACAATCAGTCAGTCATCCAGGTAGGGGTCAATCCGGACTCCATGATGCCTCAGTTAAGCTGCAACCACTGTGATGTATTTGGTGAAGACCCTGGGGGCCGAGGACAGGCTGAGTGGCATGTCCTGGAACTCATAGAGGATCCTCTCCACTCGGAACTGGAGGAACCGGCAATGGGACGAACGGATTGGGATGTGAAAGAACACGTCCTGAAGATCCAGGGAGCAGAACCACATGTTTTGATTAGACTGCTTTTCTGGGTAATTCACTGTGCATCTGACAAGGAAGCACAGTGACAGTGTTAACCCAGGGCATTTCATGTTTAAATATTATCGCTTGCTGTTATGTGCCTGCTGTAGAGTGTAGAGGGGTCCCTGACATAGGACTATAGGAAGTAGCTGGGAGCTGCAGTCCCAGGGTAGTTCCCCTGGAACTACAGCTTTCTGTCTGTGAGCTCTTTTTTATTTCTGTGCCGAATAAGGCAACATGTTAACATACTTAGGGCACACAGTGGACTTATTAGCAGTTTTAGATGCTTAATTTTGCAGTTTGTGAACTCACTCACTCTGTGACCCGGTCAGCTACTTCCAGGTCACAGACTATAACTAGCAACACTCCGAGCAAGCGGGGGCGAGCTCGAGTAGAGGTGAACATTGTATGACGAACACAGAGACATGCAGAGTCATGCATCCAGCATGCGTCAAGCGTGTCTAGGGTGACTAGAGGGACAAAGGTTAAAACATTTGACTTGTTTACACATATTATCCACATCCGTAGCATACTGTATAGAATTGCTCAAGTACCATTCCATTGGTCTGTAGTTAGAAATAAAAATGATAGACAAAATAATAACTACTGATGGGGAGGTGGGAATTAAATGTACAGGCTGTGAGATGTGCAAAATTGTGTCTACACTGCCAGCCTGCAACATATATGTGTGTGACAAATGTGTGGACAACAGTGTCCTAGCTGAGGACATTAAAACATTTTATAATAAACCAGCTACACTAGAACAAAATCAAACAAACATGATGGCCAAAATGCGAGCAATCAATACTTCAGATTCCCGACTGGCTCAAGGATCAGGTGACTACAGTATAGGGAATGAAAGCTCATTTGAAAAACAAAAGGAGAGCCTAAGCCGCAATATATTGGATACTAATCAGATGAAAACTAAGCCAGCCAATAGTACAAAAAGGGGCAGACAAGTGGATGAGGGAAATTAAGATATGTTGGATGCCTGGGAGCTTGAGATTTTTAGTAAAAGGCCTAAAAAGGGCAGAAAGGCCATGCAATTTTGTATACCCATTACAAATAGCTATGACCCCCTAATTAATTTGGGTGATGAAGGACCATCATATGATAAACGATGGGTTGGCTAACTTGAATAATACAGGACACAGTGTTGCTTTAAATTCTGACACTGGAGAAAAGTCCAGTATTGATGATGGTACCCTTCTAATAGACATGGAAAATAGCCAGTCTAATTTTGTAATGGATAAATTACCTATACCAGGGAATAGTAACACATCAGCTGTAACACAATTCAGGCTGCTGTAAATCCCACAGATGATCTACTAACGGGTGAATTCCCACTGAATAGCGTTGCTGTTTGTGCTCCCCTTCCCAAAGGCAGTTAATTCTCAGCAACAGGATTTGCCAATGGATGTAACTCCTTTAGCCAGAGATAGTACTGAGGTAGACCACATAACTGGTACCAATACTCCCTGCCCCCCGCAGTAACAAGGCAGACCTTTGTTATAGGCAACTCTATTATAAAAACATGGATAAGATTATATGTGCTCCAGACAAAAGTAATAGAACTTGCTGTAGTTTTAGGGGGGATAGAATCAAAGCTCTAACCCTTATGGTTAAAAACACTGTGAAAGATGCAAGTGAACACCCATTAGTGATTATACATGTGGGGACAAATGATATCAATGTGTCTAGCTTAGATGAAATCAAGAAAGACTTTACCCTGTTGTGCCAATTCTTGGAGGACAAAGGATGTGAGATTTTCTTGTCTGAGATACCTCAGATACTGAGAGCTGGAGGTATGATGACTAGAAAAATCATATGTATCAACGAGTGGTTCAGAAAGTGGAGTCTGAGTAAAGGGTGCACTTGCATCCCACATTGGGAAAACTGAACGTAATAACAGCCTGTTCTGTTATGATGGTCTACAGTTAAGTAAAGGGCACAAGATTACTGGGAAGAAATTAGACAATATAATTTCTAATAATTTAAACTGTGGGGGCATACAGAATCACCACGAAGTCTCTAAAATTAAATCTAGGGTATGTACCTTTGGTAATGGCAAATGCTAGAAGTCTAAAATAGTTGAACTTCAGTTTTTCTGACACTCAACAACATAGACATAGCAATGATTACAGAAACTTGGTGGGATGAAACAAATGACTGGATGAACACATCCAGGGGTATCAGCTGTTCAAGAAAAATAGGTCTGGGAAAAAGGGAGTGGGTGTATGCTGTTATATAAAGAAAACATATGTTGCTCCCAAATCAATATAAATGATGGTAGCCCTACTGAAACAGAATCTATACGGCTGGAGAGTCAAGTTAAGAATAGGAGGAAAATAATTCTTGGAAATTTTTATAGAGCCCTGCCAGCCCCAAAAATTATCATTTAGAATCATTAAACAAAATCGAAAAAGCAACAAACCTGGGAGATATCATGATAATGGGTGACTTTAATGCCCCTGGCAGTAATTGGATGGAATTAACAGCAACTTCAGAATCTGAGAGAGACCTTATTAAGGCAATAAATGCCAACGGACTGGAACAGCTAGTGACTAGCCCCACTAGAGGCAAAAATACACTGGACCTACTTATGACTAATATAGGCTCAAGTATATTAGACACAAGGGTACTTAGTCCCCTAGGTAACAGCGACCATGACAAAATCACTGGTACACTTACCAACGTGAAACAGCCAAATGCAGCAAATGTCATTTTTATGGATTACAATAAGGCAAACTGGGGCCTTATAAAGGAAGCCCTAGACAATACTGATTGGCATCACTTATTCCAAAATAAAGATGCAGAGACCATATGAGAGATTATAAAAAACACAATTATCAACCTGGAAGATAACTTTGTACCCACAATTAGAAAATATAACAACAAAGGATGAGTTCCAATATGGCTCACAAAAGCTGTCAAAAAACAGACTAAGGTTAAAGAAGGGATGTTCAGGAAAGCAAGAAAGCAACCAACAAGTGAGAACACTTCCAGGTATAGAACCGAACTTAAGAAATTAAAAAAATTAATTAGAAAGGAGAAGGGCAAATTTGGAAAGAAGACTGCCACTTGCTAGAGACAACAATAAGGCCTTCTTCTCTTACATTAATAATAACAAATCATCACCCAAAATAACTGGCCTCTTAATAAAAAACTCTGAAATCATATCTGACCCTAAAGAGATGGCAGATGTATTAAATGACTACTTTACTTCAGTATTCAATGTTAGTGTTGGACAGAGCATATGTAACTCCTGGGTGGCTTTATCCCAAAGGTTACTACCCCTGCCTGCGTGGTTAGTTGCAGGTTAAGGGGCCTGGGTACTGAAACGGGTGCCTCCACCCGGAGGACAGGGTTGTTAGTAACAAGGCTAACCTGGGTACAGCCCTACAGGACACTGTAACCCCCCTCTTTCCCCTCTAGTGGCCTAGACAATATGCAACAAACACTTTCACAGTAGTCCCTATTCAGCATACAAATCCCCACACTGTTTGCACTTACCACCAGGGTTGGTTCCACCAGCTTGACCCTGGAGACCCTCCTGTAAAACAAAGTTAGGTACAGCAAATAACAACAGTACAGTGCTTTTGGTACAAACTGGAACCACAGTCAGATTAAATGCATTAAGAGTTAGATCTGATTTATTCAGGGGAATTGAACAAGGGAAGGGCGTAATCAGGTTGACCGATTCTAAAACTGATCTAGTCAGGCAATTATGCATGCACTTTTAGTCCCCGCACAGTTACATACTCTAGGTATCCAGTTGGAAGTAAGGTGGGCTAGCCTGGATTGATGCCCGGGGTAGGCTGGCATCGCAGCTGGTTGGGGCCCTGTGATGAAAAGAAAAGGCATGCACAACCACACACAATTTGTAATCCGGAGCCAGGAGGCTCAGTTCATGATGATTAGACAAAACAATTAAATCAGATGACACACTTTGATTGAGCTCTTGTTGCAGGGAGCTACCCTGGTGTTTACTCACGCTACCCAGTACAGGACACAGGATGTAGGAAATGGAGACTGCAGGTTGATGACCAGTTTGCCAGGAGAAGCAGGGCCCATACAAATCACCGAGGTGTCATTCCTGTTCGAGGTGTTGAGCAGGGGGCTGATCCCCGGGTGAGTCTCTCGACGATGATGGTTTCTGTGCCTGAAGTAGCTGGCTGGGCAGTGTGGCAAGGCCCAGGCCAGATAGAGCAGTTCGGATTTGAGTCTGGTAGTGCTGGATGCAGCTTCCAGAAAGCGTGGCACATTTACACAGTGGGTAACCAAATCGCAACCCACTAACAACAAACAGCACATTTATAGTAAAGCATTCACCATACCACAATGCGGGTAGCAGTCCGGCCGCAATATCAGTGTCTCTGAGCAAAACCGTGAATTCTGTGGTAAATGGATGTCCTGAGAGGCCGACTGCATTCAGCAAATCTTCAGTCTTCTTCAGGTTTAAATCTGGCCACTCTTCAGTGGCTTTAACACACTCGAATTCAGATGCAGTCCAATAAATTCACACTCCCTCTCGAGGGACAGCCGGCAGACAGGCCTAACTCAGCCTTTCCACTAATCTCCCGTGCAAAATACGCAGAAGCAGCTGCTTGAATCACTCGAGCTGTTCACTCTCCAAACTCTACCTCCAGATTGACTCACTGCTCGTCGTGCCCATTAATCAGGGCACAACGAAATGGCTCGGAGACGTAGTCTGAAATAAGGCTTCTCTTATCTCTCCATGCGGGAGAGCTGAAGGCAGTCAGGCCAGACTCAGCCGTCCCACCAAGTCCCCACGCAACCCTGCGGGGCAGCAGCTCCTTGAGCTGGAGTTGCTCACTCTTCCAGCTCCAACTCACTTCTGCCTCACTGCTGCTGGCAGCTTGGGGATTTCCCTCTGATCCAAGAGGTTCAATTGGTTGATCCATCTGTCTGTCAAAGCAAGGCCCCCTCCAGGCGCATTTAGGTGCCAAAGTCTCAAAACTATAACTCCTACAGAAATTTGCTCTCACAAGACCCCTGGGGACAGGCTCCATTTTAGAGTCCCCAAAGGTACTGATTGGTCCCAACAGGCAGTCCAGAACCAAGATGGTGGGGCAATACTGAAATGTCCATGCTGCAAAGGAAGGCAGGTTAGACAAGCTACAATATTATTATTATTATTAAAACAGAGAAACAGTAAATAGTCACAGTTCCTAGCACGGCTCCCTCTGCTCAAATAGCGATGGCAGAATGGAGCGATAACACTGCAGCCCGGGCGGGACTCGAGCCTGAAACTACTCGGTCCCTACCCAGATTAATTTTACACAAGATAGGCAGCTCTTAAAGAGACAGGCACGGAGGCTAACAGGGTACTCACATGCAAACACTTTTAAATCACTAGGACACAGAACACCAGCCTGGCAGTGGGCATTTAGGCAAGTCCAAGGAAGACTTTCAGGAACCCCCATTTGTAGGGGGGGGTTACGCATACAAACATCAAATAATAGCCCCCCCAATCGAAGTCATTACACCCAAACAGACTTTGGACCTCTTGAGTGGCATTAAATGTAACACCTCCCCAGGCCCGGACAATTTTCATACCCAGTCCTTATCAAAATGGCAGATTATCTGGCATTGCCTTTGTCTATATTGTTCAATAAATCCTTGCAAAGAGGTGTTGTCCCATGGGACTGGAGACAAGCGGTGGCTATTGCCATACACAAAAAGGGCAGCAGAAGTCTGGCGGCCAATTAGCCTGACTTCTATATGCTGCAAAATCATGGAAAGATGGTTAAAACTTATTACTGAAGGTGAGATGACTAGACTTAACCTTCAGGACATCTCTCAACATGGTTTTAAAAAGGGGCTATCTTGCTACACCAACTTAATTGCATTTTCAAGTAAGAAGGAGCATAGACAATGGAATACCATATGATGTGATAATGCTTGACTTAGGCAAGGCCTTCGATACAGTGCCACATGACCTATTAGTAAAACAAATGAATAAATTGGGTATCAACTCCTTTATTGTGGGATGGATCAAAAATTGGTTAACCGATAGAAGACATTACCATTACCACTGTCAGGGTAAACGGTGAATGCCCCAGTGAGGGAATGGTGAGCAGTAGGGTACCGCAGGGTTCCGCGTTGGGACCTGTGTTATTCAGACTAATAATAATTTTTATAATAATAATAATTTTATTTATATAACGCAATTCAAGTATTAAAGCGCTTTACATACAACATTTTAAAACAGCTCAATAAAATCACATAAAACATACACAGCAGCATCAATTAAAAACTTCCAAATTCATGGTATTTCAGATATTAAAAGCCTGTTTAAATAAATATGTCTTTAAACTGCTCTTGCAACTCTCCACAGTCTCGCACTCTCTGATCTGACAAGGTAGACAGTTCCACAGGGATGGCGCCGTGAACATAGAAGTCCTTGCACCAGATGTTTTCAACTGTACCCTGGGAACCTCTAACAACCCCTCGTCAGTAGAGTGGAGAGGTCGGCCAGGGCTGTAAGGAACCAGGAGCTCTTGCAGATAAGGTGGTCCCTGACTAATTATCAGTGACATGGGCTCAGGGGTGTCTAGTCAATTAGCAAAATATGCACATGATACAAAGATAGGAGCAGAGGTAGACTCTTTAGAAAAATACAGAATTCTGTGCAATGATTTACCATCTGTTCAAAACTGGGCCCAAAAAACATAAAATGTAATTTAATACACAAATACGCATCATTCTAGATTTCGACAAAAATAACCCTGGTCACTCTTATAATGGCACACAGCTTAAATCGGTATACAAAGAAAGGGACCTTGGAGTAACTGTAAACAATTCACTGTCTCAATCTGATCACTGTGTACAGGTAGCAAGGAAAGCCAGTTACTTAACACGAGCAATATCACACTCTTTTATTGACCAGGGATCCACAGTGTATTCTTCAGGTATACAAAACTTTTGTGATACCACATCTGGAATAATCCAGATCCATAAGGATCTCCTTTTTGGTGTCCTTACTTAAAAAAGGATATAGATTTAATAGAGAAACGGCAGAGAAGGTTAAGTAAGAGTTTGCATGGTTTTGGAAAAATGGCGTACGAGGATTGGCTTCAGAAATTGGGCCTGTTTAGCCTAACTGAGAGAAGATTTAGGAGTGATCTTTTGGTTTTGTATAATGTTTTGGGAACACAAGAGATCATGACTAAACTTGGTCTGCAATATAAGTGTAGAACGGTCCAGTCAAGATCACACAATAGACAACGTGTGGTCCAGAGAGCCAATACAAACAAACGTATGCACTTTTTACAATTACAGTGGCACGTAGCTAGAATAGCTTAACTAGTGACATCGTAAAGCAAAGTGCTATAGAAGGCTTTAAGAGAGTGCTAGATAAATATATTATTAATTCTAGGGTAGGATAATTACCCACTTGACAGTGGGAGACAATCCAGATGGGCCTTTGGCCTTCTTTTGTCTGAATTTACCAAGTTACCAACTTTTGCTTGAGAAATAGTATGATCTGGTATGGTATGGTATGATCTGAGACAGAGTGACCATCCTGAAGGTGCCAGCCTGAGAAACTTGTTCAGGTCGTACAGCTCTAAGATGGGGTGCCAGCCCCCTGTCTGTTTTGGCACCAGGAAGCACCTGGAGACAAACCCTGGGTGTACCGGAGGGTTCGCGACAGGAGCCACGACCTCCTTTTATTTATTTCGTCTTTCGGACATAACCTTTGAGCAAAATGCTCTTTTTCAACGGTTCCATGTCTTGACAGGAGGACAACACAGAAAGGTAATTACAGAGTATGGGCGCACAAGTACAGAGACAAAAAACACAAGAAATAACAGCAATTGGTCTGATTATTTACAATTGTTGGCTATCTCATATAGAGGTACAGCATACTGCAGTTAATACAGCCCAAGGTACTGTGGGTTTAAGAAACAAATTTAGCAGGAGGTAAAGCAGCCAGGGGAGGCATTGTCATTATTTCCTTGCAGAGGAGCTGGGCTCAAAGGGCTGACAGGATGTCTGCGGACATGATGCTCTCCAGTGGGGCACAAGCTCAGCAAGGCAGGTACTCCTTGAATTCCAGAGGCAGACCCTGGCCTACCACTTCAAGAACCCACCTATCCATGGTGACAGTGGACCAGGTAGAAAGGATGTGGTGGAGCCCGCCCCCCATGGGAGGACCCAGGGAAGTCAGGATGGAGATGAGGGAGGCACCACTCATCCCATCACTGGGCAGGCTTGGAGGCAGCAGAGGGGCCGCTGTGGCTTCAGCCTCCTGGCCTACGGATGACCGCGACCAGCGACTGGTCAAGGTCACCAGGCCTGAGCCTGCTGACCAGCCTGTGGTTGGGCTGGTTTGGCCGTAGAGACAGAGAGGGGCCAAAAGGGCTTCTTTTTCTGCTGCTTAGAGCCCTTGGGGTCTCTCTGAGAGGATGTCACTGAGTCCAAGGTGGCACTGGATGTCTCAGTATGGATAAGGTGCTCCTCGACCCCATGCCTGAACAAGTCGGTGCCCAGGAAGGGGACATCTGCCAGCTTGTGCTGGGTATCTGCCGTAAAGGTTGAGATCCTTAACCAGGCCCTGTGACACATAGCCAGCACGGCTGCCACAGACCGAGCGCAAGAGTCGCCAAAGTCCATGGCAGTCTGGTGCTGTTGCTTGGCCACTTCTCTGCCTTGATCCCAGACCTGTTTGACTGTGGTCTGCAGGTGTGCTGGGAGATGAGGGAGCACCTCATCAAGCAAGCCAAGGAGGGTATGCAAGAAGGGGGCCATCAAAAGGGCTGAACTCGCTTGCCGAAGGCCGAGAGTGGAGGCAGCATAGACCTTTTTTGGTCATGTGATCCAATTTCTTGGACTCCTTATCGGGTGGCTTGTCAACATCATCCACGTTGCCAGAGTGCCTGAAAACGGAGTCGGACATGAGCCCCTCAGCCGAAGGATGCTCAGTGAATCCCGAAAAGGGAACTTGTAGGGACCGCCTATTTGTGGGCCATCTGGGCCAATAGCACAGGGCAAGAGGCCAGGTGCTGCCACAGCTCCAAGGCAGGTCCGAGAATGGCATCTACCACTGGGAAGGCTTTCCTAGGGGAGTCTCCCCAGTCAAGGATCTCAGTAAGTGGGTACCGAGCCCGCTTCTGAACGGGCTCCAACTGGAGACCCATAGAATCCGAGATGAGATGGAGAAGACCCATAAAAGACATAGGACCCTGCTCTGTTGATAGATCCTCGGCCAACTCCAAGTCCACTGGATGGGAGTGCAAGCAGGAGCCCTCTGATTCTGAGGATTCATGGAAAAGAGGTCTACCGCCGGAGTCCCCAATGACCCTCCGGGGAAGGTCAGGGGTAACGGTGACCGAGAGCCGATGGGTAAGGACCCGAGACCAGGTGGGCTTCCTTAGCTGGAGCACCGTATTTCAGCTGTTTCAGTGGTGGCTACACCAAAATCGTCAGAGAGGCCGGGGGAGGACGAGCTAGGACCTGATGGGTCGGGAAGATGGCTGTGGCCTCTGTGGTGAAAGCCAAGTGATAGCCAGGGTCGAAGCCAGAATAGACTTTACCCCAGTGAAGAGTAGCTGTTGCCATTAAGTCCACACAGTCCCGCGCAGCTTGTGCGGAGCCTCCTCAGTCACAGGAGGACGAGGAACAGCAGCTTACCTGAGGCTCGAGAGTGCGAGTGTCAAGTTCGACACGGGCTATTAGACTTGGAGCTCCGAGAGTGGGACCATGACCTCGACCAACGGGGCCACTGACGGTGGGTCTCAGAGGAGGATGGTAAGAGCCGAGTCTCCTCCTGGTCCAGAGGCTCTGGGTTGAGAGGAGGAAGACCAGCAGACGGATCTGTCCCTCCCTGAGTGAGTGGTAAGACTGGGGTCCTAGAAAGGGAGGTGTCAGCTTCTTCCAGTGACAACAGGTGAACTGGCTTGAGAAAAATCTCGGCCAGAAGATAGAACTGTGTCTCAACCAACTGACCCAAGGGGGAGACTGTGGGGCTGGTGGCCTGGGCCGAAGAACCGACCGGTCAGAACCTCCAGAAAAGCACGGGAATCGGAGGCTCAAGAGCGCTCCGGATCCCACGATGGTCTGCAAGACCGTTTCTTGGTCTCTTTTTTAGACTTGGATTTAAACTTAGTGCCTGAGGGACCCTGTCCATGGGTGGGAAGGGCATGGCATAATTCTTTTAATGCCCTTGTGAAAGACGCACCCAAGGAGAGGGGCAAAAAGGGCAAAGCTTGGGAAGCGTGAGCTGTGGCCTGGGCCACGGCCTCCTCAAATGCTGCAAGCTTTTTGGTGGACCCCACAGCTGTGGAGACCACCCGATGGGTGTCCTTTGATTTAATGGGTGGATCCTGATCATCCAGATGACCCAGAAGCAGGTGGGCATGGCAATCCTCCAACATGGACAAGTGTAAAGTATGGCATAGGCTGCATGCCTGGGGATCGTACTTGTGGCCCAGGTAGTATATGCACATGGTCTGTGGGTTGCTCCAAGACATCTTCTGCCAACAGGCACATTTTTTCGAAATCCGGGTGCTGACTTGCCATTGTCCACAATGGAGACTAGGAGGAATAGCCTGAAGACAATGTTTTGTTTTTTTGAAGAATTACGAAGTTTAATAAGCAAAGGGTCTTCTCAGCGTGAGAGCGGTAAGGAGGGAACCATCTTCTTCCAGCGGAAAGGAATATTTGACATCACGGGGCGGTGCCGAGGGAGTTACCAACTGGGTGGCTGGGAGGGGCCAGCTTGAAGATGTTCCAGCAAGCCTTAAAGGGGAAAGGAATACTGCCAGAAGTATGGATTGAGCATCATATCCACATCCCTAGAAATGTCACTTTGCTCACTTGGCAGAATAGTCTACAGCTTAGAGCAACAAGCTGTTAATGAGCTTCTTACATCCAGCAGACGTGGGGTTCGATTCTCAGAACTTCCACTCGCCCCTGAAAACAGGCAGTTGTGCCTATTGGGCCTTATCTGGTTACCAAAAAGAATTAAAAAAACAAAGAATTATTACAAGATGGAGTTTATCCTATTTCGTATGTCAGATTACAGTGACAGCACAAAAAAATTGTTTGTAAACAGCAGTTAGACCCAACCTGTTTTTATAGTCCATACTTCTTTTCTCTTTCTTGAGCTATGTTTTGCTCCCAGTCCCTCTAAAGATGCACATTCCAGCTGGCTCTGTGGTGCTGAGTGGTGGGGGACCGCTGCACCATGCTAGCAGCCAAGGTTCATGCTCTGAGCCCAGGACATCAGGGGCCGGGGCCAGCAGGGAGGCTCAGATGTCCAGTAGATGCTCTTCTCCAGGGGTTGGGTCAGTAGCATACTGCTCTTCAGCAGCACCTGGTGGTGACACAACGAGATGCCCTTTGTGGCATGGGTGACCACACAAAGTTGCACAACCCCCCACTCCACCCACCCACCCACCAGGACTCTTGCCTGCGCGGACTAGCTGAAGGAAGATGGGGGAATAGGGAAAAAACTCCCTTGTTGGTAGCAGTATTGACAGCAGGATGATGTACAGCTGTTCCTCCTGCCCATGCCCACTACACACGCCGACAGCCCTGCCCTCCCAAAGACATTGGTGCAGCAACCTGTTGAGCCCGGGATTATGCCATCAAGCAAGGGGCTCCAACTGGAAAGGGAGCAACTGCCTTGGGGGTTAAGCTACAGGCAAAGGCCTCAGGGTCAGAGGGAGGAGAAGACTAAGTTAATGGAGTCCCTGGAAGGGAGTCGGAAGTCAGTGTGCACCAAAAAAAAAAAAAATAGGCACAATTGAGGAATACATTTTAAAAAAAGAAGTACATTCCAGTGAAGTGCCTTATAGCAGGGAGCCAAGGCATGAGATATTGCTACAAAACCACCAGAGATGAGACAAAAATAAATGTGTCATGTCACCCATATAAAACAGAGACTAATGGATAGGTAAGTGTGTGTTATGGATTTTTTTCACACACCTGAGGTGTGTGATGACCCATAAACCTCGAGAACGAAGCTCAAGAGGTTTATGTGGTCATCATACACCAGCGGCGTGTGAAAAAAATTCACAACATCAAACTTACCTATCCTTTATTTTTTATAATTGCTGGTGTGGAGGTTTAGACTGTGGGCTAGATATTCAAACCTGCACCTGGCAATGGTGCAAGTGGTTGCTCCGTGCAAATGAGTTGCGCTGGAGCAACAAAGGGATATATTCAAAGGAGATGTGCCATGGTGCATCTCGTATAACTATACCAAAAAATGCCCGTGGCGCAAATACAGTGTGCCAGCGTATCCCCCAGACAGATCTGAATACCAGGAATGGGAAATGTGCTAGCGCATCAGAGATACGCCATGCGCAAATTCCGGATGTTCAGACACAAATACGCAAATGGGGCCATAATGCATGCAAGGCGCAAATGAGGCCATTTGCATGTCATTATGGCCCCAGTTGTATGAGTTGTGCAGGGCTGGCCAGCGAAATGCGCCTGGCGCCCTGCACAGCATGTAGTGCTGTTAGAGGAGGTCCAGTGATACCCTTCCGCCTGTAACCCGATCGCCCGTAGAACTGTTTAAGTTCTTTCCTTGGTAGTCTAGTGGTACCCCCACCCCACCTGTAACCCCGATCGCTGTAAACATGTAGAGCTCCTGTCCCTGGTAGTCTAGTCATCCCCCACCCCCACGGACCCCCAGCCCCCACAGTCATCGTTGGGCAGCAAACCCACCCACATACCTCTGTGGCTGCCCACAGACTGACAGCCAATATCTGCTACAAGCACACTGGTCCACTGTGCACAATGGACTTGCAGTGCATACTGTAATAGTCATTAACAACTGTGGATAGATGACCGTTCGCAGGAAGTTGCGAATGACTATTACAGTATGCACCACAGCCATGATCCCAATGTGGACCAATGTGCTGCAGCAGATACTGTGCTGTCAGTCATGGCAGCAACGGAGGTATGCGGTGGGTTTGCTGCCTGCCCGACCGGGGAGGAGAGCTGGGTGTGAGGTCCTTGGTGTGTGGGAGACCACTAGACTACCAAGGAAAGGAATTTATCAATTTTATGGCAATTGGGGTTACGGGCAGGAGGGGGGGTACCACTAGACTACCAGGGAAAGGAATTTATCATTTCTACGGCAATCAGGGTTACGGGCGGGGAGGGGGTACCACTAGACTACCAGGGAAGGGAATAACGAAATTTAAATACTTGTAAATTTTCTTTCTCCAACGGCTGGTCTCCGGGCTTCCATATGGATGGGCTGTACCTCCTGATGCAGATATGCAGGCAGAAATTAAGCTCTGCAGCTGGGGATATCCAGCCCTCCATTTCCTTTTTCAACCAGTTCTTCTGAAAGCAGTCCAAATGTGGAAATACTATCTGAACTTGGAAACAAAAAGAAGAAAATTAAGCCATACATGGCCGATTGGCCAACTTTGTACATTCTAGGAGGGAAGCAGAAGCTCGGAGACCAGCCGTCAGAGAAAGAAAATTTACAGGTATTTAAATTTTGTTTTTTCTCTCTCTCTCTCCCTCCTTAGCTGGCCTCTGGGCTTCCATGTAGATGGGATATACAAAAGCAGTACATCCCCAGATATCCCGGGTGGGAAGAATGTAATTGCCCTTAAGGGTCAACCACTGCTTGAAGAACTCAGCGGCCAAAGGACACCTCCGCCAAGGTCATCACATTCAGTTTGTAAATTCTGTGAACATGTGAATGGATGACCATGTGGCCACCCTGCATAGGTCTGCTGGAGATGCTTCTCTGAAGTCCACCCACGAGGTGGCCATAGCCCGGGTAGAATGGGCTCTCACTGAGCCAGGCAAGGTTACTCCAGCCTGATCATAAGCAGTGGTGATGACAGAACAGATCCATCTGGCTATAGAGTCCTTCGAAGCTTTTTCACCCATATTTTGACCTGTAGTTAGAATGAACAAACTGGAAGTTTTTCGAATAGAATCCATTCTTTTGATATTCATTTTCACCGCTTATCTTGAAATTCCCTTTCCTTTTCATTTTTTGGGTGTGGGCAGAAACATAGAAACATAGACTTTGATGGCAGATAAGGACCGCTTGGCCCACCTAGTCTGCCCATTTCCCTACCTAGAGGATAAGCTGCAGATCCTATTTAACCAACAGCCTATTTCTTCCTACCCCCCCCCCACAAAAATTGCCTTATGTCTGTCCCATGCATTCTTGAATTCTCCAACAGTTTTAGACCCCACAACCTCCTCAGAAAGGCTGTTCCATATGTCCACAACCGTCTCTGTGAAAAAATATTTCCTCACATTGCCCCTGAGCCGTCCCCCCTCTATCTTCAAATTGTGTCCCCTTGTTCTTGCACATCTCTTTTTCTGAAAGATGCTACCCTCTTGGACATTGTTGATTCCACTGAGGTACTTAAACATTTCTATCATGTCCCCCCGCCCTCCTTTCCTCAAGGGTATACATATTAAGCTCCTTTAGTCTTTCCTCATATGGCTTCTCTTGCAGACCCTGCACCATTTTAGTTGCCCTCCTCTGAACTGCCTCCATCCTGTCTATGTCCTTGCGGAGATGGGGTCTCCAGAACTGGACGCAGTACTCCAGATGGGGTCTCACCAGAAGGAAGGCAAAATCAACTCCTGGTTGCAATGGAAAGGAGACATAACTTTTGGTAAAAAACCTGGATCTGTTCAGAGCTCCACAGAGTCCTGATTAAACACAGTATACGGCTCTTTGGTGGACAAGGCTCCTAGCTTGCTGATTCTCCTGCCTGAAGTAAAAGCTATGAGAAAAGCAACCTTCATTGCGAGATGCATGAGTGATATCTCCTTGAGAGGCTCAAAAGGAGCCTTGGTCAAAGCTCTGAGAACCAGATTAAGCCTCCAAGGTGGTACCGTTGGCTTCACTGGAGGGCATTTTAATGATGTTGCCCTTAGAAACCTCCTGACATGGGGATGTGAACCCAATGATTCACCTGAATCCACCAACAAGAGCGCCCCAGCATGGAAATCTGAACCCTTAAGGTGGCTGGCTGCAGAAGTTTGTCAAACCCATCTAGAAGGAACTGCAGTAGTATAGGCAATGATATTGGCTGGTTCTGTATGTGTTTGGATTGAAGCCAGAACAAGAAATTCATCCAAATTCTGTAATATACTTTAGAGGAAGAGGGGCAATGTGAGTTCACCATCATTTCAATAACAGAAGCTGTGTAGCCTAGCTCTTTGAAAGTTTCTCGCTCAATCTCCAGGTTGAGAGGGAGCGGTTGCTCAGACTGGGGTGCAGTACCGGACCCTGATGGAGAAGGTCCGGGCTGATCTGGAAGGTTAGAGGTGGCCGCCTTGAAAGATGAATGAGAAGTGGGAACCATGGGTGATGAAGCCATCGGGGACAGACTAGAATCAGTTCTGCCGGTCCAGAGCCACTGCGGAGGACTCTGGATAAAGCGGTATTGGAGAAAGGCATACAGGAGACCCAAACTGACCCAGTTCAGGGAAAGGCCCTGAGCCACCAGCGCTGCCTTTGCCAGGGAGCAGAATTGCTTAACCTTAGAGTTTTGCTGGCAGGCGAAAAGATCTATCAGAGGACTGCCCCACCATTCTGTTAGGATGTGGAAGGCACTGTCCTTCAGCTCCCATTCCCCATGTAGAACATTTCTGCGGCTGAGCCAGTCTGCTGTGACATTTTTTTGCCTGGAATGTACACTGTCCTTATGCTTGCCAGGTGGTGCTCGGCCCATTGAAAGAGAAGCAGGGACTCCCATAGCATTTTTGAGCTCCTTTTTCCACCCTGATGGTTGATGTGTACCATCGTTGTCTGACTGTCTGTTGCACTTCGAACAGCAAGTCCTCAAGTCAGGACGTTCTGATTACATCAGGGCTAGGCATACTGCTCTCATCTCGAGGATGTTTATGCTGTACCTTGTTTCTACCAGCGACCACTTGCCTGAGCTGACAGCTGATGCAGGTGAGCCCCAGCCCCTGAGGCTGGCATCGGTTGTGATTTGGATTTCGTGTGCAGGCCCATCTTGCGACCCCTCATGACATTTGTCCCCCGAGCCACTGGAGAGAAGTTTTTATCTGTTGAGAAATTGGGATCAGTTGGTGTTGGCTGTGTCTGGACTGGGACCATAGCCTAAGCAAGTGTGCTTGAATGGGTCTCATGTGGACTACAGCCCAAGGAACTGAATCTGCCAGTGATACTAGAGTCCCAGTTAGCTGCATGAAGAAGTGAGCCGGCAGCTGAGGAGCTGTATGAAACTTCTTGATGAGCTTCAGCAGGTCCCTGAATTTTGCTTCCGGGGGAAAGACCTAGGATTGGTCTGAATCCCCCTGCATGTTTTGGCACGATAAAGAATAGGGAGTAGCCCCCGAATGATCTCTTTTGGGGGAAGTTGCTCTATAGCCCCTGCTTGAAGAAGGTCTGTAATGGTCTGTAACATCGCCTGTATCTTGGACGGGTTGCCCGAGATAGGGGAGGGCACCACATGAGGTAGTGGGGGCTTGGATTCGAATTCATTTAGGTAACCCTTGCTGATGATGTCTAGGACCCATCTGTCCAACGTGGTTTGGACCCATTCCTTCAGAAATTTTGAATGTCTACCCCCTATTTGAGGATGGGCCGGATAGCTTCATTGCGTCTGGGGCCTGAGGACCATGATTTGCCCCTGCCTCTTGACTGGGGCATATGCACTTTAGCTGTCCCCCTTGATTCCTTCTTCGCCTCCTTCAGAGCCGAGCCAAACAGGAGATTACCTTCATAGGGGGCATTTACTAAATGGCTCTTTGAAGAGGTGTCTGCTTGCCAGGCCCGAAGCCAGAAGTTGCAGCGAGACGAAGTTTGATAAAACATGGTTTGAGCAGTGCACCTGACCGCCTCCTCTGATATGTCTGCTGCATAAGCTGATGCTAGACCCATTAATTGCAGCTGTTGAATAATATCCTTGTTCTTCTCTGGGCCCTCAGCAAACTGAAAAGTGAATTCTGAGGCCCAGGACAGGCAGCTCTGGCCAAAAAGATTGGCAGTTGCCACCTTGAGAGATGTTGCTGATGCTTGGAAGGCCTTCTTGAGTGAGGCATCCACTTTCCTGTCCACTGGGTCCCTGAGTGATGCTCCTCCCTCGGCTGGGATGACTGTCTTCTTGGTGAGGTTCGAAATCAGAGTGTCGATTTTGGGGCAGTCTAGCCACTTTTCAGATTGTTTCTTGTCTAACCTGAGGAGCTTAGAGATCTGCCGGGGCACTTGATAGGTGCGTTCTGGACCTTGCCATTCCTCTTTTAGCAAATCCTCTATGGCTGGAGGAATAGGGAAGGCTGTGGCCTGTTTGGCGGCAGATGCCAGGTGAAAGGCCCGTTTCAGCTGTGCTGGAGCCACTGGGGAAGAATCAAGATGAATTTCAGCTATGACCTTCTTGATGAAAATGTCTAGATCCTCCAGGTCAATGTTTCTGGACGGGGAGTCATCTGAGTCAGAGGATGTGTACCCTAGCTCCCCTTCTTTTAGAAAAAAGGAACTGGAGTCTGAGGAACGGTCCCTACGACGCTTCCCCTTATGGGTGCCCCTAGATCTATCCCCCGAGAATAAGAGCTTCTCTTTCTCTTGTGCCGTGAGGAATGCTGATTCTCCTCGTCCGAGGATCTGCTCCTGCATCAGGATTTTTTCCTTTTATCGTAGTGATGTGAGGACAACTGCCCCACTTCGGATGAGGACAGGGACGGGGTCCTCTTTCTTTTTGCCTTCTTGTGAGGTCTCACATCTGGTGATCCCAGAGGTTGTCAGTCGAAGCATGCAGGGTCCAGAACAAATGCCCTATTTAGCTTGTCTATGAGGTCTGGGGCTAGAGAGGGGGCTGCGGACTGCTGGGTCTCCCTGGTGGCCGCTGCTCTCTCAGACCTGATGGCTGCTGCTCGCTCAGACCTGTCTGTCTGTTGGCTATCTGTCTGAGCCGAGGAAAGCGAGACCTCCGTCATGTCCTCCCCATTTGCAGACGCTGCCTTCTCACATTTTAGGCAACGTGAACCTGCAAAGGTGATTAGAAGAGGGGATTTGCAACATTGGCATTTTCTGCTTCTTGGTCTATCTAAGCCATGACTGAAAATGACTCTAATCCCTTTGATTGATGTACCCCGGAGATTCCTGATAATACGGAGAGCTGTCTGGAAGAATGCTGAAGCCCCAATGGAACACTGCTGCTGGCCCTTTAAAGGCAAAAAGCTGAGCTGCTTAAACTGTTGGTTGATTAGTTAGCATTTTCTTGCTCCTTTAGTGCTTTTTTTGCTCCCTCAGTGCGGGGGAGGGGGGAGAGGCCTGCAGTATGCGTGAGAAACTCTGTTTATTCCTGAGCAGCACTCCTTGTAAAATGCAGCGCTCATTGACGAGGTAGCACTGGAACATCGATGAGCAACTGAATTAGAGCTGCAGGTCCACCGTCGATGAGTGGCTGAAAGAGTCAGAAAGCCAGCCATCGACGGGAGAAAAACGGCCCTGCCGTTGACAAGGAGATAATCCTCTTAGAGCACTGAGGTGCTAACACTGTTCGATCACTGTAAAAATGGCATCTGTCCAAAAAATCCACCAGTAGACTACAATGAACACTGGGTTGGGCTCAGAATTTCGGGAAAAACCTCCGCGGTAAAGTGGGGCCAGTCTGTGCATCTTGCAAGGCTGAGACTGGGGCCCACGCAGGAGAGCTCTAAAGTGCTGAGATTCTTCAGAAAATCCAATTAAATGTTGTGACTTCCAGTCTAATGTCTTCAGTGCTCTGAAGTGCTGAGATTCTTCAGCAAATCCAATAAGAATTACATTTTGTGACTTACAGTCTGATGTCTTCAGCCCTGCCACATGGTGACAGAGCTCTGCTGCAGAGTACCTGCTAGTTGGAAGGTAGGAAGTAAACTGGTTGAAACAGGAAGTGGAGGGCTGGATATCCCCAGCTGCAGAGCTTAATTCCTGCCTGCATATCTGCATCAGTAGGTACAGCCCATCTGTATGGAAGCCCGGAGACCAACTTAGCAGAGAGAATAATCATTTCTACGGCGATCGGGGTTACAGGCAGGGAGGGGGAGGGGGAGGAGGTACCACTAGACTACCAGGAAAAGAAATTTATAATTTCTACAGTAATCAGGGTTATGGGCGGGGAGGGGATACCACTAAACTACCAGGGAAAAATTTATCATTTCTCATGTCAGGGGTTATGGGCGGGAGGGTACCACTGGACCTACCAGGGATTTTATAGGTGCTTGTGTACGGTGTTCTGGGGGAAGCCACCCACGGCTGGCAACTGCTGTGATGTGCCTTGCATTATGGCAGCTCGCCTGTGGTGGCTGCCATGAGCATCCTTGCTCAACTTTGTGCACAGGTATACGGCACATCTCTGGGATGTGCGCGCATACGCCGCCTGCGTCGGCTGAATCATCGAGATGTGGCATACATTGCTTGCGCCCCTGAGATGCACTGCATACATTACCTCTGCACCGAGGCACATCGAATTGCATTGCACAATTCCGCCTTTTGAATATTGCCGCAGGGCACATTTCTGGGGTTGCGCTGGCACAACTCCTTGGAATATCTAGCCCTCTACTTCTAGCAGCTTGAAAGAAAAAGATGTTTTTTAGCTAGAGTGCAGTTTTATTTTTGAAGAAATGGAACTGTACATGAATAAAGCACAGTTGAAAATATTGCAGTTGAAATATTTTTTGTGAAACAATGGAATGCAACAGTTTTAAAGTCTTTTCTTTGGGGAATGTCATATCAACCGGATTTCAGGTTATTATTGCCTTTAGAGCATAATAACCTGAAATCCGGTTGATATTTATGGTCACCAGTAATTATAGTGTTTTATCACGGAGCAAATACTGGAATGTACATCTTTAGAGAGCTCAGGAGCAAAGTGCTGTCTGAAACGCTGCTGATGCATTTTTGATAGTAAAATATTTATCAGTTAACAAATGGTACAGTCAAATCCGTGCCACATTTGTCAAGGGACCACTACAAATAAGAAATAAAAAGCGGTCATCAGCTGTCTCTCTCCCTCTTATGGTAATTACATAGTGTCCCACTGACTATATATACTACATTATTCCCTGTAACCTGATGCTGTTGTATCTTCTTTTAAAGTTATGTTGTTGCTACTGTCCTATTGTACTGCACTGTCCTATGTTATAACATGGGTAGCCAGAGGGAGTTTTGTGACTGGCACAATAGCATCACCTGACTGTGCGATAATGCACATTATCGGCACAGTTAGGGTGAAGAGGTCCCCCACATCTGAGATCCATCGGCAGACCTGGACCTGTTACATAGGGGAAAATAATTTTGCAAAGCCAGCCATTTGCAATCCTCGCTAAGGGACTCCCAGTATTACTGCACAAGAACGAGGTGCCTTTGCAAAATTATGTTCCCCTACAGAATAACTGCAGGTAGCAGGTGTGGTGGCATGGCAGAGAGGGGTCTCTGTCCACTGCACATTGCACCTCTGTCAGACACCATGAGCAGTTAGCAGTCCTCCCGCAACCTCATGCTGTCCATTCCCCGTCCTGTGATCACCGGCAGAATGGCTACCCTGCTCTCTACTCCACGTCCTCTGTTCACTAAGCGCATGAAAAACCCAAGCTGTTACCCCCTATGTTCTGTGTCCCTCTCAGTGACAGGGGTACTGAACCAGCCAATTGAGAGATCGGCACTGTGTGCCAGTAGCCAGAGACAAAGAGATGTGCTGTTCTACGCTCAGGACCGAAGTGGTGAGTGTAGTGGCATGGGGCGACCCACTGTATTTTCTATTTTATTTCTCCCACATTCCTTACTTCAGCAGAGAGATTGCCCGTGTAGCCTTACTTCAGCAGAGAGAGGGAGAGAGAGAGAGAGATGGAACGGTGAGGAAAGAAATGTGTGTCTGTGTGTGTCTATATCGCTCTCTGGCCACAGAGAAAGGGCGTGTTACAAGACAGTCTGTTCTGACAGATTCTCCCCGAGACAGAGTGAGAGCCCCTGTTCTGTGTTCCCCTCGCCCCGAGCAAATACAGGCAGCAGTGCCTTGTCTCCCCTCTCTCTCTCTCTCTCAGTTGCTGTCCTCTCTCTCTCTCTCTCTCTTGCTGTGTGGCCCGTTTTCACTCTCTGTTTCTCTCTCTCTCTCTCTGTGGTGTGTGTCGTGCTCTTTTGGTGTTCCTGGGTTCAAATCCGAGAGTAATGAGAGTGAGAGAGCACCTGTTCAATGTTCCCATTCAGCAAATTTCTCCTCTTTCTTGG
This sequence comes from Neoceratodus forsteri, assembly GCA_016271365.2. Classification (NCBI taxonomy): domain Eukaryota; kingdom Metazoa; phylum Chordata; order Ceratodontiformes; family Ceratodontidae; genus Neoceratodus; species Neoceratodus forsteri. The sequence continues at coordinate 13,212,037 of CM057456.1, forward strand.
CTGCTGTCCTCTGTGTGCTGCTGTGTGCCCCGATTTCCCTCTCCCTCTCTTTTTTGTGCATGGTGTGGCGGTCCCTGTCACTGTGTGTGTCTCCCTGGAGCCCCAGCTTGCAGATCTCGGTGCAGAGAGAGAGACGTGGCACAGACAGCGATGGACAGTGAGCAGCACAGAGAGAGCCTGAGAGAGTGACAGCCAACGGTAGGACTTACATGCTCAGCACATGCAGAGAGACACATTAGAATTCCTGCACCGTGTAAGTTCTGTGACACGGGGAGCAAGTGGGGCAGATCGCACCATCTGTTGTCACCCATTGGGCCTGGGCGCAGAGAACAGTGGCAGAATGCCGGTGTGAGAACGCTGAAGGGCAGACTCTAGCATTGCTTGTGCAGCCGGTCACATCTCTCTCTCTCTCTCTCCCTCTCTCTGTCTCTCTCTGTTTCTCCCCGTTCAGGCACATTATCAGAACAGCCAAACAGCAGGTCAGCAACACAGAGTGTAATTAAAGTGAAAAGACCCAGCACTCAGTGTTTACCAAACTTACAATAAAAAAAGAATTTCTTATGTAAAGACAAAAGAGTCTGCATTTGTATTTGGTAAGCACTGAGTGCTAGGTCCTTTCACTTTAATTTAGGCAAAAGTAAGGACCAGAGCACCAACTCCATGAGAGTGACCCTTTTCCAGTTTTTTAACACAGCGCACAGTAAGCAAGCAGGGAGCGGGAGAAAGAGAGAGTGAGACAGAGCGAGAGAGAGAGAGAGAGAGAGAGAGATATAGACAGTGAAGAAGAGAGCACTAATAGCATTGTGTGGAACTGTATTATGCACATCAAATGTCAGAAAGCATGCCAGCACTGCATTTCTGACATTTGTTTGTGCATCAAACCACTGACAAATGCATTAGTAAATGCAAATGCAAAGTGGGGGAGGATAAAGGAAGCTATTGTAGGGGCCACTGACAACTGTGCCAAGAGAGAAAGTAAAAATAAGAGGAGGAGGAAACCTCTGTGGTATACTAGGGAAGTAGCAAAAAAGGTAAGGACAAAAAGGAAAGCCTTTAGGAGGTTCAAGACAACTCAGACGGAAGTGAACTGGGTAAAATACCAGGCGAGCCAGAGAGAAGTCGGGGTAGAGGCAAGGACGGCAAAGGCACAGACAGAGGAGCGAATAGTGAGAGGGGTCAAAAATTGGGATAAGTCTTTCAATATGTAAATGAAAAGAGGAAGACTAGGTAGGGGATTCTCCAGTTAAGAACAAAAGAGGGCGAGGCGCTACAAGGGGACAGAGAAAAGGCGGACCTACTAAACATCTATTTTTGCTCTGTGTTCAAGAGGGAGGAGGAAGAAGAAGAAGGCAGCAGAGCAGGAAATGAAATGGCTGGGGAGGGGGGAGTGGAGGTGAGGCCGTTTCTCGTGGAGGAAATATTGGAAGAACTGGGCTGCGTGAAGGTGGACAGGGCAATGGAGCCAGATGGGGTGCACCCAAGGGTGTTAAGGGAGCTAAAGGAGGTATTGGTGGTACCTTTGACTGCACTCTTCAATCAGTCCCTGGAAACGGGGGTGGTGCCTGAGGACTGAAGGCAGGCAAATGTGGTCCCCCTGCATAAGGGAGGAGGGAAGGAGGAAGTGGGAAGTTACAGGCCCGTGAGCTTGACATCGGTGGTAGGCAAGCTCATGGAGGAGCTAATAAAAGGCAGGATCACCAGCTACCTGGAGACAAGCGGCCTGATGAATCCAAGACAACATGGTTTTACTAGGGGCAGATCTTGTCAAACAAAATTTGATCAAGTTTTTTGACGGGGTCACCAAGGAACTAGATCAGGGGACAGCGGTAGATGTAGCTTATTTGGATTTCAGAAAGGCATTTGACTCAGTGCCCACGGGAGGCTGTTGTGTAAAATGGCAGGACTGGGGCTGAGGCAGAGGGTAGTCAAATGGGTGGGAAACTGGCTGGGGAAGAGGAGGCACAGGGTCATACTAAATGGGGTGGCTTCTGGGGAGGGAAAGGTCACGAGCGAGGTCCCTCAGGGATCAGTACTGGGGCCCCTACTATTCAATATTTTCGTAGGGGACATCGTGAAGGGCCTTGAGGGGAGTGTATGTTTGCGGACGATATCAAAATCTACAATAGGATGGACATGGAGGAAGGGGTGGAACAAATGCAGAGAGACTTGGGGAGACTTGAGGCTTGGTCAAAGAGGTGGCAGCTTGCATTCAATACAGAAAAATGTAAATTCATGCATCTGGGCTACAGAAATCAGAAGGCAGGGTACCGTATGGGGGGCAGAGATCTGGAGGAGACGGAACAAGAAAGGGAACTTGGCATCATTATATCCGGGGACCTGAAGGTGGAAGGGCAGTGGCCAGGGGGTGGAATGCTGGGATGCATCAGAAGGGGGATCACCAGTAGGAATAGGGAGGTCATAATACCCTTGTACACCCATCTAGTTAGACCGCACTTGGAGTACGGAGTCCAGTTCTGGAGGCCATACCTCAGGAAGGATGTAGGCAGGATAGAGAGGGTTCAGAGGAGAGCGACAAAAATGGTAAAAGGGTTAAGCCACCTATCCTATGAAGATAGGTTGAGAGATCTGAACATGTACTCCCCGGAGCAGAGGAGGGAGAGGGGGGACATGATCGAGACTTTCAAGTACCGTAGGGGTATAAACAGGGTGCCAGGAGGGAGCATCTTCAAGATGAAGGGAAATCAGAGGACGAGGCGCATGGCCTGCAGGTGGAGGGGACAGTTCAGGGGCAACATTAGAAAATACTATTACACAGAGAGAGTAGTAGAAAAGTAGAACAAACTCCCAGAGGCAGTCGTTGAAGAGGAAACAGTGGAGGGATTCCAAAGGGCATGGGACAAACACATGGGAGTGTTAAGGGCGGGAGGCACAGGTCCCAGCAGATAGTTGGGCAAATGGGCAGACTTGGTGGGCCTAGTTCGGTCCTTTTCTGCCATCACACTTCTATGAATCTATGAATCTATTATTACTTGAGGACTTTTTTTCTGTGCGGCAGGATACAGTCCTTTTTGTTGTTTAAACAGCAAAAAAACACCTTTTATGATTTTTGTTGTTGTTGAAACATAAATGTTATAAGTGCATTAATGCACTCCAGGGTGTCTTGATAATGTGGATTAACGCACACCCTGGGGCCTGTCGAGCACTCCAGTCTACGGCCTCGTGCCTCACAACGGCCCCGAGGTGTGCGTTAATCCACATTATCGGCACACCCTGTTGTGCATTAATGCTTACTTATCTGACATTGTTGTATTTCTCCCAGGTTGTGCCTGAAAATAGGCAGTTTCTGTCTACTGCACTTACCCAGTAAACAAAATCTAAATGAATAAATATGTAAAACACACCAGCTTTGCTAAAAAATACTGAACCAGCTTTTGATGGCCTCACACTGGTATGTTAAAGAGCTGCTGACATGATTGGGGCAGGCAACTCATTCTGGGAAGTTGAATGCCCGATGAACTAAATGACTGTTTTTAAAACTTTTTTCTGTGGTTTAATGCTTAAATTTTAATTTAGAATGCCCAGCTTGTACCTTCCATGTACGAGATGAGCAGCCGTCCCAGAGCTACAGCCCCGCCTGAAAAACAGCTTTTTGATGATGTGAGGTATGGAATGGGCTGCAAGCATGCTATATAGGGAGTACTAGCATGGGAACAGGATCAGGGAAGGGGCAAACTGTTCTACATGTATGGGACTAATAGCCCCCATACATGTAGAACTGCCAGCAAAGATAATGTTAGTACAGTTAGACAGCCTTCTCCCCCGATCTTATTCCCATGCTAGTACTCCCTACATAGCACACCTGCAGCCCTGTTCCATACCTCACATCATCAAAAAGCTATTTTTCGGGGCGGGGCTGCAGCACTGGGACGGCCACTCAGCTCGAACACGGAAGGTACAAGTCAGGCATTGTAAGTTAAAATTTAAGTATTTAACCACAGAAAAAAGTTCCGGAAATAGTTCATTTAGCTAAATGGTCAGGAAACTTCCCGGAATGAGTTGCCTGCCTGAAATGTAAAATCATGTCAGCAGCTCTTTAAACAAGAATGTACTTGACCATTGAGGGGGTCGTCTTGTCAGCAGTGGTCATGCTTAATCACAATTCAGCTGATTTATGAAGCCAAGAACCCATTTTGAAATCATGGAATGAAGAAAGAAAGTAAGAAAACACCGAACACCAAAACCGCAGGACACCAGGGGGAGGAGAGAGTGGCTGGGGCTGCTTGACTCCTCCCCCCCCCCCCAAACACCAGAACGTCACGACAAAAACTCTCCGGGACCTACCTAAGTGCTTTTCCTTGGGGTCGAGGCACTGGCAAGCGCACCGCGAACCGGTGGACCTCCCCGACGTCCAGGACTCCTCTAGCTGCTTTTCCTCGCTCCTCCAACTATTCAGAGGGATCAGAAGGGACTTTGATTCTTGCAGAGGACACTCGCCACTGCGGATCTTCTTTTGCCGCCCCGGACTCCAACAATTAGCGACCCGTGCCATTGTTTTCTCACAGAGGTGGCGCACAGACTTTTTGAATATCAGCAACTCGCTGATTGGACCGTGAGCCAGTGACGATGCTCTCCCAGCCTGGTCTTAAGGCGGAGAGCGTGACTGCCGGCTCCATGAACACTGCAGGACACCAGGGGGAGGAGAGAGTGGCTAGGGCAGCTTGACTCCCCCCCTACTCCAGAACTTCACGCCAAAACTCTCCGGGACCTACCTAAGTGCTTTTCCTCGAGGTCGAGGCACCGGCAAGCGCACCGCAAACCGGTGGACTTCCCCCGACGTCCAGGACTCCCCTAGCGGCTTTTCCTCGCTCCTCAAACTATTCAGAGGGACCAGAAGGGACTTTGATTCTCGCAGAGGACACTTGCCACCGCGGATCTTCTTTTGGCCCCCAGACTCCAACGATTACCGACCCCCCCCCTTTTGTTTTCTCACAGAGGTGGCGCGCAGACTTTTTGAATATCAGCAACTCGCTGATTGGACCCTGAGCCAGTGATGATGCTCTCCCAGCCTGGTCTTAAGGCTGAGGCGCGACACTGCTTCACGAACACGCAGGACACCAGGGGAGGAGAGGTGGCTGGGCTGCTTGCCCCCCACACCAGAACTTCCGCCAAAAACTCTCTGGGACCTACCTAAAGTGCTTTTCCTCGAGGGTCGAAGCACCGGCAAAGCGCTTACCGAGAACGGTGGACCTCCCCGGCGTCAGGACTCCCTGGCGGCTTTCTACGCTCCTCCAACTATTCAGAGGGATCAGAAGGGACTTTGATTTTCGGTCCTCCCACCCATCCCATTCCCTCCTCCCATTAAATACACTGTCGCCCCGCCCACCACTGGAACTGACAAATACTGGACGGAGACAGCTCTACCTACGGGAATGCCTCCCATTCCTCCACTATACGGGAATAAGCTGGTGATCTGAACAGACCCAACAGATCACAGTCCATACAAGACTATCTTATATTCTTAATTGCCTAAATAATGCACTTGATCACTATACCACCCTACTGAAGTGTTACTACTGAATCTGTACCCTCCAGTGAGTTAATAACCTCTCTGCAAACTTGCATAGCCAGCTTATACTCAATATTCATAACTGTTTAAATGTGCCTAAGGGGCTTTGAAAGCAACAGTTGAACCTGATATACATACTGCTAATAGACTGTATTACAGATAAGTCTGCCTCCCACTAGACAGCCCCCTTCCATCTGGGACCTCGCTTCAATGTGTCTTAAGGGGCCTTATATACAATAGTTGTGCCTGATAAACATACTGTTATTAGATTGTATAACTGACTAAGCTGCTTCCCACCAGAAAGCTTCCCATCAGCTGGGAAACCCGTCCTAGCCTCGGTACCTCCTCTCACTAAGCCGTAGACTGACTCTGCCCAGAACCCACTACTATATCAGTGGACAGCTCTGGTATCTAGGTTACCCCACGCAGCATGAGTCCCCCCAAGCCCGGCCCCCCCATCCTAGCGGCCCTAACAGAGGGCTTCTCCTGGCTGTCCTGTACATACTATCCCTCCTATGGACTGATATGACCATGACCATAGGTCTACAGGACCCCAGACGTCACCCTCCCTCTGGACCTCCCCCCACTCACTCCTGGGGGCGCCATCTCCCCTCCCCCCCTGCAACTTGGAAGGGCTCCTGACTGCACATGAATTCTGCAAAAAGAGGAATCCTATACTCTACACTACTCACCGCCAAGTGGACTATCATGGCTAAGTCCCTACCCCTTGGAAGGATCCCCGTTCTCTGCCTCCTTGCAACCCTCCTGCTCATGGCCGGGGACGTCCAGCCCAATCCTGTACCCCCCTTTCACAACCTCATGGTAGCCTCCCCGCTAGACCCCCACTGGGCATCCTCCAAGGGACTACATATTGCGCATATGAATATATGTAGCCTAAGACCAAAGGTTCACGAACTACAATCTTGGTAGATCGGTACAACCCGGACATCCTGGCGGTATCCGAAACCTGGCTCAAACCTCACATTCTACCACATGAGGTAGCCACCTCAGGATATATCTCCCACAGAAGGGATAGGCAGGGCAAAAGGGGGGGAGGGGTGTTAATCTACACGGAAGTCACCCTTAACGTCGTACAGATAAACCCGAAACAGGCCACCTGTACGGAAGGTAAATCGACCTTTGTGCGCATCACCATTGGCCCTTGTAAGCATCTTAATATAGGATGCGTATACAATCCCCCAACGAATGCGCGGTCATCCCTTGAAGCAGTCCAAAGGGATATATCTGAGGAGGTATCCACGGAACTACTCATACTGGGGGACTTTAATCTAAATTGGGCCCCCCAAGGCAACCACTCTTTAATAGGGCTGGTCCAAAATGAAAACCTAGAACAGATCATCGCTGGGCCCACCCGAATGAATTACAAGATGGGTAACCATACCACCCTCGACTGGATACTCACGAGTAATCCCTCCCATGTACAGGCGGGAGGCACCCTAGCCAATGCACTGAGCGACCACTCCCCAATCTTCTGTATTTGGAAAAACAAGGCCCCCAGAGTCCGCCCGCGAATCCTGGCGGCACAGGATTTCTCTCACCTACTGCCAGAGCACCTGTTAGGATGCCTCAACAGTATAGATTGGAGTCCCATCAACCTACTCCCAACACTGGATGAAGCTGCTGCCTTCTTCCAGGGAGCAATCACCATGGTGGCTGACCGGCTGGCCCCCATGAAGAAATTCCGCACCAAGGGAAGCTGCTATAAGTGGACCACCCCCAACATGAAATCACTCATGAAACACCGGGACTCAGCTTGGAAGAAATCCAAACTGTCCTCATTACCAGCTGACCTCACAATCTACAAGGCATTCCGAAACAGATGCAAATTGGCCATAAAAGTGGTAAAACGAGAGTATGTCACTAACCTACAGAAAAAGAACCTAGGGAACCCTAGACTCTTTTAGGCCCATATAAATGGGCTACTAAAGGGTAGCGGAAAGACTGTACACGGCCCCATAGAGGTGAACGGCCATCTAACAAGCGATAACACAATCATTGCTATGGCACTCAACCGACAGTTCACTAACCTGGATCAGATCAAAGTGGGTTTGCCCACCCACCCCCTTGGCCCCCCCATCTCACTAGACCGTCCCTCCTTCCACCTTAGGCTAGTTAGACCTAAGGAAGTCCTCCCACTATTAAAAGCCCTCAAAGCTACGAGATCCGTGGGACCTGATGTTATACCCCCAACGAATTCTCAAGGAAGGGGCCTCAGCACTCGCTAGGCCCCTAACCTGGCTCCTCAACTGTTCCATCTTTGAAGGAGCCATCCCCTGTACATGGAAAATCGCTCACGCAGTCCCTGTCCATAAGGATGGTACGAGGGAATCTCCCAACAACTACAGGCCAATCTCCCTACTCTGTAGCCTTGGTAAGATCCAAGAGAGATTGATATACGGACAACTCCGTGACTACCTAGAGACCCACCAACTACTAGCCCCCTTCCAGCATGGCTTCAGAACCAATCATGGGACTGACACTGCACTCATCAAGTTCTCCACAGATGTACTCAGAGAACTGGACAAGGGGAACCCCACAGGAGCAGTCTTTATAGACTTATCTAAAGCATTCGACCTCGTCACCCACAACCTGCTGCTCTCCAAATTGAGCCATGTTGGGCTAGACAGCCACTCCCTGTCGTGGTTCTCTAGCTACCTTACTGGGAGATCACAGAGGGTAAAATGGAAAAACTCCCTGTCAGAGCCTCTTCCTCTAACTGAGGGGGTGCCCCAAGGGTCTATACTTGGCCCCCTTCTCTTCTAGCTCTTCACTAATGACCTCTGCAACCACTGTGGCAGGAGTTCAGTGGTACAGTATGCGGACGACGCAGTCCTCTACCGGCCCTCCATCAACATGGGAGAACTCTGCTCTGGGCTCTAAGATGACTTGGAATCCCTAGAGGAATGGCTAGTCACCAATAGAATAGTCATCAATCCGAGCAAGACTAAGGCCATGCTGTTCGGCCCCAGATCCCTCAATCGGGAAAGAAGCCAACTCCTCCAACTGACAACCACATCAGGCAAGAGGCTCAAGGTGGTCCCTTCTATAAAATACCTTGGCCTCACCTTGGATCAGGGCTTCACCCTCAAGAAGCACGTAGACCAGGTAACCAAAAATATCCACTCTAAACTCGGGACCCTTTACAGGTTGAAAGACCAGCTGATACCAGGGGCCCGGGTCTCCATCACCACAAGCGTTCTGCTCCCCACCATCACCTACGTGGCCCCTGTCATCCAGGGAGCAGCTAGGCTAGAGCTAAACAAGCTACAGGTTCTCTACCATAAGGTGGCTCGCTCCGCCACACTAACGGGTCCGCGGACCCACCACTGTGACACGCTGTCCCAATTAAACTGGCCCTCCTGGGAGGACAGGCTTCAGTACCCCTCACTCTGCCTCACCTACAAACTACTCCACTCCTCACCCCCTCCCAGCCTCGCTGGGCTCATCTCCATTAAGAGCAACCCTAGGCACCTCCGTACGACCGACCGGACTCTCCTTACGGTGCCCAGGGTTAGAACTAAGGCGGGTGGGAAGTCGATCGCCTTTACTGCCCCCACCCTATAGAACTCCCTGCCCCAAGGTGTTCAGGAAACCACCTCCCCCTACACCTTCCACACTAGGCTTAAGGCGCACCTGACGACCTCCACTAAGTGCAATTGTTAAGATAACGGACTCCCAAGTGCTAGCCAACACTCTGTGGTCCTACCCCTTTGCCGTTGGTATATGTTGTATTGCTTCCATGTTTACCCTGTTATGTAACTAAGTGACACATGTTATGTATCTTACTGTAAACAATCCCATGTAATACTGTATGTAACCCTTGGGTCACCCCTGAAAAAGGGACTCTCGGGGCCCAGTGGGCTCACCTGATTATCAAAATTTAATAAATAAATAAATAAATAAAAAACAGAAAAAACTTTAAAACAATTTACATTTGGGGGGGTGGGAGATGCACTGGATACTGTTTGTTTCTCTCTCTCTGGATAAGCACTTGGGTTACATCAGGTAACCCTTTTACTGTGCCTGACTTTGACTATTGCTTTGGCAATCACAGTAGTGAAGATCAAAACTGGCTTCATTTAAGAAAAAAACTACAAGGTTACTTTTCAGAGGTACAAATAAAAGAAAAAATATTTGCACTACAGGATTACATACTGACACTACAGCATAGTACAAACTGATTTGGGCAAAGCATATTTTATGATTATTCCCAGTATAAATAAAATGGTATGAGGCACAAAATATTGTTTTATGAAAAATAAACATAGTGGTGGTGTATTTCTTTGCTGTCTTTAATTGCTGCAAATTTAGTCTTTGCTTGTCTGACTTGCCCTGTAGTCTGGGTGAGGGGTGCTAATTGTCTGGCCTCTGACCTCAGCTACGTGATAACTGGAGGTGGGGCTTAGTCAGAGTTGAGGTAGCAAGTGATTTTTGTTTGCTCAGAAGAAGCCAGAAGTGGAAGGAAACTTATTTATTTCTGTGCTTTACAGTAACTGGTAATTGCTAGTTTTGTTATTAAACTTAGATTGTGGGCTTTTAGTGACACTGTAATTTCTTTGCTGTCTTTACTTAGAATTGTTTTTGGGCTGTTGAAAATTTAAAACCTCCCCTTTCCCCAACTCTTAATTATATACCCTGTTAAATCTGATTGACAGCAGCTAAACACAGGGGATAGTAGGGAGTGTGGAGTAGGAGGGGCATAAGGGGAAGAAGCCCACCCTCAGCACAAGTGTTTTGACTCATTTATTTATTTGATTTTTTTTTTTTTAAAGAAAAGTATCTGAGGATCAGTGGCAGGATTTTTAGGACAGTAAATTAATAAAAAGGGAACTAGGAGAGCTTCAGTAACAGACAAGTGGTGGAATAGCAGTATAATTGCAGTATAATGTGGGGAGTGGTGCAATGCGGTAGCTGCTGGGCAGTCATATTCAGGCAGACCTTCTGGACACTGAGGTGCTGCCCTATCTGCATGCATCTCTCTGGACTGCGGGATGAGGTAGCCAGACTCAGAGTGGAAGTAAACTGGGTCAGGATTACCATCACCCGTATCGAGGGACCATCCAGTCCAATGCCGATGCCTCAAAGAATGCCGAGAACGAGGAGCATTTGGATGACAGTGGGCTCAGGGCGGGTTAAGACGGTCAGGCAGAGGCACATCCCAGATCCTATTCCACTCAAGAACTCATATGCCACACTGGAAAATGGGGGCAACCAAATAGAGGTACCCAGAGAAGTGGAAGGAAAGGATGTGGAGGTTAGCCAAGGAGGTGACCTCAACGGGGAGAGCAGTGGACCCAAGAGGAGGAGGAGGAAGCGAATCCTGGTGGGGGACTCCATCATAAGAGGGATCCAGCTAGGAACACAGGAGGGGGAGGACAGGGAGGTGAGGTACCTACCATGTGCCACGGCATGGAGGGATGGAAGGAAGATCCTGGGGATAGCTGGGAAGGCAAGACGGGAGGGTGAGCTGGATGTCATTATCCACCTAGGTACTAATGACCTGGCAAATGGGGAGCCAAAGGAAGTTCAGGAAGAGTTTAGGAAATTGGGGAGGGGTCTCAAGCAAGTAGCTACTTCTGTCACCTTCTCAGAAGTACTACCTGCGAGAGGCATGGGAGAGCATAGGGGGTGCATGCACCAGGAACTTTAACTCATGGTTGAAGAACTGGTGCTGTGAGGAAGGGTTTGGATTCATTGGTGACTGGGGACCCACCTGGAGGGATGGAGGTTTGTTCAAGCCTGACGGCCTGCATCCATCCTGGAGGGGAATCCAAGCACTCAATGATAAGTTTAAATGCTACATTGACAAGCATTTAAACTAGCCAAGGGGGGTGGCAGGCCAGCAAGGAGGGTACCTACTTGCTCACCCCCACAGCTAGCAGTGGAACCAGTGAACCGAGGAGGATATCTCAACAAAGCAGTGTGCAAAAGATGGAGATTAGCACCCAAGAGGTGGATAGGCAGAAAAGGAGCAAAAATCAGCATAAGAGCAGACAGCAAGGAGAACCAGGGATAAAGGACAACCAGGGAAGGGGCTGGAGTAGAACAGCTAAACAGTCTAGGGAGATCAAATCATGGAAAGCCATGTGTGCCAATGCCAGGAGCCTTAGCAACAAGATGAAAGATCTGGAGGCTGTCATGGTGCAGTCAGACCTGGACATTGTGGCCATCGCAGAAACCTGGTATAATGATAACCATGACTGGGAGATGGCCATTCCTGGCTACAACATATTCAGAAGAGACCGGGCAGGTAGGAAGGGAGGAGGAGTGGCACTGTATGTGAAAAATGACACAAGGGCCACAGAGATCCAGGAGGAACAAAATGGGGGAGAGATACTGTGGGTTAAGCTGGAAAGGAAAATGGGGCCAGCCATCCGCACAGGTGAGGTCTATAGACCACCAGCCCAGGAGGAAGAAACAGATAGGGAGCTGATGCTAGCCATCCAAGGATGGCAGACAAAGTGAGGTAGTACTGGTTGGAGACTTCAATATTCCAGACGTGGACTGGAGCATCCCAGCAGCAGCATCAACTAGAGCGGATTTATCCTGGACTCCCTTCAGGTGCCTTCCTCAAGCAACTGGTCATGGAACCAACTCAGCAGAAGGCAATACTGGACCTTGTGCTCACAAACAGGGACAATGTGATGGGGGTAACAGTGGGGAGCACCTGGGGAACAGTGACCACCAGTCATTGTGGTTTGAAATCACAGAAGGAGCAGAACCAAACCACACAAAAACACTATCCTGGATTTTGAGGGCAGACTTTGGGAAAATGGGAGATACTTGAAAGGGAATTAAGGGGAATGGGGCAGGAATCAGGGGTTGAGGAACAGTGGGCAGTATTTAAACGGGGATTACAAGAGCAACAAATTATGCATTAAGCAGGTTAGCAAGAGGAAAAGGAAGAGGAAGAGGAAGAGGAAGCCATTATGGTTTTCAAAGAGGTAGCAAAAGTGAAAGCCAAAAGATTGCATTCAGGCAATACCAAAAGACACAGGAGAAGGGATAGGGAGAAGTACCAGGAGAAGCAAAGGGAGGCAGGGAGTTCAGTAAGGGAAGCCAAAGCTCAGACAGAAGAGCACATTGCAAAATCAGTGGGAAGAGGGGACAAAGCCTTTTACAGGTACATAAGTGAAAAAAGAAAGGCAAAGGGAGGGATAGTGAGACTGAAGGGGGAGGATGGGGGCCGCGTGGAGGATGACAACAGTAAAGCTGATATACTGATCAGGTATTTCTGCTCAGTCTTTACTGAGGAAGAGGAGGGTAATGGGTCTGAAGGGAGTACAAGGGGTGAGAATGGTGTGGAAATGGACACAAGTCCCTTTACACGAGAAAGGGTCCTGAAGGAACTGGAAGTAATAAGAGTTGATAAAGCAATGGGGCCAGATGGGGTGCACCCCAGGGTCCTTAAAGAACTCATAGAGGTGGTGGCTGAACCTCTGGCTATCCTGTTTCGACGATCACTGGAAACAGGGGAGATACCCAAATACTGGAGGACAGCAGATGTAGTCCCCTTATACAAAAGTGGGAACAAAGAGGAAGCGGGGAACTACAGACCAGTCAGCCTCACCTCGGTAGTGGGGAAGATCATGGAAGCACTACTGAAGGAGAGATTGGTGGAACATCTGGTTGTCAATTGACTGCAGGATCCAAGGCAGCATGGTTTCACCAGGGGGAGGTCATGTCAGACCAACCTCGTTGAATTTTTTGACTGGGTGACTGGGGGGGGATCAGGGGAGGGCAGTGGACATGGCCTATCTGGACTTCAGCAAGGCCTTTGACACTGTGCCACATAGAAGACTATTACACAAACTAGGGAATATGGGTGTGGGCAGGACAGTAGTGTGGTGGGTAGGTAACTGGCTGGGCGGCAGGACACAGAGGGTGGTGGTAAATGGCTGTCACTCCACAGAGGGAAGAGTGACCAGTGGGTTACCACAGGGATCAGTGCTGGGACGGTCCTATCTAACATCTTCATCAGTGACATTGCTGGGACCTAGAAGGCAGAATTTCACTGTTCGCTGATGACACAAAGCTCTGTAACAGAGTAGACACACCAGAGGGTGTAGACAGAATGAGAAGGAACTGCAGAAACTTGAAGAATGGTCAGGGTTTGGCAGTTGAAATTCAATGCAAAGAGTGTAAGATAATGCATATGGGGCACAAAACCATGGCACAATATATTAGTTGGGGGTGAGGATATAGCATGCACCAAGCAGGAAAGGGATCTTGGGGTTATCATCCTGATGACCCCAAGGTAGGAAACAGTGTGACAAGGCAGCAGGTAAAGCAAATAGGATGCTGGGATGCATAGGCAGGGGTATCACCAGCAGGAAAAGGAGGTCATGATTCCACTATACAAGACACTAGTGAGGCCCCACCTGGAGTACAGTGTACAGTTCTGGAGACCTTACCTACGTAAGGACATAGACAGGGTAGAGAAGGTTCAGAGGAGGGCAAAAAAGATGGTACATGGATTGCATCACAAGTCCTATGAGGACAGGTTGAAGGAATTGAATATGTACTCCCTGGAGGACAGGAGGAGAGAGGGGACATGATAGAGACATACAAGTATCTTACAGGGAGGAACAGGGTGCAACAATACACTATTTTTAAGCGAAAAAGATATTCCAGGACTAGAGGGCATGGGATGAAGTTGGAGGGAGGACGATTCAGAGGAAATGTGAGGAAGAATTTCTTCACAGAACGGGTGGTGGACAAGTGGAACACCCTGTCTGAGGGAGTGGTGGGGGCTGAAACAATCACGGGATTTTAGAATGCATGGGATAGACATAAAGGAATTCTGGAGGTCAGGGGTAAGGGGCAACAGAGTTCTAGGAAAACATAAACTGAAGTTACAAACTCAAATGGGCAGACTAGGTGGGCCATAGGCTCTTATCTGCTGACATTGTCTATGTATCTATATATCTGAAATATGACTGGAAAAAATGCCAGTTAGATGGATGGATATTCCTTTAGGCTGATCCTTTGAGGCATTATTTTCCAATACACTTTTTTATCATTTATTAGTGTAACCCCCCTACAAATGGGGGTTCCCGAAAAGTCTTCCTTGAGCTTGTCTAAATGCTCACTGCCAGGCTGGTGTCCTGCGTTTTTGCAGTTTAAATGTGACTGCCAGAGAGTGCCTATATAGCCTCTGTGCACTGTCTCTTTAAGAGCTGCCTAGATTGCAGTCACGGGTTAATCTAAAAGGGAGCTCTGTTAGAAGATGTGCTTGTTTGCTGATCATTTGTTAGAGTAATAATAATATTGCAGTTTGTTCTAACCTGCCTTCTTTGCAGCATGGACAGTTCTGTTGGTTTCCATTATCTTGGTCCCGGACTGCTGAAATGGGCCAATCAGTACATTTGGGACTCTAAAATGGAGCCTGCCTACAGGGGCTTGGTGGGGTCAAAACTTGTAGGAATTGTAGTTTTTGCATTTTGGCATAGGTGCCGGAACCGGGGGTGCGAAAGGGGCGGTAGCCCCTCCACTTTTTATTTCTGTATGGTAAAAACTAGTATAGAAAAAGTGCCCTTTGTACCCTCATAAGTGCCCTTTTGATTCTCAGCCCCCTCAGTTTTTACCATCTTCCGGGCACCCTTGCATTTTGGTGCCTAAAATAACCTGGAGGGGGAGCCCTTGTTGTGACTGACAGACATATCAGCCAACCGAACCTTTTGGATCTTGGGAAGTCCCAAACTGCTTGCAGTTTCAGTTAGATCTGAGTTGGAAAGTGAAGAGAGGACAGCTTGAATGATTTAAGCAGCAGCCCCGGTGTAGATTCGCATGGGAGAACTGTAGAAAGGTCTGACTTTTGGCCTACATGCCTACCTGCTGTCCCTGAGAGGGAACTTGTGCCTTTTTCGGACTGAATCCGAACTTGGAGCATGAAGTAAGCCACTGAATTGTGACCAGGCCCTTACCTGAAGAAGACCGAAGATTTGCTGAATGCGATCAGCCTGTCTGGACTTCCAGCCACCTCTGAACTCCCGGATTGTGCAGAGACTCTATAATTGCGACTGGAGAGCCTTTTGCCTGGTACAGTGGAATTTCCTTATATGTGAATGTGTTGTATGCTTATAGTGGGCCGTGATTTGGTTCCCACTGTGTTTTGAATTGCATTACGCTTGCTAGAAGCTGCATTAGAATTTCCTTACGTGTAAATGTGCTGTGTGCTGCTAGTGGGTCGTGATTTGGTTCCTCATTGTGGTTTAAACTGTATTCTGCTTGCTAGAAGCTGCATCTAGCCCCACGGACTGAATCCAAAACCATCTCCATTGGGCCTGGGCCTTGCCACACTGGCCCTGCCCAACGACCTGCTGCACAGAGAAAGCCATCGATGAGAGACCTGCCTGGGGATCAGCCCCCCTGCTCAACACTTGAACAGGAACGATGCCTTGGTGATTCATGTGGGCCCCACTTCTCTGGGCACTCCGGCTCAACAACCAGCAGTCTTGATTTCATCCTGCCTGTGTGCAGTACTGGGTATCATGAGTAAACATTAGGGTAGCTCCCTGCAACAACAGCTAAATCTAAAGTGTTGTCATCTGATTGTCTTGTTGCTTTTTCTTTCACGAACTGAGCCCTCCGGCTCTGGATTACAAGTAGTGTGTGTTGTGCATGTTGCTTTCTTCCATCACAGGGCCCCAACAAGCTGCAACGTTCCTGGTTAGCCCACCAGTTTCCTACCTGGGTAGCCAGAGTGTGTGACTGTGTGTGGACTTAAAGCGCATGCATAACTGTTTGATTAATATAGCCTTTAAGCCAATCAACCTGATTACGCCCCTTCCTTGTTCAAGTCCCCTGAATAAATCAGATCTGACATTTTTGGATGCATTTAACCTGACTGTGGTTGCAGTTTGTGCCAAGAGTACTGTACTGCTGTTATTTACTGTTCATAACCTTGCTTTACAGGGGGTCCCCAGGGTCGAGCCAGAGGAACCAGCCCTGGTGGTAAGTGCAAACAGTGTGGGTACTGGAATAGTGTACAAGGGGTACTATGAAAGAGATTATCGTATATTGCTCAGGCCACTAGAAGGGAAAGAGGGGGTTACAGTGTCCCGGAAGGCTGTGCCCAGGTTAGTTTGACCACTACCAACCCTGACCTCCGAGTGGAGGCACCCGGTTCAGAACTCAGGCCCCTTAACCTGCTACTAGCCATGCAGGCAGGGGTAGTAGCCCTTGGGATAGCGCCACCATGGGGTTACATTACATATATAGAGAGAACAAATGATGGGCAAGTATGGTGTACAGAGAAATATACTTACTGAGGAACTAACAAAATCTTAAAGGCTATGAGCCTGAAGAATGGTGGCTCACCCATGGATGGATGAGTGAGTTAGGGGCCAACTGGGGGAGGCTTTGATAGCAATTGGGCTGGTGGGAACACTAAACTGCCGGGGATGGACTGCAGTACATTTCCAGAAAACAAGATCCAGTGAAGGAGGGGGATCCACCAGACTGCCAGGGAAGGGCTTTAGTACAGTTCCACACTACCAACAGGGATCGGGTGAGGAAGGGGTCCACTAGACTGCCAAGGAAGGGCTTCAGTATAGTTCCACAGTACCGCCAGGGATCAGGTGAGGAAGGGGTCCACTAGGCTGCCATGGTAGGGCTTCAGTACAGTTCCACAGTACCAATAAGGATCAGGTGAGGAAGGGGTCCACTAGACTTCCATGGAAGTGCTTTAGTACAGTTCTACAATACTGACATGGATTGGGTGAGGAAGGGGTCCACTAAACTGCCATGGAAGGGCTTTAGTACAGTTCCACAATACTGACAGGGATTGGGTGAGGAAGGGGTCCACTAGACTGCCATGACAGGGCTTTAGTACAGTTCCACAATACAGTATAACCTCGATTATCCGAACTGCTTGGGGGACATAGATTCAGTTCATAAAATCGAGCGGTTTGGAAAATTGAGAGCCCTATGTTAACAATGCATCGCTAGTGTTGGTGATGTCAGTGATGACGTGCGCTAGTACAAATGCAATGGAAACTGTTTACAGTACACAGCGTAAGACACGACAGTTCATTCTTTATTGTAATATAAAATCAAAAATACTGTAGACTCACTGTGTTGCCCCCCGAAAAATGCTGCCGCTTCTTGTAATAAGTTTTGCCATGATGCCGACTGAGGAATCCCATCATAGATCTGACAGCTCACTCTGTTCCATCCACCTGGATCAGAAAGTAGTTGGTACGGCTACTCCCACTGGGCTACATTAAATACTGTACTACTAATTGGGCTGATCAGCAGCACTGCCATATGGCTGCTCTCACAGCTCACTCTGTTCCACCCACCTGGATTTGAAAGAAGCCGGTACGGCTACTCCCGATGGGCTACATTAAATACTGTGCCACCAACTGGGCTGCTTCCGAGGCTTGCTCCCTCACACCAGAGCCTCATACCAGCACTGTCATTTGGAGCATAGCTATTCCTGTAGCTCACTTCATCCCACCCACCAGGACATGAAAGAAACTAATACAGCCGCTACAGCAAATGCATGCTTTTATACAGGGGACAAGTTTGGCATTCAGTTAAACCGAGGGTCGCTAACCAAGGCTGGATAATCGAGGTTACACTGTACTGATAGGGACTCAGGTGTGAAGGGGTCCACTAGACTGCCGCAGAAGGGCTTTAGTACAATTCCACAATATCATCAGGGTCAGGTGAGGAAGGGTCTACTAGACTGCCATGGAAGGGCTTTAGTACAGTTCCACAATACTGATAGGGATCGGGTGAGAAGGGTCCACTAGACTGCCACAGAAGGCTTTAGTACAACTCCACAATATCATCAGGGATCGGTAAGGAAGGGTCCACTAGACTGCCATTATTTTTATTTATTTATTTAAGGGAATCAGATACACCTTTGAGCCAGGGGCTCTTTTACAAAGTTTCCACGTCAGGTAACTTGAAACATTAGGACAGGCAGTGGTATTGTGCAAAAGAGAAATAAACATAGCAGCCGGAGGGTTTTGTCAATTACCAAAACATCACAATTGTGCAAATCACTTCTATAACAAATTAAACAATATAGATTCATATAGGAATACCGGCGGGGATTGGGTGAGGAAGGGGTCCATTAGACTGCTAACAAAGGGCTTTAGTACAGTTCCATAATACTGAAAGAGATCGGGTGAAGAAGGGATCCACTAGACTGCCATGGAAGGGTTTTAGTACAATTCCACAATACCGTCAGGGATTGGGTGAAGAAGGGATCCACTAGACTGCCATGGAAGAGCTTTAGTACAGTTCCACAATACCAACATGGATTGGGTGAGGAAGTGGTCCACTAGACTGCCATGGAAGGGTTTTAGTACAGTTCCACAATACCATCAAGGATCGGGTGAGGAAGGGGTCCATTAGACTGCTATCAAAGGGCTTCAGTACAGTTTCATAATACTGAAAGGGATCAGGTGAGGAAGGGGTCCACTAGACTGCCATGGAAGGGCTTTAGTACACTTCCACAATACTGACAGGGATCGGGTGAAGAAGGGGTCCATTAGACTACCATGACAGGGCTTTAGTACAGTTCCACAATACTGACAGGGATCGGGTGAGGAAGGGGTCCACTAGACTGCCATGGAAGGGCTTTAGTACAGTTTCACAATACCATCAAGGATCGGGTGAATAAGGGGTCCACTAGACTGCCATGGAAGGGTTTTAGTACAGTTCCACACGACCAACAGGGATCGAGTGAGGAAAGGGTCCACTACACTGCCATGACAGGGCTTTAGTACAGTTCAACAATACCATCAGGGAATGGGTGAAGGAGGGGTCCACTAGACGGTCATGGAAAGGCTTTAGTACAGTTCCACAATACTGACAGGGACTGGGTGAGGAAGGGGTCCACTAGACTGCCATGGAAGGGTTTTAGTACAGTTCCACAATACCGACAGGGATTGGGTAAGGAAAGGGTCCACTAGACTGCCATGGAAGGGCTTTAATACAGTTCCACAATACCATCAGAGATCGGGTGAGGAAGGGGTCAACTAGACTGCCATGGAAGGGCTTTAGTACAGTTCCACAATACCAACAAAGATTGGGTGAGGAAGGGGTCCACTAGACTGCCATGGAAGAGCTTTAGTACAGTTCCACAATACAGTATAACCTCGATTATCCGAACTGCTTGGGGGACATAGATTTAGTTCATAAAATCGAGCGGTTTGGAAAATTGAGAGCCCTATGTTAACAATGCATCGCTAGTGTTGGTGATGTCAGTGATGACGTGCGCTAGTACAAATGCAATGGAAACTGTTTACAGTACACAGTGTAAGACACGACAGTTCATTCTTTATTGTAATATAAAATCAAAAATACTGTAGACTCACTGTGTTGCCCCCCGAAAAATGCTGCCGCTTCTTGTAATAAGTTTTGCCATGATGCCGACTGAGGAATCCCATCATAGATCTGACAGCTCACTCTGTTCCATCCACCTGGATCAGAAAGTAGTTAGTGCGCTACTCCCACTGGGCTACATTAAATACTGTACTACTAATTGGGCTGATCAGCAGCACTGCCATATGGCTGCTCTCACAGCTCACTCTGTTCCACCCACCTGGATTTGAAAGAAGCCGGTACGGCTACTCCCGATGGGCTACATTAAATACTGTGCCACCAACTGGGCTGCTTCCGAGGCTTGCTCCCTCACACCAGAGCCTCATACCAGCACTGTCATTTGGAGCATAGCTATTCCTGTAGCTCACTTCATCCCACCCACCAGGACATGAAAGAAACTAATACAGCCGCTACAGCAAATGCATGCTTTTATACAGGGGACAAGTTTGGCATTCAGTTAAACCGGAGGGTCAGCTAACCGAAGGCTGGATAATCGAGGTTACACTGTACTGACAGGGATCAGGTGTGGAAGGGGTCCACTAGACTGCCGCAGAAGGGCTTTAGTACAATTCCACAATATCATCAGGGGTCAGGTGAGGAAGGGGTCTACTAGACTGCCATGGAAGGGCTTTAGTACAGTTCCACAATACTGATAGGGATCGGGTGAGGAAGGGGTCCACTAGACTGCCACAGAAGGGCTTTAGTACAACTCCACAATATCATCAGGGATCGGGTAAGGAAGGGGTCCACTAGACTGCCATTATTTTTATTTATTTATTTAAGGGAATCAGATACACCTTTGAGCCAGGGGCTCTTTTACAAAGTTTCCACGTCAGGTAACTTGAAACATTAGGACAGGCAGTGGTATTGTGCAAAAGAGAAATAAACATAGCAGCCGGAGGGTTTTGTCAATTACCAAAACATCAATTGTGCAAATCACTTCTATAACAAATTAAACAATATAGATTCATATAGGAATACCGGCGAGAGTTGGGTGAGGAAGGGGTCCATTAGACTGCTAACAAAGGCTTTAGTACAGTTCCATAATACTGAAGAGATCGGGTGAAGAAGGATCCACTAGACTGCCATGGAAGGGTTTTAGTACAATTCCACAATACCGTCAGGGATTGGGTGAAGAAGGGATCCACTAGACTGCCATGGAAGAGCTTTAGTACAGTTCCACAATACCAACATGGATTGGGTGAGGAAGTGGTCCACTAGACTGCCATGGAAGGGTTTAGTACAGTTCCACAATACCATCAAGGATCAGGTGAGGAAGGGGTCCATTAGACTGCTATCAAAGGGCTTCAGTACAGTTTCATAATACTGAAAGGGATCAGGTGAGGAAGGGGTCCACTAGACTGCCATGGAAGGGCTTTAGTACACTTCCACAATACTGACAGGGATCGGGTGAAGAAGGGGTCCATTAGACTACCATGACAGGGCTTTAGTACAGTTCCACAATACTGACAGGGATCGGGTGAGGAAGGGGTCCACTAGACTGCCATGGAAGGGCTTTAGTACAGTTTCACAATACCATCAAGGATCGGGTGAATAAGGGGTCCACTAGACTGCCATGGAAGGGTTTTAGTACAGTTCCACAAGACCAACAGGGATCAAGTGAGGAAAGGGTCCACTACACTGCCATGACAGGGCTTTAGTACAGTTCAACAATACCATCAGGGAACGGGTGAAGGAGGGGTCCACTAGACGGTCATGGAAAGGCTTTAGTACAGTTCCACAATACTGACAGGGACTGGGTGAGGAAGGGGTCCACTAGACTGCCATGGAAGGGTTTTAGTACAGTTCCACAATACCGACAGGGACTGGGTAAGGAAAGGGTCCACTAGACTGCCATGGAAGGGCTTTAGTACGGTTCCACAATACCAACAAAGATTGGGTGAGGAAGGGGTCCACTAGACTGCCATGGAAGAGCTTTAGTACAGTTCCACAATACCAACATGGATTGGGTGAGGAAGTGGTCCACTAGACTGCCATGGAAGGGCTTTAGTACAGTTCCACAATACTGACAGGGATTGGGTGAGGAAGGGATCCATTAGACTGCTATCAAAGGGCTTTAGTACAGTTCCATAATACTGAAAGGGATCGGGTGAGGAAGGGGTCCACTAGACTGCCATGGAAGTGCTTTAGTACAGTTCTACAATACTGACATGGATCGGGTGAGGAAGGGGTCCACTAAACTGCCATGGAAGGGCTTTAGTACAGTTCCACAATACTGACAGGGATCGGGTGAGGAAGGAGTCCACTAGACTGCCATGACAGGGCTTTAGTACAGTTCAACAATACTATCAGGGATCAGGTGAGGAAGGGGTCCACTAGACTGCCATGGAAGGGTTTTAGTACAGTGTCACAATACCGTCAGGGCTCAGGTGAAGAAGGGGTCCACCAGACTGCCATGGAAGGGTTTTAGTACAGTTCCACAATACCGACAGGGATCGGGTGAGGAAAGGGTCCACTAGACTGCCATGAAGGGCTTTAGTACAGTTCCACAATACCGTCAGGGATCGGGTGAGGAAGGGGTCAACTAGACTGCCATGGAAGGGCTTTAGTACAGTTCCACAATACCGACGTGGATTGGGTGAGGAAGGGGTCCACCAGACGGCCATGGAAGTGCTTTAGTACAGTTCCACAATACCGACAGGGATTGGGTGAGGAAGTGGTCCACTAGACTGCCCATGGAAGGGCTTTAGTACAGTTCCACAGTGCTGACAGGGATTGGGTGAGGAAGGGGTCCATTAGACTGCTATCAAAGGGCTTTAGTACAGTTCCATAATACCAAAAGGGATCGGGTGAGGAAGGGTCCTCTAGACTGCCATGGAAGGGCTTTAGTACAGTTCAACAATACCTACAGGGGTCAGGTGAGGAAGGAATCTACTAGACTGCCATCAAAGGGCTTTAGTACAGTTCCACAATACCGACAGGGATCGGGTGAGGAAGGGGTCTATTAGACTGCCATTGAAGGGCTTTAGTGCAGTTCCACAATACTGACAGGGATCGGGTGAGGAAAGGGTCCACTAGACTGCCATGGAAGGGCTTTAGTACAGTTCAACAATACCTACAGGGGTCAGGTGAGGAAGGAATCTACTAGACTGCCATCAAAGGGCTTTAGTACAGTTCCACAATACCGACAGGGATCGGGTGAGGAAGGGGTCTATTAGACCGCCATTGAAGGGCTTTAGTGCAGTTCCACAATACCGACAGGGATCAGGTGAGGAAGGGGTCTATTAGACTGCCATTGAAGGGCTTTAGTGCAGTTCCACAATACTGACAGGGATCGGGTGAGGAAAGGGTCCACTAGACTGCCATGGAAGGGCTTTAGTACAGTTCCACAATACCGACATGGATTGGGTGATTAAGGGGTCTACTAGACTGACATGAAAGAGCCTTAGTACAGTTCCACAATACTGACATGGATCGGGTAAAGAAGTGGTTGGTCTACTAGACTTCCACGGAAGAGCTTAGTACAGTTCCACAATATTGACAGGGATCGGGTGAGGAAGGGAGCTACTAGGCTGCCATGGAAGAGCTTTAGTACAGTTCCACAATACTGACAGGAATTGGAGATATTGGGAGTCTGCTAGACTGCCAGGGATGGCATCCTGTATTTGTGCTTCCATGCACTGTGCAGAGCCGGTAATGGCCACATTATGACATGCAAATGGCCCCTTAGCGCCGTGCATGCCATACAGTATGTGGTCAATAGTATTCTGGCTGCTGACTTTGGCTCTCAGAAGTGACAGCACTGTCCCTCTTTGGAGCCTTTTGCCAGCAGAGGGCTGTGGTAAGTATACACATATGCACTATGCATGGCATGTGTAATGGCTGGGTCCTAACTACTGCTCATAAAAGACCTCCTGCTCCCATATATTTTGGTTTGGCTGCTCCTCTCGGCAAGAGTGAATCTTCTGGTTGTTCCCTGTACCTATGTAAAGTCCTCAGATGAAAGGGCCTTTTCCCAGGCCACCCCATGTATGTGCAATGACTTTCCAAATCAACTTTGTAAGATTTCCTCTGCTGAAGTTTTTATAAAAGGGCTCTTATCACTTTTTCCCTAGTGTTTAAGAGCTCTTTTTAAATATGTATGGAAGGAATTAAAGTATGCTTGTTTTTTGATTTTATAAATGTTTTTAGTTAATTAAATAAAATTGTATGTATAGTGCTACAAGCCCTCAGGATGAGGTGCTACATCAAATAAAATTGACTTTTATTGTCACAGTCAGATAATCAGACAGGCAGTACACGACAGAGAGGGCACGCTCTCTATCACCTCCAGGCAGCCAAGTGTTACTTTTAGTCAGTGATGAAAGTGAGCAGGAACGCACAGGAACTCAGTTCCTGTACCTTTTTTGCAGCAGGAACTGAGTTCCTGTACTTCTTCCCACTGACACTAAAACTGAAATTCTTAAACCAGCAATATAGTGACAGTTTCTGGATCTGTGATCTGCTATCAGGGTTTCCAAAACACCAATTGAGCTGTACAACAATGCTATTTTTCTAGGAATATTATAATATCTCTAACAATCTACTAGCGTCAAATTAGATAGTTATGCCTTGATACCACTATCCTTAGACTGAAGATCTTCACTCTGTATTTCATAATTGCCAGTGCCTGAGTTCCTGTACTTCTTGTCTACCACTTGCACCACTGCTTTTAGTACAGCATTGGGTTGTCATGGCACAAATGGGGGCCAATGTGTTTCTTTTTTATTTAATAATTGGCTAAACTGCGAAGCGAAACCCTCTCGTTTCGTTCCTTTTTATTGTGCCTGATGCCAAAGTGTGGTCACATTTCTAAATTGTACTGAAGCACCGGAAGGCTCATGCACGCAACATTCTACCTGAGTTCAGTTAGCACAATTTTTAATAGTATAAAGAAAGCTGAACTCAGGGAAAGTGTTTGTTGTTTTGAAACAGGTGCACAAAGTTAGGGAAATCACGGTCTGAAAGTTAAGCCGTGATGCTGGACATGCACGTACACAGCCAGAAACCCTCCCTCCCTGGGAAAGGAGAGTAGACCAGTGGGCACTCCATTCTCTCCCCATGGCTGACCTAGCAACCCAAGATCATTCCCAATCCCAGGTCACTGGTGTGGCATGAGGTAGTGCTACTGCCACGCCTCTGGGCTTGCTCATATACTGTCTCTCCTACAGGAGTCCCGTGACTCCTCTAATTACTTTCGTATGCATACATACATGCCCAGTATCATGGCTCAACTTTCAGACCATGATTTCCCTAACTTTCAAAGCCTGTTTCAACACAACAAACACTTTCCCAAGCTCAGCTTTCTTTATACTATTTAAAAAAAACTGTTTAGTTGAATTTGGGTAGGATGATGATTGCACAAGCCTTCCGGCGCTTCAGCACCATTTAGAAATGTGACCATGCTTTGGCATTAGGCAAGGTAAATATGAGTGGACCAAGAGGGTTTCTCTTTAGTAAAATTATTTAAAGTAAATATTTTATGCAGGAAGAAATTGCTGCTGTGGATATTGCATAACAAGAGAGACTGCTGCAGGCAGTGTAGGCATGTTTAGGAATAACATCAGAAAAAGTAAGTAAAGGGCCGACAGTGTCCCTTTAAAGTTGAGAAACAAGAAAAATGTCAAGAATACAAGTGACTAAAAATAAATGTGTGTATTTTGTGCTACAATAAAAGAATTACATAAACAAAACAGTAAGAAAGTCACGTCTCAGCTGATGTTTTGTGCAGGGCTTGCAAGGCCCCGAACAAAGAAAGTTAGGACTTATACACAGGAACTGAAGTGCCCTGAGCATTTTGTTTCTTGCAAGGTGCTTCATACACCTCAAGGGCCCTGCACAAAGCAAGTTACCACTCTGTTTTCTCAAAAAAATAAGGAAATTCATGGCAAAAAACTTTGTTAATATAGATTAGCTTTGGTACTGCAAAAAACTCAAATACCACAAAGTTTGAAAATAGGCTACTATTTTATTTTATTTATTGAAATGTTTCACCAGGAGGGCACACTGAACAACAAGTTGCTCATCTCACAGTGCGACCTGGGGGGAGGGGGGATACAGGAGGATATGAACACTTGAATAGTACAATAATAAAGGAATAACAGGAACAAAATACAGTATAGGTGAGCAATTAATACAATTGATAATACAATTAATGGATGGAATAACAGGAACAAATTCTATATACAGATAAACAGATAATGAGGTTACAGACTTAAGTGCAAGTAGTTACAGGAGCCGGCTCAGGAGGAAAATAAGTGCTGGGAGCAGGAGGAGTGACTAGAAGTGCTGATAGGCCAGGAGGAAGGGGCAGGAGGGAGGAGAAGAGAGGAGGTGGGTTGTCAACTCTCTTCCACCCCCTTCCCTACTCTCATTACCCAAGTCCAAGCTACAGGTATGGGGCCATGCATAAATAAATAGTGTGGTACTTCGTACAGGGCCAATATATTCAAAAATTTGTAAGCAGCAACCCTAATCCCCACTTCCCCATCCTCTACACTTGTGACCCTTGTCATGTTTACCCCCACTCTTGTTATATATAACACATCCCCACACCACTAGGGGGCAGACACAGAGAAGAATAACCCGTCTATCTTCCCCATTGGTTAGGAGCATCCAGGAGGACACTACTACAACTTCCTGTCAGCCATGTAGATCTGAACCCGTGATGCATACTCAATTCGCTGGCAAGACAAGTAATTCCCTGGAGCTCTGCTGTTAGGCTGGCCCTGAGCATCATTTCTATATTTCTTCAACCGCAAGCTTAAATTAGTTAGTTAGAATGATGAAAACAACATTTATTTTGAACTGGGGTGGAACACTGAGGTGAAATACTCCACACAGACATCCCATTGCAGGATAATCAAAAAAAATATTTAAGCACAGCATTTAAAAGAGAGAAGAAATGATTTTCTGATGTTCTTACTGGTTAAATAAATCATAAATATCAAACAATGGTCTCTGTGTGCCCTTTTTTATGGAATAAATGGTTAAAATACTCATTTGTGCCCGGTGGCACTGAGGGTTGAGGAGCTGGTCGCCACACCTCGCGCCATGCTGGCAACTTGTATTCAGGAATGAGCAGGCCACCGTGGGTCGGCAGGGAGGAGATGGATCAAGCGTCCGATGGACTGCTTTCCATCTCTGGGGAGGGGGGGGAGATCAGCCACTGGTGCATGCATGATCCCAAGCGGGAGGCTGAGGCTTGATGGCACGGAGCTGCAAGAACATGGGCGGAGCGCTGATGCTTGACGTGGAAGCGCACGGAGCATGCGCGAACTCCCCATCACAGGTGTCATTACACGCCGAGCTCCCGTAAGGGGAGAAAACGGAATATAGTGGCAGCCAGGTCGTGCGGCTTGATGGCTGTCTGCCCAGCGCGTGCTGTCTCCATGGGCACCACCTGATCCAGATCCGTACCTGGTGGGGGAGTTGGGGGCTCCCTCACCTCCCCACCATGGGGGGGGGTAAGCTGTGGGGGAGTACAAGGTGGTGGCTCGTGATGAGTTTGGTGCGGGCAAACGGCAGCCAGAGAAAGGAGGAGAGAGGAGATGGAGCCGACCGGGAGCCACAGGAGAAAAAGTGAGCAAAAAAAAAACTCATTTGTATGCTCCTTTCATTTTTTAAAATGCTGATTGGCCTCACAGTCTTTTTTTGTATTGGGAGTCAGCACGTGTCAGGCTCTGAAGTACTCACATCGCTGACACTTGGTTCAGCATGCAGATAACTGGAGCATGTGGCTGCTGGACATATTTGTTTCAAAGACTGGTGCCACACTCCTTTATCTCAGTAAGCACTCCGCCCCAACTGAAACAATCCCCCCATCCCTAGGCCACCCGCTCAGCCCCCTCTTTACTCTTCTGCTTGTCGCCTTATAGCCCAATTGCAAAGTTTGCTATTTATCACAAATGAAATAGTTTGTTAAATAATTTAAAATGGGATCTATTTTGATTTATTCCCTGGTGTCCAGTGGGTCCCGACATCCCACCCTATCCTCTTGCTCTATATTTTTCAAAATAATTGGAACATTAAAAAACTGCCAAGCCGGTTGGCATTTCAAAAATTGAAAGGAGACTACAAATTAGAATTTTAACCATTTATTCCAGAAAAAAAATGACACACAGAGGCCATTGTTTAATATTTGTGATTTATTTAAAGGGAAACGTCCACCTGTGAATACCCCACACCTCAGTGTGTGGCAGGGCCCAATTAGCATTTTCGCAAATGGTACAACTTTTTGTACTTACTGGCTGTTTAGATATATAGATTTTATCTGGTACATCCTGCTGTCCCTCCTGCCAGCATTTTGAAATAACATTCCCCTAGTGGTGCATCCCTTAACCTCCCAAGGCTGTCCTAAGGCTGACATCAGAGATGGTAAGCAGCTGCTAGAACTTGTATAGCATTTCCCTATGGATGGAGCTATTAATAGCTCTGGTTTACGATGTGCAGGTCCCAGTACTATACTGAGACCAAGGATAGACTGGCAGTCGACTGCCAGTCTGTATTTATTTTCAGTATAGCACCAGGATCTACACATCATAAACCGGAGCTATTAATAACATATATCTTCTAACAGAAGTCACTCTCTAATACAAGCTGCCCTCTTAGAAGCTGCACTAACAACTCTGTGTTTGTTATAGAAGTCGCCTTCTAATAGAGACCGCAGCTTGTACTAGAGGGTGACTTACTCCTTACCATGTGGCCTGCCTGGCATTCTACTGTGTCAGACCACCAGCACAGATCTGAACTGGTACCCCCCATATTCACTCATTTACTGTTAGTATTCACTAAGCATTCACTTACTATTATTTGCTTTCTTGTTTATTTTCTTATAATTATCTGTAATCATGGCTCTATTCTTCCACTCTTGTCAAAACTGTGCTCCACACAAAAGTGAAAGAAAAAAGTTACTAAAGATCCTCCTAGCTATAACCAGGAAGCTCTTGCTCCTCCTTTTATTGTGTTCTGGCAATGTTGAGCTCAACCCTGGACCTCCCACTGCCACTGGCTCTCCTGCAGATCTCTCTAACCTCAAAGGACTAAGCTTTATGCACATCAGTGCATGCAGCCTGTTGAAAAAATCACCTCTATCCAGGCCTGGATAAGCCATACATCCCCTGATATACTGGTGGTCTCCGAATCGTGGCTCCACCCTTCAACTAGTAACCATTCTGTACATTCCCCCTCATACTTACTGTACCGTATGGACAGGCACACCAGAGGTGGGGGTGGCTATTTATGTCAGGGACAAGTTCTCGGTCTCAATCATTGACTCGACCACGGTTCCTAATGAGTTTGAAACCCGTTCCCTTCAAGTGGAGATTGCTACTGGAATCTCAATTAGTGTAACAGGCTGTTACAGGCCCCCTTCAGCGGGTATGCAGCTGCTAACTCATCTGAGCAACATCCTGGGTCCCAGTTCTTCTGAAGCCATAATACTTGAGGACCTAAACTTAGACTGGCTCTCCAATGCCTCTACTCCCCTCAAAACTCTCTGCAACTCCCTTGGACTGTCCCAGCTTATCAATGAAGCTACACGTCCTAATAAGAGTAATCCTGCCAAAAGCACCCTGCTGGACGTTATCTTAGTTAGCAAACCGCACCTGTACATTCATGCTGGAGTCTTCTCAGACATCAGTGATCACTGCTTTATTGCCTGTGTTCGGTCTAGCCATAAATAAAAAGAAGCAGACACAACTTTGATCCTTGGGCATATACTACTGAGTTAAGTCATTCCTCTTGCTGGCAGGACTTCTACTTAGCAGAAACTGTGGCTCTTACCTAAGACATTTTCCAAGATAAAGTGTTAAATGCCCTAAATAAGCATGCCCCATTAGTAAAAAACCCATGCTAGGAGCAAATCTTGCCACTGGTTTTCTCCAGAACTAAAGAGCAAACTACGGAAAAGGGACAGATTATGGAAAACTACTCGTAGGACAAAGTCACCTAACGACTGGAACCTCTTTAGGAGAGCAAGAAACCTCTGTACTAAGTTGGTTAGAGAAACTAAGGCTAATTACTACCGCTCTCAACTTGAAGTTTCTTCCAAGTGCTTGTCCAAATTCTGGAAGACAATTAGAGACATTGAAGGCCACTCAACTGGTAGCTCCCTGCCTGTAAAAATCTTGGTCGGTGCCTCCACAGTCACAGATAAACGTACCATCCTTGACTCATTCAACAACCATTTCGCCACTGCAGGATTAGCTTTTGATTCCTCCCCAGCTAGTACATTACGGGCACAACTTGGATTCGACGCCCCAGACTCTACCTTAACGAACCTACTTTTCTCTCTCTCTAACCCACATCTCTGAAGGAATTGGAGGACCTCTTGCTCCAACTGGACAATAGGAAAAGCCCAGGTGCTGACCACATTGACCCTTACTTTCTAAAGACAGGCTACTGTGCTTTAGCGGTGCCCATCACACATTTGTTCAATTTATCCATCTCCCAAGGCGACCTTCCTACCATCTGGAAAACCGCACAGGTTATTCCTGTATTTAAGTCTGGAGATCCCAGTGACCTGAATAATTACAGGCCCATCTCCCTCCTTCCAGTCCTGTCTAAATTGCTGGAAAAAAATCATTAATTCCCAGCTCAGAAATTACATGTAATCGACGAAGCTCCTAAACCCATTACAGTCAGGCTTCAGCACAATCTCTGCCTTGGCCAAGGTTACTAACAACTGGCAGGGCAAGCTGGATAACAAGAATTATGTTGGTGCAGTCTTTCTGGATCTTAGCAAGGCTTTCGACACTGTCGACCACTCCTTACTTCTTTCGTCCCTCCAGAATATTGGCCTGGATGCTCTTTCGCTTACATGGTTCAATAAATACCTATCAGGCCATTATCAGCAAGTTAAGGCTGATGGTGAGGTCTCTCCCCTAAAACCCTTGGTTAGGGGCGTACCTCAAGGCTCTGTCTTGATTCCCCTGCTCTTCGCAATCTATATTAACAGAATTAATGCCACCATCAATAAGGCTTAAATACATCTTTTTGCAGACGACACAGTGCTCTACACAAGTGGGCCTTCCTTTGATACAGTACTCTCAACTCTCCAGAGTGAATTCAACCTGTTGTAACTTCAGCTCCTAAACCAGAAGCTGCTTCTGAATGCTAAGAAAACTAAAGCCATGCTCTTCTCTCTCCTGACCAACTCTCCAAACCTGCTCTCCCCTGGATCTCTCTCTCCAATTTCCACCCTCCTTGGTGAACAGCTGGAGTACGTGTCTAAATTCAAATACCTGGGAGTCTGGCTCGATAACACTCTCTCATTCCAAGGACATATTGAAGAGCTGGTTAAGAAACTCCACCAGGGACTAGGACTTTTCTAAAGGACAAAAAACTTTCTCCCCAGGGATGCCAAAATATGGCTAGTCCAAACAACCTTTCTCCCTTTGCTAGACTATGCTGATTTTCTATACAGCCAAGGCCCAGTTGGTACCCTTATCAAACATGATACACTCTACCACAGAGCCTTAAGGTTCATAACGGAGGTCCCCTACTCCACCCACCACTGTTTCCTGTACACTGCGGTGGGCTGGCCATCCATTACTCTCAGACACCAGAGAAATGCGGCATTCTGGACCTTCAAAGCCACTACAAACTGCCTAATTATATTGCAGCCTGTTTACCAATAAGCACACCAAGTATTTACGCTCTGAGAAGTGCCTCTTACATTACACTGAAAGTACCCAAGGTTAGATCCCGCTTCGGCAGGGCCTCTATGAGTCATGTACTTCCTTTGTTATAGAATAAGTTGCAAAAAACCCTGCAAATAAGTCTCCCTATTAGCTTAGCAACATTTAAAGCCTTAATCATGAGTCATTCCAAGGAATCCTGTGCCTGCTTCCCTTAACCCTAGGACTCCGTTCACTTAAGTCTACCTTGTTCCTGCCCCGTCACTGTAGGGTCCAACTCCTTGTCTAAGCCCTGACCTTCACCCTCTCCGGACCCCTCTATTGCCCGTTCAGCCCTTCTTCCTCAAAATAAATAAATAAATAAATTATAATTAATTTCATATCTGTTGTACTTGTAACCTATATATAACTGTTACTGTAATACTAAGCTCTGTATATATTTTTTCTACTACAACTTTTATCTCCATGTTAGCCTGTACATATCTGTTACTAAGTACTTTGCTTTGTTTTTTGTGTAAATACCTTATCTGCTGATTCCTCCTATACACCTGTATTGTCTACCCCATATCCACCTCTAAAATGAACTTGCTCAATGGTGCCTGCCTGGTTAAATAAAGATTTTATTTGATTGATTGATTTCTTACTCAGCCTGACAAGTCTCCGCCAACTCAACCACACACTCTCTCTCTCTCTCTGAAAAAATACCCCATATGTCAAAAAAAAAGCACTGAAAAAGCTGCTTGTAATTTGCACTCTCCTTCACTATACTGTGCTCTACCAATATCTTTGCCATCAGAATGATATGCACTCGCTCTTGAACTGTCCAATCACTCTACGCTCTCACTTTCTCTGACCTGACCACACAAGGGATACACAAGAAAAAAAAAAGAAATTCAATTATTTTGCTATGCTATGCATATGCCTCCAGATGCTGCTGTTAATAAAAAATACAGGTGCCATATATTTGTACCAGTAACTGCTGCTATGAAACTGAAAGCACAGACTTGTTGGGAAGGCAGTTTCAATAGAAGCCACCCTCCAACTTGAACCCACCCTCTAACACAACAAGTGAATGACAGCTTACAGTACACACTGCAAGCCCCTTGGTCGACAGTGTCAACCAATGGGCTTGTAGTGCTTACAGTACGCTGTCATTCAGTGACAGTTCAGTTGTCAGGCAGCCGTGGAGGTGTGCAGAGGGCCGTGCTGCTCGCCGACTGACTGACAGTGCTGGGATGGGGGGAGCGGGGTGGGATGTGGGTTCCTGAGTGGGTGGGGGGTCCACTAGACTACCAGGGAATAGGGTATAATCCTTTATGTGTATGCCGCGATCGGGGTTGGCGATGGGAGGGGGTGCCACTAGACTACCGGGGAATAGGGTATAATTCCTTATGTGTATGGTGAGATCAGATCAGGGTCGGGGATGGGAGGGTGGTACCACTAGACTAACAGGGAATAGGGTATAATTCATTATATGTATGCCGCATCAGGGTTTGAGGATGGGAGAGGGTTGCCACTACACTATGGAAACATGGGTACTGCAGCCACACAGCACAGGACTGGGCTGGGTATGGGGGGGACAGCAGGCCAATCCTGCTGGGCGCATCCCTACTGAAAGCATGCAAATGGGGCCATAATGACATGCAAATGGCCCTTTTGCGCCTTGCATGCTTAATGGCCCATCTGCATATTTTGGGCTGAATATCTGGAATTTGGGCACGGCGCATCTGGGGATGCCCAGCGCATCCCCATTCCAAGTATTTAGGCCAACCAGATGGATGCGCTGACGCACTGTCAGTGGCCCCAAATTGTGCCGCCCACTGGAGTTGTTATTTTCAGACAAGATGTGTGATTGTGCATCTCGCTTGAATATAGCTTTTCTTTGTGCCGGCCCATTTATTTGGACTGCACATCTGGATGTGTGGGAAAGCCCACAGACTTTGATTATGGGGGCCTACAGTACATATTTAAATAGCCAGTAAGTACAAAAATGTTTACCTTTTGGGAAAATGCTAATTGGGCCCTGCCACACACTGAGGTGTGGAGCATTAACAGGTGGACACTTCTCTTCAACTAGCAGAAACTGAAGAACATCAGGAAATCATTTCTTGGGACTTCCAGTGATGGCAATGACCAAGATGGCTGCTTAAGAGAGTGCTCCTGTGCCCCTTAAAACTAAATCCAGTGACATCCAACTACAGACAGCATATAAACCACCTTCAAATAATTATTGCAGCAATTCAGGATCACAGAGATGGCACCCCAAAGAAAATGCCTGAAAAAACAGCAGCAAAACCTGAAAGTAAGTGTCAGGAATCCCGATGACATAGCCCCAGCAACTCTCTATCCCAGGCCTCTGATTACATGGCTCAGTAGGGTGATAAAGACAAGGATCACCGATCCGGGGCTAGCATAGCCATAGATCAAGTTGGAGCCCCAAGCATTATGCGGATGCTGCATAGAATTGATGGGAAGGTCTCGTACATCTGCAGAGACCTCAGAAAACTTGAACAGAGGACCTTCTAGCTGGAGAACTGCAAAGGTGGGCACCAAGCCTGAGCTTTGGCCACTTGCTTGCTTTTCTGTATCGACGGGAGAGAGCACTCACCAAATGGTCTAAAGATTTTCAGGCCAGAGCAAGAACATTCATATTTTTGGCTTCCTGCAGGGGGCTGAACAAGACAACCTGGACACATTTTGACGTATACCATTGTAAGGGTGCCATGATTAGGACACCGTAATGTGGGCACCGCAACAAAGTTGTGAGTGACAGAGGTGTTCTGGATTTAAGAGCATCCTGCACTCACACTGTGTTCGCATCACCTGCCCTTCACAGCATGCCCATCCCGGAGTTCCTTATATAGTTTGGGGGCACAGCCCTCTGCAATGGGGTTGCAGGGAGCATAGACCCCCGCAGAAAATCATGCAGACACCATGCAGTCTGACTGGGGGGTGACCAATTCCATGCCGCTCACCTGTCATGTCACCATTTTCCTTGCGTTCTCATTTACTGAGCGCTCTTTGTTTGTGCACTGGCATGGGTAACCCCATTTTTGACATCCTGGCTCATGCAGGGGCTACAGTTGGGCAAATGATTTTGGCCTGGGGATTAAATGGGCCCACAGGGCCCTGGGCCCAAAATCGAAGCAAGGATCAGTCATTATAAAGTTTCTAAAATACCCTATCAAAGAGGTGATCCTACATAAAACATGAGCAAAAAGACCTTAACTTAGATGCCCAAAGGATTTATGATGACCAGGACCCCCCCACACAATGCTGGTAAAATTAAAAAGTCCACCAAGTCATAAAAGCATTGAAATGAAAGGATATTAAGGGACAGCTGAGATACCCAGCTAAATTTGTGATCAAAAAAGTGTGTCAGACCACATCATTGTCTAAAAAGAAAATTACCTTTCAAGCTATCTACATGTCTCCCAAAGACATTTTTGCAGACTAAGTCCATGGAAGGTTCCCTGCTGTTAATCTACACACTCTTCAGGGTAAGGAGATAACTTTACACCAAGGCATCAATTAATACCACAGGCTGCAACTGTCCAGAGCTCTCTTCCTGCCCTTCCAATGTTCACCACGCCCTTGGAACATTAGAGCAGGACTACACTGCTGGGAGGACAAAAATACATAGTAGGACTAATTGGTGCTACACCCTTAACAGTCCCGAAGTCTCCACCACGCGCATTGGCCAGATAGTGGTAAGGGCACAGCAGCTCACGTTCTTCTTACTGTGGATCCACAGCTTCAAGGGATTTCCAGGATGCAGTCCATTCAATACACAGTGTAGTTGATCCTAATGCAGGGAGGACTCAATGACATGCTGAACCATCTAGGAACAGACTGAATCACCAAGGTCCTGCATCACTGAGATACTTTTGTCCCATTCGTCCAAGTTAAGACTCTTTACCGACGTGCAGTTTACAGGTTTTGTCAACAGGAAATCATGCACTGTACATGTAGAGTAAGGGTTATTTATTTATTTATTTGAAAATTGGAGACCGGGAAAGGAACACTGAGCCTAGGCTCATTTCCAGGTGCTACCCGGGGCAGGGGAGCAAAGGATAAGAACACTACAAAGCTTGTACAAAATACAGTGTTACAGGCAGTTCAAAGTCAAAGGACAAGAAACTGCATAATGTTGAACAAATAAAACTAGCAGATAAATATTACATTGTGTGAGAAGGAACTGTTAAGAGAGGGGAAGCAGGAGCAAGGGAGGAGGGAGGAGGGAAGTAGTCTCATTTGGTATTGGAGGGAGGCAGTGAAATGGAGGGAAGAGGGAAGTTGATTCAAAAGTAAGGGGAGTCCGATGATAGGCGAAGGCTGATTGGCCAGGATAGGTACGGGGCTGAGGCAATGCAAAGGTGCGAAGGTCCCTGGAGCAGAGGAAGCACGAGGCAGAGAGAACAATGAAGAAGAGTGATGAGAAGTAGGAGGGAAGAGACCCAAACCAATATTTAGATATCAAGGAGGCACAGTGCATCTGGTGACAGGATGGAAGGGGGAAGAAGGGATAATGATGAGTAAAGTGAGCAGTGATGAGTTCAAGAGGATGAGTTTTTTGCAACCGACAGAAGGAGTTAAAGAGGATGTCCAGCTGGGCCAGGAAGGTGGAGGGGGTGGACCCGTAGACAACATCCGTGCAGTCAAAAACAGGGAGCACCATTTTGGTGACAAGTTCTCCGCAGACCTGTAGAGAAAGATAATGTCAGTACCGGTACAAGGCACCAAGTTTAGGGCAGAGCTTGGCATGGATGGCATCAGTGTGGACAGAGAAGTCAAGTTTATTGTCAAGCTACATGCCAAGGTACTTTAAGGAGGGAACCAACTTTAAGTGGGGAGCCATCCAAGGTGGAAAAATTGGGCACTGATGTCAGTCTGGCCATTTTTTTGGGTGGTGCCACAGGTCATGAATACCTTTTTTAGTACTGACATGAAGCTGGTTAGACTGAAACCATCACAAAACATTGTGGAAGTCTTACTGTAGCAGACCTTCCATGTCCATGACAGAGGGGCCAGAAATGTAGATGACTGTATCGTCTGCATACAAGTGTATGTGTGAGTTGGTACAGGCAGAGGGGAGGTCATTGAGGAAGATGGAGACGAGTATGGGACCCAGAATAGAGCCCTGTGGGACCCCTGCCTGCATGGGAAGAGAAGGCGACAGGGCGCTACCTACTTCCACTGATGGAAGACATCATAGAAACATAGAAACTGATGGCAGATAAGGACCACTAGGCCCACCCAGTCTGCCCATTTTTTTCTACCTGCTGCAGAAACCACAGACCATACTTGATCTCTGGCTTTGATCTCCTTTCTATCACTAGGGTTCCCCTAAGCCTAGCCCATGCATTTTTGAATTCCCCTACCAAATTTTCACCCACCACCACCACTGGGAGGCTGTTCCATGCATCCACCACCCTTTCAATGAAGAAATACTTCCTCACGTTATCCCTTAATCTACCCCCATCCAGCCTCACGTCATGACCCCTTGTTCTAGAACATCTCTTTTTCTGAAAGATGCTACCCTCCTGTACCTTATTTATGTCCATGAGATTTTAATGTCTCTGTCATATCATCCCTTTCCCATCTCTCCTCCATGGTATACATACTGAGGTCCCCTGGTCTCTCCTCATACGACTTATGGTGCAGGCCCTGCACCATTTTTGTTGCCCTTCTCTGAACTGCCTCTACCCTGTCCATGTTCTTACAGAGATGCTTCCTCCAGAACTAGATACAGTACTCCAGATGAGGTCTCACTAATGATTTGTACTGAGGCATCATCATGTCCTGTGAGATAAGATCAGAAACAGTCATTACAGTTGTAGTTGCAACTGTTGCAGTTCTGAGGTGACCATCCCACATGGGGGGGGGGGCAGCTCAGATTCCCTCATCACCCTCACTGCATCCTCTGTGTATGTGGTGGGGGGGCTTCAAAGTTCTAAATGTCTAAGGGCCAAAAGAAGACGGCCCCTGTGCCCCACCTCGAGGGGGATGGAAGCAACTGGTGGACTATACAAATTGGTTCAGACATACATGCAAACACTGTTATATTTTTTTTACAACTGATTCATGTTGGATGTTATTGTTTTTTACAGGTTTTAGACAGATTGGGGGGGAGACTGGCCCGAGCCTGGGTGGGGAGGGCGGACCTCTTCACCTGACCCCGGACCATAATTAAGGAGCTGCTGACACCTCAAAAAATATTTGAAAAACATAACATTTAGGTACAATTCAGCTTACATTCCATATATATTCTATAGACTTCTCATCCCCATTGTTTATTACTGAGGAACTTTGCATGAATACATGATCTTTATCCCTTAGAGTTCATCTGCCTCTATAACGTACTCCCTACTTCAAGTCATAATCCTCTGTTGTGACATCACAGTCTGTTGCCATGGGAGTAACTGTGATGTCACAAGGGATGCATTACTACCTCAGGTAGGGAGAAAGCAACAAGAACAGATGAAATCTTCAAGAGCAAAGATCCTGTTTTCATACAAATAACCTTAGTAATAAATAATGGGGAGGAGAAATACTGAGCTAATATGAAATACATGCTGAATTTTGTCTGCATATTATATTTTGTTAAAGTTCTCCTGCAGGCGTCAGCTGCTCTTTAAAGTTGCAAGTGCATCTGGCGGAGTATGGGGATGGGGGGGTGAAACAAAGAAACATAGTCTTTGACGGCAGATAAGGACCGCTTGCCCCACCAAGTCTGCCCATTTCCCTACCCATTGGATAAGCTGCAGATCCTAGTTAACCAACAGCCTACTTCCTCCCACCCCCCTCTAGAATTGCCTTATGTCTGTCCTATGCATTCTTGAATTCCCCCACTGTTTTTGAACCCGCAGCCTCCTCAGGAAGGCCATTCCATGTGTTCATCACCCTCTCTATGAAAAAATGCTTCAAACAACATGAAGTCTTGCTATATTATGACAATTGCAGTGAGTTCCCATCTTCGAACTGCCCCGGAGGTGAAATAGTTAACTTTCCATGCAAGCATGGAACTCTGAGCACGAGCTCGGTTAGAAGGCTTTGTCTGCTGATCTTCAAACATAAACTGTCAGATTCTTTACTCCGCCTCACTGAACAGTCGCTCCGGAGATTTCTCCTGCTGCTCGGTTCATTTTGTCGGTTTAAAAGTATTATTTTATTGGTTTTCAACCGAAATTGTACCGCAACCGGTCGGCTCAAGCTCTGTCTGTGGTAATGTAAGTAATAGATAGGTTTTACATTTGTTTCTCTGTGTGGAACTTGTAAACATTTATCGGTTCGGTTGAACCGATCAGATTGTGTTTTTAAAATTTGCTAGTCCTTTTTTAGAGTGCAGTTCCCGGTTCTTATCGGTTCTAAAAAAAACAGATTTCATTACGGTTTTTTCCACGACCTGTGACACGGTTGGGAACCGATAAGAGAGTCTTGCTTGGCGGATTGCCATAAACGGGCAAGTTTGGTTAGGCTAGCATTATGTCTGAGAAACCCAAAAGAAAAACCAGGCCCACTGGGTTTCAACACTGTAGTGTCTGTGGGGAAGCCTTTGCTAAGGCTGACCCACACACCACCTGTGTTTATTGTCTGGGGTTTGACCACCTCAATGCAGACTGCCAGATTTGTAAGAATTTCCCTGCTGCCACCATAGAAAAGAGAGTTGGTAGGCTCAGGGAAAGGGAGGCCAAAAAGTCCACTGACCCGGATGGCCGGCCTGGTTCGGTTCAACCGAACAGAGGAATGCCCTCTGACCAGGCGATACTTCCTCAGGCAAGCGAAGAGCTGGCTCTGAGGGCCAGTTCCTGCAAAAGGACTAGAAAGTCAGCTGGTGTGGAGCCAAAGTTCTCTCTCAAACTGCTGAAGAAATAGCTAAAGCAATCCAAATTGTCCAGTCTCTTTCCCCGGTTCCGACTGAACCGGCACCATCAGGGAGGCGCTCGGTTC
This sequence comes from Neoceratodus forsteri, assembly GCA_016271365.2. Taxonomy (NCBI): domain Eukaryota; kingdom Metazoa; phylum Chordata; order Ceratodontiformes; family Ceratodontidae; genus Neoceratodus; species Neoceratodus forsteri. The sequence goes on from CM057456.1 coordinate 13,251,517, forward strand.
GGCCGGTTCCACCGGTTCAAGATTATGATTTTGAGGAATTTTATGAACCGTGGGAGGGGGAAGAGGAGTATGAGGAGAGTGAATATGGTTTTGAAGACCTGGATGTGCCCATTGAACCGGACACCTCTCCAGACAGACCCTTAGGGGTTTCTCCTCCAAGGCTCTCTGAGTCCCCTTCTCATTTTATGTTTTATAAGAAGGTTGCTGAAACTCTCCAGCTCCCTGTTGAGGAAGCTGTTGATGACCAAGAGGAGCCTGATTATGTGGAAATGATGGATATTCCAGAATCTAAGAGACTATCTATTCCTCTGCATAAATCTTTTCAGAAGCAGACAGTAAAAGTTTTAAAAACTCCTCACACTATACCTCCAGTAGATAAAAGGATGGACAAGAGGTATACTTTATTAGGCTCTGATACGGAGTTCCTCACACAGCAATGCAGCCATGTGGGAGTAGTGCAGGCTGTAGCCTGTGACAAGGCAAATATTCCCCTAGCTTCACACCCTCCTGAGAAGGACTCCAGGAAGATTGATGCTATGGCAAAGAAACAGTACATGGCAGCATCCTTGGGACTCAGACAGGCAAATTATATGGCTTATGCTGTTAGATACCAGAAATCCAGATGGGATACTGTGCTGGCTCTAGCAAAACAAGCCCCTGACCAGCTGGCCAGAGAGCTGGAACAGGTGGCTAGAGATGGTATTGAGGCATCTAAGGTGCAATTTCATGCTGCAGTAGACTCTAATGATGTGTCATCAAGAGTCATGGCTACATCTGTGGCACTTCACAGAATGGCTTGGCTCAGATGTACTACCCTGTCACAGGATACCCAGTCTAAGGCCATGGATTTTCCTGTTGTGGGCAACTCTCTGTTTGGGGAGCAAACAGAGAATTACATGAAGAAAATGGATGAATACAGGACCACCTATAGGAGTGCACAGGCCAAGGAAAGGCAGGTCACACTCCTCAGAAGTAGCTTCCCAAGGGCAGGGGCAGGCCTTTTCATAGGCCTTTTTACCCATCCCAAGCCTCCTCTTCTGCTTATGCCCAGAGGGGGTTCTTTAGAGGGAGAGGCAGACGGGGTTCAAGCAGGCCTGCTCCCACCCCTCAACCTAAAGCCCCTGCCAAGCAGGCACCCTGATGGGGTAGCCAGGGCCGATTCTTCTCTACCTGTAGGGGGCAGGCTGGCTTACTTTGTCCAGGACTGGAAGTCTCTAACGTCAGACAAGTGGGTCCTGGAGGTAGTAAGCCAGGGACTGGTTCTCAGCTTCAAAAAAATTTCCAAACATGAGAACCAGATCTTTTCCACCTGCATCTCCATCAGAAGCACTTGCCCTAGAGGCAGAGGTCTCTTCCCTCCTAGCTCTCAGAGCAGTGGAAAGGGTTCCACCCCTACACCAGGGCAAAGGTTTGTACTCCAGGTACTTCCTTACCCCAAAAAAGACAGGAGAATGGCGGCCCATCCTGGATCTCAGATACTTAAACAAGCACCTTTTAAAACCAAAGTTCAAAATGGTGACCCTGGGAATTATTTTACCCTCTCTAAGGCCAGGGGACTGGCTAGCGTCCCTGGACCTCAAGGATGCCTACTTCCATATTCTCATCAGAGCTCCCACCGAAAGTACCTCAGGTTCGAGCTGCCCTCAGGCCATTACCAGTTCAGAGCAATGCCCTTTGGCCTCACCTCTGCTCAAGGGTATTCACCAAATGCCTGGCAGTAGCAGTTGCATGCCTAAGAAGGCAAAAAATTGCCATCTTTCCTTACCTGGACGATTGGCTCATAATAGGCCAGTCCCCAGAACAGGTCAGCTTACACCTTCGGGTAACTCAGCAACTGCTTACCTCCCTAGGTTTCCTTCTGAATCTCTCAAAGTCAGTTCTAGAGCCTGTCCAGCTCCTAACCTTCATAGGCGCAGAACTGAACACACAGGAAGCCAGGGCCTTCCTCCCTCTGGACAGGGCAAAGACCCTAGTCTCCCTGGCCTCCTCATTCACCCTGCAGGTCTCTCGACCAGCATGGCATTTTCTGCAGCTAATAGGACACGTGGCTGCTTCCACAGCAGTAGTGCAAGGAGCAAGATTTCAGATGAGGGACATTCAGTTCCATTTGAGAGCTTTTTGGTCTCAAAGAAAGGATCCTCTTACCAAGTTGATCCCAGCAACTCGAACCCTGATCCAAGCCCTACAGTGGTGGCAGGATCAGAGCAACCTGAGACAAGGAGTTCCTTTTGTCACTCAGTCTCACTCCTTAATCCTTACTACGGATGCATCCCTCTTGGGGTGGGGGGCTCACATGGGCGACCTCACTGCCCAGGGACCGTGGTCCCCCCAAGAAACTCTGCTCCACATCAACCTGTTGGAGCTCAGAGCAGTTTTCCTAGCACTTCAAGCTTTCTCCAAATCTGTTCAGAACAAAATTGTACAGGTCAGAACAGACAACACCACTACAATGTGGTACATCAACAAGCAAGGGGGCACTCGGTCTACGGCCTTGTGCACCGAAGCCATGAAGTTGTGGTCTCTGGCTTACTCCCTGAACACCTCCCTTACGGCAGTTCACCTCCCAGGCAAGGACAATGTCCTGGCAGATGCTCTCAGCAGAATTTCTCAGGGCCATCACGAGTGGTCCCTGGATCCCCTGGTTCTGGGAGTGGTATTTGCCTGATGGGGCACGAGGCAGATAGATCTTTTTGAAGCCCCAGACAATCACCAACTTCCCCTCTTTTGCTGCAGGCCCCCAGTCTTGGGCTCAGTCCCTCTGGATGCCTTAGTCCTCAGTTGGGAAGGGAAGTTTATCTATGCCTTCCCTCCCCTTTCCTCTCCTGTTCAAAGTGCTAGTCAAAATCAGATCCCAATCCTGCACGGTCATTCTGATTGCCCCGGATTGGGCCAGACAACCCTGGTATCCACTCCTGCTGTCCTTAGCAGTCCATCCTCCCCTGTGCCTTCCCAGGAATCACAATCTGTTAACCTGTGCCCAGGGAAGGGTTTGGTACCCGAATCTCAAATCTCTCAATCTCAAGGCTTGGTTCTTGAAGAGTTAGAGTTTGCTGACTTAACGTCTCTAAGGCGTAATGGATATATTGAAAGCTTCTGAAGCCTTCCACCAGGTACTTTCAACTCCAAATGGAAAAGGTTTTCCATATGGTGCTCAGAAAAGCATATTTCCCCAGACTCTGCTGATTTACCCACAGTCCTGGATTATTTGGTCCATCTGAACACTTTGGGGCTGAGACCAGCTACCCTGAAAGTGCATTTGGCAGCTGTGTCTGCTTTTATTTCGGCTGGTAAATCCTCTTCTTTTTCAACTCACCCTGTATTTTCCAAGTTTTTTAAGGGATTGCTTCACACCAATCCTCCATTCGGGGATCCTGCCCCTGCCTGGGATCTTAATGTTTGTATTGCTCAGCTTATGCAACCCCCCTTTGAGCCTTTGTCTTCAGCTGAGCTTAAGTACTTGACTTGGAAAACTGTGTTTCTAGTAGCCATCACCTCTGCCAGATGCATAAGTGAATTACAAGCTTCGTCAGTGGAGCCAGATTTTATCTCCTTTCACAGAGATAAGGTAGTTCTCTGGACTAATAGAAAGTTTCTGCCTAAGGTGGTTTCAGATTTCCACCTTAATCAATCTATATCTCTTCCAGTGTACTTCACTGACCATTCTTCCTCTGGTGAGAGGAGGCTGCACAGCCTAGATGTGAAGAGAGCCCTTAGTTACTACATAGAGCATACCAAGGGTCACAGGTTTGACTCCCTCCAACTGTTCCTCACTTATGGTGAGGTTGGTAAAGGGAAGCCTGCCACTAAAAGATCCATTGCCAGGTGGATTGTCTCTTGTATCCAATTCTGTTACGAAAAACTGGGTAAGGTTCCCCCCTCAGGCCTGAGGGCTCACTCTACCAGAGGTACAGCTGCTTCTCTGGCTGCTGCCAGAGACATCCCTATTCTAGAGATATGTCAAGCAGCTACTTCGAAAACAGTTCACACTTTTACCAAGCATTACTCCCTGGACATCCAGGCTCGGAGTGATGCTCGGTTTGGCACAGCTGTCCTTCACAGCCTATTCCCTAAGTAGGTTCTGTCTCTCCTCCATGGGGGTACTGCTGTGTAGTCTGCAATTATCATAATACAGCAAGACTTCCTGTTGTTTGAAGAAAAAAATTACTCACCTTAGTAATGTTGTTTCTTCTAATGGAGTCTTGCTATATTATGACCTCCCTTCCTGCCTGCCCCTCTCAGAACCTCTGTTTTGGGATGTGGGTGGGCATTACAGTGTTGGCGCTTTCTTTATGCCACTTTGTTGTTTCACCCTTCATTTGGGGTGAATTGGTGTTGTATTTTCATTTCTTTTGGGTCTCATGACTTGAGTCTTTGTTGGAGACCAAGAAGTGTGTGTTTATGTTAGTAGCCAGTCGGCTAGTGTAGGTTTACAGCTTCCACACAGAGCCTTAGTGAGTTTTTGCTCGTAAAGATCTGGCAGTTTATGTTTGAAGATCAGCAGACAGAGCCTTCTAACCGAGCTCGCGCTCAGAGTTCCATGCTTGCATGGAAAGTTAACTATTTCACCTCTGGGGCAGTTCGAAGATGGGGACTCACTGCAATTGTCATAATATAGCAAGACTCCATTAGAAGAAACAACATTACTAAGGTGAGTAATTTTTTCTTCCTCACGCTGTCCCTGAGCCGTCTCCCCTCTGTCTTCAAATTGTGCCTCTTTGTTCAAGCACATCTCTTTTTCTGAAAGATGCTACCCTCTTGGACTTTGTTGATTCCCTTTAGGTACTTGAAAGTTTCTGTCATGTCCCCCCTCTCCCTCCTTTCCTCAAGGGTATACATATTAAGCTCCTTTAGTCTCTCTTTGTATGGCTTCTGGTGCAGATCCTGCACCATTTTAGTTGCCCTCCTCTGGACTGCCTCCATCTTGTTTATGTTCTTGCGAAGATAGGGTCTCCAGAACTGCAGCAGTACTCCAGATGGAGTCTCACCAACTGTCTGTACAGAGGGATAACAACTTCCTCTTTTCTACTGGTGATGCCTCTCCCTATCCATCCCAGTATCCCCCCAGCCCTCCTTACTTCCTTCTCACATTGCTTGCCTACCTTTAGATCATCTGATATGACTACCCCCAGGTCCCGTTCCATTTTTGTTGTTGCTAGTACCTCCCTCCCATTGGGTGAATTGGAAGCAAGACCAGTCCAAAGGTCACATATAAGATCTAGTCCAGATGTAGGCTCCATCAGGAGCATCCCTCTGCAACAGGCACAGTGCCCGAAGTAGGTAAATCCCACACTACTACATGCATGTGCACTCATAATGTGCTTGTCTCTGTTGAGTACGTCCGATGTTCTTGTTATCAGTTCATTGTGTTTACCATGGTTTGGGTACTATGAATTGAACATCCTTCTAAAAGATGCATTCCCTCAACAAGCACAGGGTGGAGATGACTGAACAGGTAGGAAATCAATACTCTTGAATGGGTTCCCTTATAGCTGTTCCCTTAATGTTAAGGGAATTAATAACTTTGTGAAATGTCTTACTGCAAGAGCTGGGAAGGAGGAAATGTGGTATGGGGCTATTACAACAAGAGACCCACCTTTCAACACCGGAACATCTTACGCTACAAAGAGGGTAGGTGGGGACAGTCTTGCAGATGCACACCCTAAGGAGATGAAGGCAGTGGTAGGGGTGCTGATGCGCAAAGGCTGACTTCTTAAAGTTACACACACTAATGCAGATAAGACTGGCAGATTGATGATTGTTTCAGGCAACCTGGTGGACAGGGCACTGCACTTCATTTCTATCTACAGACCTACCCTCCCATCGTGCAAATTCTTTTGGAATGTATTTAAACAATGTTGCCCAGTTCCAAGAAAGGCAAGTCATATAGGAGGGACTGGAACTGTGTGGAGAAGCAGTCACAGGACAGATCCTAAGGTTTGCAAGGAATGAGTGAAGCATGTTCAAAACTTCTCAAAACCATACTAGAAGAAAGTGGTGGGTGGACTCATGGCACTTTCAGAACCCTGGGGTATGAAACTATAAATTCTACTCCATGCTAAATGACTCCAGAATTGACCAGTTCTACACACAGAAACAATGGGTTTTCATGTTAACAGAGAAGCAGTTAGACCCTCATTTCAAATTATGCCCTGCTAATCCTTAGACTAGACCTAGGTCCTACAGGAGCTATACCCCTTTAGTATCTTAGGTGATGCCCTGCTAACTCTCAGATTAGACCTAGGTCCTACAGGAGCTACACCCCACTAGTATCTCAGAGCATGCCCTGCTAACCCTTAGACTAGACCTAGATCCTACAGACTGAAAGAGGATGTGGAGGTTAAATGCTGGTTTACTGAGTGATGAAATCTTTCAAAACAAAACACGGAAAGTAATTCTAAACTACTTAAAGGAAAACAGAGAAAGGGACACAGCTTAAATACCTCTGGGATGGACTCAAGGGTAACCCATGAGGTGGGTACATGGGGAAGGGCGCTGTCCGTAATGGTGACTCATTCCCGACGCAATCCCTCATGGCAATGGGAGGGGCGACGGATGAGGGGTGGGCGAACTGGGCGACGAGATGTCACTATGTGTATGCGTGTGGGGGAAGCGAGCATGGCGGCGTGGGCTGGGAGGAGGCGGAAGGGCTATAGGGGTGGCGCTGTGGTGGATGGCAGAGCTGCGATCGTGGTGTCGGGGTTGGCTAGTGGTTGGGGTGGGTGGTACGGGTTCGGATCCGGGAGCTGGTGCAATTTATTCGCTAGCCGAACCTTTATTACTTAATGCTTTCACCCCGACATGCACCCGGAGTTGAGAATCCTTAAGTAGGGGGTGAGGGGGGCAAAGCCCCCCCAAGGAGGGGGTGTCAGGAGCGCAGCCCCCCTACAGAAAGCATTAAAAAAAATCTCCTAGCGCTGTTGTCCTGTGCACTGGGGTTGTCAGAGTGCCGGAAAGATTTTCGGCACTCTGGCTGTGCAATAACAGTGATCGCCTTTAGGCGTTCGTCATTATCACTGAGTCCTGGACTCAAGGCTGTCCTGTGAGACAACCTCATATCTTATGCAGCCCATAAAAAGAAGCAGCACTGGAGTCTGCTACTAACGGCAGAGGAAAGCTCTCCAAGCTAGAACTGGAACATAAATTGTCCAAAGCCCCAGAGTTACTCCCTGAAATTAAACAAGCAATTGTCAATGCGAAATGTGCCGGATCTTGCTTGTACACATTCTTACTACAGTAGACACCACTTAATGGGGACACCTCCATGGAATCCAAAACATCCAGATTAAGCAGGTAGCCCTGCTAAGCAAAGTTTAGTATTGGCGGGAACATCCGAATGTGGAAACAAAAGGTGATCGAGAAGTAGTATGTGCATGAACCATTGTATAAACAAATTAAAAAAAAAATCGCAAAAAGTAACAGTGCCAAATCTGGCTTCTGAATGGAACACTATGTAGCTGTTCATGTAAGCACTTGATTCAGAGTTACGTGTCCTGGGTTGCCAGGACAACAGACCTCACATGCTCCTGTACTGTATCTATTTAAAAAATAGCAGCAATACTGTACAGTGTTTTGCTTCTGAATGGAACAATATCCACCTGTTCATTATACAGTGGCAGGACACCTTTAAGGTCGATCTTCTGACCTATAAAGCCCTCCACGGATTGGGACCGGGTTATCTGCAACAGCTCCTGGTTCCCTACAGCCCTGTCCAACTTCTCCGCTCAACTGACAAGGGCTGTTAGAGGTTCCCAGGGTGCGGTTGAAGACATTTGGTGCCTGTATCTATTCAAAAAGTAACAACAGTATAGACAGATCGTTCTGCCCACACAGACCATGGCGACACTGAACAACGCTAATGCTAGTCTTTATTTAGAAGCCTAACAAAAAAAAAAAAACAACAAGAGGGCAAACACGTCACCTTGTAAAAATCCCAGATTGCTACCCAGTGCATGTTTGCCCGCATAAGAGACGATAGCCTCAAACAAATGTTTTTCAAGTATGTATTTTCAAAGTATTACTGTCTATAACTGAGTTGTTTCTGTAACGTTCTTAATTTTGCTATCTGGAAGGTTATAGAGAGGCCTGATTGACACAGTGTTTAAATGGTAAAGTGAGGTAGGGGAGAGTTACTAGGGGTCTAAATACTTGTTGGATGTATACCTATTGTATTGAATGAGGTTAAATAACAATCGCATGATTGTGTAGTCTTTCTTCCTTTATATTCTCCCTATAATGGACAAACCTAATGCTGTTGAAGAGGTGGCAAATAGTGAAGAATTATTTTGGATTAGCTTTTCTGGATTCCCCCAACTCCTTGTATACCAGATTGCAGGGTTTTACAATGTATGTACTCCTGATTATCCGGTGTAGGGACAATTATGTCATCTGCTATTGTAAAGTTTTAGTACCCTGTATGAGTAATGTACTAGTATGTGTATGCTTATACAGAAACTAATAATCTTAAATTTAAAAAAAAAATCCCAAATTGTTTGGTAACACTGCCAAGAGAGGCTCCAGGGCAGTCAAGAGCCACAAGGACACAAATTTTGTCCCCCAGTATAATTTCTGTCCATTTAGCAGCTATTGTCACTAACCATGTTTGTGTGCACACTGTGAGGAGTGACCGCTTATGTACTGTATCACCTGAGCTACCATCCCAACTAAACAGGTGTTCTAGTGCTAATTAAGCAGTAATGATCTCCATAGAGATTAATGGAGACTAAACTGGTTCCAGCCTGGATGTCCCATATCTTTTTTTAGTTATTTTACATACAATCGTAATTTACAACCTCTGAGTCATAGACTCCTTTGCAAAGGCTCCACATCAGTGAGTACATATAGAATAAAGTATGGGTTGGGGTGTGTAACAAGAAGTTTACACACTCCCAAGGGGTTAGATGCTACATAAACCCAGAAAGCGAAGCTCGAGGGGTTTATCAAAATCATCTAACCCGAGGGTATGTGTAAACTTGATTACTACACCCGACCCGACCTTTTATTTATATAATTGCTGGGTTTGCCTTTTTCACCTCAGCAATTATATAAAACAGCAGAGGTTCTGGCTGAGAGGTGCCGCCCTCCGTTTTCCTTTGGTGACCGTCCATGTGGGTTTAAAATCTTAAAAGATGTCCATTTTTCCCCCCTTACTGTTGAATTTGCCCAGACTTCTTAAAAAATAATATAACTTACCGACGAGTTACTGTGTCGGATGGCAGTTGACTTTTCACCGAGAGAGCAAGCGGTGCGGTCAGGAAGTGGTGGACTGTGGTGGGCGCATGCTCTGAGTGAGGGAAACCATGCACGTGTTTGCCGTTATAAATGCTCCTTTATAATGGCAAATTATGCCACGGTTTCCCTATGGGAGAAAGGTGGAGCCGGTTATCATATAGGCAATAACGTACATACACAAAATTAAAACTAGGAAGACAATCTAGGGTATGGTAAACCCAGCGTTACATAGTAGTTTGATATAGTCTAGGGTAAAGTGGGTTTACCCATCATCAATTTGTTCAAAAATAAATAAATAAACATCTAAAGATAGGAGATATCACCAGGTTGTCCCGACTAACCACACCCCTATTAAGTGGTGCATACTGTATATATTTACCCAAGATAGACCAAATGAGATGTATATCATTTGCAATGAGATCCTCATTTTACACAGTTTTATACTGTATTTACACAGGATAGTATAAGTGAGATGCAATGTCTCACTTTTAGTGTGGTCCTGTGTAACCCCTAGGTGGCGCTACCCTTAGGGCTACTACCCCTGTCTGCCCCCACTGAGGCAGGGTAAGGGGCCCAGATCCGTGGACGGGTGCCTCCACCCAGAGGTTGGGGTTAGTACAAGTAAGACTACCTCGGTTACAGCCCTCTGGGCTACTGCAACCCCCCTTTCGTCCCACTAGTGACTCACACTGCGTGCTACCAATTCTTTTCACCAGTACACTTACCCTACGGCTGATATATTCCAGCTCACTCCAGAGACCCCCTGTAAAGTAAGGTACAGTTATATCACAGTCACCATACAGCAACTCACCTGAAGAGTACAAATCAGCCAGGGTGTAGTTATAACACAGCAATCTGATTTATTAAAAGGGTAGATAACAAGGGGGAAGGGAAAAATCAGGTTAATTGGCTTACACTATGACTATATACCTAGGGCTCTATGCACAGGCCTAACCCTACAAGTTACTGTCCCTGGGTACCCAAGCCCTAATGGCTAGTCCAGAACGTGGCAGCTGGTAGGGGCCCTTTCACACAGAGAAGAAAGAAAAGTGTAATTAAACAGTCAGCAGTACAGTAATTCCATTTGGATCCAATGTTGCAATTCAGCAGGGAACTACCCTGAATTAGTACTCACAACCTCCAGATAAAATAGGGTCCTCCAACGTCAGCAGGGCTGCTCCTGAATTTCACAAACCTCTTCACACATTTATATGGCAATTCCAAAACAAAGCAAAGTCCTGTACTGGCAGCAGGATTAACGTGAGCTCCACGAGCCTCCTTACACATTTATATGGTAATCTCTGAACAGGCAAAGTCCTTTAATAACAGCAGGATTAACTTGAGCTCCACGAGCCTTCTTACACATTTATATGGTAAACAGCAACAGGCAAAGTCCTTTAATAACAGCAGGATTAACTTGAGCTCCACGAGCCTCCTTACACATTCATATCGTAAACAGCAACAGCAGAGGGGTACCACACCAGGCAGCAGCTTCCAGGATCTCCCGATTCCACAGCCACTAACGCACTGCAACAGCAGCTTCTCCGTTCCCTCGGAACAAGCGCGACTCAGCAAAGTCTCCAATACGCCACAGGTTGAGCCTGGTGGGTAGCTGTGCAGGACACAGCCTCCTCTGACTGCCCGCCGACGGATTTAGTCCGAATTACTTGGGATGGCAGAAACGGCCACTTCAGGCCCTCACGCGCTTCCCGCGCGAACACTCTCCAGCGCAGAAGCACAGAAGCTCCTCACCAGCCACAACAAATCTGCTCTTGGCAGCACTACGCACTCCTTCCAGGTCGGGCGCGACCCGATCCCATTGGCTGGTTGAGCCTGCCAGTCACTTCTCCCAGCTCTCAATGGTGCAGAAAAAGCGCCATAGCCCATAATACCTCTCTCAAACAAACAGCTCCTCTATTGGTCAGTCACTCTGCAGGGTCCCGAGGTACTGATTGGTCCAATTCAACAGTTCGGGACCAAAATGGAGGAGGCAATCGAAACTCTCTGTGCTGCAAAGCAAGGCAGGTTAGAACAACTACATTATCATTATTTTTACAGCTTATTTTAAGCAACCACCTACATCCTTTATCAGGGCTCCCCCTGCACTATTAGCGATGGCAGAATGGAGCGCTCACTTGGCAGCCCGGGCGGGAGTCGAGCATGACAACACTCAAACCCCCTCCCATTTTAACCAATTTCGACTGCAAAAAGCAGCCCTTAAAGGGACAGTATACGGAGGCCTTAAAAAGAGCATTCAATGGACCCCCATTCAGGCGGCTTTATGCCGGTTACCAACCAGGCATAGGGCACATTAGGAACCCCCATTTTCAAGGGGGTTACACCCTCCCTGGCCTGGAAAAGCTTGGCGTCCGCGCCAAGTAATTACCCTTAAGGCAAAGTAGGTGAATACCCCAAGTAACACTATATCACATTTTACCTTACATACATGAATACTAAATTTACAGTGCACTATAGCGTATACACATTATACATATAAAACCTTACGCTTTTTTAACTCAGTTCATAGGGTCCTACTCGTGACCCTGCGACTGAGGGACTCCCTCTTCTGTTAGCTACTAACTGGTCCCCCGGGGCAGGGGCACCACACTCAAAAGGCTTTACTAATAGTCTGGAGTTATCCCCCAAGGCTAACTTAGGCAAAGAACTTGGGGACACATATACCCCCTTGTGAACCACATTTAAGGGCAGGTCCACTGGCTGACCCAGGGATTCATAACTCAACTTGATTACTGGCCGTACCTGTCGGCCGGATCATCTAGGGGTCTCAGGGGATTCTGAACCAGGCCCTGACTCCATTTCCATGTCAGGGAAATTAGCAACGGGAATCCCTTCAAGGGGATCAGGCTTGATACTCATAATACTATCAGGGGCTTGCCCGTCTATCCCTGAACCCACCCCACTGGGCTCTTCTAGGGGCTGTCTAGTTACTGAAGGGGAACCATCAGGGCATTCAAAATATTCTTCCGGTTCTGGCATATCATGGGCTTGTTCCCCCACCTCACTGTCTTCTTCTGAAAAGTCAGATAACTCAGCCAGGCCAGACAGTTCAACCAAGCCTAAGGACTCAGCCCCTTGACTTTGTCTGCTACCCCATTCATCTTCTGGAGGCATTTCCTCCGGGGATAAAGTAGAGGGCTCAACCAACACAGATGGGCCAGTTTCAGTTCCTGAGTTAACAAGGGGATTGCCCCGAAACAAGTGACTTAGTTCATAAGAGGGATAGTATTCAATATCATCTTCACTGTCTTCTGACACTGAGTGTTGACCATCTCCTTCTGCAGGGGGGGGTTGGACAAGGCTCCCTTGATGGACCTGTTGAAGGCTCCACGGGCTTGGTTCTTTTCTTAGTAACAAATCTAGTCACGGGCCTGGAAGGAGTGGCAGAGGAAGGTTCAGCTTCAATCAAGATCTGCCCAATCGGCAGCAGATGATTTCTGTGTATGGTTTTCACATCTTTCGAATTGTTTTCAGGCCGCACTTTATACACAGGTAGGTCTGCCAGCTGTCCCACAACAATATGAGGGAGGTGATGCCATCTTTCGGCAATTTTATGTTTGCCATGCAGTCCCAGATTTCTCAACAACACTCTATCCCCTTCTCTCAACTCTACTGTCTTTACTTTTTTGTCATATCTCTGCTTGTTAGCCAGATTGTGTTTAGCAGCCATGGTCTGGGCCAGTTGGTAGGCATGGTTTAATTGGGCCTTTAATTTCTGTACGTACTGTAGATGGTTTTCTGCTCGCACCCCATCAGGGGAAACCCCGAAACACACATCCACTGGCAATCTAGCCTCTCTTCCAAACATCAGTCGATAGGGGGAAAACCCTGTGGCATCACTTTTCGTACAATTGTAGGCGTGAACTAAAGTGCTAATCTGTTGGCTCCATCTCGATTTATCCTTTGATTGTAAGGTGCCCAGCATGTCAAGCAACATACGATTAAACCTTTCAGGCTGAGGGTCTCCCTGCGGATGATAGGGGGGTGGTTCGTGATTTGCGCACCCCCCACAAAGATAGCATTTCTTTAATCAAGCGACTCTCAAAGTCCCTTCCCTGGTCGGAATGAATCCGCTGTGGAGCCCCATAGTGGACGAAAAAATTCTCAACAAGTATCTTAGCCACTGTAGTTGCTTTCAGATCCTTGGTCGGGAAAGCCTGTGTGTACCGGGTAAAATGATCAGTGACCAACAATATGTTGCTAACACTTCTCAGATCAGGCTCTAGACTCAGGAAATCAATACAGACCAGTTCCATAGGAGCACTAGTAGTAATGTTGACCAGTGGAGCAGCTCTCTGGGGTAACACCTTTCTTTGCAAACAACGACCACAGGTTTTGACATACTGTTCCACGTCCGCACTCATCTTTGGCCAATAGAATCGAGCCCGTACCAAGTCAAGTGTTCGATCTATGTCCAGGTGCCCCATCTGATTATGCAATGACCTTAGAATTAGTTCTCTGAAAGCTGAGGGCAGCACCAGTTGTTGTCGATGTACCCGGCCCTCCTTATTCACAGTCTCTCTATATGGTAGTTGATTGATCAGCTTTAATTTGGGCCCTTCTTTGTACAGCAAGGTAGTCTGCAAGTCAGTGGAACGTAGTTTGGATGCATCTCTTCCAGCCCGCAAAACCTCTACGGCCGTTCTTATCATAGGGTCACAGGATTGAGCCTGTTGGAGATCATCATTGTTGAGTTGCGGCAGGGAGCTGGTGTCCAATGCAGAGAAGTGGCAGTAGGCGGCAGGTATACAGTTCTCCGGCGGCCCCAAACAATCTACCACAGTCCACCGTGTCAGGAGACACCTGTTCTTCTTTATCAATTCCCTGGCACAGGGCCCTTACGTCAGGTTCAGACAACTGGACCCATTCAGTCTGGGACGCCGGCCTCCGAGAGAGAGAGCATCCGCATCTATATGGCTTAGGCCCGCCCAGTATTCTACAGCGTAATCGTAGGTGGCCAAGGCAGAGAGCCACCTATGCCCAGTAGCATCCAATTTGGCGGAGGTTTGTACATAGGTCAGAGGGTTGTTATCTGTCTTACTATATCTGGCACCATACAAATAGTCGTGGAACTGATCAACAATGGCCCACTTCAAAGCCAAAAACTCTAATTTGTGCACTGGGTAATTCTTCTCTGACGGCGTCAGACTCCTACTGGCAAACGCTACAGGTCTCAGCCCATTCGAGTGTTCCTGATATAATACAGCCCCCAATCCTTGCAGACTGGCATCAGTATGAAGAGTGTAAGGCTCACTGGGTCAACATAGGCCAACACGGGTGCGTGGGTGAGTTAATATATGATGTCATGAAAGCTTCCTCACACTCAGCAGTCCATCGATCCCCTAACATATCGCTATACGAAAATACTTTTCTATGTCAGGTGCACCCCTCCTATATTTTTTTTGTGGTGGGCGGTACCCTGAGTGAGATTAAGGAGGGGCGAATCACGTGAATAGTCTCTGACAACACTATAGTATCCACAAAACCCCAAGAATTGTTGCAGCTCTTTAAATTCCTGGGTTAAGGCCAAGTGGTCAACGCTTCTACCTTGCCAGGGTCAGTCTCTATGCCCTCCGTGGACACTATATGGCCAACATGTTTCAAGAAGTCTGAAAGAATTGACACTTGTCGATAGATAGCTTAAGGCCAAAATCCTCCAACCTGTCCAGGACTTTGAATAATCGTTGCTCATGTTCTTCCAGCGATCGGCCAAACACTATGACGTCATCTAAATAGACCATACACTCGGGTAGATTCATGTCCCCCCCAGCTCGTTCCATCAAGCGCTGAAAAGTGGCTGGAGCACCCGAAATTCCCTGGGGCATCCGAACAAACTCATAGAAGCCGAGAGGGCAAATGAAAGCAGTCTTCTCCCGGTCAACTGGGGCCATTGGGATCTGATAATATCCACTCCGAAGATCCAACACAGAGAACCACCTACTACCATTCAAACAATCCAATGCGTCTTGTATGCGAGGCATGGTATATTGATCCGGAATGGTCCGCCTATTCAAAGTGCTGTAGTCTACACACATTCGAACTGCCCCATTCTTTTTCCTTACCACAACAATGGGGAGGTACAAGGGCTCCTAGACTCTTGAATTACGCCAGCAGCCAACATTTCTTGCAGATGCCGCCTTACATCATCTATGTCAGCGGGAGCCAGACGTCGGGATCTCTCTCGGAAAGGCCTGTCGTCATGTAGGCGAATGTGATGCTCAGCCCCTTGTACACATCCTACATCCCACTCTTTCAGGGAAAAAAACCTGGTCCCTCTTGGCAAGCCTTTCACTGACCCATCGTTTCCATTCAGGGGGCAGCGGGGAGTCACCAAAATCAAACAAATCAGGAGTAACTTTATCACCCGTCCAGGAACTCTTTCTATTTGGCAGCACAGCAGTATCTGCACAATGGACACTAGCCAGGGTACACCCTCTTTTTATTCGAATCTCTTTATCAGACACATTGTGCACTTGAACCATCACCCTTTTAACATAGGCGTGGGCCCTGGACGGCAAAATGTTGGGTTTGAGCAACAACCCCTCAGGTAATCCTCCCTCCATAGGCGCATCCAACATCAACAACTTATTCTTGACATCTGTCTTTAGTCGCATTCTCCATGCAGAACACATTGTGCATTCGGGGCAAGTACTACAGGGCTGGATCCTTTTCCATACCACTCCACCGGCCTTCAGGTTCTCCAGCCTACCCTTCTTCTGAGTGGCCCTGACCTTTGAATTACAGCAGGTACGCTAAAGCTCGCCCAGTCTGAAATGCTCGCTTCTCTGAGCACAACTGGGCCAATCGTCCAAACATGTGCGCATTTGTTCCAATCAACAAGGGCACCCCATCATACAGTCCAGTGGGTGGGCAGACTGAGACTAGGGTTTCCACTTGCTCATCTATTCCATTCACAGTTGCAGGGAAATATAACCATACACGGATGTACCCCAAATACGGATAGGCCTTGTCACTCAACCCCCATACATGTAGACCAGTCAGAGGCTGCAGGGGCACCCCAGGTAAGTGTGCTTGGTACCAGTCCTGAAACATGATAGTCACCTGGGAGCCACTGTCCAGTACAGCCCGAGTGGGAATTCCATTTACCCGCACCCGGGTCTCCATAGACGGCCCGACCACATCGGACCAGTTGGGGGTAGCAGCATGGTAGCCCGGTGAGCATGGGCCTGAGTCACAAAACTTTTCTTAGGGGCCCGAGACTGGGCCTGGCGGTGTTGGGCGATCAGTCTGCTGTTAGCTTTTCTTAAATTCTCTGGCCTCTGGCAGTCAGGCTGGAAATGCCCATCTTCCCCACAACGGTAACAAAACCTGGGGTCCTGGGGATCACCATTCTGAGGGGGGCCCTGAGGGGAGTGAGGAAACTCTCTGGGGCTAGGGTTGGGGGCTCTACATGTTTCAGGGGCCCCGGGCCGAGTAGGGTACACAGTAGACTGCTTTAGGTCTCTCAACAGCTCCCGTAAATTCCTGATCTCAGCCCTCAACTCACCCTCCACATAGGGGTCAGAGGAAACAGCTCGCATTCCCACAGTACCTGAAAAATCTGGGGACCCCTCAGACCCTCCAGGCGAGCCAGTCTTCTCAGGGGTGTTAGACTCAGGGGTCCCAGTAGGGTTCACTGCCCCCACACAGGGTTCCCACCCCTCTTCATCAGTCTCCATTTCCCGAATTTCCCTCATCAGTTGACAATACTCAGACGGGGTGGCCCGACGATCATGCAACTTGAATTTCAGCAGCGTTACACTAGAGAATCTGGCAGACTTTAAAACATGTTCTAACCTAACCTGATTCAGGGCTGTTGCAGTGATTCCCCCTTTTCTATAAGCCTTCTGCAAGGCCCTCTCCACTCTAGTAACAAAAGCGGACAGTTTTTCATTTCTCCACTGCTTAGCAGACCTGAATTTCCATAATAAATCTTCACCAGTCTCTGTACTCCCAAAAACCCCTTCCAAAGCAGAGAGATACTTGGCAGTGGTGGCTTCCGGACGGGTGGCCTGGAAGAATCTAATGGCTTCTAAGGCAGGACCCCGCAGACTCTCCATCAGCCTCTTCCATTTCTCCCCCTCGGAGCATTGCCACTCCTGGACCAAAGGGGTGGCATAGTCCATCCAGGCCTCCAGGTCATCTTCCCCGGAAGGCACTGGTATCGTGCCAGAGAAAAGTTTTAATTTATGGTAGGAATCTAGATGTATGGAGGGACTGCCAGGGGCAGAGAAGCCACACTGAACTTTGGGGGGCCAGGGATGTGTTCGGGAACCCCGAGGGTAGTATCACTGACAGATCCAAGGCTTGTAGCAACTCCTGGTAGTCCTCCTCCACAGCTAACACAATTTTGCTGGTTTATCTTTAAACTGTTCATTTGAGGAGACCCTCAGGAGTGACTGACCCACTGATATGAATTGGCTCCACCCTGGGACGACCTCCGGTAAATTACAGGAGGTACCCTTCAGGGTCGATATTACACTGCATAGGAGTAACATCTGCAATGTCTGGTCACAGATCTGCTATACGCCTCTTTCACTTCCAATTCTACCCAAACACTTTACCGCCTGCAACAGAGACAATATCAACAGTTGAGGTACCCAATGGCACATCTAACAATAACACAGTCTTCTGGGAATCTCAGCTCTTCGCTTCACCCCCAACCCATCAGTTTGTGTACTATGGTTTTAATGGTCCTAGTTTAATTTTTTTCCAACATATCTCCTCCATTTTTCCATCTTTGAGGTACTCCTCACTGAGCCACTAGGGGTCAAACCAGCGGTGCCTCAATTTGTAACCCCTAGGTGGCGCCAATTCTAGGGCTACTAATTCCTGTCTGCCCCCACTGAGACAGGGTAAGGGGCCCAGATCTGTGGACGGTGCCTCCACCCAGAGGTCGTTAGTACAAGTAAGACTACCTCGTTACAGCCCTCTGGGCTACTGCAACCCCTTTCGTCCCACTAGTGACTCACACCGCGGCATACCAATCTTTTCACCAGTACACCTTACCCTACGGCTGATATATTCCAGCTCACCCAGAGACCCCCTGTAAAGTAAGGTACAGTTATATCACAGTCACCATACAGCAACTCACCCGAAGTGTACAAATCAGCCAGGGTGTAGTTATAACACAGCAATCTGATTTATTAGAAGGGTAGATAACAAGGGGGAGGGGAAAAATCAGGTTAATTGGCTTACACTATGACTATATACCTAGGGCTCTGTGCACAGGCCTAACCCTACGTTACTGTCCCTGGGTACCCAAGCCCTAATGGCTAGTCCAGAACGTGGCAGCTGGTAGGGGCCCTTTCACACAGAGAAGAAAGAAAAGTGTAATTAAACAGTCAACAGTACAGTAATTCCATTTGGATCCAATGTTGCAATTCAGCAGGGAACTACCCTGAATTAGTACTCACAACCTCCAGATAAAATAGGGTCCTCCAACGTCAGCAGGGCTGCTCCTGAATTTCACAAACCTCTTCACACATTTATATGGCAATTCCAAAACAAGGCAAAGTCCTGTACTGGCAGCAGGATTAACGTGAGCTCCACGAGCCTCCTTACACATTTATATGGTAATCTCTGAACAGGCAAAGTCCTTTAATAACAGCAGGATTAACTTGCGCTCCACGAGCCTCCTTACACATTTATATGGTAAACAGCAATAGGCAAAGTCCTTTAATAACAGCAAGATTAACTTGAGCTCCACGAACCTCCTTACACATTTATATGGTAAACAGCAACAGCAGAGGGGTACCACACCAGGCAGCAGCTTCCAGGATCTCCCGATTCCACAGCCACTAACGCACTGCAACGGCAGCTTCTCCGTTCCCTCGGAACAAGCGCGACTCAGCAAAAGTCTCCAATACGCCACAGGTCGAGCCTGGTGGGTAGCTGTGCAGGACACAGCCTCCTCTGACCGCCCACCGATGGATTTAGTCCGCATTACTTGGGATGGCAGAAACGGCCGCTTCAGGCCCTCACGCGCTTCCCGCACGAACACTCTCCAGCGCAGAAGCACAGAAGCTCCTCACACCTCACCAGCCACAACGAATCTGCTCTTGGCAGCACTGAGCACTCCTTCCAGGTCGGGCGCGAACCGATCCCATTGGCTGGTTGAGCCTGCCAGTCACTTCTCCCAGCTCTCAATGGTGCAATAAAAGCGCCATAGCCCATAATACCTCTCTCAAACAAACAGCTCCTCTATTGGTCAGTCACTCTGCAGGGTCCCGAGGTACTGATTGGTCCAATTCAACAGTTCGGGACCAAAATGGAGGAGGCAATCGAAACTCTCTGTGCTGCAAAGCAAGGCAGGTTAGAACAACTACATTATCATTATTTTTACAGCTTATTTTAAGCAACCACCTACATCCTTTATCAGGGCTCCCCCCGCACTATTAGCGATGGCAGAATGGAGCGCTCACTTGGCAGCCCGGGCAGGAGTCGAGCATGACAACACTCAAACCCCCTCCCATTTTAACCAATTTCGACTGCAAAAGGCAGCCCTTAAAGGGACAGTATACGGAGGCCTTAAAAAGAGCACTCAACGGACCCCCATTCAGGCGGCTTTATGCCGGTTACCAACCAGGCATAGGGCACATTAGGAACCCCCATTTGCAAGGGGGTTACACCTGCTTTTATAATGTGTTTTTCTAAGACAGATCAATCATCTTAGATGCAACATCTCCTTTTCAGTGGGTTCTTCTGTAGGTCCTGTTTTTACACAGTTTTGCAATATAGTTACACAGATACATACATCTTGTCGGCAGATAAGGGCCTTCCGCCCACCCAGTCTGCCCATTAACGGAATTATCCATGCTTCTTCAAGCTTCCGGAACTAGGTTGTCCCCCCCAACTACCATGATCCCCTTATGCCTAGCCCATGCATTCTTAAATCCTGTAGTTGTTTTCACCCCACCACTTCTTCCAGCAGTCTGTTCCATTTGTCTACCACCCTCTCTGTGAAGAAGTACTTCCTCACGTTCCCTCTGAACCTCTCTCCCTCCATTTTCATCCCATGTCCCCTAGTCCTGGAGCATCTTTTTCTTTGAAAAATTGTGTTTTCCTGTACCTTGTTCCTCCTCGTGAGGTACTTGTATGTCTCAATCATATCCCCCCTCTCCCTCCACTCTTCCAGGGAGTACATATTTACGTCTTTCAGCCTGTCCTCGTAGGGTATGTGATGCAATCCTTGCACTATCTTGGTTGCTCTCCTTTGAACTGCCTCCACCCTGTCTATGTCCTTTCATAGGTAAGGTCTCCAGAAATGGACACTGTACTCTAGACGTGGCCACACTAATGTCCTGTATAGAGGAATTATGACCTCTGTTTCCCTGCTGGTGATGCCCCTGCCTATGCACCCCAGCATCCTGTTTGCTTTTCCTGCTGTCTTGTCGCACTGACTCCCTACCTTGAGGTCATCAGAGATAAGTTACCCAGGATAACCCAGCTGAGACGCAATACCTCATTTTCAGCAGGGTCCTGCTTTGACACATTTTTGTATTGTATTTACCCAGGATAGCATAGTTCAGATGCTGTTTTGCTTTCAGTGGGATCCTGCTTTTCCCAATTTGTTCTGCATTTAACTAGGACAGCACAGCTGAGATGCAATATCTCATTTTCGATGGGGCCCTGCTTTTACCCATTTTTTATAATGTGTTTATCCAGGATAGCCCAGCTGAAGGGAAAGTTATATTTTCAGTGGGATCCAGCTTTTACAGTGCATTTTTCCCAGGATAGGGCAGCATAGATGCACAGTAGGAAGAACTTAATATGGGACCAGAATTTTTTGGGATCCCCCTGGGAGTCTATTAGAAGGTTATTGCAGTATGAGCTTTTTGCTTGTTTGATTTCTTTCTTACAGGCATTTCTTAATGCTCTGTACGTATTAAGGTCTGCAAGATGACCTGTTTTTTTTATGGCAAAGCCAGATTTTGTCCCTCTGTCTTAATTTAGATAATAGGTCAGATTTTAGCCAGCGAGTCTAACTATTTCTAACCTGCCTTGTAACAAGTTGACAGTGGATTTCTTGTAGTTTTAAGAATTTTGTTAGGAAGATATTAAGGGCTGTCTGGACATCTACTGAGCTGTAGAGAGGGGACCAGTCAATGCAGGCTACATCAGATAAGAAGGCCTGTGAGTCAAAGTTCGCAAAATTACAGAAAGTAATAAAGCGGGGCTTAATAGGTTCAGGCCTTCCTTTGCCCCAGACACAGAAAGTGGGGGAGTGGACTATGATGGCATCAGATAGGATTCCAACATCCACAATATTCTCGGGGCGGTTTGTCATGATCCAGTCCAGCAAGTTGCTAGTCTTGGAATGAGTAGCAGTTCTGGTGAGCAATCTGATAAGCTGGTGTAGGTTAAAACTCTGTAGTCTGGTCAGTGCTGTCATGTGTGTGTTACCCAGCCAGTTCAAATTGATGTCACCTAGAATAAGGACTTCATAGTTTCCGGAGTGAATAGCAGTTTGGTCTAGAAGCTCATCCAGTCCTTTTAGGCCATGGGCAGGGGGATAGTAAGCACAGACAATATGCAATTTCTTTGTGCCAAGGGTGAGGAGGGCATGAAGTGCCTCATAGTGATTCATGGTGGCCGAGTTGATTTTAGAGAGCTGGAGGTGTGATTTATAATAGATGGCTGTCCCTCCCCCCCCCTTTTAGGAGCTGATCTATCGTTCCTCAGCAGATTATAGGATGGTAGAGCGCACCATGAGTTAGGGGTGGATGGCTTCAGCCAAGTTTCGGTGAGGCACAGTATATCAAGCTTATGAAGTGCAGTCCAGGATTCGAGTTCCATAAAATTCTGCTCGGGGCTCCTGATATTATGATGTGTTATATGCAGGCCTGAAACATTTGAGATAGGAGCAGTTGATGAGGTTTGGGGTCCAGGGTTAGGCTATATATCCCTGGATAGTAGGATGGCCAGTATGAGGAGGTACCATAGCTTCCGATGAAGGAAAGGTGAAAGGGTACCGATTTGCAGGGACCTGGAGTTAAGGGCAAGGGCACCCAGGCGAATCCATGCCTTGCTTAGAAGTAAGGGTGTGGGATCGTAGCGTACTGAGGGAGTTACCAGCAAATTTGAGAAAGTAAAGTCATGGGGTTGATAGTGTGGGAGAGCGGTATCGGCAAGGGGGACCCCAAAAATAGATAGGTGCAACAGAAGTGGCGTTGATATGAATAGCATTAGTAGCACCAGTTTAATCATTTTCAGCCCTGACATTAGGAGAGGGATTTAGAGGAAAAGGAGGAGAGATAGTTCAGCAGCTGGTCTGAAATTACTAAGGGGCAATTTAAAATAACAAGGAGCAAGGGGGACAGAGGGTGAAAGTGAGAAAAATTAGGGCGGATCGAGAGAAGTGGAAATAGACCAGATAGGCAGGCAATGAGGAATTGGCTAGCTAAGATGGGATTCACAGGGGGACAGCAAGGACAGCAGTATGAAAACAAAACAAACTGCAACAGGGCAGAGGACTGGAGGTTACGCGAAAAAGGACGGAGGTGGGTTAGGGACAGAGAGATAGAAAGGAGAGAGAGACACTTCTAAGTAAGTTCCAGGGTAACTAAAGAGAAATTAGAGGGGAGAGCCAGGAATAAAGAGTGGTGACAGAAACAGTGCAGAACGGCTGATAGAGCCGTAGTTTTCACGTGGCAGTAGGGCGGGGCAGAGAGGGCAGTGAGAGCAAGTAGTATTGGAGGAAGCCGAATGAGGCGGGGACAGAGAGAGAGAGAATTAATAGGAGGCCTGGGTGGGGGAGAAAATCCCACTGCAAAGTGTTCAGCCCCTGAGCCTGGAAATATAAGTTAGCAGCAGGGAGAAGCACTTTGGAAGCCGGTTTGCAGGCGCGCCAATCAGGAGCCTGGGGATAACTGCTTTGACCAATCAGGAGTTTGGAGCGAAAAAGGCGCATCAGCCGAAATGCCACCGTAAGTGGGCCGACTCAGGGTGAGAATAGCAGCTGTACCTTTGGGAGGAGTCCGGGGAGTGGAACCAGGAGGGTGGTGGGAGTCAGATGGAATCCTCGGCGATGGCAACAGGAATAAATAATAATTTACCTGGGATCACATACTTGCTGGTATAAGCAGTTATAAGTTGTACAAGTGTTTTGTACTGAATTCAGAATGTTGTACTTTATTCATCTAGAGGCCAGCAGGGCACAGGACCCAAGGCTGCATGGATTCACAGTGGGAAGGTCATGTCAGATGAATCTAATAGATTTCTTTGACTGGGTGACCGAAGTAGAAGACCAGGGAGGGGCTGTGGACAAGGCCTACCTAGACTTTAGCAAGGCATTTGACACAGTCCCACACAAAAGATTAATAAACAAATTAGCCAGCCTGAGAGTGGGTCCCAGGGTGGTAGCCTGAGTAAAAATTGCTGGACAATAGGACACAGAAGGTAATATTAAACGGAGTCCACTCTGAAGAAAGGGGGGTTACTAGAGGGGTACTGCAGGGTTCAGTACTGGGTCCGGTCCTTTTTAATGTCTTTATAAGTGACACTGCGGAAGGACTGGAAGGAAAAGTATGCCTCTTTGCAGACGACACAAAGATCTGCAACAGGGTTGATACACAAGGGGGGGTGGAAAGGATGAGAAGGGACTTGGCAAGGTTGGAGGAATGGTCAAAAGTACGGCAGCTTAGATTCAATGCAAAGAAGTGCCAAAGTAATGCACCTGGGAAACAAAAACCCATGGGAAGAGCACACAATGGGGGGGGGGAAGGATACTAACAACAACAACAAGCATTTGTCAATGCCGGAGTTCGTCGTTGGAATTGCTATAGGTAGGCACCGATTGGCAGGACTACAGTTCCCAGCAGAAAGAACAAGTTATGCCACCAAGTTCACATTCCTGTTGAAATACAGTGAAGTGCATACCTGTTTCCTCAATTCATGATCTGGCTTTGAAGGTGACACTGTGTCTGCGGTTCAAAGATGAGGGCACTGGAGGCCCCCCATAGGTTGGGAGCTGGACGTTATGGTTAGAAACCCTAACGCCCTGGGTTTTAGTTGGTATTTTCACTACAAATTTTCAACATGGCCTTTTGTGACCATCACCTCATGAAAGCATTTGGGACCTCTGCTCATGAACAGTGACACTGTGATTTTGTTAATCTGTCCCGAATGTTGATTTCTCACAGCGATCGCGCCATTCTGCACCAGACGTGCGAAAACACAGTTCGGACAAGATGTGAAAAATTATAGCTGTACCATTCATAGGGAGGTGTGAAGAGATGGCAGTGTTGAACATCTGGAGTGAAAATATTAAAAATGCTCGAACGTACGAGTGTACATGGAAACTGCACAATGCATGCTCGTAACAGTTGTTTAGTGGAATAAGTTCACCAAAATTTTAACACAGGCATTTTATGACCTCTGCTTATGAACACTGTTACTATGATTTTCTTACTCTATCCTGAACATTGATTTCCCACAGTGACCGCGCCACTGTGCGCCAGATATGCGAAAACACATTTTGGGCAGGATGTGAACAATGACAGCTGTACTGTTCACAAGGAGGTGTGTAAAACTAACAATGTTGATACTCGAGTGAAAATATTACAAATCCTCGATGTTATGACTGTGCGTGGAAACCACGTAATGCACAATAGTAAAATAGTAATTTTATAGACTTTTGTCACCAAATTTTCAACATAGGCATTTTGGGATCTCCGCTCATGAACAATGTCACTGTGATTTTCTTAATCTGTCCCAAACACTGATTTCCCACAGCGATAGCGACCGTGCTATTCTGTGCCGGAAGTGCGAAAAAACATTTCGGCCAGGTTATGAAAAACAACAGCTGTATTGTTCATAAGGAGGTGTAAAAAAATGCCAATGTTGAAAATCTGGAGTGAAAATATTACAAATTCATGAAGTTGCGTGTGTGCGTGGAAACTGCGCAACGCACGCTTGTAACACAGTCATTATATGGACCTTTGTCACCAAATTTTCAACATAGGTATTTTGAGACCTCAGCTCATGAACAGTGTCACTGTGATTTTCGTAATCTGTCCTGAACACTGATTTCCCACAGTGACCGCGCTATTCTGTGCTAGAAGGGCGAAAACACATTTCGGCCAGGATGCTGAAAATGACAGCTATACTGTTCATGAGGAGGTATAAAAAAATACCAATGTTGAAAATCTGGAGTGAAAATATTACATATTTGCGACGTTACAAGTGTGCGTTGAAACTGCGCAACGCACGCTTGTAACTGTCATTTTTTTGGAAATTTTTTTCACCAAATTTTCCACATAGGCTTTTGGAGCCCACCTCATGAACAGTGACACTGTCATTTCGTTAATCGGTCCCGAAAGGTGATTCCGCGCAGTGACCGCAAAATCACCTTTCGGGACAGAATAACCACATGACAGTGACTGAATTCATGAGGTGGGGTCCCAAGAACCTCATGTTGAAAATTTGGTGCTAAAATTCGCAGAAATGGCCGAGATATGCACCAAAGTTGAAAAAAAAAAACATTTATGCCATTATACAGCTTACCGGCATTTCTTCAGTTCGAGGTCAGCTTTGAAGAGTGCAGACGTGTTCCCAGTCCACCGAAGATTGTCGCACTAGGCTCTGGAGGTAAGTATGGGGTGAAGGGTATGTGGGGAGGTCGGGTGCACAGAGGGTGGGTGCGGGTTGGGGGAGGGCCACCAGACTCAATGAGGGACTGTTCTAGTTTACAGGTTTTAAAATGTAAAAACCTCCCAGGAAGGTTTTCTTTTTTACAGGGACATTTGGCACGCTGGGTGGGCTTCCTGCATGCCACTTGAGTGTTTGTTGAGGGGGCTGTAGCCAGTGGGGATAGGGCACCCCATTGGCACATATATTGAGTGTTTGGGGGACAAGAGCCGAGGGGAATTGGGCACCCTCCTCGGTGCACAATAAAATTGGGGGAGGACATTATGCCGATGGGGAATGGGCCTCCGGCCATCAAATGAACTGGGAGGCGGTGATGATGCGACAGGGGACTGGGCACCCTCGCTGGTTTATTTTTTAATGGCGAGGGGGCATGCCAACAGCCTGGGTTCAGCGCGTTCACACTGCTGTAAGGCACAGCAGTGTGAACGTACAACCAGGAATGCAATGCAGGAATGCAACTTCAAAGGACCGAGCCGCGCCACTATTGATGCGGCTGTGTCCTTTGAAAAGTTGTCCAACTCCACCCGAACAGCCGAAATGGAGTCATCGTCAGCCTGCTGACTGATTCGCCTGTCACTCACCTGCCCTTAGAAATGGAGCTCTCCATTGGGCACACCCCTGTAGAGCAACTCTTATAGCAACAAGTTCGTCTGTGCCTGCACACCACGATGAACTCAAAAAAGTAAATGGACCTGGGGTAGTCATATCAGATGACCTAAAGGTAAGCAAGCAATGTGAGAAGGCAGTAAGGAGGGCTAGAGGAATACTGGGAAGCACAGGAAGAGGCATCACCAGTTGAAAATAGGAAGCTGTCATCCCTCTGTACAGACAGTTGGTGAGACCCCATCTGGAGTACTGCATGCAGTTCTGGAGACCCCATCTCTGCAAGGACATGGACAGGATGGAGGAAGTCCAGAGGAGGGCAACTAAAATGGTG
Source organism: Neoceratodus forsteri (assembly GCA_016271365.2). NCBI lineage: Eukaryota > Metazoa > Chordata > Ceratodontiformes > Ceratodontidae > Neoceratodus > Neoceratodus forsteri. Next base: position 13,278,350 of record CM057456.1, read on the forward strand.
CAGGATCTGCACCAGAAGCCATACAAAGAGAGGCTAAAGGAGCTTAATATGTATACCCTTGAGGAAAGGAGGGAGAGGGGGACATGACAGAAACTTTCAAGTACCTCAAGGGATTCAACAAAGTCCAGGAGGGCAGCACCTTTCAGAAAAAAAGAGATGTGCAAGAACAAGGGGGCACAATTTGAATATAGAGGGGGGGGATGGTTCAAGGGCAACGTGAGGAATTATTTTTCACAGAGAGGGTGGTGGATGCATGGAACAGACATCTTGAGGAGGTTGTGGGGTCAAAAACAGTCAGGGAATTCAAGAATGCATGGGACAGACATACGGCAATCCTGATGGGGGGTAGGAAAAAGTAGGCTGTTGGTTAACTAGGATCTACAGCTCATTCAATAGGTGGGAAATTGGCAGACTGGGAGGGTCAAGCGGTCCTCATCTACCGACAAAGTCTATGTTTCTGTTTCACTCATCTTATTTGCACAGAGCACTTTCAAATACAAGCTGTAAGTGGGTGTACGCTTTGAGGGCAATTAGCAACTGAATATGCAAGTTTCTCTATGTAATATGTGCATTTTGTGCTACAAAGGATGCAATCTATGTGCAAACATCCACCCTGTGATGAAGCCCTATATGTAGGGAACTACATAGGGGAGTTTGCATTGCACCAGTTTTAATGACACAAATATTTGTGCCTCTTAGTGACAGTGTATGCTCCGCTCCTTTTGAGCAAGTATGGCAGCACCCAGCGTAGTAGCACCTTTGAAGGTGGGTGTGCTTGGTTTCTCTCTGTTTTAAAATACTCTGTCTGGCTCTCAATGCTACAACTGCAAAACAAATTCCCTTGTCTTCCTGCTAGACTGATTAATCATAAGTGTCTATCTAGTAAACTTTAGCAGCCACAGAATGTAAGGTACCAAGTCCTTGCTCTTTTAAGTCAGAAGAGCAGGCTTTCTGTCAGACAGCATCTGCCCACAGTACTCAAAGAGGTGGGGGACAATCCTGACAGTAGATCCAACATGGATACAGAAAAGCACAGCTGGTATTACCTCGGATTCCTGTAGGGTCCCATGCTTTGGGCATGCCATATCTGGACAGGTGATAAGGGAACCACATCCTTCCTTAACAGCAAGCTGTACATACTGCTTTAGGCACTGGAACAGAAACAAAAAAAGAGCAATATAATTAACTGAGCCCCCTTACAGCAGCAGAAACATTACTGGAGCTGATGTATCTCCTGCGCTTTGCAGCTTACACTCTTCAAAGGCCTGATGGCTGTAGAATGCTTTACATTACTGTTACGTCTAAAATGCCGAGCCCCATTATCTTAATCGATCTTTACTGAAGAATGATAAAATATGCATCACAGTCCTTTCAGTATTTCTCTCCAGCCACCAATTCCAAGGATGCCTTCCAGTCCAACAATCTACTGTATACCACAGTACACCACAATACACTGGGGGATGAAAACGTTAATCATCAAGGTTACTATTTTGGAACAGAAGCTGTCAAATTATTTAAAGGAAAATGCATTCAGATGTCTTTTACTGGCAAACAGAGCCTTGCAGATACACAAGGTAAAAAAAAAAAAGAGAGAGAAAAACCGCTGAGTATTGGGTTTTTTTTGACGCACTACTGACTTCCACGGGGCTGCCTATCACATTTCCATTTGTCATGTGAGTGCTTAATGCACCGCAGCGCTAAGTGCCATCAGAGGACTGTTTCGCTGGGATGGGGAGCATGCTGATAATTTCTAAATGAGCTCTCCAGTCCAGCCTCTAGCAAACTCTACACCCTGTACACATCACAGCCAATAATATAACTGCCATTACAGTGGGACCTCTGAGCAGCAATGGCGGGAAAAAAAAATCAGTCGGTCAAAATGTTCTGCTGTTCGTCACTCAGAGAAACCTGTCAATGAGATTGTGTACACCAGTTCAGTTTCTGAAAAGTAACATTAACTACAATAATTATGTTTAATATATTCCATTACATATTTTTATATAGCGGGCCTTTAATATCCACGGAAGACACCCTTTTTATTCTATTTGCAGTCCTCAGTTGGATACAGCACAGAGCACACCCCTATACTACAAGCATCACCACTTTTGTTCTAGTGAATAGTTTGCCTAAGCACCAAAACTTAAACCAAATTAAATAGCTTAGTTCAAGGATGAAGTTCTCCTCTTAAAATCGTCCCTTAAAACCTTTTTTTTGGGGATTCATTTATTTCATTCAGAGCATTGCACTCAAGCCCTTCCCAGCCAAATCCTTCACCAGAAGGACATGCATCTCGGAATCCCCCGCCAAGCAAAGAATGTATCGGTATGGAGCTATGGTCTCAAGGTGGGCTACTCATCTCTCACAAGTCAATCACGAACACTTTCATCTGAAAACAATCCCCTACTATTTTAAGAAAGCTGTGACATACACCCTGGCCTACAAGCTGTGGTCTCTGATGAATGGGAATCTTCTCACATGACATCTCAGGCTCAGCTATTCAGGAGGCAGAGAGCGGCATAAGCAGCCCAGGAGACCTCATCCCCCATCAACAAAGTTTTGCGCTGTTCAGCAGAACCGTGAGCCATACAGGTCACGTGACTGCAAAGCCAGCCAATCAGGCTGAACTGCAGGAGGGGACGTCTGTCCCCCCCTCTTAACCAACTCCAACTCAAGCAGTCTCTGGTACAGTGATTCCAGCACTATGGCCACAGCAGAAGGGTATCATACATGGGTTACAGCAATGCACCTGCAGTCTATGGGCTGTGCTACCTAATTTCCCTCCTGTTCTTCTCAGCTGGGTGACTGCCATTGACTGGAAGGTCAGTGCCTTAATTTAGATAAGCCATGCATTGTACCCTTTCACTGTTAATAACTGCTTCTTAGCTAGGTTTGTTAAACACCGGTATTGACCCTAGCACATTTTATCTGTTCTACTTGCCTCTCCTATGCTGCTATTCAGTCTTAGTTACCTTACTGTTGTGTTGCTCCCTTATGTGATGCCCCCGCCCCCCCCCCACATAGTTGACTGGGTTACTTTCCCCTTTGATAAATACTCATGCTGCAAATTATTGGCTAGATCCTAGGACGATCACATTATTGGCAGTCAAAAATAGGGAGATGACACAAATGCTAACTCAAAAATGTGTTGGGGTGGAAGCACAAAGCATAAAAAGTTGGGAGTCTGCAGTGTACTGTTCCTCTGGGTTGGAATAATTGCACAACACAGAATTAGTGTTACCCTAACTTTGGCACCCTCTATCCAAGCATTACTGTGCTAGTATGTAAGTAACAAGACATGACAGGGCATGCATTTGACAGTTCTGATGTATGGCTAGGGTCATAGTAAGGCCACAGGCAGGCTGCCTTTCAGCCCCGGGCCGTGTATTAGAACTGTGTAATGCACACCCCCAGAGTGTCTTACTGCACTTATAAAATGGGACTTTAAATTGTATCTATGTATGAAACAAACTTAATAAGTAAAATAGCAAAACATTTTAATCTTTGTCTACAGTTTACATAAAATGGTTCCTCCACCTGCTGAAGCCTGCAACTTTATTTTTGAGTTTAGGATTTTTGTCCATAGTAGACTACTTAGTTGTAATTGAAACAGTGCTGTTCCTTTGGAACAGTCTACAAGATCTATTGAAAATTAGTGAAAAATAATCGATTTCTTTCTTTTTTTTAATTCGCTATCTTGGAGGAAACTTGCGGAACATGAGGCCATTGCCTACCATTGAACACTAGCATGAGCAAATGTTGGCATTCGGAAAGTAAAATGTACCAGCAAGCAAGATTTTCTTCCTTTTTTTAAATAGGATGATCTCATTGATGAGTGGCTGTTCTGGTTTACCATCATTTGTAAGGTCAGTTAGAGGAGCGACTGCTGGTCCGGAACGAGTGCCTGGCGTGAGGGCAGGAGTGACTTCATGGTGGGCGGCAGGAGCGACATACCGGAGGGCAGTAGCGAGTGGCTGGTGAGTGGGTGGGACTGTGTGCCAGTCGAGTGGACAGGAGAGCACGGCAAAAGTGAAGGGAAATGGATGCACAAAAAGAAGAACAGCCTTGTGTTTTAAATAAATGTAATTTTTTTGTATCAGTGAGTAAGGGAGTGAAGAGCAGGAGCAGGTAGTGGGGCGAAGTCAGCACAGTTGAACTCAAGCACAGATAATGTCAAGCAGGCTGCAGTTGGGGACTTGAATAATTGGACGATTTAAAACATGTACTATTGTGAAACTGTATAGATGGGCACTGTTTGAAGGTAATGGACAACATGAATGAGTGAGTGACAGAGGTAGTGGCAGTGAGGGAGGGGCAGACGAAGATCAGGAATAGTTTTAGTAATATGGATATTCTATTTAGAGAAAACTATTTTTGAGTGAATCTTATTAAAAAAAGATTTGGGGGGGTGGGTGTAAAAGAATACTGGATGTGTGAGGCTGTTGTATTTTTCTTACTGGAAAAAAAAACAGCGGCCCTTAACATTCTAAATTGAAATGAACATTCTTAACCACACATTAATTTAATGTTGGTGCTGCATCCGTGTTGTCAGCACTTGTTGTTAGTCATGCATTAGACACTTCTAATGCACGACTAACGACCAATCAGAACATGGGATTTTCTCTTCCCATTTTATAATTTAGTTTGTCTGACAAGACATGGCTGAAGTCAGGGTAACATAAATGCTGCGTCACATCATCGTTCAAACTCTAAGGAACAGCATGGTAAGAACAAAAAGGACTGGCACTCAGGAGCTGTAAGCAATACACAGTTTATTTAACAAGTAACATAACAAAGTGCACCTAGTGAAGATGACCCACAGTGCCATGGATGCCAACACCCCATGCACATTCGGAGCTGAGTGCTCCTTCCTCAGTGGGTGAAGCCACAGTATAGGAACTGCCACCAAACGGGCCACATCATTTACACATATTCAAGATGCATGTATAAACCATTGTGCAACAGTGCTTGTTCGGGAGCAACAGGTTAACTTTTGCTGATGCTCCTCACCCAACAAGTGGACCCAGTTATAGGCAAAATAATGTACTGAACAATAAATACACACTACAAAAAAACATTAAAAACAGAAACAATTCCTTACCAAGACAGTGAAGCAAGGCAGATTTTCAACAATACGTAATGTATGATAGTCACAAGACTGATACAGATTCCCACAGTACAGTATGATAGCATGTCTTGCAAAGATCATTGTACAATAACAGCAAGATACAATGACTCAAAAGTTAGAAAGACTAAGGACAAGTAGCCAAAATGAGATGGAAATAGCACAAAAATAAATCAAGAGCGTGATAAATTGAAAAAGTGAGTCCTTCAAACTGGCCACAGAATGGTGGCACTGCCATAGTGGCCCTTCTGAAATACCTATGGCGTGGTTGGGAAAATATAATCACTAGATAGTCAACTTTTTATTTATTTATTGATACATATCGGAATTTACAACCTTTGAGTCAGAGACTTCTTTACAAAGGCTCCAAGTCAGGAGATTACAGTGTAATCACAAGACAGTTTACATAGAGTAGAAAAAGAATAGCAAGTGTTTACAATGAATATTTTGGAAAACAAAATACAGAGACATCAAATTCTTAGGCCACCGGGGCAACCAGTGGAGCCTAGGCGAGAGCTTCTTACTAACAGTGTGTGTTATTTTCAGCAGGACCAGCATAGAGAATGGTCCTTTGTCCAAGGACATGGCCTATTGGCCGATCTAAGGGGGACAATAGCAGTCACAGGCAACCTCCTACTGGATGTGGATCCGAAGGAGGGATTTGTAATGGCCAAGTCTGGGAGCTGAGAGTATGGGCATGGGGAGTGCACTGAACCAGAGTGGAGCCCTATAGTGGAAGGTTCTCTGTCCCATCAAGGTTTTGCAGAGGGGGACTTGAAAGGAGGATTTCTTAGAGTGTTGCGTGTTTTTGGTTAAATGAGCCGGTTTTAGTAGGGATGTGAGACCGTGGGGCTGAGGCCTGTCCTACTTTTCTGGGCTAAGTGACAGGGCTGGTACTTCAGTCGCCCATCGAAATTGAGTCAGTTGGGGTGGGCGTAAAGCATACATGTGTAGGTCAGGTGGTCACAGCCAGCGGCCAGCCTGCAGGCTTTATTCAGGGCAGTCCTGACTTTATTAAGGGCTGTGTTGTCAGCTGCACCATAGATCAAGATTCCATGGTCGATGAGCAAGAGGATGGATGAGGAGATTGCCAGCTTAAGGGCATCGGAGGGGGGGGCAGTGTTTGTAGCAGTGTAGGTGCCCAGTGCATGTGCAGACAGCAGAGGTTAGGAGGTGGACATGTTCATGATATGTTAACCCTGAGTCAAGTGTAACCTCCAGGTACTTAAAAGAAGTGACTTGCTCCAGTGTTTCATTACAGACATTTTTTATGAGCAGGGTGTGTGAACTGTGCTTGTTTTGGGGGTGAGCAAATAACATTGTTTTTTTTTTTTTTGTAGTTGAGTACAAGTTTATCGTCAGTGAACCATGACTCAGCCTCAGTGAAAGATTTCTGAAGCGACAGTTGGAGAGTGGTAGGGTCAGGATAGGTGTGGAACAACACTGCATAATCAGCATATAGAAGGAATTTACCAGAGTATGCACTCGGGAGGGTGTTGAGAAATAGGCTGAATAAAAGGGAGCTGAGAATGGATCCCTGAGGGACCCCCCAGTGTAACTGGGAGGGGAGAGGGCAGGGTACTGGTAATTCTTACTTGTTGCATTCTGCCGGGAAGATAGTCACGGAACCAGAAGAGGGTATCTTGTGCCAGGCCGAGGTGGGTAAGGGAGCATAGTTGCAGTGAGTGGTGAACAGTGTCAAAAGCTTTTGACAGATCTACAAATACAGTGCCTGCTAGTTGACCAGCATCTAGAGATGTGTGTAAGGCATCAGTGAATTCCAGAAGAGCAGTGGTGGTGGTGCTGTGGCTCTTCCGGAAGCTATGTTGTTCATGGCAAAGGAGGCTATATTTGGTTAGGTGGTCAGAGAGTTGAGTCGCAATTATTTTTTTCTAAGGCTTTGGAGAGAGGTGGGAGTATTGATATGGAGCGGTAATTACACGGCAATGTGTGGTCCCCGCATTTATTGATAGGTGTGATAAGGGCAGTTTTCCATTTTGCAGGGAAACGACCTAGTGATATGGAAAGGTTTAGGAGAGCTGTGAGTGGGTGGAGTACCTCATTAAAAGTCAATCTCAGCAATTTAAGGTTCAGGGAGTCACTGCTAAATCTAGAGTTGCTAATTCCCTTTAGGAGGAATGGGGCAGCCTCGTGTTGGCAGACTACTCTGAAGCGAAAGGGGGACTTTAGAGGCAGCAACAAGGGGTGGGGGCAAAGAAATTGATGGGGAGCAGTGAGCTGAGGTCAGAGACCGGGGAATTAAGTGACTTCTGGGTCAGCTGTGACACACCCATTTACACACATTTGGGGAGGGGGGGGTACAAATTTACCATTAAGTTCTTTTAGGTTTTTCCAAAAATTTCATCCTGAGCCCCATGTAGCTGTTAGGGTAGTGCGATAGTAATTGGCCTTAGCCTTGTGGACACTCCAGGTGCATTTGTTCCTGGCCACCTGGTAACGCTGCCTGTCGGCTAGTGACCTGGTCTCCAGGGCTCTGTGCCAAAGGGCATCCCTTTCCTGCATTTGATATAGCAGAGATTGGGAGATCCAGGGGATGTCAGCACCCTTAGTGATTCATTTGCTGAGAGGGGCAAAGCGGTCACAGGCTGCATTGAATGAAAGGATGAAGTATTCTAGGGCGGAGTCAATTTCTGGAGCTTCAGTGATGGGGGTCCAGTCCCTGTTGTAAAGGTATTGTTTGAGGCGTCCCAGTTTACCAGGTTTGAGCCGCCACTGCAGAATAGTTCTGGGTGTTTTTTTTTTCAGCTTGATAAGTCCAGTGGCATAGGACTGGGGAGTGGTCACTCAGCGAGTTTGGTAGTACATTAACTTTCGTGAATTTGTGTGGGCGATTTGTGAGTACAAGATCAAGGAGGGTCGAGGTACCCGTTCTTGGATTGTAGCGGGTAGCAGTGGGAACTAACTGGGTAAGATCAGAGGCTGCTATGGCACCCTTCAGGGGAGCAGAAGAGTCAGATAGCCAATTAGTATTGAAATCACCTAGTGTGATGATTTCGGCCTTGTCAGGAAGTTGGGAGAGGTAGATAATGACCGATTGGGAGGCAATTTTTTAGTTCTGGGGAGGTATGTAAACCGAGGCGATGAAAAGTGGGGCCCTTGCAGAGGTGGTGGTAACTTTCAGTGAGAGAACCTGTGCACCATTTTCCAGGGCTGGGGGAGCAAGGACTTGTCCTTGCAGGGAGTCAGGGAGGTATATGGCACATCCCCCCCCCCCCAGTTTACCCACTCTGTCTGCACGATATAGTGTGTAACCTGCAAGTGAAACTGCAGAGTCAGGGGTGCTATTATTAAGTCAGGCCTCAACTACGGAGATGATGTCAGGTCGCTGTTGGGCAACCCAGCCCTGCAGGTTGTCAAATTTCTTAAGAAGACTACAGATATTGAGGGATGCAATTTATTTATTTATTTATTTTTTGTTGACCGGGTAAGTGCACTAGACAAATCCTGCCTATTTTCAGGCACGACCCGGGGGAAGGGGATACAGATGAATGACAACTGACCTTGAACCAGATTAAGCTGTTGGTGGTATTTTTAGTGAATGAGGGAAATTTGGCCAGGACACCGGGGAAATTCTACTCTTTTCGATAAGTGCCATGGGATCTTAACATCCACCTGAACTACCACCAATCCAAGCAGATGGGACCTCGGTTTAACGTCTCATCCGAAAGACGGCACCTCAGAAGTGCAGCACTCCTCTCATGCTGCACTACAGTGTCAGTACAGGGATATTAACCCAAGTGCCAGATGTGGGAACTGAACCCACAGCCCACTGATCTCCCAGCCTCAGAGGCGAGTGTGCTACCTACTTAGCCACTGACACTGCCAAAATCCAAAGCTCACTGGCTGCAGAGTGCTTGGTTAAGGGGGAGTGAAGGGTGCCAGGGTTGGGATGAATATTACCGGAAATGAGTAAGAGAAGCAGAAGGGCTCAATGGACTGCTAGCGTGAGTACTTTGAAGGGCCTGTTATTTAGCCGTCCTAGACTGGTGGAGTGGGGAACAAGGACTGGAATGGGTAGGTAACGAATGAATGGGATGACATGACAAAGGAGGGTCTGAGTCAGAGAGGGGTAAATACCACATATAGCAAGAGGGGGCATAAGTGGGAGACATGCATATGTCAGGGGGACATGGCTGGTGGAGAGGGGGGCAGCGGTGTCCACATGAGAGTGAGGGGTTCATACTACAACTGGGAGTGGTAGGGGGTGGAGGCACCAAGCGTATATGGAGGCTGGACAGTCGGTGTGTTTAAGATCTAAAACTTTGTTTAACTCATTGGAGGACAGGTTATTAAGATGGACAGTCCACCTGGACTCTCATCTCAGTAGTCGTTGAAGTCTGTTTCCCTCATGTATCATCTTAGGAACATACCCCAATGTCAAGAAATTCAGAAATGTAGGATTTTTGTTGTGGCAACGGCTGTAACGGGTACCAACGGTGCTTTTATGTGACTATTATGAACTGCCCCAATGAGCTCAAGCACACGTAATTTACGCTGCCTGGTGGTCCTACCAACATACATCTTCTGGCAGGAGAACAGGCAGCACAAAAGACATAGTCACTGAAACAACTGGCAAACTTCAGTTGGTTTCTCGTGATTCCCAGTGTGGACGCATTTGCCCTGTACTGCATATTTACAGTTCATACAGCACATTTTTTACATGGGGAAAGAAACAGCTGTCTTGTCAAGTAGCCACATCTCTGTAACTGACTCAGTGTAATAGCTCTGTGTCAATACATTCCCCAAACTGGGTCCCCTGAAAAAGATATCCCGTGTCTGGGTCCCACAATATCTGTAATGGTGTGATCCTTAAAGGGGAACTGTCAACACTAACAGCCCCACACTTAAGTGGGGCCGGGGGCTGGTCAGAACTTACACTTTGTGTACAAAACCATATTACTGTTTCTGCAGTATAGCGGTTTGTATCGCACTAATTCTGCTGACTTGCAAGCTGACATTTTCTGTAACAAAAAATACCAGAATCCCCTGCTGCTGACATCAGAGGGCTACAGCAGTGGGAGATTCAATAGCCTCACCTCACAGTCTCCTAATCCCTCCCACTGACTACTCCCGCACAGGATATTCTCCAACATTTAATCTTCTTCTCACCCCTACCTCTCCAACCAGTGGCTGCACTACATGCTTCCCTACCCCTTCTCTTTCACCTATTTCCCCATCACCTATTTCCCCACTGCCCCTTCTTTTCCGTTCCCAGATACCCCTATTACTCCTCCCCAACTTCCCTATTTTCCTCTCTCACCCCCATGCTGGCTCCTCCCCTCTAAGCCTCCTCCTCCCACCCATCTCTCCCTTTTGCCTGGTCCTATCCCTCTTGCAGGGCTTCTTCAGCATCCAGGGGTTGATCTGATCTTGGCTGTCTCCTCCATTCTCCCTCCCTTCCTCCACACTCCCCATCTCCTTCTCCTTTTCTGCCTGTTTCTTGACCCCCTTGTAGGGTTCTCAACATCCTGAAGGGTCACAGATTCATGGCAGCTCTCTCCTCTCTCCCCCTTCCATTCCCCCACCCTCTACCCCACCATCCTCACCCACCTACAACCCTTCTTGTCATATCCTAGCCCCCCTTGGGCTTGTATCGCACTTACCAAACTTGTGCTCAGTCTTCGACTTATAGCACTTCATTTGAGTTCCTGAAATTACCTTCCTAGTGTATTATAATGGCATGTAATAGTTCTGCAATGTGATGCAATTCTAGTGTACTTTTAGTTCACCTTTATACAAGTGTTTGTTTGCTCTCCCAACTTTTATAACCCCCCCCCCCCCGGACGCTTCTGGAAATGAGCTGTTTACAGCTCATGTTGTTTTTCCTGGTGTTTTATAAGCTCTGATATTTTGCTTGCTGTTCCTTCCATCCTCCCTGAGCCAAGTACAGTCACAGATGATTGTGCTTAGCTGCAGGACAGTTGAACCAGCAGACATATGATCAGAGCTTCCAAATGCTCTAAAATACAGCGCATGCTATTAAATCTCAAACTGCTGCAGTCCCCCTTTGATGTCAGCAGCAGAGGATTCTGGGATTTGTAGTTACAGAAATATGTCAGCTTCCAGGTCAACAGAATTAGTGTGCTACAATCTACTATACTGCAGTAAACAGTAAACAGTAAAAAAACAAAATGTTTTTGCTCTCGGAGTGCAAATTAGGACCAGCCCCATACTTGGGTGGGGGGCTCTTACTGATGACAGTTCCCCTTTAAACAGAATTTGGCCAGTATCTCAGTACAATGGCCTTGACCTCCATTGTCAAGTCATTGTACTATGTAAGAAAAGTAACAGAATGTGTGTCTAAATTCTGTTTTTGTTTAGGGACTAGTAACAATTCCCGTGGCAAATTCTGGTTCTCTCATATGCATGACTGATGACCCTCACTGAATAACCCCTAGCTCTGAAACACCTGAATTCCTCTGATTCTGCCTCAAAGTTTTCCTCTGTGGCACTGCACACCACAGATTCATCAGGGTGCCACACACTTTTCCCATTAACTTCATATTTCCCTACTTTTTATGTTCTGAACATCATCCCTAACAGATGCATTAACATAGTTTATTGTAATTTATTTTATTACCTTTTGAAAAACATATATAAAAATATACACATTTAGCCTCCATCAGGTATAGCACTGGACCTGCAGCTTGCTTTGCACAGGGCCTAGCAGGATCTACATGAAGCAGAAGAACAGCTGGGCACAGTGCAAGATCTGTAGCTTACTTTGCGCACTGACATAAAGCAACAGACCCAGTGAGCAGGGGCCTGGACCTTAACTTGCTTTGCCCAGGGTGCTGCAAGCCCTACATGAAGCAGCAGACACATAAGGCATAGGTCCAGACCTGTAGCTTGCCTTACGCAGGGCCTTAAGGCCATACCTTTAGCAGCAGATCCAGAGGGAGAGGTGCCAGACCTATAACTTGTCTTGCACTGGGCTCTGCTGGCAATATATGAAGCAGAAGACCGCACTGGACACAGTGCTGAAACTGTATTTTGCTTTGCACAGGGCCCTGGAGGCCCTACACAAAGCAGCAGTCACACTGGGCACAGCACTAGGTCCGTAGCTTGCTTCATGCAGGGTCCTGCAGGCCCTATGTGAAGTGAACAACCCAACGGAAACATCTGAAAGTTGTCACTTGGGTGGTTGTGGGGGTGGGGTAAGTGGCACATCCCCCAAATTTGGGATTAAAATGTGAAACAATGGTAAAGTTATGGTTGGTATAATACAAGCACTGAAAAAAACCCAAGTCTCAGTGCACGCGTAGTTCATGCTTTTTGGGACTTACTTTTTTTGGGGGGGGGTCAATAATTCATAACCTTTTCTTATTTTTTTTTTTACCTTTTTTTTATTTGAGTGTCAAGGTGCTTTCCCCCCCACACACACACACACACACACACACACACACACACACACCTCTTACAAATCTGACCTCAAAATATACTTTCATGAACACCAAATGCAACCCATTTATGGCCCTAAAAAATTAAATCTTTGTGCATGTACATTAGGTTTTTTTTGTACTTAGTTTATTAGGGCTTTTTTTTTATTTGTTTATTTTAAGTTCACGATTGGTGGCAGTGGACACAAAAGACCAGAAGACAGACAGGCCGAAAAGAGGGAAGGGTGTGCTAATCCCCCACCAAGGGACCACAATATATATATAGGTGCCAGGGTGGCCATGGTGGAGGGAGGAGGAGGATGCCATGAGTGTTAGAGGTGGGTGAGAGTTGGGGTTTGTTTCTGTTTAAGTTGTATGGGCAGAGTAGGGGAAGACTGCTGATGGGACTTACTGGACAGTGGATGGGGGAAGGATGTTTATCTTGGTGGTGTAAGAGCTGGGGTAAGGGCAGCAGGGTCGGGCACCCACACACCATCCACCGTACTGAGGGGGGGACAGGCAGCAGGGCAGAGTCAATAGTGTTGAAGTATGTGGGGAAATATATTTTTTAAGTCAATAATAAATGAAAATTGAAAACGAAATGGCAGGCTCTTACCTTGACACGTCTACAGCCAGACAGACTGTTATCTTGGTGCAGGGCCCAGAGGCCCTACATGTCCTGGCATGAAGGTGGTTTGTTGGTGATGCAAGGCTCAAAATATGTCAAATATTATGTTTACTGTATTTTGTACAGGTCCCAAAGAGACCTGCAAGAATGAAGATAAAATTTCACACAAAAAAAAAAAAAAAGAAACTTGTTGCAAAAAATTACATTACTTCAGACATTATGGTTGAAGAACATAAACGGCATGAAGTAAGGAAATGAAAAAACAGGGCTTAGAGTCTCAGGAGTCTTGGCAAATTGGTGGTGTGGTGTTCCTTGGGGTTCTCAACCCAAATGCCCACCCCCTTCCCCAGCGCCTAGCCTTGGGATCCAAAATCAAGTTACAGGCCCAGGGCGTACAACTGCTGCATGAAGAAAAACACAGGGCCTATGTGAACAAAGTTATACATGATCTCATACTTTGCACAGGGTCCAAAAGTCAATGACAAAAGGAAAAACAACCTCACATTTTGCTGTTTTTCTCCAAACACCTGTTGCTCAATACCAGTGCTGGATACACTACCAAAACACCTTCCCGACACCGGGTGCCCAATGTGAGTGTCAGATACACCTAAAACACCCTTCTGACATCGGGTACAAAATCCAGGTGTTGGGGCCATTAATGTTTTGTGGCCACCAGGTACCCAATCCCAGAGGCTAGTTTACAACCCCCACTGAAATACAACCTCCTACCCTCACCTACCCTCTGGCATCCATACCACACTCCTTTCCCCTCACTGCCACCCCAGTACACATACATATTTGTTTCACTGGGAGTAACTGAACCAAAGGTCCTATTTCTTATTTTTTTTTTGCATATTTTATCCCTCCTATTTCCTGCAGACCCCAACCCTTCTGGACCACTAAGGAGTCATCCTCCTGCCTCTCCTGCCCTACCCGTACTCACCTACTGGTCTCCATGTAGCTGTGCCCCCCCCCGAGAGGGGCCGAGGTGGGGTGGTCAAGCACCCCGATACTTACGTTTTGTCAGACCGGAGGTAGTTGGGCAGGTGGGGGCACATAGGAGGCACGCTCCAAGTGATCCTTCTTCCCTGGGTCTGCAGGTGTTTTCCTCATTATCTAGTGGAGGAGTGGCATGCACCCCTATGCCAAGGCTTCTCCGACGGTGTCGCCACTCCCCCTAGCAAGACATCAGCTCCACGCTTGCCATGCCGCCAGCTTCCGCTAGAGGCCGGTCAAGCACCAACCGCAGACCCCCTCCCCCCACGGGGAAAGGAGAGCTGTCCTCTGGATGCTCAGTCCTCTCCCGCCCCTGCCGACCCCTGACAAACCGGGCTCATTCCCGAACCCGGGTCTCCGGCGTGGTGCGAGGTGTGGCATCTATGCCTCAACCCTCAGCGCCACCGGGCCAGCCAAAGGTCCTATTTTAGGCTCAAACTTAGCCAAAAACATGGCAAACATAAACACATACAGTTACAATAACAAACATACAAAACAGTTACGTTACAGGCATCTTATACACAATTACAAGAATTTTGAGACATCAGATACTGGCCCAAGTGTTTTTTAAATATGTCATAAGAACCTGATCTGTGAAGGGAATCAGGTAGCTTATTCCAATAAATAGGAGCTGCCATGGAACAAGCATGAAATCCCATCTTGGTTCTACAAACTCAAGTTTATAAAGACACAGGCCAGGATATTCCCAGGTCCAGATCAGGGCCCACTAAATACTTGCTACTAGAGCTAATTAGTTCCTGGAGAAAATATTGCAAAATGCTGTTGCACTTTGTGATCCCCAAAGGCATGTTCCAATATAGCAGCCAGGCACTAACCAGACTGCGATCACAAACACTGGCCCCTACTGGCAACAGGAGGTATGTGGCCAACAGGGTGCTATTGGGACTGCAAATTCAATCAAGCTGTTAGGACCCACTAATGACAATTGCTTCACTGGAGAAAACTGCCACATTTGTACCTTAAGATACAATTGACCCCATAGCACTAGCAAGGTGCTGTAGGGTCACTTGCATCTCATTAGGGCCTCATTACAGACCAGGAGCAAACAGAGTTTCTGACCTTCCTCCCCCCAGCACCTGGAGAATTGTCTTTACTATTGGTCTAGTGCCCCCCTTCCCGAATACCCCCAACAGACTATATTTAAAAACTCTCCCTTAATGGACTGTAGTTAATGATCCCTGGGTCCATTGGTCCCACTGCCCCCCCACCCCTCCCTGAACATCTCTGATGGACTGTATTTAATAACCCTCTGATACCCTTGATGGACTGAATAATCTCAGGTGCCCAGTGGTACCTCCCACTCCTCGAATGCCCCCCAGAGTATTCAGCAGTTCTGTCTACCATACCTCACGAGACGTGTCTCTTATACTATGAGAGACACCCCTCAAATGCTCTATTGTCGAGTTTGGCTCCAGTGATTTATAATAGGTTTAGAATCTTTTTTAACTTACTTATGCATCCTTCCTCTGGTGCTGAAGTGGAGCACTCTCCCCTAACGCTCCGCACGAGAGCACACTGTACACAGAATAAGAGTGGCTCTGGGCACTGATTGGCTAAAATCACCTTAGTGATTTATAATTTTGCAAATTGACTGAACATGACTAGAAAAAGACAATGAGGGATCTAACAAAATCCCCAAGTATTTAAACTGTTGCAGTTGCACATTGACATTTTCCACAGAATCATATAGTTGGAGAGCAGGACTACCACTCAATAGGGGTTTGGAGCCAAAAAGCATAGTTTTTTTTTTTTTTTGCAATAGGAGCCAAATAGTTTTAACTGAACCAACTACATACAGTAAGAAAATACTGAATTAGATGACAAGAAATCTCATAAACATCCTTTGACAAATTAGCTTATGATCAATAAGGTTGAATGCTTTGGTCGGGTTCACAAACATCGTCCCCATGAGAAGACCAGCTTCCATACCACGGAGGACAGAGTCTGTGAACCTGACTGAGGCAGTCCCAGTTCAACAACCTTTCCAGAAATCATGTTGTTGAAAGCAAAACTGCTCAAAATCTTCTAAATAAGAATTCAGCTAGACAATCTTCTCAAAGATGTGATTTATCAGATTAAAAACAGAAACAGGGAAAAAGTTATTTAGCGAGGAAGAATTAAGACTTTTGGACAGGGACAGCCTGCCCATATTTCCAAACAGTTTTAAATTCCTGTGTCACAAATGACAAATCAGAGATGATACTTAACGAGTACAATGCCAATCATTTAAAAAAAATCTGACATCAAGACCGTCACTATTGTTACTGATTCTGGTAGGAACTGAAACAAAAAGTCTGAATACTTCACTAGCCAAACTTTCTTAAAATAAAATGGAGGGTGCTGAGAACAACCAAAACTATCCAAACCAAGAAAATTAGGGTCAGGTAGAGAGATAACAGCTTTTGAAACATCAAAAGCAGAAAGATCAGTACACTTTAAATTTAGAGAGTCTGCCATCTCTTCGGGATCAGTTACAGTAGTCTTCAATCATCAGTTAAAAGTACTGTTTGATTCAGGTCAAGACAAAGCCTTAATATTATCTAAAAAATCACTTCAGATCTGCCCAACAATCATCAATCTGTTTTTTATAGAATTTAGACTTTGTGGATCTGATCAAATACTTACAGGCATTTAGCTGACCTCTCGGCGAGCAGGGCACTCTTGGCTCATTTTCACTTTGATCAACACGTTACTACACGCACCTGTGAAGAACTGAATGAAACTTGATGCAATTTATGTGTTTTGAGTTTAATTTTTAACTTAAGTGAGTGGAGCCCTAGTTCCCTGCTACACAGTAACCAGGAAGAGAGCCTGTAGTTCGTTAGTATCAGCAAACGAACTACAGACTGTTAGATACAGTGGTTATATTTCTGGGGCTTTATCTATAAACTACTGTAGCGTCTATACTGCATATGAGCAGTTTGGGGCTATTTTTAAAAAAACTGTAACTGTGATATAATATTTGTTCAGGAGCAGTGACCCTAGAATAGTACTTCCGGGTCACCATACCTGCATATAGCCGACCTCTCAGTGAGCAGGGCTCTCTTGGCTCATTTTCACTTTGATCAACATGTTACTACACGCTCCTGTGAAGAGCTGAATGAAACCTGAATGAAACTTGATGCAATTTATGTGTTTTGAGTTTAATTTTTAACTTAAGTGAGTGGAGCCCTAGTTCCCTGCATACACAGGAACCAGGAAGACAGCCTGTAGTTCGTTAGTATCAGCAAACGAACTACAGAATGTTGGATACAGTGCTTATATTTCTGAGGCTTTATCTATACACTACTGTAGAGTTTATACTGCATATCAGCAGTTTGGGGCTATTTAAAAAAAATGTAACTGTGATATAATATTTGTTCAGGAGCAATGACCCTGGAATAGTACTTCCAGGTCACCATACCTGCATATAGCCGACCTCTCAGAGAGCAGGGAGAGCCAAGCAGGGTGCATGCAGTACCGCATGTGGAGACGTGCCCCGAGACACATGCATGTTCGGTGTGTTCAGAGTGAGTAGAGGGATACAGAAGGGAATTGTCGGACAAGAATGAAATAAATAGTAGTCAGGTAATCCGCTTTACATTAAAAGCCTTCTGTGTGTCCTTTATAAAGCTCAGTTATGACTGGGACTATTATGTCAGCAAATACCACAGGGGGTATACAATGCTTTGAATGTAATATGTACAGCTTTACTGAAATAGTGATGACAATACCTAGGGTATGTCTGTCCTAAATGTCTCGAGAATGCATCCCTAAAGCAGGCAGTTGCTATGTTTAACTCCAGATCGACAGAGCTAGAAGCTAGCCAGACTCAAATGCAGGCCAGATTCCAGGATCAAAGAATTTGCAGGCTCACGAACAAAGAATAATAAATGCTATAAATCAAAAATGTAAGTAATTGCGGTAAACCACCGCCATGGTTCGACAGAATGAAGCCCCCTGAGCAAAACCCACCCTCATTTGACTTCCTAGGGCACCCCTGGGCTGAGAAAATTGATTTTTATATCTGGCCATCTCGTCCCTCGCTCGCGATGCACAATCGCGATCAAAGAATCTCGTGATCAAAGAATTTGCAGGCTCGCGATCAAAGAATTTGCAGGATCACGACCAAAGAATAAAAACTGTTGTAATTTAAAAAATTCAAAGAATTGCAGTAAACCAGCACCATGGTTTGTCAGAACAAAGCCCCCTGAGTAAAACCCACCCACATTTCTCTTCCTCGGACACCCCTGGGCTGAGAAAATAGATTTTTTAATCTGGCCATCCCGTCCCTCACTCACGATGCATGATCGTGATCAAAGAATTTGCAGGCTCACGATCAAAGAAATTGCACGCTTGCGAACAAAGAGCGAGGGACGAGATGGTAGTCTAGCGGTTCCCCCCGATCTGTAAAAAAAAAAAAATAATGTTCTCCTTATCCCTGGTAGTCTAATGCCCCCCCCCCCATCTGTATAAAATTTATAATATTCTCTATATCCCTGGTAGTCTAGCGGGTTGCCCAGTGTGCATTAAATTAATAATGATCTTTGTATCCCTGGTAGTCTAGCGCCGATCTGTATAAATTTATATTGCTGTCCATATCCCTGGTAGTCTACCAGCCCCCCATCATCATAAAATACATTACGATCTCCAATTCCTGGTAGTCTAGTGGCCCCACCCCCACCCAGCCGTGCCAGCTCACCCAGCACCCTCCCCACCCTTCCCCAGCCAGCGACTGGCACAGCCCACCTCTCTCCCCACCCCCCACATTTGGCACTTCGGCTGTATGTGTGCTTAGCGTTAATGCAAAGACTCTCAGAAATTATGAATGCCTCTTTGCATTAGCGCTATTACACACAGTCCGGCGGCTGGTCAGGAGGTGAGAGGTGGCTGTGCCAGTCACCGCTGGGGCCGCTAGACTACTAGGATAAAGAGAACATTGTTTTTTTACAGATCGGGTTAGACCGCTCAGATCACTAGGGTACACAAAACATAATTTATTAAATACACATGGGGGGCCACTAGACTACCAGGGATATTGAAAACATTACTTATTTTGTTCAGATCGGGCAGAACGAAGCCCCCTGAGCAAAACCCACCCTCATTTAACTTCCTAGGGCACCCCGGTCTGTGAAAATTGATTTTTATATTTGGCCATCTCATCCCTCGCTCGCGATGTATGATCGCGATCAAATAATCTCGCGATCAAAGAATTTGCAGGCTTGCGATCAAAGATCGTTAGCGAACTGCGAATTAAGATTTTAAAAGCTCATAACTCTATTTTTTGACTGATTTGGATGAAACCAAATTGAAAAATTCATCAAAATGATGCTACTCAAAATGGATGAGTAAATCTATAAAATAAACACATAGAGAAAAAAACAAACTTTGTTCTGGTTATCTAAAATCCTCAACTCATACTAACTGGTGTGTTACTTGCAAACTCAAAAAAAAAAAGCAAAAATACCATCAAATGGGGAAAAAAACATGGGAATATAAATTAGCACCAGAAGCAAACAAGGATAACAGCAAGTCCTTTTTCTCCTATATTAACTCCCTAAAAAAGCCTATATGTCAGGTTGGTCCCCTTCAAGTGAATGACATTATAATTCATGACCCCTATGATATAACTAACATATTCAATACAAATTTTTGAGATATATTTCAAACCAGTCAGAAAGCAAATACAGCTTTAGATTCCGGAGGTAATTATATTACTCTCTCCGAAGTAGAGATCCATGTCAAATTAACAACACTTAAAGGTAAAACCAGTATATCTCCAGATAATATATCTGTCATCTTCTGTATCTGTTAGCAGATGTCTTGTCACTACCCCTTAAATTTCTATATGAACAATGTATCAATGATAATTGTGTCCCTGAACTTTGGAAAACCGCATACATAGTCCCTAGTTTTTAGAAAGGACTACGGAACAACTGGGAAATCTACAGACCAATCAGTTTAACCTCACCAATGTGTAAAGCCTTGGAAAGTATAATTAAAGATCTAGCCTCGCTACCCTGGCTATACTGGATGATGAGCAACATGGCTTTAAAAAGGGCCGTAGTTGCCTAACCAACTTGTTGTGTTTCTATGAAGATGTAAGCCTACAACTTGATAACAGATTTCCTTACGATGTTATTTATATAGATTTCAGCAAGGCTTTTGATTCTGCTCCACATTGGGCTTTGTTATAAAAATGATATTCATTAAACATTAACCACAGCATTGTGAGATGGATAGCAAACTGGTTGTCAGACAGAACACAACGAGTCTTTATAAACGGTCAGCATTCAAACATCGGTTCTGTCACTAGCAGGGTTCCCCAGGGTTCTGTTTTGGGCCCTTGTTTGTTCCAGGTCTTCATAGCTGATTTAACATATAATTGCTGTTCGAACACCATTAAATATGTAGATGACATAAAAATTGGCGGTCAGTGCTCCAACCCTGATCAAATTGCATCTATTCAGAATGACTTAGATCATATCTCCCACTGGGTTGGGAAATGGGGGATGAAACTGAATCACAACAAATGCAGGGACCCAATAATATAAACCACATATACATATTAGATGACAGGGTGTTGACTAGTACTTGTATAGAAAAAGATTTAGGGGTTCAAGTATCAAATGACCTCCTTCCCCATTCACAGATAAAAGGAACTATTCTTAAAGCAAATAGGTTCATTTGGTCTATCAAGAGAAACATTAAATCAAGGGACAGAAAAGTATTAATGCCCCTGTATAGAGCCTATGTTTGCCCTCATCTGGACTTTTCCTCACAATTATGGTGCCCATTTAGGAAATACGACATCATGCAGCTTGAACAAGTTCAAAGGCAACTCACCAAACTAGTCAAAAGTCTGCATGATACCCCCTAAGAAAATACACATTTCTTTGAATTTAATGTCCCTATCATACCGACGTCTGAGGGGCCACCGACTTCTCATGTATTATATAATGCAAGATCATTTCTTGCTGACTACATTGGGTTTATAATTTAAAATAATATCTATAATATTAGAGGTCATCCACTACAGTTACAAGGCAGAAAATTTAATTTAATGCCATGTAAATATTTCTATACCCTACGGACTACTAATCCATGGAATGCACTACTACTGGAGGTGATTACCAGTAGCTCTAAATCAATATTTAAGTCCAGATTGGACAAATTCATTTTCTCTGACATTAAAATTTGTTATTACTAATTACAGGAGCAATTATGGGCTTCATAGCTCCCTAGCTCCTGAACAATCTTAGAATGAATCTTAGTATTTGTTATTTGTCCCACTTGGGTAGCCCGACATATGAGCACTAGGGATTGGGTGCCTACAATAATGGCAACCCAATCCCTGGCACAAGTGTCCAGGGCTACTGTAGGGTAGGGTGGCTGGATGGGGGGGTCAGCGAAAATAGCGACAGGATGCCACTATATGTACATGTGCAGGGGGGAGCGAGCACACACAGCGAGGGGTGGGAGGGAATGTGAGGAGTGGTGCCACGGTGGGTTGCTGAGCCGACCCCATGGCGTGGTGGGTGGGTTGGCGGTGCTGGTCGGCAGGCTACTGGGTTCGGATACGGGCGCTGGTGTGTTTTTGTTGTGCCCGGCCTGAACCTTTTTTTTTTTTTTTTTAATGTTTTCACACCCCCTGACATGCACCCCTGGGTTGAGAATCCTTAAGCAGGAGGTGTGAGGAACACAGCCCCCTGCATAAAACATTAAAAAAGTAAGTCCCTGGCACCATTTTGCTGTACATCAAGGTGTCAGAGTGCCGAAAAACATTTTCGGCACGCTTGACTTCTCGATAACAGCAATCACCTTTAGGCTTTTGTCGTTATCACATGAACCCCCCCCATTCAGTTACCAATACATTCTTAATAAGTCTAGCTTTTATTTCTTAATCATTTTTCATTAATCTCTGGTAAAAAAAAAAAAAAAACATCTACTATTAGTGCCCTTTAGACACTTCTTTCATCAAGGAAGAAGAAATTTCTTCATACTTACCGTAATTTCCTTTTCTGTTAGCTCCTACATTGTCAATGGATATTCATTATACTTGCATATAGTGCACTTCTACTAGGGGAAAATGGCACAGCCCAGAGCTTTAGAATGTTGGGCATATGAGTATTCTGGAAAGCAGCAACTTTCTAGTCATTGTCCTCGCAGTGCCTCTAAATATGAAAACAATGCCATATTAGTCAACCTGACATGAAAACAGACAATTAACTGTCTATATTGGTATGACTCTAGCCAGAATAAAGCATAGTAAACAGTGGTCTACCTTGACAGATGAGGAAAGGTTATTGCTCAAAGCCCGTCTTTCACAGTTCAAATGCTGAACAGTCCAATAGGAAGTGGCAACAGGAAAGAAACCAAATTAGTAACAAAGGACTGACTCCATGCAGTGTAATCACTCACCTGCAACAAAGGAAGGCACCCTTGTCTAGCATTAAGCTTGAACTTGTTGAATCTGTGTAGCAGCAGCCAACATTCTGATGAAGATAATGCTCTCATTGCTATTGTGTGTTTTGTTTTTGTTATATATATCCAAATAAACACAACAAGTAAACTAATGAGGGATGTCCACATAGACTTACAAAACAGAGATTGTAACAGGACAAGGATATTCCCATGCTGGCATATCAGACAATATTCTCTCACAGGAGCGAGGTTCCCAGGTGGGCCCCATTGACAATGTAGGAGCTAACAGTAAAGAAAATTACGGTAAGTATAAATACATTTCTTCTTTCTGTAGTGCTCCACATTGTCAATGGGTATTCATTACTCTTGGGTTTTAAGAAGCAGTACCCAAGGAGAACGTGAGTGGGGGAGAATATTGTCCCATATGTCAACCATGTACATGAAGGTAATTTACCTGCTAACTGCTGCCTGCAAAACTCTGCAACCAAAGGCTGCATCCGCAGAAGTTTGAACATCCAAACTGTAGTGCTTGGTGAAAGCGTGGGCTGGTGACGACGTGGCTGCCTTACACAACTCTAAAACAGATGCCTCATGTCTCTTCACCCAGGAAATGGCCATAGCCCTGGTGGAATAAGTCCTGATGAGGACCGGAGGTCTCTTCTTTATTGCAACATAAGCCTTGGCAATGCAAGCCCTCATCCGCCTAGCTTGGGAGGAACCTTTGAGATGGACGGGACTGTTATGAGCACCACCTGGTCCGTATGCATGACAAGGTATGGTTCTTTGTGGGACAAGGCCTGGAACTCATCAGTCCTCCTGTCTGAGCACATAGCAACTGCTGACAAACTGCAGAAAACAAAAAAAACTCTTGGTTAGAAGCTTGGGCAATACCTAAGGAGGCTCCAAGGGCTGACACTTGACCTCTCAGGATGCTCAAGGCCAGACATTTTTCCACTCTTTCCTGCAGGAAAACCAAAATCTGTGGACCCCGGGATTTGAAAGGCCAGGTATTTTTATCCCTGGTGCAGGTCGAAAAGTGGTCTATACGCAAGATAAGATGCTGGCATGGAATTCTACCTGGCAGCTATCAGTGTGTTCATCACCTTCTTGTAGAAAACTAGTTTAGGAGTTTCCTCCTTTCAGAAGCCAGGCCCCAAGCTGCATCACTCCTGGATTTTGGAAGCAGAATGGATCCCTCATAGAGAAGATTCCTCCGCACTGTAAGACAAAAGGGTGCACACTGAACTAAGTTCACTAAATCTGAGAACCACGGTCTTCTGAGTCACTCAGAAGATACAAGAAGAAAGCTTCCTATTGAGAGACCTAATTTGTGAATGATCTAGGGGAGGAGAGGCAGAGGAGGAATAAAATTCTCTACAGAAGTTCCACTACTGTTACATGGCATCCACTTTTTCCACCTGTGGACACTGGTAGTGGCTGAAGAATCATTAAACTTGAGCACTGTGGCTGGAGGTGAACAGATGGATCTGAAGACAACTGAACCTTTGACACAGAAGGTCGAACACCTCTGAGTTCCACGTCCACTCCCCTGTGGCTTCTGATTGCACCAGACTTTGAAATAGACAGAAAGCGAGACGGACCACCCTCATCTCCAGAACGTTTATGAGTAGGTGCTGTTCCTGCACTGACCAAGTCCCTTGAATGGGAATGTAGTTCAGGAGTGTCCCCCAACTGGACACGCTAGCACAGGATGGCTGCTGTCGAGGCACAGGTTAGGTAGCATAGGGAAAACCAGGAGCAGTTGTAGAATTCACCAAAACTATTTATTTACAGTAGCAGTAACATAAAAAAAAATAAACTTGTTCAGTATAACTATTTACAAAGGCAAAATAAAATAGTTTTCCTGCAGTATCTGTGTCGCTTTTTTTTCTTATCTCTCTTGCAGTTGCAGCTTAGCTCTTTTATAAGTCCTTCCACCCCCATTCTAAACAAACATCCTATTTTTTTAAATATCAGGCAGGAGCTGCTAGAAAACAGTGTGCTTCTTGTGTTGAAGCCCCCTTTTATATAGCTTTTGCAAAAGGCTTAAAAATTGAACTCTGGTAACCTCTAGCTTTCAACAGCTTTTTGCAGTCATCTCAAATTATAATTATATACTTTTCAACAGTAATGCTATATATTTTCCAAACACAAGGGATTCCAATATCAGTTACATTTCCATGCAATGATTTGCACATATTTTTATATCAGCAGATCTAGATATGCAAGGGAGAAAAACAGACAGCAAGAGAAAACTGAGAGACAGTGAGGGGCAAAGAACTGCGAGCCTGTAGGGTTGATCAAGTCCGAAGTCTCACAGGAAAATTTGGTTGCGCAACCAGATAGAGACTAGACAGAAAAGAAATGATTCTTGCATTTAAACACTTTCTCCATAACAAATAGGACAGGGTCCTATTCTACCCTGTCACAATGGCAGACTCAATTGTGGGGGGACTTCCAAGGGAGATCCCTTGCTCAGATTCTCCAAACTCACCCACCAAGACTGCTTCAAGTGAAGTGAGAGAGTGATCCTGGCCTGAGAAACATCCAAGGTCGGAGCCCAGGCTGAGAGAAACTCTATGTGCAGGAGCTGCACATGAAAGTGAGCCCACAGGACTAGTTCTATGGATGTCAACCTGGGGCACAAAATTCATAGCAGGCATTGATGTGAAGCCGACGACTGGTTCCTCAGTCACTGGACCTCTCTCAATAAGGTCTCCTTCTCGGCTGGTGAGAGGAAGACCTTTTCCCTGGTCCAGGAGAACAGCCCCCACAGGTTTTTCAGGGTCTTTGTCAGCTCGAGAGAGCTTTTATTGTTGAATTACCACCTAGCCATAAGATTTCAACACCCCTAGAGTCCTGGTCACAGACTTCCTTGCTAATGGCTCAGGCAGTGCTCAAATAAGCAAATCATCCCTCCTAATGGAGCTGAGCTACCAGGGATATGAGCACCTTTAAGAAGACCCTGGGAGCTGCCACCAGTGCAAAAAGGAGCGCCCTGTACTGGAAAAGTTGTCCCAGGACTGAGAACCTGAGGAACTTTTGATAACAATGTTGGATGGGGATGTTGAGATACGCATCCCTCAGATCTGTGGAAGCCAAGAAATTCCCCAAATGGACAGCTCGGAAGATCGAACACAGGGATTCTTTTTTTTTTTTTTACTCTCTTTATCCTCCTCCTTTCTAACCTCTGGACTCTCTCCGGTGTGGACACTCGGCCTGACCTTATCCCATCCTGCATGAAGCACCAAGCATTACCTGCCAGTGGGGGGGAGTCCCCGGTTCGCTCCTCTGGTCCTCTGGTCCCCGACCCCCCCGGGATCTAGCCCCCCCAGGGTGGAACCACAGATTCCTCTTGGCGACCTTTCTGACAATCTAGACAGGCAACCAGGGAACGAAGGGAGCATCTGAGGCAGGCTGAAGGACCCACCTTCGCCTACCAAGGGACGAGGCTTTTCCATGTTTTCTGTGGTCCCGGGGGCGCAGACGTGCAATGATGTTCAGTGCAGCATGGGCGTGCTCCCGTAACCGCCTACAGGACATCCGCCGCAGCCCCCATATGCCTGTAATGTGCACCGAGTTTGCTGCACCCCCTAGTCACCACCAGGAGCCATCAAGGCTGCGCAATACAACTGACCCTCCCCCTTGAAAGAAGAGCTGCCTGCCAGCAGCTCAATCCAAATCCACACCCTCCCTCCCCCCGGCCGACCCCCAGCAGTCTGAGCTCGCTCCCGAACCCAGGTCGCTGGTGTGGCGTCCAGCGCCTCAACCCTCAGTGCCACCGGGCCGGCTAGGGATTCTATCTTGAAGGTTGTGATACACAAACTTGTTTAGTGTATCACATCCAGAAGGGCTGAAGCCTCTCGACTTCTTGTGGCCTCCATGAAAAAGACTGCGTAGAATCTCCGGCCTTGCTCCCTAGGAGCCTTTGGCAAAAACGCCCCATTAGAGTGAGGTAGTCTCAGGCCTCTGACACGCTTGCCTCTTCACAGGTTCCTTCGGAACCAGGAATGGCCGAAAATGCCCCTTTGAAGAGACTTTTTTTTAAATTCTATTGCATAACCTAAGGCCAGAATTTCCAGAACCCAAGCAACTGAAATTATCTGGGCCCATCTTGAGTAAAAAAAACTGCACGCTCTTCCAGCAAAGGAAGGAAGGCAGAGATGAGCCCGAGTACATTCACTGTGAGGCACCTGCTTTTTGCTCTGGGTCTCCACCTTCACTGCGTCTTCGGGTAAGGGCCCCTCTGTTACTATAGGCCTTGTAACCTGAATAGGTTATTTTTTATCTTGGATATCCTTCAAAATATCATCCAGGCCACAGGTGAATAACAAACCTTCCCCAAGAGGTGGAATGAACAGCTTGGACTTCGAGGCCTGTTGAGCCACCCAACTCCTGAGCCACACGCCTCGCATAACTGACATAATGTGATAGGTGGAGCAGGCAGACATACGTAAGTTTTCCACAGTGGCATCCTCTAAGGTGGAGGCCAAGGATACCAGCTGCAAAATGCTTGTCCCCTCTCCAAATCCTGGGGAACCAAGCTGCCCGGGGCTGCAACCCACAAGTTTAGCCTTTGGCAACAATGAAGGAGGCATAGGAGGTGCACAGATTTGCACCGCTAGAGGCAAAAGGTCTTCTGCACACAGCATCCACTCATTGGTCATGCAAATCCATTAAAGCTAAGGACCCTTCAACAGGAATAGTGGTGTGCTTGATGGAATTATGAACCGCCTTGTTTGGAGTGGAGAAGGGAGTGGACAGGATGGAATTAACATCCACTGTCTCCTTGGATAGCACCTCCTTGAGCTGTAAGGACCTACATGCCTCAACTATCAGGTAGGACAAGGATTTGGTATCAAACAGGGGAGAGATAAGAAATCTCCCTTTTGGCTTCCTCCACCACCTTAGAGGCTTTGTCCTCCTCCTCATCAAGTAGCTCCTAGGGTCAGGGTTTTCTCCCAAGATCCCAACGACCTCATCCTGACCCTCTAGATGGTCAGGGCCAGGATCTGCCTCCATATCCCCCAAAAAATTAAATTCAGCCCTGCCTTGTTGCAGCGCACCAGAATGTGCCTGTGTGGGAGCAATCTGACCTGAGGGGCCTGGTTTGGGGTTGAGCGTGTCTGATAGGATGCCCTGAGGGACATCGGGGCTCAAAGCTCTCCTACGAGCAACAACCACAAACATTTATGCAATTCTGCTTGCCACTGCCAACTGGTAAACCAGGTGCACCCCCCCCCCAATCTCATGCAATTGGAAGGGAACTGTAAGAAACATATTAGCTTAAGAAAAAAACAATGGGGGGCCAAAAGAACCCATAGGACAGTGGTCTAAGAAGGAGAAGGAAGGAAGGAAACATATTCAATTCAGTGCTTTAGAGTAACTGGTAATTGGTATTTTTCTTCTAATCTTAGATTGTGGGCTTGTAGTGACACTATACTTTCTTTCTTTGTTGTCTTTACTTATAATTGTTTTTGGGCTATTGAAAATTTAAAACATAGTGGTGGTGTAATTCTGTGCTGTCTTTAATAGCTGCAAATTTTATCTTGGCTTGTCTGACTGTCCTGTAGCTGGGTGAAGGTGTTAATTGTCTGGCCTCTGACCTCAGCTACGGATAACTGGAGGGGCTAGTCAGAGTTAAAGTAGCAAACAGAGGTTGATTTTCTCAGAAGAAGCCAGAAGGAGAAGGAAGGCAACATATATTCAATTCAGTGCTTTAGAGTAACTGGTAATTGGTATTTTTCTTTAAACTTAGATTGTGGGCTTGTAGTGACACTATACTTTCTTTCTTTGTTGTCTTTACTTATAATTGTTTTTGGCTGTTGAAAATTTAAAACATAGTGGTGGTGTAATTCTGTGCTGTCTTTAATAGCTGCAAATTTTATCTCACCCCTCCTCCCCTTCCACCAACTCTTAATTATATGCCCTGATAAATCCGATTGACAGGAGCTAAACACAGGGTATAGTAAGAGGTGTGAAGTAGGAGGGGCATAAGGGGGAAGAAGCCCACCCTCAGCAGGACAAGTGTTTTGACTCATTTATTTATTTATTGCTTTCTTTTTCCTTAAAAAAAAAAAAAAAATCGGAGGATCAGTTACAGGATTTTTAGTACTGTAAATTAATAAAAAGAGAACTAAGAGAGTTTCAGTAGCAGACAAGTAGTGGAATTGCAGTATAATGTGGGGAGTGGTGCAATGCAGTGGCTGTGGGGCAGCCATATTCAGGCAGACCTTCTGGACACTGAGGTGCAGACCTTCTGGACACTGAGGTGCTGCCCTATCTGCATGCATCTCTCTGGACTACGGGATGAGGTAACCAGACTCAGAGCGGAAGTAAACTGGGTCAGGAGTACCATCACCCCTATCCAGGGACCACCCAGTCCAATGCAGCTGCCTCAAAGGATGCCGAGAACGAGGAGCACTTGGATGACAGTGGGCTCAGGGAGGGTTAGAGCAGTCAGGCAGAGGCACATCCCAGATCCTATTCCTCCAAGAACTCATATGCCACACTGGCAAATGAGGACAACCAAATAGAGGTACCCAGAGAAGTGGAAGGAAAGGATGTGGAGGTTAGCCAAGGAGGTGACCTCAGTGGGGAAAGCAGTGGACCCCAGAGGAGGAGGAAGCGAATCCTGGTGGGGACTCCATCGTAAGAGGATCCAGCTAGGAACACAGGAGGGAGGACAGTGAGGTGAGGTGCCTCACCAGGTGCCACGGCATGGAGGATGGAAGGAAGATACTGGGGTCACTGGGAAGGCAAGGCGGGAGGGTGAGCTGGATGTCATTATCCACCTAGGTACTAATGACTTGGCAAATGGGGAGCCAAAGAAGTTCAGGAAGAGTTTAGGAACTGGGAGGGGTCTCAAGCAAGTAGCTACTTCTGTCACTTCCTCAGAGTACTACCTGTGAGAGGCAAGGGAGAGCATGGGTGCATGCACCAGGAACTTTAACTCATGGTTGAAGAACTGGTGCTGTGAGGAAGGGTTTGGATTCATTGGTGACTGGGACCCACCTGGAGGGATGGAGGTTTGTTCAAGCCTGACAGCCTGCATCCATCCTGGAGGGGAATCCAAGACTAATGATAAGTTTAAATGCTACATTGATAATACTTAAACTAGCAAAGGGGGTGGCAGGCCAGCAAGGAGGGTACCTACTTGCTCACCCCCACAGCTAGCAGTGGAACCAGTGAACCAGAGGAGTGGCTATCTCTGCAAAGCAGTGTGCAAAAAGATGGAGATTAGTGTCCAAAAGGTGGATAAGCAAAAGGGGCAAAATTCAGCAGAAGGGCAGACAGCAAAGAGAACCAGGGATAAATGACAACCAAGGAAGGGGCTGGAGTAGAACAGTGAAGCAGGCTAGGGAGGTCACATCATGGAAAGCCATGTGTGCAAATGCCAGGAGCCTTTGCAACAAGATGGAAGATCTGGAGGCTGTCATGGTACAGTCAGACCTGGACATTGTGGCCATCACTGAAACCTGGTATAATGATAACCATGACTGGGAGATGGCCATACCTGGCTACAACATATTCAGAAGAGACAGAGGAGGCAGGAAGGGAGGAGGAGTGGCACTGTATGTGAAAAAATGACATAAGGGCCACAGAGATCCAGGAGGAACAAAATGGGGAGAGATACTGTGGGTTAAGCTGGAAAGGAAAATGGGACAGCCATCCGCACAGGTGTGGTCTATAGACCACCAGTCCAGGAGGAAGAAACAGATAGGAGTTGATGCTAGCCATCCAAAGGATGGCAGACAAGGGTGAGGTAGTACTGGTTGAGACTTCAATATTCCAGACGTGGACTGGAGCATCCCAGCAGCAGCATCAACTAGGAGCAGATTTATCCTGGACTCCTTCAGGTGCCTTCCTCAAGCAACTGGTCATGGAACCAACTCGGCAGAAGGCAATACTGGACCTTCTGCTCACAAACAGGACAGTGTGATGGGGTAACAGTGGGGAGCACCTGGGTAACAGTGACCACCAGTCATTGTGGTTTGAAATCACAGAAAGAGCAGAACCAAACCACACAAAACACGTATCCTGGATTTTAGGGGGCAGACTTTGGGAAATGGGAAATACTTGAAAGAGGCATTAAGGGAATGGGACAGGAATCAGGGGTTGAGGAACAGTGGGCATTTAAAATGGGATTATAAGAACAACAGAATTATGCATTAAGCAGGTTAGCAAGAGGAAGAGGAAGAGGAGACCATTATGGTTTTCCAAAGAGGTAGCAAAGAAAGTGAAAGCCAAAAAGATTGCATTCAGGCAATACAAAAAGACACAGGCAGAAGGGGATAGGGAGAAGTACCAGGAGAAACAAAGGGAGGCAGGGAAGTCAGTAAGGGAAGCCAAAGCTCAGACAGAAGAACACATTGCAAAATCAGTGGTTAAAGGGGACAAAACCTTTTACAGGTACATAAGTGAAAAAAGAAAGACAAAGGGAGGGATAGTGAGACTGAAGAGGGAGGATGGGAGTCACGTGGAGGATGACAACAGTAAAGCTGACATATTGAACAGGTATTTCTGCTCAGTCTTTACTGAGGAAGAGGGGGGTAATGGGTCTGAAGGGAGTACAAGGGGTGAGAATGGTGCAGAAATGGACACAAGTCCCTTTACACGAGAAAGGGTCCTGAAGGAACTGGAAGTAATAAGAGTTAACAAAGCAATGGGGCCAGATGGGGTGCACCCCAGGGTCCTTAAAGAACTAAGAGAGGTGGTGGCTGAACCTCTGGCTATCCTGTTTAGCCAATCACTGGAAATAGGGAGGTACCCAAAGACTGGAGGACAGCAGATGTAGTCCCTTATACAAAAGTGGGAACAAAGAGGAAGCAGGGAACTACAGACCAGTCAGCCTCACCTCGGTAGTGGGAAAGATCATGGAAGCACTACTGAAGGAGAGATTGGTGGAACATCTGGTTGTCAATGGACTACAGGACCCAAGGCAGCATGGTTTCACCAGGGGAGGTCATGTCAGACCAACCTCATTGAATTTTTTGACTGGGTGACTAGGGAGGTGGATCAGGGGAGGGCAGTGGACATGGCCTATCTGGACTTCAGCAAGGCCTTTGGCACTGTGCCACATAGAAGACTATTACACAAACTGGGGAATATGGGTGTGGGCAGGACAGTAGTGTGGTGGGTAGGTAACTGGCTGGGTGGCAGGACACAGAGGGTGGTGATAAATGGCTGTCACTCCACAGAGGGAAGAGTGACCAGTGGGGTACCACAGGGATCAGTGCTGGGACCGGTCCTATTCAACATCTTCATCAGTGACATTACGCAGGATCTAGAAGGCAGAATTTCACTGTTCGCTGATGACACAAAGCTCTGTAACAGAGTAGACACACCAGAGGGTGTAGACAGAATGAGAAGGGACCTGCAGAAACTTGAAGAATGGTCAAGGGTTTGGCAGTTGAAATTCAATGCAAAGAAGTGCAAGATAATGCATATGGGTACAAAACCCTGGCACAATATATCAGTTGGGGGTGAGGATATAGCATGCACCAAGCAGGAAAGGGATCTTGGGGTTGTCATCTCTGATGACCTCAAGGTAGGAAACAGTGTGACAAGGCATCAGGTAAAGCAAATAGGATGCTGGGATGTATAGGCAGGGGCATCACCAGCAGGAAAAAGGAGGTCATAATTCCGCTATACAAGACACTAGTGAGGCCCCACCTGGAGTACAGTGTACAGTTCTGGAGACCATACCTACGTAAGGACATAGACAGGGTAGAGAAGGTTCAGAGGAGGGCAACAAAGATGGTGCATGGATTGCATCACAAGTCCTATGAAGACAGGTTGAAGGAACTGAACACGCACTCCCTGGAGGAGAGGAGGAGAGAGGGATATGATAGAGACATACAAGTATCTTACAGGGAGAAACAGGTGCAGGAAAACACTATTTTTAAGCGAAAAGATGTTCCAGGACTAGAGGGCATGGGATGAAGTTGGAGGAGGACGATTCAGAGGAAACATGAGAAAGAATTTCTTCACAGAACGGGTGGTGGACAAGTGGAACACCCTTCCAGAGGAAGTGGTAGGGGCTGAAACAATCACGGGATTTAAGAATGCATGGGATAGACATAAAGGAATTCTAGAGGTCAGGGGTAAGGGGAAACAGACTTCTAGGAAAACAAACTGAACTTACAAGCTCAAATGGGCAGACTGGGTGGGCCATAGGCCCTTATCTGCCGACACTGTCTATGTATCTATGTATGTAATTATCCCCCTCTGAAATTACATGGTGCCAAGAGCAAAGCAGTGTGATCCACACAATATAACACATACCTCTGACTTCATGGACAATCCCTCTTTTGATCTGAATTGTCTTTTTTTTCTGCTGTAATTATGCATCTGGCCTGTCAGAGCATCTGGCACATCTTAAGGAGGAGCCACAAAGTCAAAATGTATTATTAAACATACTAGTATGCGCCAGTACAATAACTATGGACAGCCTAGTTAGAAGAACTTTGTACATCTCAAACTGGCCCCAAAGACCATAAGCTGGATCTGAGTGAGAAGCTGACAGAAAGGGAGAGTGTTAGTTACCTGTGAGAAACTATGCACTGATAGTGATAAATCTGTACAATTGAAGCTCACTGGCCTCACTGGTGTTCCATCGACAGGTAAAGGAAGCTGTAAGATTCAGACACATGCCTTAAATGATCAAACCTCAGCAGTGTGGTGCCTCATCAGTGTCAAGTTCCGGTGTAGGGCTAGAACCTGCGACTTGTTTTTGTTTTGTTTTTTAATTATCCGGCACCGGAGGGAAGCATGTAACCACTGAACCACTGACACTGCTAGGTTGCTAGATGTACGAAGCCTGTTTCTGGCACCTTCATGGGGAAAAAGAGAAAGCGCCTGGAAAAATGCATGTCTCTGCTCTTAAGATTTACTGAGGCAAAGAAAAAAACAAAACTGAATTTGCTCTCACTTACTAGCCATATGGGCATACCTGCCAAAGGAAAAAAACAAAGCTTTGAGTGCTAAGCCGCCTTGTCTAGCACTGAGTAAGTGCAGGCGCAAATACACTACTGTTGGCACGCTAGAAGGGGGAGTGCGCTCTGCACTGGCACATGGATGGTGCTCCAAGACTGAAGAAAGCCGTTAAGAGACAGCGCTCATGCCGAGTGGCTTTTGGATGACAGAAAAAAACAAAAACAAAACAGCGGATCAACTGCGAGCCTCAGTGGAGCACTGAAAACCACCAAGGGCAGAAAAACAAACTGTCTTCCCGCCACAGGGATTGTGAGCACAGAGAGACCAACAACTCTCACATCAGCAATCTGTGGATCTTCTTCCTGTTACTGAAAAAACTTAAAGGGAAAGAATTCCTAAAGAAAACAGAAAGTTAAAACACGTAGGAAGTCCCTTGAAAGTATATAAAAAAGCACTTGACAGTCAAACAACCACAAAATAGAACCTAAACACTGGGGGGGGGGTCTGATACCCAGAGACGGAGGGGAGCCCCCCCCCCCACAGGACAGCAATGACTAAAAAGGAATAAACAGCTACTTACCTGAGGCACCAATTTTTTTTTTTTTTTAAATCAGAGACTTCCTAAATGAGAGAACACCCTATAAAAATGTGGCAGACGTGGCCCCCAATCCAAACACAGTCAGCGGAAAGTGGGGGAGGGCAGGTCAGACAATTTGAAAGCTACAGTTTAACAGGCACGATTTTAGTTTAGGAGTGCTCCCTGTCACCAGGTAACCTCAACCTGCTAGACTGAATTGCAGCCCCAAGGCTTAGAAGCTGAGTTTTCCTTCAAAGCAGCTTGAGAGATGTTTCCCCTTTGATGGCACAGCTAATACAGGAGAGTTGCTGCTGTCTGGAATCCTCCTATGCCCAACATTCTAAAACTTTGGGCTGTGCCATTTTCCCCTAGTAGGGGTTCACTATGCCCAAGTGTAATGAATACCCATTGACAATGTGAAATGCTACAGAAAAAAAAAATCTGTATAGTTAACAGTTAAGTAAAGAATAAATCCAATGCATAATCAACAGTGGGGATAACATGCATGTAAGACCAATCAGTTTCCTTAATTTGCTGTTGAACCATTACAGAATCAGCACTCCCATAATATACTGTACATCCCACAGTGGGCCACTGGCACAACATGCCCATCACCCTGGCTGGTCAACATCTTGTCCGACATCACCCGTTGAATGCGAACCTGTCAATTAAATTTGAAAAAAACAAACCAAACCTTCTCCCACCATCTAGCACCCATGCCACCCTCCTCTCCCCCAACAATGCCACCCCAGTAAACAGGGGATATGGGCTGACTCAAAATATGTAATTTATCTTCAGTTGTGAGGGGGCAGGACCATAACCCTGAGTGACAGAGCTACGAGTGAGTTATGAAAGTGTTGCAGCCTCACAAGTAATGACAAATTGCCTATTTTGAGTTAGGCTACTGTATATTTGATATATACAATAGTAGTTTTACAAGTTATAGGTTTTATAGTAAATCTGTTGTTTTTCTTTGCTTTTACCAGCTGGCTTCAGCGCTGTACTAAGTATTGTGGTGTCATCAGCACTGTGAAAGCTGGTCTCTGACTGGTTCAGTATTCCACTGTGATGACAGTAACCTTAAAAATATCCATTCTGACAACAGTAACAGCAATATTTTTAATATGCTACTGTTACTGATGTCACTAGATATCTTTTTTTATCTTATCATTTTTACACCCACTCCTGTTGTATATGTAAGCAATAGGACACAATGGTGTGTGCATTGAACAGACATGACTGCACGCCCAGGGGCATAGTAAGGCACAAGGCCACAGGGTGAGAGCCTTCAGTCCCTGGAAGTGTGGTCAGATCTGTTCAATGCACAACCCCGGGTGTCCTACTGTGCTTATAAAATGAGCTTTTTTTTCTTTTCCATTTCTAAGGAGCATACAGATTATTTACAGGACCTGACTGTAGGCCCTAGGTTTCTCTCAGATCACTCCCCTTTGTTTTTAAAGTTAGACTTTAAAATACCTAAGAAAACCACTGGGTGGTGCCTGAACACCTCCTTCCTCAAAGATAAGGCTTTTAAGGACAGCTTTAATACCAAAAATTCCCAAATCCTAGCTGAAAATTCTACCCCTCAGGTATCTGCAATGATAGTGTGGGATACACTGAAGGCCGTAGTCCGTGGCGAAATTATCGCCTATGTGGCGCAAAAGAGAAAACAGTGGGAGCGGCAAAACAAAAAGGTTCATGAAGGACTGAGGGAATTGCAGCAGACCTATACCTTGGCTACTGCTGAGGTCACATCACAGATTAATCAGAAAAAAGCAATATTGCAGATAATCTTTGATGAAAAGACGCAGCCGTCGCCGTTTTATCTTAAGTCCTATAGATATGAAGGGGGCCCTAAAGGGGAGAGAAACTTAGCCTGGAGACTTAGAGATCATAGAACAGCCACTTACATTACATATCTTGTGGACCCCACATATAACATTAGAGCCACGAATACATCAGCAGTTATGGAAATTTTTTTGAATTATTATACACAGTCATATAGTGCCCCCCCCACACACACACAAACACCTTTTAGGATAGAGGAATTTTTCTGCCCTCTAGCATTACTGACAATCTCCCAAGACTTGGGAGAAAGACTGAAGGCCCCACTTAGAATGGAAGAGATTAAATGGGTAGTATCAAGTAGTAAAACATTAAAAACTCCACGCCCTGACGGGCTGCCTGCGGAGTGGTACAAGACCTTTTTTAGTCAACTTGCTCCTCCATTGATGAAGGCATTCCAGGAGATACAGGAGGGCGGAACTCCCCCACCTTTGTGGGATTATACTAACATTTCTCCTATACTAAAGCAAGGCAAAGCCTCTGATTTACCACATCCTATAGGCCGATATCCATTTTAAATATGGACTACAAACTCTTTATGTCCACTTGGGCACATAGAATAGAGGAGATGATGCCTTATCTTGGAAATTCAGACCAGTCTGGCTTCATCCGTTCCCGGCAAACCTCTGACAATATTCATAGAACAATACATCTGTTAGACCACATTAATCAGAGGCAGATACCGGTGGTCTTTGTCAGCTTAGACGCTGACAAGGCATTTGACCGGCTCAATTGGTCGTACCTTTGGAGAACGTTGTTGGAGTTTGGATTCCCCAAGGAATTTGTCAGCCTTCTCCAATGGGTATATGCGGCACCCAAGGCTTATATAAAGGTGAATGGCCAGCTTTCACCTCAGGTCATTCTTGGTAGGGGGAGCAGGCAGGGCTGACCCCTATCACCCCTTCTCTTTGCCCTCTATATTGAACCCTTGGCGGCTGCCATACGACGGCACCCAGATATTCAGGGCATACCCTTGGGAGGGAGGGAGTTTATTATTTCTTTGTATGCGGACGATATGTTATTGACCCTATTGGATCCAGAGGTTTCTATCCCAGCCACTCCGGAAGGGATAGGGGCCTTTTCAGACATAGAAACAAAGAAGTTGACGGCAGATAAGGACCGCAAGGCCCATCCCGTCTGCTCATTTCTTTTTCTGCCTTATCAATATGCCTTTGCTCTGTCAATGGCCTATCTATTCATACTCATCTGTATTGCTCCCTTATGCCTATCTCATGCCTGTTTGAAGCCCTGCACTGTATTCATATCCACCACTTCCTGAGGTAGGCCATTCCATGCATCCACCACCCTTTCTGTGAAAAAGAACTTCCTCACGTTACCCCTTAATCGGCCTCCCTCTAATCTCATGCTGTGTCCTCTTGTCCTGCTATTTTTCTTTTATTGAAACATGTTCAACTCTTTCACCTTGTTAATGCCCTTAAGGTGTTTGAATGTTTAGATCACATCACCTCTCTCCCTCCTTTGCTCTAGGGTATACATATTGAGCTCCATTAATCTGTCCTCATATGTTTTCTGATGCAGTCCCTGCACCATTTTTGTTGCCCTTCTCTGGACTGCCTCAATTTGGTTAATGTCCTTGTGAAGGTGAGGCCTCCAGTACTACACGTAGT
Source organism: Neoceratodus forsteri (assembly GCA_016271365.2). Taxonomy (NCBI): domain Eukaryota; kingdom Metazoa; phylum Chordata; order Ceratodontiformes; family Ceratodontidae; genus Neoceratodus; species Neoceratodus forsteri. The sequence goes on from CM057456.1 coordinate 13,315,908, forward strand.
ACTCCAGATGGGGCCTAACCAGTGTCTTGTAAAGAGGGATTATTACCTCCCTCTTCCAACTTGTGATACCCCTACTAATACACCCCAACATCCCTCTAGCCTTACCTACTGCTTTAGTGGTCTGCTTAAATTATTTCAGGTCATCGGTGATGATGACGTCCAAGTTTCTTTCTTCCCTTATGACTGCCAGCAACTCCCCTCCCAGCCTATAGATGGCTTCAGGGTTTATCTTCCCTATGTGCATGATCTTGCATTTCTTTGCGTTAAACTCCAGTTGCCACTCTTCTGACCATTTTGCTAGTTTATCCAGATCTCTTCTCATCCTGCCCACCCCATCTGGATCATCTACTCTGTTGCAGATCTTGGTGTCATCTGCAAACAGACAAACCTTACCCTCCAGTCCATCTGTAATGTCACTGATGAAGATATTGAAGAGGACTCGCCCCAGGACTGATCCCTGAGGTAATCAAGACATCGCGGGATATGTAATAAATATACAAAAGCCAGAGATTTTACCTCTGTATTTTTCCCTGTCTTCAACCTTGAAGGTTCAGCTCCCTTCGAGATGGAGAAATAATAGAGTTAAATATCTAGGGGTATTTATCCCCCAAACTATAGACCTTCTTGAACTCTTTAATTTGGAACCCCTGACATTAGAAATAGAAAAATTATTGGGGACACGGACATATCTTTCCCTTCCTTTCTGTCTTTGAATACAGACTATACGGATGACTGTGTTCCCAAGATTTTATATTTCTTTCAGACTTTACCCCCTCCAAATTCTATTTTTGCTCATGGGATAGAGTGTTGTCTAGATTTGTTTGGGCGGGGAAACAGCCCAGAGTTAGATGGTCACTGCTGCAGCTACCTATTGCTAAGCGGGGTTTGAACCTTCCAAATTTGAGAGATTACCACAGGGCTGTAGTCTGTAAAATGGTTTTGACATGGCTTAATATCCAAATGGACCCTAAATGGAAATACACTGAATTTGTATTTAACGACCTATTTGATTTTCTTCCCATTATATTTGTCCCACTGGATTTCCTGCTGAACCTACGGGACTTTATGTGTGGGACCTGTAATACATAAAAAATTTGGTATGAGGTCAAGGCCCTTCCAGGAACAGACAAAATATTCTATTACTTTAGGACCTTGATGACAGAGACGGACTTTTCAGCGGCCCGCAGTGATCACATCTATGGGGAATGGCAGGAAAGGGGATTATCAATGATCTATCAATTCCTGGATTCCCATTGTGTGGTGCCATTTGCTGTCTTACAAACTACATTTTGTTTACCCCATACACACCATTATGGATATCTACAGGTCACAACTTTTTTATTAGAGAAGGACCCTCCATGGCATATCTTACCAAGTCCAATACCCCCACTAATGAGCTTGCTTTTGGGCGCTGGAGGAAGAGGACATTCATGATAGGCTGAATATGGGTCCCTCAGGGAGTTCATGGGGAATCCCTGGGGATATACTTGCCAAGTGGAATAAGGAATTACATACCCAAATAACGTACGAGAAATGGCTTGAACCAATTTTATATGCCATGAAGGCTGTACAAGCCCCTTATTGGTCTGAATATATCTGGAAATGCCGCATACCATTTTTTTATTACCCCTGACAAGTTAGTTAAATTTTTAACGGCTAAGTACAGTGTGTGTTGGAGGGAATGTGATGAATCTTTGGCAAATATTACACATATTTTTTGCACACGTCCGAAAGTAATCCAATATTGGCAGGATATCACAGAAGGTTTAAGGCTGCTAATACATCTGGAGGTAATTTTGACTCCCCAAATGATACTTTTTATATTAGCGTAGATGGAACGGTGCCTTCCAATAACAGTACATTGTATCTTTACTTGGCAGCAGCTAAAAAAGCTATGACCCGCCTTTGGCGGACAGCCACTGTTCCCACATTGTCCCACTGGCATCCAGTTATGTCTGAAATTTATTATTTGGAAAGGTCTGTTGCGACCAGGTTGGGGAGGGTATCTCAATTTGAACTTATAAGGAGACCCTGGGTTTTCTACATTACTCCCTTAGGATTCCTTTGTTCCATAAATTATTGATCAGATGAATTGTAGTAAGCTGATGTCAGGATGGCAACTGTTTTAACCTCCCATGAATGTACTAGGGTATTGACATTCTTACTCATTGTATACCTTATGGTTATTTGCAAGAACTTTATATGTGATGTCATTATGGTAAAATGTACTCCTACTGTAATAAATTGAGAAAAAATAAAGAATATAAAAAAAGAGCTTTTTTTTTAGCTTTTCATGTTATAAAAAACAAGCTGACATATATAAAAAAAAAGCTTATTATTGTCAGAATGTGTGATAAAACAGTTCTTTCACCAGCTACAAAATTACATCATTTTGTTTGCTATAGTACTTTTGTTATATAGTGTCCTTTCACATTGTTGCCAGCTAGCCAGGGACACCCCCTCCCCCGCCCCAAACACCAGCATGTTTTGTGACCATGGGAGGAGACAGAGAGTTGCTGTTGAGGGTGGTAGAATGTGAAACTATGCTCTTTTTCTTGTTTTTCCTGCTGCAATCAAATGTACAGGACCAACTGGCCACTTCCCTTCTCGTACTGGAGCAAATGTCCTTGCTGAGTGACCAGAAGTGCCGTATATACTCACGTATAAGCCGACTCCCCAAAATGCTGCATTGATTTCACAAAAAATGCAGTTGTAACCCCACCTACAAATGGGGGTTCCCGAAAAGTCTTCCTTGAGCTTGCCTAAATGCTCACTGCCTGGCTGGTGTCCTGTGTTTTTAGCAGTTCAAATGCATTGCCAGAGGATGCCTGTATAGCCTCCGTGTACTGTCTCTTTAAGAGCTGCCTAGATTGCAATTATAATTAACCTGGGAGGGGGCTGAGTGTTGCTATGCTCAGTCCCGCCCAGGCTGCCAGATAATCGCTCCGTTTCTGCCATCGCTATTAGCGCAGAGGGAGCTCTGTTAGAAGATGTACTTGTTTGCTGATCATTTATTAGAATAGTAATAATATTGCAGTTTGTCTAACCTGCTTTCTTTGCAGCGTGGACATTTCTGTTTATCTCCATCATCTTGGTCCTGGACTGCTGAAATGGGCCAATCAGTACCTTTGGGGACTCTGAAATGGAGCCTGCCTACAGGGGTTTGTGGGAGCAAAATTCTGTAGGAACTGTAGTTTTGGGCTTTGGGCACCTAAATGAACCTTGTTGTGACTGACAGAGGAATCAGCCAACTGAACCTTTTGGATCCTGGGGAAAGTCCCAGACTGCTTGCAGTTTAAGTTCAGATCTGAGCTGGGAAGTGAAGGAGTAACAGCTCAAGATAGTCGAGCAGTAATCCGCATAGATTCGCGCAGGAGAACTGTGAAAGGGCTGAGTTTTGGCCTGCCTGTCTGCCTGTTGTCCCTGAGAGGGAAACTGAAGTTTATTCGGACTGAATCCGAATTGTGAGGATGATTTAAGCCACAGAACTGTGACCAGGCTTTAACCTGAAGAAGACCGAAGATTTGCTGAATGCGATCAGCCTGTCAGGATTTCCAGTCACCTTTGAACTTCTGGTTTGTGCAGAGATTCTGTAATTGTGACCGAATCTGCCTGGTACAGTAGAATTTCTTACATGTAAATGTGCTGTGTGCTGTTAGTGGGTTGTGATTTGGTTCCCCACTGTGTGCTGAACTGTGTTCTGCTTGCTGGAGGCTGCATCCAGCTCCCACGGACTGAATCTGTATTCATCTCCATTAGGCCTGGGCTTTGCCACACTGGACCAGCCAGACTACCCGCTGCACAGAGAAAGCCATCGCGAGAGACCGGCCTGGGGATCAGCCCCCTGCTAACGCTTTGAACAGGAACAATGCCTCAGTGATTCGTGTGGGCCCTGCTTCTCCTGGCATTCCAGTTCAACAACCTGCTGTCTCGATTTCGTCCTGCCTGTGTCCTGTATTGGGTATCGTGAGTAAACATCAGGGTAGCTCCCTGCAACAACAGTTAAATCTAAAGTGTTGTCATCTGATTGCTTTGTTGTCTTTTCTGTCACGAACTGAGCCCTCCAGCTCCGGATTACAAATAGTGTGTGTTGTGCATGTTGCTTTCTTCCATCACATGGCCCCAACCAGCTGCGAGCCGGCCTACCCCAGGCAACGTTCCTGGCTAGCCCACCATCTTCCTACCTGGGTACCCAGAGTGTGTGACTGTGTAGGGACTCTGAAGTGCATGTATAACTGTCTGATTGATATAGCCTTTAAGCAAATCAACCTGATTACGCCCCTCCTTTGTTCAAGTCCCCTGAATAAATCAGATCTAACTCTTTTTGCATTTAACCTGACTGTGGTTCCAGTTTTTGCCAAGAGTACTGTACTGTTGTTATTGGCTGTGCATAACCTTGTTTTACAGGGGGTCCCCAAGGTCGAGCTAGAGGAACCAGCCCTGGTGCTAAGTGCAAACAGTGTGGGTAAATGCCTGGTGAATAAAGGTCATTGTGAAAGTAATTATTGTATATTGTTCAGGCCACTAGAAGGGAAAGAGGGGGGTTACAGTGTCCCGGAGGGCTGTGCCCAGGTTAGCTTGACTACTAACAACCCTGACCTCCGGGTGGAGGCACCCGTTTCAGTACCTAGGCCCCTTAACCTGCTACTAGTCAAGCAGGCAGGGGTAGCAGCCCTTGGGATAGTGCCACCTAGGGGTTACACAGTGACCCACGTATAAGCCAGTGTCAAATTTTACAACTGAATTTCTACATCTAGCTCAGGCAAGGAACTGTTGTTCCAGGAAGTGTGGTGTCTCGGCTCATTTTATTGTTTATTTGTTTACCACCGGCCACTTAACAACCCTCCAACCCTGTTCCCTTTTCACCAACCCCCCTCCCTCCCGGACCCATGTCCCCTGTCCCCCATCCACTGTGCTCCCATTCATCCATGTGGCTTGCTGGTGATATCAAATGCCAAAGCCTCACATGGTTTGTAATGCCAGCAGGCACCTGCAAAGCCCCAGCGCCCCACTCTGTTACTTGCTCCTGCCCAGCAATTTCTTATCCTCCATGCCTAATCCCCTTTCTGCTCCCTTCTCTGTGTCTTTTTGATCAGCTCTGTTGTTGGGGCGCTCTGCACTGCCGTTCACTGCCGCGGCCCTCCTTGCTGCTGCATCCATTCCCTTTCCCTTTTCTTTTTTTAAAGAAGATTCCTCTTCCTACCTGGCTACCCCGACCCATAGCACCCGACCCTAAATATTATTGTTCCGTAATGACTGACCCTTAATATTACTGTGCTGAAATGACTGACCCGCATATAAGCCAAGACTCCCTAAATTGAAATGTGATTTGGTACAAAAATCTTGGCTTATATGTGAGTATATACGGTATTTCTTTCCTCTCACCACCTTGCGTAGGAGAAGCGAGCTGCTACCTTTAAAATACAAAAGAAATAAATAAAATAACCCAAACAGTTTCACTTTCACAACTTTGGGGGCAGAAGCATGATTGGTAGTGGGCACAGTGGGACCAGGTATGCTGCAGAAGTGGCAGTGCGACTGTGAAATAAGAACACAGGACCAGTTACTGTCAGCTCGGGAAACAGAAGCAGTTAGTACATTTTATTTGAATTTATGTCTGACATGTCTTCAGCTGCTAGTCTGTAAAAACAATCATCAATGCTGGTGTAACCCCTAGATGGCGCTATCCCAGGGGCTACTACCCCTGCCTGATTTGCCACTAACAGGTTGAGGGGCCTGGATCCAATGGCGGGTGCCTCCACCCAGAGGTCAGGGTTTGCAATAGTTAAACTTACTTGGTCACAGCCCTCTGGGACACTGCAACCCCCCTTTCTTCCCACTAGTGGCCCACACAATATATCAGAATTACCTTCACAGTATACACTTACCCCAGGACTGGTTCCGCACTGGGACCTCCTGTGAAATAAGATACAGTGCAACAATCACAGTACAGTACTTTAACATAGACAAATACCTCAGGCAGTATAACTTTGCTGAAAGAAGCAGCTCTGATTTATTTAGGGGATATAACAAGGACGGGAAATCAGGTTAATTAGCTTATCACTTTATTCATCTCATTCTCGGCTCTGTGCACAGGGCCTATCCCTACCAGTTACTGTCCCTGGGTACCCAAGCCCTAGTGGCTAGTCCAAACCGTTGCAGCTGGTAGGGCCCTTTCACACAGAGAAAAGAAAAATTAGTTTAAACAGTCAGCAGTACAGTGATTCCATTTGGATTTAATGTGGCAATTCAACAGGGAGCGACCCTGAATTAGTACTCACGACCTCCAAACAAGATAGGGTCCTTCAATGTCAGCAGGGCTACTCTTGAGCTCCACGAGACTCCTCACACATTTATATGGCAAACAGTCACAGGCAAAAGTCCTTTAATGGCAGCAGGATTCACTTGAGCTACACAAGCCTCCTCACACATTTATATGGTAAAAAAGAAAGTACTATACCAGGCAGGCTGCTTCTCTATCCCGATCGCAATTACTGTACAATACCCGGGAGAACACACAGCAGATTCAGTTCCTGACAGATCGAGTGCAATTCAGCAATTTCTCCAGTCTTCTACAGGGTGAGCCTGGTTTCTACTCTTCAGATATCCTTGATTCTCTTCACAGGACGGATTCAGTCCTAACAAGCAGTTACACAAGCTGCAGACCGGAACTCTGGACCTTACATGTTTTTGACTAAAACTGTGCACTGAAGGAGCACAGGGTTCCTTTCCCTTCACTGCCAGAGCTAAACTGAAACTCCAACAGACAAAACCGGCACTTCCTCTGAGTTCCTCCCAGTTCTTGACTGGATTGGCTGTCACTCACAATAGACTGCTGCTGTTGGTCCAAAAGGCGCAAGTCTAAACTACATCTCCAGAGTCACTGCCCATACAATCCTCTTGTGGCTGGCTCAGATTATGAGTCCAAGTTCTGATTCGTCCAAGTTAACCCACACTGATTGGTCCTGTTCAGCAGTTCAAAACTAGAATGGGGAACTAGGCAAACACAGTTCTGACTGCAAAGAAAGCAGGTTAGACAAACTGTATTTTCATTATTACTCTAAATTATTTCTGGCAAACAGTTACATCTTTCAGATAGGTTCCCTTTGCACTCCTAGTGACTGCAAAAATGGAGTGAATTGGCAGCAGCTCGAGTGGTACTCAAACAGAGAAACACACAGTCCCCCCATACAAACTAATTATGTCTGCAAGCAGACAGCTCTTAAAGAGACAGTACCAGAGGCTCTAAAAACACTCACTGATAAATGGCTTAAACGCCAAACACCATTCAGGCTTGGAGCATTCAAGCAAGCTCCTGGAAGTCTTTTGGGAACCCCCATTTGCAGGGGGGTTACACTGGGTTTTCTGACGCTAACAGAAAAAAAATGGCAGCATTTAAAAACTCAGTGTTCTAATGGCACACTGATTCCTTTTTTTTTTTTCCAGTGCTGCGGTTCTGGTTTTCAGAACTTGTTTTTACCTGTGCACTGAACAGATTCAATAAAAAGATAACAACCAATCAGAATGAAAGACTTTCCCTGCCCATTTTATAAATACATATACACAACAGAAGTGGGGGTAAATATGAAAAGATAAAAAGCTACCTTATCTAGTGACATCAGTAACAGCAACATATAAAAATATAAATATATTTATGCAATAGGTGTGGACATAAATGGTGTGTGATAAATCTGTTTATCTGAGTAACTGCATAGATAAATGTAGAATCTTACATTTATGTACACAGTTACTACATCATTGTCCATTTATGTACACAGTTTGTACGTCACACATTCACCCCCCTCCCCGGTACTTCTTCCAGTTCAAACACTTTCACCTTCCCAACAGTATGTACTAACTGCTGCTCGCTGTTCAACACATTTGTACAATTTCAAAAATGAGAAGCACTGCTGCATAAATAAAAAAACAACCTTGCAAAAACAGAATTTAATTCTCTTGCCTTTCAGTAAAATAAGCAAAGTAGTGTAGCCTCCAAATATTCTGCCCCCACCCCCCCCTCAGCAGCCACTGCTGTCACTGCTCCATGTGCCTCTTGGGTCCATTCGTAGCAAATCTTGTGTAAAACCTCACAAAAAAACCCCACTGAAAACCTTTCGGAGGCACCTCCTTTTTTTGTGCCCGATTTTCTGAATCCCCAGCAGTACCGCAGTCTTGCGCCCTCGCTTTCTTCACATGCTTGTTTCCTCTGCAGCTTGTGCTCCATGCAGCTCATACTCACTCCTCAAAACTCCGTTCCTGTCTCGGGACTTCACGAATGTGGACTTTAAAACAATGACATCTTGTTGTTTTTTTTTAAATGTGAACCAGCGGTAGAGATACTGAATCCTGTACCTGCTCTCCAAAACCCTTGGTGCTCGTTAAGGGGAGCTGACATTTTTCTTCAATATTTTTCAAATCGCACTCATTCCACCAGTCAGGAACCACACACACACACTGTGTTGCTGACAACATGTCAGAATGCCATACGCATAGCAACACCTATAGAACTGGGCCAAGAACAGGCTAATAACCACTGGCCTGTGAACAGGCTCATAACCACTAGTTCACAAAAAAAAAACAAAAAAAAACTATTATAAATAACAAAGAAACTAAAACCAATAAAAACAAAATAAAAAACCCGCAAGGTCCTCTCCTACTGCATAAACTGAATATGCAGGGGGGGACCTTGTGTGATACCTGTTTTATCTACACAGCCTGATGTCGGTGGTAGGCAAGATGATGGAGGCCATCTTGAAGGAGCGGCTATAGGTGTTTTTGGAGTCACAAGGCCATCTGGACAATCACCAACATGGCTTCATTCAGGGCAGATCGTATCAGACTAACCTTGTGGGGTTCTACAGCTGGGTGACAAAGGCGCTGGACCAGAGAAGGCTAGTGGATGTCCTCTTTCTAGACTTCAGCAAGGCATTTGATTCGGTGCCACACCCTGGGTTGCTGGACAAGCTGGGGGGAAATGGGGGTGGGCGAAAGGATGATAAGGTGGATAGGAAACTGGCTAAGTGGGCAGTTTCAAAAGGCAGTGATCAGGGGGAGGTGTCAGCTCCCAGGAGAGTCATTAGCAGGGTCCCACAAGGGTCGATACTGGGTCCACTCCTGTTTAATGCTTACATCTCGGACATCAGAGATGGTATCAGGAGTGGGATCAGCCTCTTTGCTGATGACTTGAAGCTGGGGAGCGGTGGTGGATGGGGAAGAGGGTAGAAGAGCCCTGCACGGGGACCTGGAGATTCTGGAAAGGTGGTCATGCACCTGGAAACTGAGGTTTAATACCAAGAAATGCAGTGTTCGCCACTTGGGGCCTCAGAATCCAGCTCATGGGTACTTTTTGGGAAGGGAGAAACTACGGGTTTTGGGAGGGGAAAAGGATCTTGGGGTGGTGGTGGATGCCAAAATGAATAACTCTGAGCAGTGTAGGAGGGCTGCAGCTAAAGCATATAAAATGCTCGGGTGCACTGCCAGGGAGATGACCTCAAGAAGACGGGAAGTGCTTCTCCCTCTGTACAACTGCCTGGTTAGACCGCATCTAGAGTGCTGCGTACAGTTTTGGCACCCGTACTTGAAAAGGGACATTGCACTTCTGGAAAGGGTCCAGAGGAGGGCAACCAGAATGATACAGAGTCTGGAGGAAAGATCCTATGAGGAGAGACTTGAGGAGCTCAACTTGTACTCCCTGGAGGAGAGGAGAGGAGGGACAGAGGGGATATGATTGAGGTCTTTAAATATTTTTAGGGATTAAATAGGGTCAGCCCATATAGGGTGCTCCAGCTGAGGGAGAAGGGGGCCACCCGGGGGCACTCCATGATGCTGGCTGGTGGGAGACTCAGGGGGAGACTAGGAGACGTTACTTTACCAAGAGTGTGGTGGATCACTGGAATGCACTGCTTGCGGAACTGGTGGCTGTTAATACAGTAGAGGGATTCAAGAGGGGCTGGGACATGTGTGAGGGGAAGGTAATCTGAGTAATGCTGGATCTGGAGGTGTAACTCCAATGGGGGAGGGAGGGGGAGTTGCAAGGGAGGCGGGGGGGGGCAGAGACAGTGTCCTCACCAGATGCTGATCTTCGAGTAGACTCAATAGACGATTAGGCTTAACTCTGCTGGCATCTTAATATGTTAGCATGTACATTCGTCCTATTTGACCTTAGACTCCTCACTCATGGCCTACGCCACTTGTGAGGTTACCCAAGATCAAACAGCACTAGTGTAGATAAATCAAGTATCACACAGGTTCCCCCTGCATATCCCTTACTGATACAATAGGTGTAGGTTAAAATTAGTCAAGATATCACTACTAACTCACTGCTTACGGTGAAGACAGTAGTGTTATCTTGCAAGTTGAAAAGTCACATGAAACAGTGAAATATTGAACCAATCAGAGAACAGCTTTAGCAATGCTAATGACATCACAAGAGCCATGAGCAGCACTGAAGCCAGCAGATGTAAGATGCTGTGAGGGGCACAGTCTAGATTGTGTGCTTTTCCTTTTGTTATTTTTTATTATTTCTATCACAAAACTACCTAAACACCTGCTGTGCAAATCAAATTGACATAGGTGAGAGTGAGACAGGGAACTGTATCTGGAAATGCAGAGGGAGGCGGGGAAAGCAGTCAGGAGTACAAAGGCACAAACAGAAGAAAAATAGCCCAGGCAATAACAAAAGGGGACAAGAACTTTTTCAGGTATGTTAGTGAAAGAAAAAAGACTAAGTGTGGGAATGTGAGACTAAAAAAGGAAGGAGGGAAGTATGCAGAGGAGGACCAAGAAAAAGCAGAAATCCTGAACAAGTATTTTTGTTCAATATTCACAGAAGATGGGGCAAGGGAGGGACCAATGTTAGGCGATGAAAGCACCACTGGGAGAGAGGCGGACACCAGTCCATTTAAGAAGGAGAGAGTCTTAAAGGAACTGGCTAATCTGAAAGTGGACAAGGCAATGGGGCCAGACAGGATACATCCCAGTGTATTAAGAGAACTCAGGGAGGTGCTGGCAGCACCACTGACAGCCCTGTTCAACAGTTCACTGGAAACAGGTGTGGCATTAAATGACTGGAGGAAGGCAAATGTAATCCCTCTGCACATGGGCATGGGGCACAAGATGGTAAACTGAGTTAGGAACTGGCTAATGGACAGGAGGCAGAGGGTGGTAGTAAATGGGATCAAATCCGGGGAGAGGGGGTGACCAGCAGGGTACCTCAGGGGTCGGTCCTTGGGCCAGTCTTGTTTAATGTCTTCCTTAGTGACACTGTGGAAGGACTGGAGGGAAAGGGCTGTCAGTTTTCAGATGACACCAAGATCTGCAATAAGGTGGCTACTCTAGGTGGGGTGGAGAAAATGAGGAGGGACCTAGGAAAGCTTGAAAAAATGGTCTGAGTTGTGGCAACTGAGGTTCAATTCAAAGAAGTGCAAAATAATACACCTGGGATGAGGGAACCCTGGGGAGAGCTACAGGATGGGGGGGGGAGTTGCTGATGATCACCAAGGAAGAAAGGGACCTGGGGGTTATCATTTCAGATGACCTAAAGGTATCTAAGCAGAGTACGAAGGCTGCAGGGAGGGCAATTGGCATGCTAGGGTGCAGAGACAGAGGTATTACTTAGTAGAAGGTGGGCGGTAGTGATGCCATTGTATAAAACACTAGTGAAGCCTTACCAAGAGTACTGCGTGCAATTCTGGAGGCCGCGCCTTTGTAAGGACACTGACAGGGTGGAGGCGGTGCAGAAAAGGGGCGACAAAGATGGTATAGGGCTTGCACCAGAAAACATATGAGGAGAGATTAAACGACTTCAACATGTACTCGCTGGAGGAGAGGAGGGATCAGGGACACATGATAGAAATGTTCAACTACCTTAAGGGCATAAACAAAGTGAAAGGGGGAGACATCTTCCAACACAGGAGTACAAGAACGAGAGTACATGATATGAAATTGGAAGGGGCAGGTTGACGTGAAATGTGAGGAAGTTTTTTTTCATGGAGAGGGTGGTTGACACATGAAATAGTCTGCCACAGGAGGAGGTGGGAGCGAGGTCAGTGGAGGGATTTAAACATGCCTGAGACAGGCATAAGGGAACCTTAGAGGTGGGAAGGAGTGGTGAAAAGCCATTGACAAGATAGGGTTGGAGGCCGCAGACAAGTGTAGGGCTTACGGGCAGACTGGATGGGCCTAGCGGTCCTTATCTGCCAACAATTTCTATGTTTCTATGTTTCCACACAAGTAAGAGCAGGGAGGAGGCTGACAATTACAGGCCGGTCAGCCTGACCTCGGTGGTGGGGAAACTAATGGAATCACTACTAAAATAAAGGTTTGTGATACATCTCAAATCCAGTGGAGCACAGGATCCATCACAGTAGGAAGATCCTGTCAAACAAATCTGATAGGCTTCTTGGACTGGGTGACTAGGGAGGTGGGTCAGGGAAGGGTGGTGGATGTGACCTACCTGTATTTCAGCAAGACCTTTGACATCGTCCCATATAGGAGGCTAGTAAAGAAGTTGAGCAGCCTGGGAGTGGGTCCCAGGGAAGTAAACTGGGTCAAAAATTGGCTGAGTGATAGCGAAGGTGGTGGTGAACAGAGTTCAATCCAAAGAGAAGGGGGTAACCAGCAGGGTCCCACAGGGTTGGACCAGTCCTCTTTAATGTCTTCATAAGTGACACTGCAGAGAGGCTGGAAGGGAAGGTGTGTCTCTGCAGATGACATGAAGATCTGCAACAGGGTCGACACTCTAGATGGGGTAGAGAAAATGAGAAGGGACCTAAGCAAGCTTGAGAAGTGGTCAAGGGTGTGGCAACTAAGATTCAATGCAAAGAAGTGCAAGATCATGCACTTGGAGCACAGAAATGAAGGGGAGGAGTACATGATGGTGGGGGAGGTACTACAGCCACCAAACAGGAAAGGGACCTGCAAGTAATCATATCTGATAATCTAAAGTTTACCAAATAATGTGAAAAGGCTGTGAGGAAAGCCAGTGGAATGCTGGGGTGCATAGGGAGAGGTATCTCCTGCAGAAGGAAGGATGTGGTGACAGCCATTGTACAGAACATTGGTGAGACCTCGTCTAGAGTACTGTGTCCAGTTCTGGAGGCCGCATCTCCGGAAGGACATAGACAGAGTAGAAGCAGTTCAGAGAAGGGCAACAAAAATGGTGCAGGGGCTGCGCCAAAAGTCATGAGGGGAGACTGGAGGATCTCCAATATGTATTCCCTGGAGGAGAGGAGAGAGAGGGATATGATAGAGACTTTCAAATACCTCAAAGGTGTAAATAAGGTACAAGAGGGTAGCATCTTTCAAAAAAAAAAGATGTTCAAGAACAAGGGGCCATGATATGAAGATAGAGGGGGGTAGACTTAGGGGTAACATGAGAAAGTATTTTTTCATGGAAAGAGTGGTGGATCCATGGAACAGCCTCCCGGAAGAGGTTGTAGGGGCAAAAACGGTAGGGGAATTCAAAAATGCATGGGACAGACATAAAGGAACTCTAGTGACAGGAAAAAAGAGGGTAAGCCACATATGATTTAGGATCTGCAGTATATGAAACAGGTAGGGAAATGGGCAGACTAGGTGGGCCCAGCGGTCCTTATTTGCCATCAAATTCTATGTTTCTGTGTTTCTATGAGATGCTTTGAGTGACACAGTTTACATTTTGTACTTTTTTTTCCCTTTTGTAACTTTTTATCATTTCTATCACAAAACTAAGCACCAGCTATACAAATCAAATACGAAATGGGTGAGAGTAATATAGTAGAAATGCCTTCACTCACTGCTATCTCACTCTTATCCATGTCAGATCCCACATATATCCCACAGTGGGTTACCAGCACAATCCTTCCTCCACCATGGGGAATCACCATCTTGCCTGTTGCACCCGCTGATCGAAATTTGGTTATAAAAAAAACAATACAAGAAAACAACCCTCACACATTCTAACATCCATCTGCCACATTAAAAAAAAAATTCTCACTTACACTCTAGGACCCATGTCAGCCTCCCCCATGTTAAAATAAATCCCCCACCTTACTCACCCTGCAGTGCACATGCCACCCTCCTCATAGAAACAAAGAAACATAGAACATATATTCTGTCTGCAGATAAGGAGATACAAACATCCGAAGAAGCCAGAAGAAGAAGGCCATTTGGTCTATCAAGTCTGCTCGTATTGCAGGGTCCACAGCTTCATCATCATCATCAAATCTTTATTATCCAGGCGATCACCGTTGAGCAAGCTCATTTACAAGGTGGACCTGTTGTTGTCAAGGACAGTTATACATACATAGATTAAAGGTGCAGTATACAAAATGTGCAAAGGTAAAAGCAAACTTACAGATAAATGGTAGGTGCAATATATACATTCCAAGTATTCATGTGGAACATACATGCATCACATAACATTACTGTATATACAACCTTCATGGACATAGAAGTTAAGGTAACATATTTATTCAGGCCTCTATAGAAAGGTACAATTATTAACATTTCAGCCTTCAGTGACCGTTTATATGCTTGGGTGGTGTCCTAGGCTTCAGATGGGCCCATGATGAGGACTGTATCATCTATTTGAGTGGCGGGAGGGAGTAGTTAGAGAGAAAGTAGTGCCAAGGGTTCCGAGGGTTCCGAGGGCCAGCATGGCAGCTGACTATTGAATAAGTTAGATAGGGAAGAGAGGGGTTAGGTTCGTGGCTGCATATGGTAAGGCTAGAGAGGGAACCATCAGCAGGACAGCTAGGTACTATGGAAACATTTACAGATTTCAGCGAACGTTTTGTCATAAAGAGTCCTAAACACAGCAATACTGACAGGAGAGCTAAGTTTCAGAGATCTTTGTATCCTTTTCCACAGTGTGGGCAAAGCATGGCTTATGGCAGCCCTACCAAAGTGGTTACTGATCCTGGGGATTTTTAGGGAAATTAGCGAGTGGCTTCTTAGGGCATAGCTACTTGTTAGACTTAAGAGGAGGCAGGCAACAATGTAATCAGGGAGTTTGTTGGTGAG
Organism: Neoceratodus forsteri; assembly: GCA_016271365.2. NCBI lineage: Eukaryota > Metazoa > Chordata > Ceratodontiformes > Ceratodontidae > Neoceratodus > Neoceratodus forsteri. Next base: position 13,330,911 of record CM057456.1, read on the forward strand.
TGCTCGAAGTGTCCAGAGGGCTGCATTTCTATGCCGTCTGTATTGCAGAGAAGGCCACCCTACTGCAGCGTATAAAGAGCAGTGGTGTGTGGAGGACGGGAGGCCAGTTATGAATCTTAAGGCTCTGTGGTACAGTACATCCAGTTGTGCAAGGTGTGAGACAGAGCATTGGCCATAGATAATGTCAGTGTAGTCGATTAATGAGAGGAATGTAGATTGAACAAGCTGTCTTTTCTAGGCTGCAGTCAGGAGGTGTTTAATTCTGTAAAGAGGCCAAGCCTCTGCCTAAGCTTTTCATCAATTCTTCTGTGTGCTCCATAAAGGAGAGTTTGTTGTCCAGCCATATACCCAGATATTTGAATTTAGACACAAATTCAAGCTTTTAGCCTAGTAGGGTGGTTATGGGAGGAACTGCCAGCAACCGCAGTGTTGGCCCCAGAGCTGGATGGTAAACAACATGGCCTTGGTTTTTGCATTTAGTAGTAACTTTTGTTGAGAAGCTGGTTCTGCAGCGTATTGAATTTGGCTTGTAGTTCTGAGCATGCGGCTCCAGGAGAGTCACGACTTAGGTAGAGCACCGATCATCGGCAAACAAGTGGGTACTGGCTTCCATGATTCCTAAGTCCAAGTTGTTAATATAGATGGCGCAACAGTAGGGGCCCAATATGGATCCTGTGGGACTCCTCTTTTTATTGGTTGAGTGAGAAAGCTCTCCTTGGCCTTGATTTGTTGCTGCCTATCAGAGAGGTAGTCCTGGAACCAATCCAATGAGATTGAGTCCATGCCTATGGTATTTAGGGTGGAGAGAAGTAGGCAGTGGTCGACAGTATCGAAAGCCTTGCTGAGATCTAAAAACACCACACAAACAAATTTTTTATTGTCGAGGTCCCATTGCCAGTCATTAGTGACTTTGGCCAACGCCGTAATAGTACTATGCTTAGCTCTAAATCCGGACTGCATGGGGTTAAGCAATGTAGAGTTGTCTATGAATGATCTCAACTGTGTATCCACAATTTTTTCCAGCATTTTCGAAAGTATAGGTAGTAGACAGATTGGCCTATAATTGTTTAGGTTGCTTGGGTCCCCTGCTTTAAATAGAGGGATAACATAAGCAGTTTTCCATTCCGTGGGGAGAGAGCCTTGGGCTAGAGACAGGTTGAATAAGTGCGATATAGGTGCGGCAAGTATGTGGTATGCTATTTTCAGAAAGTATGGGTTGAATGAGTCGGCTCCTGTGCTTTTTCTAGTGTCTAGTTGTAGCAGAAGGTCTTCAACTTCTTTTATGGTGGTTGAGGAAAAGGAGAAAATCATATTTTTGTTACTTGGTTCGGGTGGCTGGGCTTTGAGCAGTGGATGGAGACTACTTACTGGTGCATTATCAAATGCCATGCCTGCTGTGGCAAAGTGGTTATTGAAGGCTTGGAGAATCTCAGATTTATCAATGACAGTGACATTGTCAATGGTAATTTTGGATGGTAGCACATTACCTGGTGAGTAGCCAGACAATTCCTTTATAGTGGACCATAATTTGGTAGGGCTGTTGGATGCAGAGAGCAATTCATTTTGATAAAAAGCGGCCTTAGCCTCCCTGATCATTTTCGTACAGGCATTCCTAGCTGACCTAAAAAGACACCAGTCTGCATCGGCATGTGATTTCCGGGCCATTTTCCACAGCTGGTCTCTTCTGAGTAAGGCTTTCTTCAACGGCAGGTTCTGGTTTTTATTCGAGCTTTGATCAAAGGAGCATGGTTGTTTAGGGCACTGGCTATGATTTCGTGAAAAACATCATAGGCGTCACTCACTGATTTAGCCAGGTAGAAACTCTGCCAGAGCAAAGAGTTTTTTAGATCATTGAAGTAGGCCAGAGGGTCAAAGTTCCGTCTGGATCTTTTGGTAGAGAACTTTGATGTGGATAGTGGTTTAGTGATGGTTCTGATGCCGGCTATGAGGCAGTGGTCACTAACATCAGCTGGAAGGATACCGGCATGTGAAAAGTAGTGAGGTTTGTTGACAAGGAGGACATCCAGGAGGGTGCTTCTCACTGGATTTTTATTGTTGATGCGAGTTGGTTCAGTTATAAGTTGGGTGAACCCATGGGAGTCACAGAATCGCTTTAGGGATAGTGATCCGTTAGTTAGCCAGTCGTAGTTTAGGTCACCTAGTAAGATTGTCTCCATAGGTGTCGCGTCCATTTGTGATGACAGATGAGCTTGAGCTACTGTCCATGCCCTCCCTCCCTCCCCACTCCTCCCATCCTCCCTACCCATGATCCTTACTTTCCTCCTATGCCTGTCCCAGCCTCTTTTAAAGCTGCCCACTGTCTTCAACGAGATTACCTCTTCTGGCAGTGCATTCCAAGTGTCCACCACCCTCTCTATGAAGAAGTGCTTCCTGACCTCCCTCCTAAACTGCCCACCCTCCAGCTTAAGACTGTGCCCCCTAGTGTTATGGTTGACACTCAGCTTAAAGAGATCATCCTGATCAACCTTATTTATCCCTTTCAAGTACTTGAAGGTCCCAATCATGTCTCCTCTCTCTCTCTCTCTCCTGTCTTCCAGGGAATACATGTTCAGTGCCCTCAATCTCTCCTTGTATGCGTTACCCTACTGACCAGCTATCATCTTTGTAGCCCTCCTCTGGACCTTCTCCAGCAGGTTAATGTCCTTTTTGAGGTGTGGGCACCACTACTGAACTCCATATTCTAAATGTGGCCTTACCAGTGACCTGTACAAGAGCAGTTTAAGCTCCTCTCTCCTACTACTGATCCCCCTAGATGTGCATTCCAGCATCTTGTTTTCCTTTGTTTGCTTTGTCCACCCAGTCTGCTCATTTTTCCCTACCTAAAGTATCACCACAGACCCTACTTGATCTCCGGCTGTTTCTCATTTCCCCCTTTCTTTCCACTAAGACTCCCTTATGCCCTATCCCACGCATTCCTGAACCCCATCACTGTTTTTGCCCCCACCACTTCTGCAGGAATCCACCACTCTTTCTCTGAAGAATTACTTTCTCACATCTCTCCTGAACCTAACCCCCTGCATAACATATCCCCTTGTTCTTAAGCACCTTTTTTTTTCTGAAAAATACTTCCCTCCAGTACCTTATTTACCCCTGTGAGGTATTTAAAGGTTTCGGTCATATCCTCTCCCTCCTCTCTTCCTGAGTGCACATATTGAGGTCCGTTATTCACTCCCCGGAGGGCCTTTGATGCAGACCCTGCACCATTTTAGTTGCCCTCCTCTGGACCACTTCCACTCTGTCTATGTCCTTGCTGAGCTGAGATATACAGAACTGGACAGAATACTCTAGGTGGGGTCTTAACAGCGATCTATACTGAGGCAATATCATCTCCCTTTTCCTGCTGGTGATACCCCTCCCTACAGATATACCCCAGCATCCCACTAGCCCTCCCAACTACCTTGTCACACTGCCTGGCCACCTTCAGGTCATCTGATACGATTACCCCCAGGTCTTTTTATTGCTGGGTAGTTGTCAATACCACTCCACCCATTTTGTACTCCGCCCCTGGGTTTCTGTGCTCCAGGTGCATTATTTTGCACTTTTTCGCATTGAAACACAGCTTCCATACCCTTGACCGCTCCTCAAGTTGCCTCAGATCTCTGCTCATCCTTTCCACTCGCACTGGAGTGTTCATCCTATTGCAGATTTTGGTGTCATGCGCAAAGAGGCAGACCCTCCCTTCCAGCTCCTCAGCAATGTTACTTATAAAGACATTAAAGAGGAGTGGTCCCAGCACTGTTCTCTGAGGCATCCTACTGGTCACCCACCCTTCCATGGAGTGAACTCTGTTTACCACCACACTCTGTCATCTATCCCCTAACCAATTTCTTGCCCAGTTTAACACCTTTGGGCCCACTCCTCAGCTATTCAGCTTGTATACTAGTCGCCCATGTGGAATGGTGTCAAAAACTTTACTGAAATCTAGGTAGGCCGCATCCACCACTCCACCCTGATCTAATTCTTTGGTCACCCAGTCAAAGAAAACTATCAGATTCTTTTGACATGACCTCCCCCCACCCCATGAATCCATGCTGCCTCAGGTCTTGTAACCCACTGGATTCAAGATATGCCACAATCCTTTTCTTCAGTGGTGATTCCATTAACTTTCACACCACCGATTTCAGGCAGACTGGCCTATAATTGCCAACCTCCTCCCTGCAACCACTTCTGTGAAGTGGGACCACATCTGCCCTCCTCCAGTCTTCCAGAACCATTCCTGTTTCCAGTGAACTGTTAAACAGCTCCGCCAGAGTTGCAGCCAGAATCTCCCTGAGCTCCCTCAATTCCCTTGGATGCACCCTGTCTGGTCCCACTGCTCTGTCAACTTTCAGATTACCGAGTCCCTTCAGGACTCTTTCCTCTATAAAATGACTAATGTCCACCTCCCTCTCTCCAAAGTTCCTGTTATTTTTTTGTGGCCCCTCCCCTTCTTCTTCCTCTGTGAACACTGAACTGAAATATTTGTTCATGATGTCTGCCTTTGCCTGGTTCCCCTCTGCACAGTCCCCCTTCCCTTTATAACTGTACAATCCCTCCCCGGTCTTTCTCTTTTCACTTACATACCTAAAAAATGTCTTGTCCCCATTTGTTACCACCTGGGCTATCCTCTCTTCAGTTTGCATCTTTGCGCTCCATACTGCTTTCTCTGTTTCCCTCTGTATCTCCTGATACACCTCCCTATCCTCCTCCCTCTGCGCCTCCTTATATCTTCTGAATGCTACACTTTTGGCCTTTACCTTTTCAGCCCCCTCTTTTGAGAACCACAGTGGTATCTTTTTCCTCTTACTTTTGCCCACTTGCTTGATGCAGAGGTTTTCAGCCTTCACTATGCTCCTTTTTAGCTTTGCCCCCTGTTCCTCCACCGCATCCAGCTCACCCCCCCCCACTAGGTCATCCCTCAGGCATTCATCCATCTTTATAACGTCTGCCCTCCTGAAGTCCAGGATCCTCACCCTTGTGTGGTTCGATTCTGCAGCTGTGTTTATACTGAACCACACTGTACGGTGATCACTGGTCCTCTGGTGGCTTCCCAGCTTGATGTCTCCAACACTGTCCCTGTTAGTGAGTACTAGGTCCAATACTGCCCCATCATGAAATGGTTCACTTACTAGGTGCCTGAGGAATGCCCCCTGCAGGGGGTCCATGATTTCCCTGCTTCTAGCTGAGGCTGCAGATGGGAGGCTCCAATCTATATCCAGCAGGTTGAAGTCCCCCACCAGCAGCACCTACTGTACCTCTTTTCTGCCATCTTGCCAATGGCTTCTACCAGTACCTTATGTAACTCCTTCCCCTGCGCTGGAGGTCAGTAGATCACGCCAGTGTGAATAGTGGCTCCATTCTCCATATCCAGGGTAACCCATAGTGCCTCTGCCCCCCCCCATTCCATGTATCTCCATCGCTTTTATGCTTTCCCTCACATAAAGCATCACACACTCTCATTTCCTTCCTACCCTATCCCTCCTGAACAGAGTATAGCCTGGTATGGCCATGTCCCAGTCATGGTTTTTGATGCACAATGACTCAGTAGTGACCACAATATCCAGGTCAGCCTCTGCCATGTTGCCCTCTAGGTTTATAATCTTAGTTCCTAGACTTCTTGCATTTGCACACATGGCCTTCCAGCTTTTATCACTCTGCATGTTAACCCCCCCATTCCCTTTTGCCCTCCCTCCTTCGCCCTTCTATTTTTAATGCTCTCATTCCCACCCCCCCTTCATTTCTACCACACTGCTTCCCTTAACTTGCACCCTGGGAGATTCCTCTCCCCTCGGGTTCTTCCCACTTTTTACCTCAGCCTGAAGGGAAGCAACTTCTGCCTCCCGATTCCTTCCACCACCACTCTCAGCTAGTGGCTAGTTTAAATGTTCTTAAAAGTAACATTTAAACCATCCACCGAGGACTGCAGTTCCCCTCCTGGATGAATGCAGGTCATCACCCCAGTATAGACCCTTATTCCCCCAGGTGGGTCCCCAGTCCCCAATATAGCTGAACTCCTCCTCTCTGCACCATTTCTCCAACCATGAGCAGATGCTCCTGGTGTGGAGAACCCTATCCTCCCCACTGTTGTAGACAGGCAGCACCTCAGCAAAAGCCACTGAATGTGCTACCTGTCTAAGACTGCTGCCCAGCTCCCTAAACTCCCCCTCTACTATTCCAACCCCATCCCTAGCCAGGTTATTAGTCCCCAGATGGACAATGACATCCAGCCCCCCCTCCCCTCATCCTGCTACCCTAGCAATCCTCACATTCTGCTTCCCATCCCTCCAGGCCATGGCGCAGCATAGGCACCTAACCTCCCACTCCCCTACCCTTCATATTCCCAGATCTATCTCCCTCACAATCAAGTCCCCCATCAGAAGTTGCTTCCTCCTCCTCTGGGGTCCTCTACCATCCTCCTTGAAGTCTCCATTATGGAAGATCCCCACATCATCCCTGTTCGCTATCATAGGTGCCTCCTGCCAGCAGTCCCGCCCACCAGAGTGGTGTAGGAATTTTGTAGTGGTACCAGTTGAGAATGTGCCTCTGACCCACCACCCCCATTCTTCCAGAGTCCACCACAATCCTGCTGTTCCTCCTCCTCCTAGGCATCCTCTGAAGTAACAGTGCCAGAATTTATGGCCCCTCGGTGAGGAAAGAGGTCTCCTGAATCCTAGCCAACTCAGCCTGGAGTCTAGCAACCTTCTCCATGAACCCAGAGAGATGCGTTCAGATGGGGCAACACTGCAGTCCCCAGAAGGTCTCTCTGAAAAGTGCCTCCCCACAACCACTGCACTGCTCCACTCCCAGCATTCCCAATTCCTACTTTCCCTGTGTTACCTGGAAATACTTTTGTACCCTTACCCCTGATACGGTGTTTCAAGTTTTCTCCTTCCCCCACACAGCCACCTGGCACCTACTCTTTCCAGGGTCCCATAGTGGGGGTATACCGTACATAAGGCGACTGCGATTGAGCATTTTCAAAAAGGGTGACTCAATCAAGTTGCCTGTGCACAGGGATACCTGGCAGGGGCAACGGATGGGGTGCGAATATAGCAATGGGATGTCAATATGTATGCGCATGCGGGGGTGGGTGGGGAGGGACCACGCCGTGTGACGGGCAAAGGGAAGGAGGGTTTGTGGGGTGTAGTGTAAGTGGTGGTGGGCTGCCGAGCTGGCGTCTGCTGTGGTGGGTTGGTGGCAGGCTGGGGTTAGGAGGGTGCAAGGTTCGGTTCTAGGAGCGCTTGTGTTTTTTCTGCCAGATCTGTTTTTTTTTTTTTTTTAGTTTTGTACCCTCCCCCGACATGCACCTCCCTGGAGTTGAGAATCCTTTAGTAGGGGGGTGCGCAGCCCGCCACATAAAATAAAGAAACCTTAATCTCGGGCACCCTCTTGCTGTTCATAGCGAGTGTACAGTGCCTAAATTCATTTTCGGCGATGTACACTCGCCCAAATGGTGATCGCTATTCCGCGATCGCCGCTATCACATGGAATCCATGGTGGGTGATCAGCACAGCCCTCCCATCACCAAGGCTGGTCACTGTCTTCTGCTTGGTCCCACACCACTGATCACAAACCTGAAAGAAAACAAACCACTAAAAAAAAAAAAAAAAACACTAAGCCCTAGAAAAACTACAGTGCATGTGAAGGGACCCAGGTTTTATTACAGCAAAAAGTTTGAATTTGGTGTCCCTGAAAATGCATTTCAGGGCCAGATTCAAGTATCGCACTGAGGTAGTCGTGGAGGTCTGGTAGTAAGCACCCAGACACTGAAATTTGTTAAAAAAGAAAATAAAAAATTTTGGGTGATTGAAAAAAACACCATAAAAAGATTCTAAGTCAAAAACAACATAAACTGAGCTATGGCCAATGGATCTCCTACATAGTGCCCAGAGGGCCCTGTGCAAACCAAGCTATAGGTCCAGTACCATACCTGATGGGTTTGCTGCTTTGCATCCTTGATGGGTCTTTGGCTTTGCATAGGTCCCACTGGGCCCTCTGGGAAGCGTGCTAAAGAGCTAGTACTGTGCCTGATGGGTATTACTCATTTGTTGCATTGCACAGGACCTGCAAAGCCCAGCATGGAGCAAGTTACCACGCAATCACTACCTCAAGATATAAGCACTATACTGCCTCAAAAAGTAAGGAAATTCATTGCAGGAAACCATGTTAATGCATACATTAGGGTTACAAAGCCACAAAAGTCAGGAAATGTGGAATTAGAATTTTCAACCCTAACACCCGCCCCTTCCACATTGCCTACCCTCATGGCTAAAGGCCATGCTACTGGTCCTGGACTGTGCCCAATGGATCTGCTACTTAAAGTTACAAGTCTGGGGCCATGCCCTACATGTCCAGAGTCATGTACCATGGGTGAAAGATACTTATCTGGGATCATGCCCAACGTGTCTGCTGCTTCAAGATACAAGTCCATAGTCATGCCCCATGGGTCTGCTGCTTTGTACAATTCTTTGTTACCTCTTGCTCCCTTCTCATAAATCCCTTGCTGGTCAGACTGATTTCTCTTTCTGCTTTCCTAATCTCTGGAACTCTCTTCTCCTAACAATTCACTCTGCTTCCTCTAAACGCTATCTTTTCTCTGTACTCCAAGTCCACACTGCTCCCTCCTGTAAATGCCCTTAGCCTAACACCCTGTCCCCCCTTTTTTCCACCTACCTCTTACTTACTCCAACCACTACACTATTCTTCACCTCCCCATCTCAACCCCCCTTCCTCCCACCCTCCGTCTCCCTTTCTTTCTCCATCCCTTCCCCCTTCAATCCTCCCTTGCATTACCCCCCACTACTCCTTCAGCCCCACTCCTCTTCTTTCTTATTCACTTCCACCTCCCCAATACCCTCTCTCCCCCTCAATCCCCTTATCCTATCCCCATTACTCTAGTCCCGCCCCCCCACCTCCCTACTTGCTGTTCCTAACCCCTTATCCCGCTCCCTCCTTCTCTTCACTTCTCCCACCCTGATTTCCTCATCTTTGTTCTCTCCCCTTTCTCTCAACCTTCCCTCCTCTCTCTCCTCTCTAACTTGCAACACGCCAGTTGCTTCTTCCGAAGGCCCTCACCTGATTTATTGTTCATTTCTCATACCCTGGCCTGTATTCCTGACATTACAGTCTTGAGAGTGCCTGGTACTTCACACTACTGATGTTTTAACTTGCATTATTATTACTTATGTCGATTTGATACTGCGTATTATTGTACTGTGTTGTGTATTATTGTATTACTGCACTTTCTACTTGTTATTTTGTATTTATCCCTTCCTCTCCTCCCCCAGGACGCATCTGGAAATGAGCTTTATGGCTCAGTATGTTTTTCCTGGTAAATCTCTTTTAAATAAATAAACAGCATCTTCAGAGATCAGCATAAAGCAAGATACAGGTCCGGTTCTGTACCCATGGGTCTGTGGCTTCACACAACACTCACAAGGCCCTGCACAAAGAAGGATACAGATCTAAGGACTTACCCCATGGGTCTATTGCTTTGTGTAGGGCCTTTTGGGCCTTACGCAAACCAAGTTACTTATCCAGAGCTGTGCCCTATGGATCTGTTGCTTTGAGTTGGGTCCGCAGGGCCCTTTGCAAAGAAAGCTACATGTCTGGGGTTGTGTCCCACAGGTCTGCTATTTCCCATATGGCCAACAGTTCTGGGGTTGTGCTCAACAAGTCTGCTTCTCTGCATATGGTCCTACATCAAATAAGACACCTGTGCAACACTCTTGGGACACGGCCACAGACCTGTAGCTTGAAGTTGCAGATCCGTGGGGCACAGCTCAGGACCTGTAATATGGCCTTGAGTCACAAGGATACGGTATGGGTGAGAGCGCAGACATTAAGTTTGAAAACACTAACACATTTTCTGTGTTTTATGGCCTAGTAACCCAAATATATGCATTAATGTAGTTTTTTGCAATAAAGCTAGATAGACAGATAGGTAGACAGACAGAGAGAGTCTTGAGAGCTGAATCAGTTAAACAAGTGAAAGAACTCTGGTTTGTACACTTGTAAGTTGGATGCTGCTAGGCGATGACACGACAGGGCACTTATACCTACTATTGTAAGCTCATATTTTCATTCAAGGCCTCTTCAAGACAAGCCTCCTTCGAGTATAGACAAAAGAGTGCTCCAAATCATTACTGTATGTGGCTGTTTTAAAGTACTGCCACTGCATTCAACATAATGCATTAGCTACCCTACTGCAATTTGCACAAGAGTTCCAGCCAAGCTAATTTGATCCTCCATTATTACTGCAGCAAACAAGCAGAATAAAAACCAAAAACGGATGGGGCTCGTGTCACAGGGCAGATTTCTTCACTGTTTTTTTTCTTCTGTCAGTTCCTTTTAATTAAACAAATCAGCATTTCTTTTTCATGGTGAAGATTAAAATAGCATGAGAGAAGGTGGTGGGGATGTGCGAATGAAGCTCAATAAGACCCCAGTATTGGTCGGCAGTGATAGCCCATCCCAAAATTGACACCCTACACTTTGGGCAAGTCCTTGAAACATCAGTCAGTACAGAATCATCTACTCTGAGACTGGACAAATGTTAGTTACCTCAACTTCCTTTGCAGCACAGAATGTTCTACTATAATGGTGTACATCTGTAAAATAGACCATTTGGGGAAGATGTGGCGTTGTTCTGTGTGTAACATGAGAATATAATTTACTCTTTAACACATGAAGTGAAACTCAAAGTGACCACGCTGCATCTCTTTGTAAACAGAAGTGTCATGTGTAAGAACGGTCAAAATCTGGTTCGTGACAGCACAAAAGAATCAAAATCTGAAGTGGTTAATATGTACATGTTGTGGCCTGCCAAGACAACAGGAAGAACAGGGAACCACTTAGATAAAGTGGGAGGAGAACTGCACATTCAAATATCTTTCAGCAAGCCTCTGAGAAAAGGGAGGAATAGATTGGGGTGTAATCCAACCCCAAACATATTAATCAAAGGGGCTCATGTTGGTCCACTGAGTTCCCAATACAAGTGACATCGGAGAAAGTTTCCAGATTATGAAGTGCTATCATTTCATTGCACTGATACCCAGTTTTTTTCCAGCCATCCTGCTCTAAACAAGACTTTGGTGATTACTGTAGATAAGATATATGTCCTTCTGACTTGTGGTCACTACTATCAGTGTGATCCTGCCAGCATGCATGAGGAAGAAACTGACACAGAAAGAATTTCAATTATAAAGGGGTTACAGGAGAACTTTAAGATTACAGCTGTCTTACTTGTCATTTGTCCCTAGGAATATCCGAACTTCAGTACGTTTGTCCCTGTAACTCATTCTGAACACTGAACCCCAGTTCTTTACTCACTTTGCACTAGCACGTCGATATTCTTTTTCTGACACTCTAAGACCTCAAACCCTGTGGAATGGATTTGTCAATTTATACTGATATAAAAAATGAGTGGTGCTACAACTGTATTTTATCTATAACACTTTAATCAATTGTTTAGGCTTAGCTATCACTGTGTGCCAAGGCAATGTCTTCCCTCTGCTGAGTACAATAAACGCCTGACATAATACATATTTTCCATATATAAAGCGAAGCACGAGGTATATTTTCATCTGATATGATATTTGAAAAATTATTTTATATTTAAAACAGTAACATGGAACATTAAGAAAAACACATGCAATGTTTCAAGTGTACGCATGTACTATTGGCCACATATACAATACATATGACAAAAATATGTTCTAGTCTATGGCACACACAGAGGTGTCATCTCCAACACCCCTGTTCAACATAAACAGCTCTGCCCTTATAAGAGGCGGTTGCTGCAGCTGGATCACAGGGTTGTGCACAGTTGCAAAGCATTTGAGATTTTTAGGAGGCATCAGGGGTTCAGGAGGGAGCTCACCCTATGCTAGATATGGGAAATAAGAGGCACGTCCATATAGGGTGGACAGAGTAGGGATCTGCCCTACCTCAAGCCCAGCCCCGCACCAGGAGGTTCCCCAACAGGAGGTAGAGAGTAAGTGAAGTGGCCAGACTCTTCCTTTTGGTACTGCTATGCAATATCAGGTAAGTTGTGATTAAATCTGACATTAGCAGGGAATGTATCTCTGACTCTAGTGCCAACCCAGTATGTATCATTGAGTCTTGGCTAGGTAAATCAGCTGGACCTTTTCCAGCTGAGATCATCCCTCTGGGATACTTTATGATATATCACCCACAGCTTGAGTGCAGGGGTGGTGGTGTGACCTTCTTTTTAGATTTGAGCTTGACTACTCCTTGTTTCCTCCATGTTTCCTGTGAATCAGGCTGGTTCCTTTGGGTGGGTGGCCCTTTCAGATATAGCTAGTCTGAACATCAAAACTGGCTTCATCTATTGCCCACATGATGTGAGTCAGAAGGTTTCCAGGACTCTGCCTAGAGATTGTCTGCTGTGGCACTTGTAACAGCGCTTTTCTTGACTCACCTTGGCTGTTCTGGATCCCTCAGGTCTTCCCTATACACACCTAAAGGGGGCTGGTCTAGGTTCTCTGGCAGACAAGTGGTACAGGAAGGATAGCAGCACGTGGTGCCTCCATCTGGAGTAGTGATAGGGGACACCTGTGGATAAATTGCAGGTTACCACCCTCCAGGAAAATACAGTAACTGCCCCCACAGTACCCTCCCCACACAATAAATACATACACTTTCAAATAACAGCAGTACTAACGTGTACCCTAAACCAGCTTGTCGATTTATTATAGGGAGGGGTGAACAGGGGAGAAAATAGCACAACCGAAATATACAGTAACAAATATGCCGCACACTATCTCCCACACCTCCCACCTCCAGGTGCACCTGGCTCCCCCCCATGGTCGTTTAACGTACAGTTCAGTTTGTAGCGGTGGGTACCACACCGAGGAGATGGTCCTAAGAGGTGGAGATATGGTGGGATTAAACAGTCTTTAACTAGGAGAACAAACTTTCGTCGGGGCCCAATAATTTTAACCAGATGCAAACCCTTAACTTCTCTGACTGGGTGCAGCTTGAAACTTGGTGCAGTTCTGCCCAGGACTTAACCCCCTTTTTTCCTGACTAGCTAACCACCTAAATAAGAACTCCCCTGAGCCACAACCACTGGGTACTTACAGTTTGTGGATTCAAAGGGGGCTTCTGCAGAAACTGGTTTCCATGGTACCATGCTGGCATCAAGAGTTGCTGGTGCACCACAGCAGTAGTTGGCTTAAGAAATGAAAAACACTGGTTTTCACTTGCCAGGCCTTTCCAATCTTCTCCTCTGGGGCCTTTGTATGCAGTGTTCACCTGGCAGGCCTCTTGATGTCCTCCCCTTCGGTGGGCTCCTCTTCGGTCTGGGGACAGAACAGGCTGGCTGTGCCCCAGACTGGTTGCTTGGCACATACTTTTCTCTGAACGCAACAATGAAGTTGGACATTGGCTCAGTCACCTACCCTAGCACACACAGGTCTCTGACTGCAGCAAAACAGTCTAAAACACACTTGCCCCACTGAGGGAAAACACAGGTTACCAGTCACTTTAAGATCAGATGCAGACACTATTTGTTTTAAGGTTGCTATCTTACATTCTCTGCTCTCCAGCTGCAATTCCGATTTCTCTTCCCAAGCTACAGGACCATCAGCTGTCTCTCTGGCAGCCAGTCTCAAAAGTCTCTACTCTAACTGCAAATCTCAGGCTGTGGGGTCTCAGTGCTTACACACAGCCATATGTTCAAATCTCCGCAGCAAGTAAACATTTCAGAAGCAGTTACAATTCTCTTCCTGCTCCCACTTTCTTTTCTCTGATGCTTTCCTTCTTGATTAGCCTCAGGGACCAGCAAAGCTGGTCGGCAAACAAATAGGCCCTGAGGCAAACAGCACACAGCAGTCTCTAAAAGTCCTCACTCTCCCAAATCTCTTAGGGATCTCTCCCTTTGGGGGACTGACAGTCCTTTTTATAATTTCCCTGCAGCTCCCTTCTGATTGGCTTCATGCTTCCCCGGCTCTTCTCATGCCCTCTTAACGTTTTCCCATCAGCCCCCCCCCCCACTTCTAGAGTCCCATGGAGGCTGCCATTATGAATTACTTACTGTGCTCCTGAAAACTCAGCCCTGTAATATTTGTTTTAATGCCTTTGAGGGGCTCACACCTACTTGTCCTGGCTCCACTTGCCAGAGGGAGCCAGAACGCTCTTTAATTAATTTGGAGGAGCTCCCTATAGCTCACTGGGGCTCCCACACCACAATGTCCCCCTTTCACACCTTTCTTTGGTGCTCTCAGCATTGGAGAGATGGCTCCTTTAAATTGTAATCTTTCACTGGCCAGGCATGCGCAGATGGTACTGCATGGCCATCTTCTTTATTTACATTCAAGCCAGTCCATCTCTCGGCAGCTCTCTGGACTGGTAGATTGCCTCCCCAGTGCCTGGAGGTGTGGAAACAGTTAGAGGACCTTGGCCCCCCGCACAGGGCCGAGGAGAAGGATAAACCTGGCAGCCACAGCTACAAAGTGCCGATGGGCACACTGGTCCAAATCCCCCCCCCGAGCCACTGAGAGGAATGCCACAGGGCAGAAACTGGAGCCGCAGCCCAAAAAGGTAAGCCCAACAGGGCTGAGGGGGGGCTTACATGCTCCCCCCACTAAAACCTTGGCATCCTCAACAAGCCATTAAAGTTAACATACATTTCTCTTTAGGAAGCATTTTTAACTAGATGGTTCCGTTCCTCACTGTTCATACATTTCAAACATAGCTTCATTTCAATACATTCTCTTACTAGACAACTGATTTCTGTCTATCCAGTATACACCAGTGGTAACACAGGTAAGCACAGTATCAGCACATTTAGCTTCAGTTTTAACCTTATAGGGCATTTTTATCAACACATTTAGTACACCACATATGAAATTCAGTAAGGTGACAGGCAACTATAAGCAGGGACTAAACCATGGCCATCATGTACCTATGAACCACTTGAACTGGGATTTTAGTGGCGGCACCTGGGTGGTCATAAGTTAATTTTAGAAGGGGCTTAACTGCTCTACTAGATTTGCGAGGGAATACTGCTTCTTCCATAGGAATAGGGTGCTCAGTGCCTACTCCGGGCGCTGTGTCCAGCACAGGGGCATGTTCTGGAATAATAGGGGTCCTATCAGTCCTTGTTGACCAGTCCTCCACCAAAGCCTCTACATCCATGTCGGCAAAAGGTGCCTCTTGATTTTTGACTGGGATGTCACTTGTCACTAGTGGTTCACCATTAGAGTCCACATCGTACAAAAAGTCTGCATCTTCACTGTCGACTTGTGACCAATCCATAGGAGCCACCATTTCTCTGGGCACTTCTACTGGAGGCTGATACCAATACATTTCCCTTTCCTCCTCAATAATTGCACTGTCTTTTGGTTCAGGCTGTACTTCTGTTCACTGCCATGCTGAATCTGGGATGGTTACTGCCATCCATTTTCTAACTTGATGACGGTTTCTGGTTCTGGCAGGTCTCAGTCCAGGCTTGGGTACAGTCTCTGATATGGGCTCGAGCTGACCAATGGGCAAAAGGTGGTGTCGGTGAACTGTCTTAACAATCCCATGGCCTTATTCCTGTCAAATGCTATACACAGGCAAATCAGTCAACTTTTTAACCACAACATAAGGTTCTGAAGATCAGCAGTGAGCTATCTTATGCTTTCCACAAAGTCAAAGATTTCTGAGAAGAACTCTATCTCCAACTTGTAACACTTGATTTCGCACTTTCTTGTCAAATCTGAGTTTATTTGCAGCACTGACTTTCCGGCAGCTTCAGCGGCCAATTTATAGGTGTCCTTCAGCTGCTTTTTCAGATGTTTGGTGTATTTCAGGTAAGACTCTTTGGAAGTTTCATCAGCAGACACTCCGAAAGCTAAGTCAATTGGCAAATGGGCTTTTTCGACAAAACATCTTCACGGCCAAACATCAACAAGTAAGGTGAAGCATCCGTAGCACTGTTTCAAATGCAACCGTAGGCATGCACCGACCTGGGGATGTGCTGGCTCCAATCCGTTTCTGTTCAGGATCCAGTGTACCTAACATGTCCAACAAGGTACGATTAAATCTTTTAGGTTTTGGGTCCCCTTACTATCCTGAACTTTTTGTACTGGATGTAAAAAGTCAGGTTTTTCAGGTCTAGGATGGGTCGCAGATCCCCTGTGGATTTGGGAACTAGAAAGAAGTGGCAATAGAGCCCTTTTCCTCTGATGTGCAGAAACTGACTCTATGGACTGTTTCTGTAGCAGCATGGGAATTTCCTCCAGCAGCACTGGAATGTGGCCTGGAGGGTAACAGGAAGGAACTGGAGGTAGATTTGGAGGCCACTCCAGAAGTTCTAAGGTATGTCCTTGCTCAATGAATTGAAGGACCCATGCATCTGTTGTGAGCTCCCTCCACCTGTCCAGGTGCAGGGAGAAGCAACCCCCTACCTCTACTACCTGCAGTACTGGAGGGTGAGGGTTTGGCAAGGAGTCAGGCTGTGGTACAACCAGATGCCGGGGCTGCTACTCTAGCCTTGAGCACCTTCCCTGTGGTGGATGCTGGGGTAATGGTAGATAGGGCTGTTCCTGCTCTGAGCTTGCTGGGCTGCTAGGTGCTTGACTTTGGTCTGTGAGAGGCCCTATGAAAGGGTACCTTCTTCCCATTCTTTGGCTGTGTATGGTACAATGAATGGACTGACCGCAGGGTCCTCTTTGAGGCCTGTAGGCCAGAAAGGATGTCTTGGACAACCGCCACAAAAAGTTTGTAGTCTCTGAAGGGGGCATTCAGTATGGACTGTTGTACTGTTGTACATCACTAGCAAAACCAGACACCCTGAGCCAAGAATTCCATCTTAAGCAGACATCCACTGTAGCTGCCCTAGCAGAGGCATCTGTAACATAATAAGCCGATCTCAAAAAGTGCCTTCCCACATCTGCCCCAGACTGCAGGGCTTTATGGAGCTCCTGTCACTACAGGCCCTCTAAAAGGGCCTGAACTGCAGCCTTGGCCTTCTTCCAGAGAGTGTTCTGGAATTTGTGCATACGGGAAATGTAATTAATGATTCTGAGGGCCAGCGTGGAAGAAGCATAGGCCCTCTTGTCCATAAGGTTCAGCTTTCTGGACTTTTTGTCCGGGGGTAGGAAGCTAAGGTGCTGAGGCCTCTCGAACCTATCCTTGGCCGCATTGATCACCACTGAATCTGCCTGTGGTTGTCCTGCAAGAAAAGGCTTCCCACAGGGAGCCTGGTACAACCTGTCCACCTTTCTGGGAACTGCAGGGATCATGTTTGGCGTGTACTAGGCAGCCATGGTGGCATCCTCAAACGTGGCCAGCAGAGGAGAAATGATCAAGGGGGAGAATCTGTCAATTCCAGATATTCTGTTAGATTTTTCCTGGTAACATCCTGCTCCTCTGCTTCAAAGCCCATAAGCCCATGGCAGACTGCAGCTGTTTCATCACAGAGATGAAGGAAGGGTTGGGGGGGGGGACCTCAGGGTATATTTAATGGAGTCCTCTCCCCCTGAGGAAACCATAGATGATGAACTCCTAGCACCATCATCCTCATCCCATGGGAGGAGATCAGGATTGTTCTCATCCTCATCGACTGGCTCTGAATAGGGCACAGAAGACAGCGATAAACAAAGGCATGAGTCACCGTAGATGTTGGCATGGGCACAGACCTAGTAGGTCCCGGCGTTGATGGGCCCCGGGAGAAGCAATGCAGTGCATGAACTCCCAAAAAAGAGGAGAGCACAGTCTGGATGTCAGTGGTAACTGGTGTCACTAGAGCACCTTGTGGCGTTGGCAGTATGACCTGCAGCATCGATGAGAGAGCTGAGGCCCCATCATTGGTGGTACAGCCTGCAGTATCGATGAGAGAGGCTGCAGCCCCGGCATCGACATAAAGGCCCGGGGCATTGACGGGGGAGGTTGAGGCCCCAGCATTTACAGGATGGCCTGGGCATGGATGGGGGAGGCTGAAGGCATCGATGGAGGATACGACAAGCCTGTCATTGAGACAGCATCGCCGGCCGGAACACGTCCAGTGGAACTCCCTGCCTGTTGCCCCTGAATCTGAATGGGTCTGAACAACAGGGGTTGAAATGTCGGCAGTGGCGTCAGGAGGTCAAACATAAATGAGCCTGCACCAGTCAAAGAAAGACTGATGGGCGGCGCTGCTATAGCCAACCCTGAGGAGGACAGGGTGTGGGCAGCAGCGGGGATCAGCACCAAGGCAGTCAGTGACCCAACAGCAGCCGACACTTGAAGAGGGGAGTGAGAACACACCAGAGAGGCCTTGTCCCTGGGCCTATCTTTATCCCGTTGCTTGTTTTTGCAAGTGGATTTTTCCTGGGTTTTGGAGGTGTGGGAGCCTGTGGATGGAGCTGGAGAAGCAGAGAAGCTTCTTTCCTGGAGCTCCTTCTCCATGCGGGAGACCTTCTGTTCCAGGAGGAAGGATTCTAGGACCTTCTGACGGCATGGCTGGTCGGCCTGGTTGAATCCGCGGCAGACCTCGCAGGCTTTAACATCATGGTCAGCACCGAGTCAGTGGAGGCAGGTGTCTTGGTCATCCTTGTCAGGGATCTTCTTGCCGCACCTGTAAAGTCTGAAGAGTTTCTCAGGGTCGGACAACATAAACAACAGAAGAAATCACTTTTTTTTTTATATATACTATAAATTTTTATTACATAGGAAGGGGTACATCCACACCACAACAATATATTCAAAGGCATTGGTACATCAGGAGTAATGGTTGTCTCATGACAGAGAAAATTAAAATTCACAATATGTTAGGTATGCAAATCTCTATACATTGTCATCTAGGCCCGTTATTGGGCATCTCTATCTGACTTGATTCATATACTTCCTACCACCTGGTTCAGGGTATAACATCTGATCTGTGTCACATGATCCACATAATCCACTTGTTCCAAAAACTCCTAGTACTATCTACTCTGAGGTTTATAACTGCTGTGATCTTTTCTAAAACATACAGCTGTTGAACCAGATCTTCCCAGTCAGGCCTGCTTGGGGAGATTGTTGGAGCCATCTTCTGGAGATAGACTTTTTAGCTGCTAGAAGTAAAATATAAATCATTTTTTTGGATTGCTTATTTTTGATTTCTGGGTGAAACCAGTGTAATAAGGCCAATCCGGGGGTTAAACGTGCCATGTCTGGGAATAACTCCATCAAAGCTCCTTCTACTGTATCTGAGACCAAAAGTCTCTAATAATTGGACAGCTCCAAAAGATATGGAAGTGAGATGCTACTTCCTCTCCATATGCTCTCCGGCAGAAAGACCATCTCCTAACATCATATTTTCCAGTAACCTGAGGCGTCTTAAAATACCTCACTATACATTTCCAGTTGTATTCTCTCCAAATGTATGAGCTAGTTACCCCACATTGTATCAAGAAGATCTGGTTCCAGGATTGTTCAGAGATCACTGTCCCCAGATCAGTTTCCCAAGAATTTTGTAATTTAAAAAAAGCTTTATTCTCAGTCGGTAACAGGGCCATATATAATGTGGATATTATATGATTCGGTTTTTGCATAGATTCTGTCTCTATCTATCCTACCCCCTTTTCCCATCCCTTTCCCTCTCTCCTCCCTTCTCTCGCTAGGCTATATTTCAACATTACCTTTCTCCCTACCTCCTCCCAAAACTGTTTTTTCAGTCAGCTGGTTGTATGATACTATTACATCGTAATGTTACCCTGTGGCATTTCTGCACTTTAAATGTGATATTACCATAACTGTTACTCACGGGCACTTACCTTCTATTTGTATAATACACCTTACGTGCCTTGGTACCACTATTGTCTTAATCTTGCTCACTTCTGATATGTGATGTATTGTACATTTCTTGACACTGTATGCCATGTACCTGTATCTCTCTGTGTTGTGACCTCCTAGGTCATGCCTGAAAATAGTCACTTTTGTGTCTAGTGCACTTGCCCGGTTATAACAAAAAAAAAAAAATTATTATTATTCTGATCACTGGATGCGCCTGCTCAATTTCCCATTTCAACCCACGCCACTGATGTAAATAATGTCTGATCTGAAGGAACCTATAATGCTCCCTTCTATCTAGCTGGTAGAGTTGTTACATCTGAGAAAATGGTCTCACTACCCCCTGCTCGTACCACTGATACATATGGCTGAGGCCTCTCCCCTCCCACCTCGCAAAGGCAGGATCTATTAATGTAGGGAAAAAGGAAGGGTCCAAACTAGGTGTGATTAGGGAGATAGATGATAGCCTCACTCCCGACTTCCCCAGCCTCGTGCACCAGATTTGTAAAATTAGGCTAGTAAATCTGGAATGAACCAGTTCCTGGATTTGACCATTAAAGGGGAGAGGGGAACCAGTTACCCAGTCAGTTCCACCCCGATCCTCCTCTAGTTCCAGCGTTTTCCAGTGGGTATCAATGTTCGGGTCCCACCAATGCAAAGCATGGGCAAGCTGAGTGGCGCTATAATACATTTTAAGATGGGGAAGGGCAAGTCCCCCCCTAGATTTAGCCAGTTGTAAGAGGCCAAAAGCCTTCCTAGGTCTCCTCCCCTGCCAGATAAAGAAAGAGAGCATTTTATCCCAAGTTTTGAAGTTCGTCAGGGGGATTGGTATGGGGAGATTCTGAAAAAGATGCAGAAACCGTGCGAGAACAGTCACTTTAATATTTATTTATTTATTTAGACAGCAGTTTGGAAAACCTTTGAGCCATAGGCTCATTTACAAAGGTACCTTGTCACAGTAAGACAAACGAAAATACACAGTATAACACAGTATAACAGTAACTTAAGACATAGATACAAACAAGCTGGTACAGGTAGGATTGATGCAAACAATACCAGAGTTATGTTGTCCTTAGCAGCTTAGTAGTAAGCTTTGTCATAAGTATTGAGTACGGCTTTGACTAGTGGCAATTACAGCTTCGGGTGTTAACAAGGTGGTTCCATAAGGAAGTTTTGAAGCACGATATAGTTGGAGCTTCGGAGATGGAGGGGGGCAGTGTGTTGAACCAGGAGGGGGCCCTAAAGCTGAAGGCTCTTTGGCCGTGAGAGGTCCTAGCTCTAGGGATAACAAGAGAGGTTTTCCCAGAGGTCCGAGTATGAACTAGTGGGACAGAGCGGCGGATGGTGGTGGTCAATCCTGGCGGGGATAGCCCAAGGAGGTCTTTTTGTAAGGGTACAGGTCAGATATTTGAGGCGCTCGTCAGATCAAGTACCAGCACTTTAGCGTACAGTAGACAGGGTGTGTGTAGCCTAGGTGCCCCAGTGCAATTAACCTGCAGGCCTTATTCAGAGTAGTGCGAATTTTATGGAGTGCAGTCTGATCAGCAGCACCATACACCAGCAGTCCATAGTCCACTAGGGACAGGATAGAGGAGGTGACTGCAAGTTGAAGAGCCTCCGGTGGGAGGCAGTGTTTATACCGATGTAAGATGCCCAATCGGATATTAGTGGCAGTGGCTAGGGCAGCGATGTGTCCATGGAAGGAGAGGGAGGGGTCAAAAATGGATCCCTAGGTATTTATAGGAGCAAACTTGTTCGAGTGGGAAAGAGGACCCAGAGTGAATGAGTAGAATCTACTCTCTCTATATAAGAGTTATAGGGAGTGGTTGCCATCTCAATAATTCAGTCCACAATTTCTTAATTGGGGGGGTAATTTACCTCATATAATTTATCTAGATCCTGTGGTATCTGTATGCCCAAGTACCTAAAATTCTGAGTGTTCCAGCTTAATGGGAAAGTATTTTGGATCTCCATATTGGGTTCGTAGTGCCACCTCAAGACTTCCATTTTTGATGAATTAAGTTTATACCCGGATAGATCCTGTAGTTCCAAAAATAAGGTGAATAGTCTGGGAAGGGAGGAGTCAGGACATGTAAGATAAATCAACAGATCATCCGCATAAAATGTGGTTTTATGTTCAATTCCCGCTATACTTGTGCCCTCAATGCCCTAGTCCTCTCGAATTGCTTCTGCTAAGGGTTCTGCATATAGGGCAAAAAGTCGGGGGGAAAGAAGGCAGCCTTGTCTTGTGCCCCTTGTCAACTGGAACCTCTCTGAAAAAGCACCATTTGCCCTAACTACTGCCAGTGGTGAAGCATATAGAACCCCTATCCAATCCTGGAATTCTGTGGGAAAATTAAAATTACTTAATGTGTATTGTAAAAATTTCCATGACACACGATCAAATGCTTTTTGTGCATCCATACTTAACAATAGGAAAGGGGTAGATGTTCTTGCCACTCTTTCTAATATAAAAAGTGTTCTTTTGATATTATCAGTTGTTTTCCTCATAGGGACGGATCCAGTTTGATCTTTATCAATTATAGTGGGCGATATCAGTTCAAGACGGTGGGCAAGAATACTAGCATAGATTTTATAGTCCTGGTTAAGGACAGAGATAGGTCTAGATGATTCACAATTGAGGGGGTGCTTATCTGGTTTCAGTATTGTAGAGATATTCGCATATTTCCAGGATGGGGGGAGGTCAGTCTTCTGTTCCTGAAGGTCTTTAAAGAGGTTCTGAAGAGAGGGAAGGATTTCCTTACTAAAGCCCTTATAAAATTCCACCGTCAGCCCATCTGGGCCTGGGCACTTCTCGGTCTTGGTGGATTTAATTGTTTCAACTATTTCCCTGGTGTCAATAGGGCATAACAGTTGTAATTTCTGTAATTCAGATAGTTGGGGGAGAGTTATCTTTTGAAAGAAGGAGAGGTTGTTTTCCTCTGGGGGCTCAGGGCCTTGTGAGTACAATGATTCATAAAAGCTTCTGAATCCCCTCAAAATTTTCCAAGTATTGGTCAAAATCTGCCTGGTCTGGGGGTGTTTCAGATGAGTTATCATACCTCGATTTCTCTGGGTTCGCAACCTAGAAGCTAACAGCTTTGAAGCCCGAGCTCCTCCCTCATAATAATTTTGTTTAACATAAATCAGGGCTCATTCAGTCTTATAGATTAGAATGTCCTGTAATTTCGCCTTGATTCCCGTTATATGTTGCATAGCCAATTTGTCTCCTTGCATATGAGCAGCCTGCCAAAAAAAAAAGTTGTGCCTCTAAGTCTTTCTGTTTTTGCACCCTGTCTCTTTTCTCTTTTGCTGCAAATTTAATAGTTTCACCCCTAATTATCACTTTGAGAGTGTCCCACAGTATCCCAGTAGTTATTCCTGGGGTACTGCTCTGAAGTAATACCTCTGGAATGCGCTGAATAATATATTTAACATATGTCTGATTTTGTAGTAAAGAGTTATTAAAACGCCACTGACCAGGCATCCTCTCTGCTACTAAGTTAAGTTCAATTATAATGGGAACATGATCAGTGAGCAAAATAGGAAGTATTATAATTTGCTCTACTAAGTTTTGATGTTCCGCTGAAATCAAGAAACAGTCTATCCGGGAATAAGAATTATGTGCTGCTGAGAAATGGATATAATGCCTCTGTCCCAGATTCCTGCTTTGCCATACAGTACATCTAACAATCCCATTTCCTTTATCAGCCTTCGACCATGTTTCTGGCCGGCAGACATACGTGGCAGATGCGGGTTCGAACTATCCCATCCAGGATCCATGAGTAAACTCAAGTCTCCACCTATCACTAAAATCCCCTGTTTAAATTGTATGATCTTATCTATGAGTTTTTGATGCAGTTTTGGGTCTGCTTCCGGGGGGATATACACACTCGCCACCGTGTATAATGTTCCCCACCAAGTGCCTATAACCATCGCCAGGGTTCCCTCCCTATCATGGTATGAATATTTCATCTGAACCGCAGAATTATTTGGAATCAATATAGCTGAACCCCTCCTTCTCCCTGAACCGTGTGAACTAGCGATTACCTTAGCCATCCCAAATTTAGTTAGTTTTTGATGTTGGCCCGGTGGCACTGAGGGTTGAGGCGCTGGATGCCACACCTCGTGCCGCGCTGGTGACTCGAGTTCGGCAGGGGAAGGGTTGAGGACTGAGTACCCCAGTGGTGCTCGTCTCCCCAGACTCAGGGGTTGGGTTGGCCTGGCTTGCCAGGGACCCCTGGTGGAGACCGGGGGTACTGCAGCAAGCCAGGCAAAGCACGCATCAGCGTGGCTGATGCAGGCAGTGGTTGCCATGCACCAATCGTGACGGGACGTGCCCACGCATGGGGAGGGGAATCACAGAACACAGGAAAAACTCGGTCCTAGGAGTAGGCAAAGGCACCATGCCCACCACCGGGTCCGACCCAGCCGGCCTTCAATTTCCCTCCATCTGGAGAGATGTCTGTGGCTGGAGGCTAAGTTTGCAAGTGCACCCAAGGTAGGAGAGGCGGCCCCACCCCGGAGGGGTCAAGCTGGCGGTGCCAGCTACAGACGAGGCGGAGAGGGGGAAGGTCCGGTTGGGGGGACTTCAGGTGGGGCAGGATAGGGGTGGATGCTCGAGAGAGGCCCCCAGGATCGTGATCAGGAGCGAAATAGAATTGAAAAAAAAAAAGTTGTTTTTTGATGCTCCATGGAGTTCATATGAGTCTCCTAAAGGAGCATCATCTGGGAACTGGTCTTCTTAAGATAAGGTAAGACCCTCCCCCTCTTGATTGGACCTCACAAACCATTTACATTATGGGATATAATTTTTATATTACGGGTCTGAGCTATATAGATGTAGCAAGATAGAAAAGGTACCCTGAGCCTTCTCTGGAGAACCCATTGCATGTCTGATACCTGCCTTAGCTCAGAGCTATTGACGAATTTGTTTAGATTTGTAGTTCGGTGTCCCCTGTCCCAATTTTCGGTATAAAGAGTAACTATTTACAAAAAAGGTTCACCTATCTGTGGAATGGTCCAGTAACAGACAAACCATCATAAATTGAACTATATACAGAAAGCTAGTAACGACTTCCAACAGCCAGGTAGTGATCCTGGCCTGCAGCGATTCTGTGGTCGCTAGAGAGGTGACTGCACTACAGGACTTGAAGTCCCAGTTGGGGTATAATAAACCACGAAATGTGGTATACTTAGTGAACCAAGAATTTGGGAAAGATAAATAAAATAGTAATAAAACGGCATAATAAAGAAAAAAAAAATGGTGCATTCTGAATGAACATAACAGATACAAATGCCAGCCCCCTCGGCTGTACTGCAGCTAATCAGGGAGGTATTCAACATTTCCAGTATCACCGGAACTAATCCAATTATAATATAATTATATTATCCCTTATTCAATGTCCCATGGTAATACATTCACTCTAATGAAGTATAACTTCTCTCCCAAAAGTTTGTGAAGTCAGTATAAAAGGTGAGAGTGTCCCATTCCATCAATGTCTATATTACTAAGTAAATATCCCAGGGGAGTTCCAAGGAAGGGCCGCATGAATCCGTATTCCCGGAGGTCATATAGGCGCAGGAACAGGAGCGGCAGCCAGGAACCCACCCCCCAGAAAACCTGCCGCCGAGGCCCCCACCCCCAAGCATGACCCACACGCCCAGACCAACCTCCTAATAACTAAGACATTTTCAGACAGCTCATGGGTTGAATAATAGTCGATGGGCCCATGGAGTCAACCCCCCGCCGTTAATCCCTGGAGCAGAAGAAGGGAACTCCGCCAGCTACAGCTGGGATACCCCTCCACCCTCCAGGATCAGCAAACTGAGTCCAACAAATTTATCTGTTAGGCCTGGGCACAGATTATTGGCCTACAGTTCCATTTTGTGTCTATTTTTAGATCTCTTATATATTATGTTCTTCAGGAGGCCGAAGAGAGGAGGGCACCCCCTTCCCCGAGGGCAAATCCTTACTACCTACTTTTATGAGAGTTAACATCCTCAGCGGCGCCCCAGGTCTCCTGGCCTGGGAGCCCCTGAGGCATCCACAATATAGATTTATTTTGGTCCCAGTGCACCCAAATAAGCCTCTTTAGAAATAGAGAGTCTCCAGTGGAGCCAGTCACCATTCAGCAGGCACGCTGAAATAGTGCTAATTTAACTGTCGGTCTGTCACGCGAGGCCCACCCAGGAGAGTGGGCCACCCGCACCAGACCCCGAGTGGTGAGCACCCCGCCACCACACCTGCCCCCCCCCTAAAACACCGGACTCACCAGCCAACCCTGTAACTCACCCCTCTTGTCCATCCGGACAGACAGTCGTCTGAATCAGACCATTTCAGGAGTTATTCCTCACAAACTGATATAGCAATTGCTTAATGGAATTCAGTGTGGCCTGTTGAAGTTGTGGGTCTGGCGATCGGGGGCTTCACTGGTGGTCTCGCTGTCCCCTGGACCTCTGTGGTACGATGACTCTGGCTGGAAGTTCATAACATCGCTCTCTAAGCCCCTCCAGAGCCTGTTCTGCTGTGTCAAAACCTGTCTGTCCATTCGGGAATTGAATGACCAGCCTGGAAGGGTAGGGCATCCGGAATCTTACTTTCAGGACCCACAGAATCAGAAATAAAGGAATAAACTCCCTTCGGCGTTACATAGTTATGGGTGCAAAGTCATTATCAAAACAAATTCTAGTGTTTTGATAGAAAACTTTTCCTTTGGCCCATGCTCTACTTAATATGGTGTCCTTTTTTTTTTTGTATATTCTTTTTTCGCCCTCCTCATGCTTGCAGGCACCCACTCCTTCAGGCTCTGCACGTCTCCCGATAGCCCCTCCTGTCCTAACCCACCCTCCTCTTTTACCTCAGGACAGTAGCCATCCCCGGGATATCTCGGGATGTCCTCAGATCCGGAGAAGGAAGGCACCGGTGGGGAGAGAGATGACCCCTGCACATTCTTCTTAGGGCCCGGGAATGCTGTCGTGGAGAAGGAGGCCCCGGGAAGGCACTGGAGGCAACCGGGGACAGAGAACCGTCATCCGGCAGCCAGCGAGCAGTATTTCCATTTTTCAGGTGTTCCCCTTCATGCGATCCCTCTGTTGTGCCCCTGGTCTCCACTGGGGGCCGCTGCAGAGCGGTCAGGCATCCCTAACCCTCCCCAAGGGAGAAGAGCAGTCCTATGGATGCTCAATCCTACCCCTTCCTCTGCCAACCACCGGCACCTGAGTCCGTTCCCGAAGCCGGGTCGCCGACGTGGTTCGAGGTGTGGCATCCAGCGCCTCAGCCCCTCTGCACCACCAGGCCGGCCGATGGTTTCCTTTGTAGTATATTTCAAGAATTGCACAATAATGGATCTGGGACGAGCGCCACTTTCAGTGGGTTGATGACCCAAGGCCCTGTGAGCACGTTAAATTTCAATCTCAAAAGCCGGGTCTAAGTCCAATGTTTCCTGAAGAAGCTGAACAAGGAAACTGCTTATGTCATTCTGCTCACTGCCCTCTGCTACCCCATAAATTTGTAGATTTTTGCGCTGGTGCCCATCTTCAGTATCCTCCTGCCGTTCCCCTAAGGCCTGGCAAATATCAACCAACTGTTCGATCGTAGACTGGCAGGTAGATAAGGCCTGTGCAGTGCTTGTGTTCCTTGTGTCTCTTCTAGAGAGGTGGTCTTTTGTTGAAGATCTGTGACACCACTTCAAACCTGTCCCAGCTCTTGTTTAAAAGTAGTGAAGTCAGACTTTAGTTGGTTCAATATTTGGTCTAACTTACTGTCCATCTTGCCCACAGACTTTTCTCTCTGTTTTTTGGGAGGTTTTGTTGTAGAGCGTGTTGATGAATGGCGCGAACACGTGGAGACCTTGAATCGGACCATTCCCGATCAGAAACATCTGGGTCTACCGGTAAGCTTGTATATCTACTTGCTGCACCCTTTAATTTGTTGGTAGACATCTTTCTGGTACATTTTTGAGAAATTAAAGTTAAATCCATGGGCTACAAGCAGAAATTGTGGGCGAGGGTTCACAGAGCACTAAAGAAGAGCCGTCATGCATTCCTGAGCTGCCCCGGAAGTCAGAAGAAATCAGTTTAACAAAATAAAGTGATTAACAACTAAGGTGAGAAAAATAAAAGAAAGGCAAAAATCGAAGATTTGGTGGTTGACTAAAGTGGCAGTGTCTCCGTGGAGTCCAATGTACATAATCGATGGCGGAAAAAGGACTGAGGAGTGCGCAAGACCGCCTACGTTTATATGGGAAGGACATCATCATCGTGGGTGGCTCTTACTAGACTGCAAGCTAAACAATTTGTGTAAAACAACACAAGAGTTTGCACTAGGCTGTGGTGCCATGGTTAGTACTAATCAACACAATACAAAAAAAACATGTGCACACTGCCACATATGATACTTAGGGATGTAAGTTTGTCATGGATGAGGTTTTAATGACTCATTGTTTGTTCATGAAATCATTAGTAAACAGTAGTAAATGTTGTGGCACTGTCATCATTGCTACATTCTGATGACACTAGTGAAAGTCATGGAAGTCCTGAATAAAGATCAAACGTCATGGAATCAATGACGTGTATGACTACCATGACAAACTTACATTCCTTATTGATACTGACATCATATAGTATAAAGTTCCATAGCTAAAGAATATAAGAGCAATGCCCACTCTGACGTTTGTCACTACCGACCCTTCAAGCCTTGAGTAGCAACCAGTGGTGACCAAATGTGTCAGGTGGGCATTTTATGCTATGTGCTTATAGCTATTAAAGCCTTTTTATACTGCATCACAGTGTCAGCATCATATGTGGTGGTGTGTGCATTTTTTTGGGAATATGAGGCTAAACAATTTCCATGTGGTTCTAGTGCCTGGTGGCTATAGTTCCTTAGGTGTGACCTGATGCAAGAGATATCTTCGAATATCCATAGATTTCTGAAAGAGGCTTGTATAGATGGTATCCTGTCCAACTCAAGCTGTGTTATGTAATGCCAGATCTATTAAAAACAAGACTGCAATTATTGCAGATCTTGTTGGGACAGCTGATCTGGCTTGTATCACTGAGACCTGACTGGATGAGAATGCTGGCCCCACATTGGAGGTCGCGGTTCCGGCTGGGTACTCGGTGATACACTGTTCGAGATTGGACCGCGGGGGAAGGCGGGTTGCGGTTTGTTTCAAGACCGAACTGGGCCTCACAAGTGTACCAGTTGAGGAGGCTGGGTCATTTGAGTGTACTGTAGTAGCAGGTGTAGGTTGTAGGATCGCCCACATCTACCATCCACCCAGGGATGATAAGCGATTTCTTCAGGAAGTAGCGGACTTTATGATCGACATGGCTTTTGAGTCACCCAGGCTGATGGTCCAGGGCGACTTCAACACGTGGGTCGATGATGAACTCTCACAATTTAGAGAAACACTTCCTCCAGCTGATGACATCACTGGGCCTTACATAGATTGTTACCTCTGTTACTCACAAACACGGTCACTCTCTTGACCTGGTCTTCCTCATGGGGATCGAAGCCTTCGACTTGGGGGGTGAACCTATCAAATGGTCCGATCACTACATCGTGGGTTTCAGTTTCCGCACCCCCTTTCATATGCCTTCACCTGTGGAGATGGTCAGATACCGCCCTTTATGGGATGTAAGCCCTGATAGCCTGGCGGCGGTAATGGACCTATTGGTATTCCTGGGGAAAGTGGTAGCCCAGAAGCTTTGGTTCTGGCCTATAATAAGGCCATTACTACAGCTCTGGACTCTATCGCTCCTGTCCATGTTCATCCTCTCTCTCGTCACCCTTGGTTCCCTTAGTTTGACAGGCCCTTGAGGGAGATGCAGCAACTAGGACGAAGGTTAGAGCGTTGCTGGTAGAAATCCGCCCTGGAGGCCGACCATATTACATTGATGGAACATTATCAGGTTTATCAATCTACGATCTCCCGTAAGAAGGCAGAGTTCCTGTCCGGGGAGATTGCAGCTGCTCAGAACCAACTGGCTCAGCTCTTTTGAACTGTGGACAGACTGTGCAACCCAGCCTGCCTGCAGCTTCAAAGAGCCTTTTCACAAGTGGAGTGACATAAGCTTGTTCGATTCTTTGTGGGTAAGGTGGCTGACAACAGGGCAGGGCTCCAACCAGCACACCCTATGGGAGATGCTATTGATCAGTGCTCAGTCACTCTCCCTCACTTTTCCTGGAGTACCTTTGGCCGGCCGGAGTTCATCAATGTCATGCAGATTTTCCAGGGTATGTGCCTTACATGCTGTAGTTTAGATCCGTGCCCGACTTCCCTGATTATGGGTTGTTGTGATATCATCGGCCCGGTCTTAGCATACATAGTCTAGTGATCCCTTGAGTCAGGTGCGTTTCCTAGCTCCCTGAAGGAGGCGGTGGTGAAATCCCTCCTGAAGAAAGCTTCTCTGGACCCAGACTGCCCTGCCAACTACAGACCTATCTCTAACCTCCCCTTTGTGGGGAAGGTGATTGAGAAAGTAGTGGCTCTACAACTGGAGAACCATTTGACCATCCATGACATCTACAAACCTCTCCAATCCGGTTTTCGAAAGAGGCATAGTACCGAGACTGTGCTGCTTCGGGTGTTCACTGATCTCCTGATGGCAAGAGACCAGAAAAGCCGTTCCATCCTGGTCCTACTTGATCTCTCTCTTCAGCATTTGACAATGTGGACAATGGGGTTCTGCTTGAACACCTGAGGTTCATCTGTGGCCTGTCTGGTACAGTCCTCAGGTGGTTTAAATCTTTCCTCACTGGCAGAACTCAGAGGGTGGTGTCGGGGATTTATTCCTCCGACCTGGTCTCTCTGTCATTTGGGGTCCCTCAGGGTTCGGTATTGTCCTCCATGTTGTTCACGGTGTACATACTGCCCCTCGGAGACATTGTAAGACAGTATGGGCTGAGGTTTCACTGCTATGCTGATGATATCCAGCTCTACCTGGCTTTTGCACCTGACCAGGATAGAGCACTCTTGGTATTTAATAACTGCCTCGCAGAAATCCAGGGTTGGATGAATTCCAGCTGGCTGAAGTTGAACTCTGAAAAGACTGGGGTGATGGTCATGGACCCAGGTCGCCGGATAGAGGGGTCAGGAGCAGGTTTGCCTATGGGACTCTTTCTGGGGGGCTCCCAGCACCTTATCTTTGAATGGGTGTGAGACCTGGAGGTGATTCTTGACAATGGGCTGACACTGCGCTCTCAGGTGTCGGCAGTCGTCAAGTCCTCTTTTTATCATCTGAGGAACATCTCCAGGGTCAAGCACCTAGTTCTGTCTGGTGATCTTCCTACGCTGGTCCACGCCTTTGTGACCTCGCACCTTGATTATTGCAATTCCTTTTATCTAGGGCTACCTGAGGTTGATATCCACCGCTTGCAACTGGTGCAGAACATGGCAGCCCGGTTGTTGACTGGAACTCCTCGGACATGTTATATCTCCCCGGTGCTGCGCGAACTGCACTGGCTGCCAATTCAGTGACGGATCACCTTTAAAGTCGGACTTTTGACTTATAAAGCCCTACACAGATTGGGCCTGGACTACCTGAAAGAGCTTCTGGTTCCTTACTGCCCCAGACGATCGCTCTGCTCGGCTGACGAGAAGTTGCTAGAGATTCCAAGGGTATCTTTAAAATCATCGGGGGCCCATGCATTTATGTATGTGGTCTCAGTCTTTGAATTCTCACCCGCCGGGCTTTGGGAGCGCGATCATAAGGGGGATTCAAACAGGCTCAAAAACTATCTATGGACCAAGCCTATCCTGTCTGATTTTACTGAAGTTATGAATGTTATTGTTATTTGTATTTAATTGTGTTTTATTGTATTCAGTTTTATCTTTTTACTGTTAAAGTGCCTTGATATCTTGAAAGGCGTGGTACAAATAAAGTTATCATTATTATTATCATCATCATGCAGAGTTAACAAGACTTTCTAACAGTTACTCATCCAGTTCAGGCCAGTATATATATTTTGCCCAAGATACATAATAGATTGGAGGATCCCTCTGGACACCCATTTGTGGCAGGTATTGGTTCATTTGCTGAACCATTATCTAGATTTGTTGATGCACACATTAAAGGTTATGTGAGCACTCTGTGCTCTTATGTATGAGACACTGTGGATATGTTGGGCATCCTCAGAGATCAACAATTGGAACCTGATTGGCTTTTGGTTTCAACAGACGTGGAATCTCTTTACACTAACACACCCCACGAGGAAGGTTTGAGTGCTTTGGCATACTCTCTCGACCTGGATGAGACTGTCGATCTGGGTTATAGACAATTCTTGATTGATTGTTCTAAACAAATCCTAACTAAACATTTTCTTTTTCAGGGTTCATATTACCTCCAAACCAAAGGAACGACCATGGGGGCAACATCCGCCCCCAACTATGTCTACCTTTATTTGGGCCGGTGGAAGAAATTAGTTGTCTGTGACAGCCAGGTCAATCCTTTCTACCATAAGATTGACATTTGGTACTGTTTTATAGATGACATTTTTATGGTGTGGCGGGGCACTAGAGACAAACTTGATAGCTTTGTTACATATCTGGAGAACAGTAACTGTAATTTTAGATTTTTGGTACAACGTGATAGAAATTCTGTTTCATTTTAACTAAAAAGGCAGATGGCACTATACTGACAAATTTGTTTCTTAAGGAAACAGATCGTAATTCACTATTACATGTCTCTAGTTGCCACTCACATCACTTGATCAACAATATTCCCAAGGCCCAAATGCTTACGGTTCGCAGGACCTGTAATGAAGATGTTGATTTTCTTGTTAATGGCTCTGACATGTGTCAAGAGATTTTTGGAGTAAGGATACAGTAAGAAGGTGGTTGATCAGGCCTTTCAATAGGCCTTTGAAGTGAGTGGAGATCAAATACTCACGGTTAGTGAGAGAGTAAAGGGTCCAGTTAGGATGAATGTTGTCACCACATTTTCCAGACATTCTGGGAAGATAGAAAAAATTGTCAGAATTGGGGGATTTTAGGTACTGAACCCTTACAGAAAAGGTTATTGAATGAGCTCCAAGAATGGTATACAGACGGGGCAGTAACTTACGAGACTGGTTAGTACATAGTTTGCAACCAGTCAGTAAGCCCACAGCAACAGCTGAAAAGTGACTGCCATCACGTCCTTGTGGAACTTTCACATGTGGAAACTGTAAATTTTGTTCTTCAGTTTTGAAATGTAATACTTTTACTTCAGTGAACACAACCACAATTTATGAGGCAAGGTATTTTTTCAGCTGTGTAACAAATAATTTGGTACACATGGCTGTATGTGAATGTGGGGCCTTTTAATGGGTGAAACCACAAAACTCATCAAGGTTCACATTGGTGAAGCACAGCTGGGGAGGATACAACTAATGCTTTAGCTAATAATTGTAGGGTGGGTAAGCAGTCTGTGACAAATCACTTGTTTATGTTTTGTGGAACAAAGAGGGTTGGGTTGGGTCAATGGGGTGGGAATTTGGACCTTAAAGGGACACTGTCAACCTGTTTTGCATCATATTATTTCTAGTTAAAAACCCACAATTTATGGTTGCTTACCTTCTCTAAAATTCATTAGTGTTGCTGTTTGTTTTGTCTGATCCGTGTTTAGTAGAACTAAAATACATGCTAACATATATTTACAAACAACTTTGTTTTGTTTCAGATCCTGAATCAGTTCTTCTTGAATACTTCCTAAACATTAGAAGCACCCCCAAACAGTGTAATCACACATGAGGCAGTAGCCATCTAAATTACCACTGCATCATAAGTGGCTAGACAGTGTCGGAGGTGTTCCC
Organism: Neoceratodus forsteri; assembly: GCA_016271365.2. Classification (NCBI taxonomy): domain Eukaryota; kingdom Metazoa; phylum Chordata; order Ceratodontiformes; family Ceratodontidae; genus Neoceratodus; species Neoceratodus forsteri. Next base: position 13,364,473 of record CM057456.1, read on the forward strand.
AAGTCCAGGAAAGACACAGTGGGAGTTGATCAAGGAATGTAAACAAACATGTTTTGCTGTGGTAACACAAGTATGATGGACAGTCTGTTTTTCACTTTTTAAAAGAAAAAAATAATCAGAAACAAACTACTAGCTACATCAGCAGTCTTTCCAGAATGTTAGCAATAATAAAATGTGCTTTTTAAACAAGGGACACTTTGAGGCCTAAGGGGGTTGACAGTGTCCCTTTAAAGTGATTTATGGAAGTTCTCTCTATCATAGACTCAGTTATTTTACCAGAAGAGATGGGAACATGGAGTATTACTAGCTATTTGAGAAAGCATTTATTGTGGATGTTTGTTTCTCGCTTATTTATAGATACTGACTGTATAAAGAGATCTGTGCTAGATACCTTTAAATGATTAGAGGAGAAGTGGGTGAGAATTAGCTTGTGGATAAATACAGTTGATATGCAGATATTTAAAACTGTTTAAGAGACAGATTATTCACTGTAATATTTCATTATTTATTTATTTTTTTTATTCCTATTTATGCTCCTCTGGACAGCCGCCTCTATCCGACCAACTCCCCCAGCCCCGTCCCCCGGAATCGCCGGCGCTTACCTTGTACCCGGCCCGGGAGCGGAGCCTACGGGGAGTCGGTCATCATCCTGCTTGCCGCCGGCTTTTTTTGCCTCCGGTTTATCACCCAGGAGCCCCAGGAGTAGGAACACTCCACGCACATGCGCCTACAGCCCCGGTTACAACCCCTATCCCCCACCCCATGGCCTAACACCTGGCCCCCTCTGAGCCCGTGCAGCTCCTAGCCTCCACTGGGGTCACCATTGGCCGAGGGATGCCGCATCACCTCCCCGGAGAGGAGAACCTGCCTGTCAGCAGCTCAATCCAGCTCCGCCCACCCCCACTGCCGATCTCCGACGACCCAGCCTCGTTCCCGAACCCAGGTTGCCGGCGTGCCGCGAGGTAAGGCGTCCAGTGCCTCAGCCCTCAGCGCCACCGGGCCGGTTGTAATATTTTATTATTTAAATGCAGATACAGTGTTCACTGAAGACAGATGTGTGTCTGAAATGTATGAATTAATATACACTGTACTACAGCACAGGTTATAAAAAATTCATGTTTGAAAAAAAGGATAATAAACTGAAAAAAATGTTTATCATTGGGTGAGTGGGCTCCATTACTAGCAATTTGTTACAAAAAGATAATTTGCCATTCTGTGTAGATGTTATTTCACTTTTACCCCCTGCTGGTGAAGTGACAGGTCTGAAGTGACAGCGCCTGTCAGAAAGTGGGAGTGTGATGATACTTTTCTATGTTTATGTTACATGGCCTGAATAGCTGTAAATAGTTCAGGAGTTTAATTATGGGTCAATAATTACACGGCTCTGAGCAGCCAATCAAATCACTATAATTTTTCCTACACATTATAAACCTACATATAGATACTTGCAAACAATGTAAAGAGTCAGCTAAAGACTGACAGTGTCTCTTTAAAAACTCTTTCCCTTGCATGATGGTTGGGGGTTGCAGCACTGAGAAAAAAAGGGGCAGGGTTATGCAAATGAAGCACAGCACAGAAATTAAAGGATTTTTTTTCCATGTGAAACAGCATTTTTTGACAGTCTGAAGAATTGGAGACTGATTCAGAATTCCTGCAGGTTACTACTCCCATTTGCTATGGCAGCCTTCCAAAAATCACTTTAAGCTTCTTAGGTGGGAATCCTTTTGGATTTTTACACCGGGGGCATTAAAACCTCCTGATTTAAATGATAGAATAGCTATACTCTCATTTATTAGTAAATAATGATGTTGCTTACTGATAAAGTAGGAACTACTAAATATCATGTATATTAATTTTGTCTTTAAGTTCTTTTTTCTCCAGGGTACGGAGGAGTGAGGATTAACATCCCTCTTGCACTGGTGGACTATCACATGGATTTGCGACAACCAGTGTTGGAATTTATACCATTTACTCATGATGCTTTTTGATGTATTGCAACCTACTGTCGTTTTAATGGTGGTTTATAGGTGCTTTATAGGTGCTTAATGTGTTATTTAATGATAACTGTCATTTAAACTTTTGTAACTGGGCGCTCTGTTTGAATGTGCACTCTGTCACTTTAAATGCTCTCCTTTTAAACCCCTTTGCATTTCACTCATCCATCCCCCTGATGACGTAGTAATTGTGAAAACGGTTGGGGTTCCTTTCAACAACCCAATCTCCGGGTGGTATGCTTTATCTATTTTCTGTGACATAAAGGTTTTTGTATGCAGACGAGTGGTGCCGGTATTTGTCTTGCATTGCTGGACTGTGTATTCATACCTAGCACACTCATGCAGTAAAGCTGTTTTATTTATTTAGCTTTTTTTTTATTTATTTTTTATTCAAACATTTAGTGACCGGGAAAGGCACACTAAGCCAAGGCTCGTCTCCAGGTGCAACCCAACTGTTGACCAGGTAAGCACACTAGACAAACATATGCCTATTTTCAGGTGCAATCCGGGAGTTTACATGGAATATGCAGACAAAAGACAAAGTTTACACAGGATTAAGCAAGATTTCAAGGGCTATACAGACAATGCAGGGTACAACAATGGAGCAAGTTCAGACACCATAAAGTAAAACAGTATTGCAGGAGGTCTCAATATAATAAAGCGGCAGACAAATTCAGAGTTATGCACAAGCATGGACCCAAGCCAATCTCGGCTGGCGACCATACATGAACAGTAAAGTGTTATCACAGATACAATGGAGGACACATTGCTTAGCTGCAGTTACAGGCCGCAGTGAGCCTTAGATGATTCCAAAGGGTGTTTCTAAAGCTATTATGAGAGATAGCAATGCAAGCATGTGCAGGAAGGGAATTCCAGGTCTGAGGTACACACGCAGCAAAGGCCCGATCACCAATGAGTGTTCTGGTTTTTGGGACAAGGAAGAGAGATGAGTTATTGGACCTGAGAAGATAAGCTGAGTTAGCAGGCTTAAGTAGCTTTGCTAGGACTGGAGGGGTGGCAGTTCTGACAATTTTGTCAGTGAAGCAGCCCAGTACAAACAGTCAGTGGTTCCCTGGAGAGAGCCATTTCAGTTTGTCGTATAACTCACAATGATGAGTGAGTCAGGGAGCAGGGAGGGCACAATGACAACTATTACTACAAGCAATATCCCACTTGGACAGACTGGCTTTAGTGGCATAATGAAGGTAATGAGCCCGTAACAAAGCATAGGGAGAAGTATACCTTCAGCCAGGGCATGACGCGCTACAAATGTGAGACAACTCCTAGCTATGTAAGCCATGCCCAGTTTACTATTGGATGCCTTACTCACATTTCTGATGTGCACGGAGAAATCAAGTTGAAGATCAAGGGTGACTCCCAGGTATTTTAGGGAGTCGACAACCCTCAATGGGGACCCATTCTCACTACCAACTTTCAGTGGCATAGAGCATGCTTTGATTTTTGCCAGGGTTCCAAATAGCATACCCTGAGTTTTCTTAAGGTTTAAGGCTAACTTATTGGCCAGGAGCCAGCTTTGAATTTTACCAAAGTTGGTCTGAAGGTGAGAGCTTAGGACACTAATGTTCTGAGAATTTGTTATGAGCACTAGGACATCTGTATATAGGGTTGTTTCACAGACAGCCGGGACCAAGGGTAAATCATTCACAAACAAGGAGAAAAGGATAGGTCCCAAGGACGGCCCCCTGAGGGACTACAGTTTTGACAGCAGTAGCCTCAGAGAGAACCTTGTTAAATTTAATAAGTTTCTGCCTTCCCCTGAGGTAATTAGTATACCATGCTAGGGTAGAAGCAGATAAGCCAAGAGTATGGAGTTTCGAGCACAGGAGAGTATGGCCAACCAAATCAAAGGCCTTCGAGAGGTCTATGAAGATGGCGCCCATCAGTTTACCCCGATCAGCAGCTACCCTGATCTCAAATGTAACTTTAGCAATGGCAAAGGAGGTCATATGACCCTTTCAAAAGCCATGCTGCACCCGAGACAGGTCATGGTTCCAAATATAGCCAGAGTTGGGACGCAACCACCTTTTCTAATAACTTGCTGATAGCAGAAAGAATGGCAATTGGCTGATAATTTCTGAGGAGTTTTGGATCACCTTGTTTAAATACAGGCACAATCTGAGCCACCTTCCAAAGGTCAGGGATAGATCCAGTGATAAGGGATGTGTTGAGGATGTGAGTAATTGGCAGGGCAAGGTAAGGAGCACCCAACGTAATGAGTTTGGGCTGCACGTTGTCATGACCACCACTGGCAAAGTGGGAGAGGCTTTCGAGGAGTCTGCAAGTCTCATTTATAGACACAGTTTTAAGGTATAATGGTGGTTATATTTCTAGTTCGGTTAAAACTCATACTCTTACGACTGAGAGTATTTGGATTAAACTCTTTCTGTCTAAACCAAACTTCATTATTCTTGGAACATGTTACCTCTCCCCAATTCACCTGGTCCTATTTTGGAGGCTATGTTATCTGAATTTGATGTTGCTAATCATATGGGTAAGAAACATAGAATTTGACGGCAGATAAGGACCGCTTGGCCCACCTAGTCTGCCCATTTCAAGGCCCATGTAAGGTCCTAATAACAGGTGACTTCAATATTCCTGACATAAATTGGAAGCTTTCTTCATCCTCCAGCTGTAAAGGAAATATGTTCCTGTCCACCTGTCTAGAACTTGACTTGAATCAATGGGTTACTTCCGGTACTAGAGGTAACAACATTTTAGACCTCGTCTTAGGTAGCGCTGAGCTGGATGTTAGGGACGTGAGAGTTTCCTCACCTATCGGTGGCAGTGATCATAATTCTATTTTTTTCACCTTAGAGATTCATACTATTTACAAACATAACTCTTCTCTTATATATTTTTATGATAAAGCTGATCTTCACTCCATTAAACAGTATCTTGATGATTTTGATTGGTCATCCATTTTTGTTAATCAATCACCTCATCAAAGTAGGGTCTCTTTTATGTCACTTCTATCTTCTCTTCAGGATACTTGTATCCCCTCTAAAATTAAGAACGCAAATGGCAAACGGATTCCAAGATGGATGAATTATAACATTAAACGATTGATTAAGCAAAAAAATAAAAAGTACCGTAAATATCTCAGACATAAAACTACACTCAATTGGGAGTCTTATAAAATATCTAATAAAAAATGTAAATCAGTAATTAGAAAGGTTAAATCTAGATGGGAACTGAAGTTGGCTAAGACTGCAAGTAAATCTAATTCTAAACACTTTTATTCATATATAAATTATCTTAGAAAAACACCGTGTATGGTGGGGCCATTGTCAGTTGACAACATCATTGTTCATGAACCTTCAACTATGGCTAATGTTTTCAATGGAGAATTCTGTAAAGTGTTTTCAACATCAGATGACCAAACCCCTCAGTCTATCATCAGTTCTTCTGATTCCCCTATAACATTTACTGTGGATCTTATTCTTACCAAATTACATACACTCAAAGGTAAATTTTGTCCAGGTCCAGACAATATAGCATGCCACTTATTACATCTCTTGGCTGAGCATGTTGCTTATCCATTAAAACTTCTGTTTTAACTTTTCACAGAAACAAATTATATTCCTGTAGAACGAAGGAGGCCTTAGTTGTCCCAATACATAAAAAGGGATAGAAACATCTCTGGGAAAACCATCGGCCCATCAGTTTAACTTCTTCCATATGTAAAGTATTGGAAAGTCTCCTTAAAGACATCATTGCCCCAGTCATCGATGCACATGATTTTCAACAACATGGCTTTAAGAGGGGTAGAAGTTGTTTAACTAACTTGCTCTGTTTTTATGAACAATTCAGCTCTCTGTTGGACAACAGGATACCTTGCAATGTAGTCTTTATTGACTTCAGTAAGGCGTTTGATACTATACCTCATTGGGCTTTAATTCATAAACTTAGGGGACTTAACATTAACACTTATATAATTGCTTGGATCACAAACTGCTTTGTAATAGGGCACAAAGGGTGATTATTAATGGTACTATTTCCAACTCTGGCAGAGTTGGGAGTGGTATCCCGCGGGGCTCTGTCCTTGGCCCTTGTCTTTTTCAAGCTTTTATTGCCGATCTAACCATTAATTGCCTTTCCTTTACAATAAAATATGCAGATGACGTTAAGCTTGGGGGACCCTGTTCTAACCTAGATCAGATATCTTGTATCCAGCACGATCTTGACATTGTTTCTAACCGGATTGTCAAATGGGGTATGAAACTGAATTCTACAAAGTGTAAAGTTATGCACTTGAGTTCTAATAATTCAAACTTTCATTATCTATTGGATGGATTAACACTGTGTGCAACTACTGATGAGAAGGATTTGGGAATTACTATTTCCAGTGATTTAACATACTCCAAGCATCTGCATTCAGTTATCAGTACATCCAATAAGGTTATTTGGTCTATCCTCCGTAATATTAGATCTAAAGATCGTGAGGTGTTGTTGCCCCTGTTCAGGTCCTATGTCAGACCCCATCTTGAGTATGCATCTTAGTTATGGTGCCCATTTAAAAAATCGGATTGTAACACCCTTGAAAAAGTACCGAGAAGGTATACTAAAAAAATATCAGGTTTACATTCCACTTCCTATGACTACAGGTTAGATTCTTTAGAACTCACGTCTCTTACTGTTAGACGCTTGATAAGTGACCTTCTATTCTTATATGATGTTGCTCATGATCCTTATGTTATGTCCGAGTTAGGTATATCTTTTAGGTCAGCTGTTCATGACACCAGAGGACACCTACTTCAATTGACTGACAAAACTTTTAAACACAATAATCGCAATTTTTTTTTACTTTAAGAACTATCGGTCCTTGGAATAAACTCCCATCATTTGTAGTTATGAGTAAAACAAAAGATTTGTTTAAACATCGTCTTGACATGTTGATAATGTCAGGATATAATTTGTCGTACTACTCTTTGGCCTAGTATAAGAGCACTATGGGCCTCCACCTACTAGCTCTTTTTCTCTACCATAGTATGAACCATAGTTGATGGACAGGCCCTGGCTGGGAATTGTCAGATGGGACAAGCTACTCCGTGGAAAGAAAAAGAGGTAAAGGCAGACAGGTCGGTGAACTGGGCATTGAAAGCATTCGCAATGGTTGAGGCATTATTACAATTAACATCACCAATTAACATTTCAGTAGTATGTACATTTTTGGCGCCACAAACTATATTTTTAATATTTTGATAGAAACTCCTAGGGTCTCTAGCAGAGGTCAGCAGAGCGGACTTACAAAATTCGCTCTCAGCAGTACGTGTGTTTTTTTTACAACCACTTCTTAGGCATCTGTATTCATGGAAGACAGACATCTCATGGGAGGGCTTGAACATAGCCCAACATTTATCCCTACACTTCATAAGGGAAAACAAAGTAATGGTTAGAAACACTAGAACATAAAAAGTATGTTGAGAACTGCCTATTGGCCTCATAGTTACTCTACAGTAAATACCTGCTTTCCACTTCTATGTTCCGTTCCAAGCACTGGATCCCCAGTTGGGCCACCAGGAGGCTCTGTACAGTTTTTATGGAAGCCCCTGTGAAGGATCAGCAACATTTCTATGACAGAAACTGTGCCTCCAGAACCCTCCACATGTGCCCATAATAAGCAGCAGAGATATTTCACCCAGCCATGTCACTGTCATGCAGGTCTGACCCTACAGCAGTCCCCTCCAGTTCCCCAGGCCAACATTTCATTACTTTTCTTCTGAGATTAACTCCACCTAGTGGAAGCCTTCCATGCAATTTGTCAGTGGTGGTAACATAGAAGGAAGGTAGTGGCAAGAATCAGGAACTGCAACATGGAAGTAAAGAAAAATGCACTGCAAAGCGAAAGAGTCAGGAGTTAAGGAGCTGGAAGGGCCTTACTGGATGAAAAATGTTATGGGTAGTCATTGCGCATTGTGACAGGGAGCCCTGCCACCTTGAGAACCAATTTTTCAGTGGAAGGCCTCGCCTCGTAGTCCCTACTCCTCCAGTGGGTTGTGCGGTTTTTGTCACGGGAGTGGTTTATTTATTTTTTAAAGTTCCGCCAGCAGAAGGTGATGCTAGGAGGTTCCAGTTAGTTGTGTTACAGGCGTGCACCATCGCGCTTGCATTGAAGCCGCGCATGGCAGCGCCGCACTAATAGTAAATGAGCCCTAAGCGCCTGCAGCGCCTCCGGTAGCTTTGGACTTTAAAACTAAATTAAACCACTTTCCGTGGCAGAAAAGCTGCTTTTTCGACTATGTCTAAACCGGAGGGTAAGGTTTGCAGGGGCGGGGAGCCTCTGCAAACCACAGCTTTCCTTTAACTCTATTGCAACAGTTCTTCTATTCCTTAGCCTAATCGATCCTTTGCAATTTCTAGTCCATAAGGTTGGCCACCTATGGGCACCCCCCCCCTTTTCTTGACTATGCTATAGTGTTCTCTTTAATTTTCCTTTTCCCTCTCAGGTCCTCGTACAGGGAGGCTATTGTGGTGACCTCTGAGCTGATGTAAAATAACAGGCTGTGTTCCTCATTGGTGGATTTAGTATGCAACAGTACTATGTCATAAAATACCTTGATGTATATGCCTTATGTGTATGAAACCTGTAAATGTTGAAAATACCACAGCACTAGGTGTTTTTCATAAAGGTAAAAAGTTACTAGGGGACTGTATTATAAAAATCAAATTAGTTGTGTTATTTAAAATGCTTGTAAATTACAGATTATTTGAGAGGCCCTTTGGCACCATGCATTCCTGCTTTAAGCTGAACAAGCCTAAAATTTCATGGTGATTTGCATATGGATCCTATTGCATTATGGGAGTATGTGTGATGTTGTGTTTCTTTGAAACGTGGCTGTATTGCCAGTGCTCTTTGGGGTAACCCTTGCTTCAGTGCTTCTGCACTTAGGTTCTTTGTCTTTAGCTTGTTTTTGTTTTTTTTTCCTTTTTGAGCTCCCCATCACCCAAACACACAAGACCAACACAGGGATGAAATAATTTCCACTGAAGAGCTAGATCAATAGATCAGTGAATCAGTAGGTGCTGAATAAGTGCAGAGGAAGGACATACACAGCATGTTGTTGCAAACTGATGTACTGTAGAAGGGATATACCATTGTTTAAGGTTATTTACTGTGTTTTAAACAAACATCACACAGAGATTGTGTGTTGGACCTGAAGATCTGTGTCTGGTCCATCTGTTATCCCACAACCCCCGCCACAAGCATGACATTTATCTGCCCACACTCCAACAGTCCATCAGCAGCCCTGGGAGCCCCTTCCTTCATGCTGAATCTGGGAAGATGTCACAGAAATAAGCCCACCATGACGGTAAACAACACAAGGGCACCAAGGAGCAGCAAGCAGTAGGGAAAATGGAAGGTGTCCCCTGATATTCTGACAGGAGTCCAGGCTAGTAAAAGGTAGGCAGTCCCCCTCCCATAGGTATAAATGGAGAAATGAAATAAAAAAAATGCAAGAGCTGGCTCCATGGTGGTGAGCAGCGGGTGACAGTACTAGCATGTTGGCAACTGGGGACTGCACCCCAAGCACATGACATCAGGGACGGAGACTGTCAGGGATGGCACCAGAGCATCTGTGAGTCAACTCTCCTCCAGCAGCGGTTGAGTGATACACTGCTAGGACAGCAGACTCTCGTGGGTGCATGGCGTATTGGATGACCTGTGTGACCACACGTTGGCTGGCATCCCCCCCCCTCGAGGACACCGGCGAGGTGCATACTGCAGTGGAAGGTGGGTGGAGGGATTCAGAACAGGGGAAAATGGCCTCCAAGTCCTCCCACACCACCCAACCCCGCCAACATGATACTGAAGTCACCTCAGTCAGCACTACTGACAGAGAAGAACCTCTTCTCCACAGGCAAGGAGCATGGAGTATCAAGAAGAGTTATTTCGGTCCCAAAATGCTGGAGGACCTGGGAGAGAAACATACAGATGTCATCAGAAAAACACCCATACTGCCCATCCAGTCTGCCTTTCCCTAGCTAACAAACTGAGCCCCTGCTAGTCTACATGTTCTTCCCTGCCCGACTGTACCCAACCACACTTTTCCTATATACCTGTTCCTTCCCCTCTTACAACCTCCCACTGTCTCAGTACGTATAACTTCATCAAAAAAGTTTGTCCCATTCTGCAACCACCCTTTTGGTAAAAGCTTACTTTCTGAAATATTTTGTGACCCTCCTTCTACTAGTTTCATGGACTTACCTCTGTTGTGTTACTACTTACTCTGAGCAAGTCAGATTGTCTACTCTGTTTTCCACTGAGGAACTTAAACATCTCAATCATGTCCCTTGGTTTCTTCCTGTCGTCTAAAGTATACATGTTCCGATCCTCCAAGCACTTCTCATTAATCCATCCTTGTTGCCCCCAGATTACCTTGGTGGTCCACCTTTGCCTCCTCCTCCAGTCTGTCATTATTTCTCATTAGGTGTGGATTCTAAAACTGAGAGGCAACCATGACTGGCAGTGAGAGGTGAGTTTGGCAGGCATCAGGGCCCAAACAAGCCTGGGGCCAAGTGGCATGTGTAGCACAAAGGAAGTTCCAGAAAAACATTTTCAATTTATGCACCATTACATACCCTTTTGTGTCACGCCATCAACTGTATCCTCTTTTCAGAATGGTATGTGTTTTATCTGTTAAAGGACAACTGCCAGTAATCTGCAAGTCTGTATTTTATGCAGAAGCTGTTTTTTCAAATACTGGTTCACATTTTGTTATCATTCTATCTTTAGTGGCTTCTTTGTAAACTCTATGACTGTTTCTTTGCTGCACGGTTCCTGTACTTTGCTACATGGTTCCTGTATATTTGCTGCACAGTTCCTGTACTTTGCTACACGGTTCCTGTATATTTGCTGCACGGTTCCTGTACTTTGCTACACGGTTCCTGTTGTTTGCTACTTGGTTCCTGTATATTTGCCCCTAATGTATAGCATCAACATCTACTTGCCTGTGTACAGAATATTTTGAACGATATATAATGAAAAATTCCTCTCCCTGCTTCTCCTGGTTCCTGTAAAATTGTTCCTACTACAGAGTCAAATAGTATTTATAGATATTTATTTGAATGTGTGCTGTTTTCGAATGCAATGCATTGAAAATTGCTCTCTCTGTTTCTCCCATTTAGCCTCCACTCAGATGGCAAATGGAAACAAGCCCTATTTTGACTGTCTTTGCTCACCTGGTAAAATAGGTTTCAAATAAAAAAGCAATTAATAAACACACTGGTGTTAAGCACATTTTAGAACTGTGTGATGTAGTTTATATCTTTGTTAAGCTCTTACATAGTTGTCACAATTTATCAGCGTTCTACTGAAGAACTCTGTGGCTAGAAGGGACATAAACTACATCACACAGTTCTAACATGATACCAACCACCAGTGTGTAAGTCAGAAACACCAACTAAATTAACAAAAAGACCAGTAAAGATCAGAAAACAACAGAACTAGAACCTATAGTTAAAAACAGTTTGTACCAGAACAAATTACTTACAAGCTCAGTGCAGTTCTCCTTCAAATAAATGTTATTACTTTGTTTTACTAATCACAAATTTGTCTTGCATTCTCCCTCATCACTGTGTACTGTGGTCTTTCTGCAAGTTTCCTGGTCAGTCAGTGACGTCACATACTACAGTTCAGTTGTATTCTCTCCACAGTGTAGAATAATGGAACTGGCATTATAGCAGCAGTAAACAGTGAAGAAGGAAGCTTCAAGGCTGACTCAGTGCATTAAAAAGTATACAAAACAGCAACTCTTATCAGAAGAGGGGATACCATTTAAATGAAGACATATGAGAATATTTTCCTAGGCCCTTTAATCGCTTCATGATAAGCTACATCCTACTGCTAGGCACTGTCATATAATCGTGACAAACAAAAGAGAGCACCCTCAGAGCAACTGCCAGCTCCAGCTAGCAACCAAAATCAAAAACAAGCACACTCCAGGAATAGACGCCACATGTCACGTATCAAGTCACATAACTGCGTTTGTTGGCAAATGCATGAAATAAAAAAAAAGGCAAAATTAACAAATGTAAACGAGTGAGAGTGCCAACACCAAACACCCTGCCACTGTCATATACAATGGTCCAGCACAACAATTTTACTGGTTGATATAAAGTAGTAAAGCAATCTGTGACTCTAAACTGGATAGTCTATATCGATTCCTATTTTATGTAAAGGCTATACAGAGCATAATGCAACCTTATTCAGTGTTCTATAGGACAGTTCTACCGCTGCACTGAATATCCTTATAAGACAGTATATCCCACTTACGATAGCAATACTATAGAATGTCCATTTGTATTTTACGGTGTCTGTTTTTTTCCTACACTGTCCGTCATAATACTAAATCTTACATCCAGCCACATATGTTGTGCATCTATCAAGCTTACACAACACTGTTTGACTTATGCTAGAGATGTTTAGTACAGAAATTGAAGCTAATTAGAGAGCTTGTTGCCGCCTAAAGTGCTAGCTATAACAATGTCAAACCAAGGATGCTAAAACCGTTGGGTAAATACCTTGTACCGCCAATAAAAATACTCTTCATAACCTTTCCCTTCATTCCTAAAGAATACTGGCAATTTTGAAAAAGCTACTTAACCCATCCTATACAAAACAGGACCTACACTGAACCAAACAACTACCGCCCAACCTTCTTACTTACTGTCAATGCTTAGCAAAGTACTTGAAAAACAAGTACTGTACATAGAGCTGACCGGAGTACATCCTCACGGACAGTATCCTCTCTGAAGCATGAACAGGATTCTGACCCAATATCTCTATTAGCACAGCATTAACTAATGACCTAATGACTGCACTAACAACAGTACTAGACTCAAACTGTTGAACGGAGGCAATTTTTATTAATCTTACCAAGGCCTTCCACTCCATCAGCTATGGTATCTGGATCCAAGAACTACAAACATTTGGGGTTTCCATAAGAAATATTGTCCTGGTTTAAAGAACAGCTATCCATTACATCACAGGTAGTAATGACCAATGGAGCAACCTGTTAATCTGATGCAAAATGTCAGTGTTCCTCGGGATCTAGTCTAATCCCTTTGCTATTTAATATACATTTTTTTGTCAGTGACTTTCCTCCTGTCTCAGATGCTAATATTCAGCTGTGTTAACAGTGCTGTCTTCTTTGTCGTTGCCAAATTAATCACCATGATCAGCACTGCACTACAGTCAGTCCTTGGCGTGACACAGTACTGGATGAACAATTATTTGTTTAATATAGTTAAATATTTTTTTCCAGGAAGGTATACTGAGACAAAGTTAAAACTTTTCCAGATATGTCCTGGGAAAGGGGGAAGAGGAATAAATAACCAGAAAGGGCAGATATTATAAATACATTGCAGTACAAGTGGAAGAAGCAATAAATAGGACATACTGCAGCACAACGGAATAAAGCTTAACAATATAAACTATGAGGGATGATCATCACAGATGAGAAGGCAAGCATCATAAATAAGTCAACACAAAAAACAACCAGCGGGGAAACAAACCGGTAAACTGAAGGAGAGAGGGGAGAAAAGTTAGGAACAACAGCAGCATTGAGCAAAATGAACATGGAAAAAAGCTTCAGGGCAGAAGAAAAGGAGACTGGGCAGAGGGACAGGAGAAGGCAAAACCAGAGAAACAGGGTTCATTCATGTCGTAGTGAAAAATATGTTGCCAATTACAGCATCAGCAACATGCCGCTCGACATTACAGTACCAGGCATTACATTTCCCCGGAGTTACAGCACCACAACTAAATATAACCTCCTCGGGCGTGGGCATGCCCCGAGTGGGTAGAAACTATGTGGGGGTAAAGTGGTGCCAGGAGTGAGGGGTGATCTAAAATCAAGATCGTCCCTTTCACAGTCGCCCTTGTTGTGGCACCGTAATTGCAGCGACAAAATTCAGTCGCTGTTCTAATGGTATACCGAGAAATGGCAGCCTAATGGAAAATGCTGCCTGCCCAATAGAAGTCTTAACGAAGAGGAGAGTGAAGGAGTGAGAGTTTAAGTTCTTAACTGAGTATGAGGACAGGAGTAATCGGGCAAACAAGTAAAAAGCCAAGGTAGATGGGGAGGAAACCAAACCAGAATCTACCAACAAGGGGGAAGACAATGGGAGATGTAATGATTATCCAGAGAAGAAGAGTATTACGTACAGTGGTGTGTACAGAAAGGGCATTCTAAAGCAAACTGACAGAAAGAGTGGAAAAGGTTCTAGTCTGGCCAGGGCAGATTTAAGTGTTGCACCGTTAACCACATCCCTGTGGTCCAACTCAAGAAGAAACAATTTTACAACAATCTCTCTATTAAACTCTGGTCAGAGCCGATATGGCTGTGGAGAGCTTTTTAGGAGTGGCAAGAGCGTGGAAAAGAATATGCGGTGCTTTCGCTGCACCGGAGTCAGCCGTAATGCTGCAGCAATTACAGTACTGTGCATGTGTGATACTCGCACATGTGAAGTTTTCCCTGTAGTCAGCCCTGCACAACATGGCAATGCTGACATAACTATGTATGTACGATAGGCATGCATGAGCAGTTCAAGTCAACATCACCATGTTGCACACGGTGTCCATCAGTTGCAGAACAGAAAAGTACTGCGCCGGGAAGTGGGTGTGTTTATGTGGCCCGTGGAGGGGAAGGGCTGCATAAACAGAACCACTGGAAACTATGTCGGAGCACTGTGACAGCACATCAGACAGCAATCTGGTTATATGCTTCCACAGTGCTGTTATTCAAATCTGATGATGGCATAACATCCATGAAGCTTGGCCCATGCAGCTGTACAAACCAGACTCAGGAGGAGTCTATTAACAAACTAGAGATCTGGTCTGGGACTTGCTCGTCATCACAGTCACTTTCTCATTCTTTTCTAAGCAGTAATTTCTGGCAAATGTGCCTTAACCATATTGATCTCAGTGCTGGTAGACTACTTCTGGTTTTCCCCTGATTGTATTAGGTGGGGGTAGTGGCAGTCTTGAAGTGGTAGCTGCTGGTGGTGGCATGCTCTGGAAAAAGTGGTCCCCATGCTCATCTGCACATTTTAGAAATTATGCCTTTCCTTGTTTTTGTTGTAAAGAAACTGACCCCTTTAACACAAAAACAAGGAGTCAGTTATGGCCTCCACCCCCCCTTTTTTGCTTCAAGTGAGGAATATCATTATGGGTTTGCATCAGATGTACAGTGGCAGTCATAGATGCAAAATATTGTTAAACAGTAATCAACTGTATATAAAAGCTCTTTTTTTTTGAATGTGTGCTTTCTTAATGTTGTCAATACCACTCCACCCATGTGTACTCTGCCCCTGGATTTCTGTACCCCAAGTGCATTATTTTACATTTTTGTGTTCAGGACAAAAATGCCTTTCAAATGAGGGTAGTCACTAATCTAAATTCTTTATAGTTTTTTGTTTCCTTGCGTCTGTGCAAGAAACATCTTGTGGTAGAACGACATTTCTGAGGTGTGTCAGGGACGAGTCCAATGCACAGCAATCTACAATGGGCTTGTCCCTGGCAGACCAATGAGCATGTAACCAGACTGTGACACTAGTCACAGTTTCACAGCTGGAATCTGTTCTCTAGTTGAAAGAAATAAAGTGCTCAAATGAAAGAACTTCATTCCATTCATTCATGCCCTTACTGAGCTTACTGCTGGTCTCCCCATCCATCCTGCAGATGTCTGGGTACCCAGCCATACACTGCATCCCCCACTCTCTGTGCCATAAGCAACAAACAGTCCTAGCCATAAAGCACAAATAAATATTATTTATCCTTCCCCAGACAGATGTTCGCGTTGAACCTGTTTGTGTCTCTGTGTGAATGTGTGTTCTTGTCCATAAGCTCCTCTCTCTCTCTCTCTCTCTCTCTCTCTCTCCAGTGCTTCATGTGTGCCACATTGCCCAGCCTGAGCATTGCCTTCTGTGATGATACCCATTGACTTGCCCCGTAGATCTCCTAGTCTCCATGCTGCCTCATTGTGCCCCCCACCCCGTCGCACAATACAAGGAGCAAGAGTGCAGAGAAGTGAGGCAGCATTGCCTGCAGAGCTGCAGCTTAACCCTGAATGGTGGGGGGGGGGGAGACACAGGCTGCAGGGACAGAGCCTGAGAAGGAGAGGCAGCAGTGCCCCCCTCCTCCAAAAGAGAGCACAGGATCAAAAGAGGTGGTGAATGATACCAGTGTCAGGGACAGAGCGGAGAGAGAGCCCCCAAACAGTGACAGCAACATGCTAAGATGTGGTGAGTAAGCAAAAGGAGTGATCACCAGGTGACAGGCTGTCAGTATTGCAGCACCACCTTGGCAGCATGAAATTGAGGGCAGTGCAATGTAGTGACCATAACCACAATGACCGGTGGCTCCCAAACCTGCACCTGAACAAACATTTAATGGGTGGCCTGTCCCCTAGCAGAGTCTACTCCCCCCAACCCCTGAGAGAGACACAGCAACAGTGAGAGCTGCTTCCAGTGTGGCATATATGTGCAAGTCCAATCTGTTCCAGTCAGAGACAGTGTCAAGTCCCCCCCCCAAAACAAAAAGAGAGAAGTGGAGCACAGTGTGCACCTGAGCTCAGTTGCCATCCATTTTATTTCAGCTCACTCTTCCAGCGCCTTGCTGTTGGTCTGACTCTCTGTTTGTCTTTCTGAAGCTCAGTGGAAGCAGACAGCACATACAGAGAGGCAGAGAAAGTGGCAGCAAGAGCCATGTGACCGGGACAGAGAGCAGGGCTGAAGAGTTTTCTTTTCACCGTGGTGGAGCGGACGTTAAAGATAAGAGTGAGAGACCAGGAGAGAGACAGTGTAAAAAAAACTTGGTGCATCTGTTCCACCACTGCACAAAAGGAGCACCCAGATAGAGCCAGAGACAAATACGTAGGTCACATAACTGTACCTTCACATTGACTAGCACAGTGTAGGATGCACACTGGATGGGCACCCCTGGGTAGCTGCAGCTCCCTACACCTCCAGCTCACATCAGCACATATGGAACAATCTGCAGTAGCCACAGACTGATGTAGGTTACTCATCTTCCCCTCCACACCCATCCCACTCCACACAGATTGGCACACTGACAAGGTGACCTCCAGGTGGGCAGCCCAAGATAAACTGTGGACTGTGGCCTGGCAGAAGTTGGTGATTGGTGCCCACTCCACAACCGTCCCACCACTGCACATTGGCTGCCCGAGCCAGAAATGTGAGTTGTACATTTGTCATGCCACACCTGTTTCTATCTAGCCTGGTGGGTGCCAGGTGGGTGGAAATGGGGTTGCAGTCCAGATCCACTGAGTGGCCCAAGACCATTGGCACCCAACACATCTTTCCACATTTTTTTTTTTTGTACTTTCTATTTTTCCCTCCTCTCTCCCCTCAACTCCAGTCTCCTTGGGAGTACCTAGGAGTCATCCCACTACAGTTCGCTCCTACCTGGTCAATCCTCTGTCGCCCATGTAGCCTCGGTTTGCCCCTCCCCCCCCGGGCAGGGACGGGGTGGGCTCCAACACTCCAGAATTCTCTGGCAGCATCGGTCGGAAGGATGCCAGGAGGGTGGCCGTAAATCGTGGGCAAGCTCCGGTTCTCCGTCTCCGCCGGAGCTCAAGGTTTCTTTTCCCTTTTTCCCTGGGAGTGGCCAGCGCCCTGACGTCAAGGCCTCACCAATGTCTGCCACTCCCTGCCCCTTCGCTACGCTTCTCTGATGCTTGCTGTATCTCCGGCTTCTGCCAGAGGTCAGCCGAGCAGCGAATAGGGACCCCTATCCCTCCCAGAAGAGGAGAGCTGTCTTCCGGACACTCGATCCTCTCCCTACCCTGCCAACCCCCAGCAACGCGGGCTCGTTCCCGAACCCGGATCACCGGCGTGGTGTGAGGTGTGGCGTCCAGCGCCTCAACCCTCAGCGCCACTGGGCCGGCATCTTTCCACATTTCTGCACATGTGAAGCATTTTCTCCTTCCATTCCACCTCCTGCACATTAGGAGCACTCTGCCGGAGCCAGTGACAGTTGTAGTTCACACATCTGTCCATCTTCACCTATCCGAGTTCCATGAAAGCTGGCACTGGCATTGGGTGGGCTCCAGACAAGTGGCTCTGGAAGAATGATGCCTCTTCCCTCATATCCCACCTCCACACAAGGGTAGCACCCTGCAGCAGCCAGTGATACAGATACAAGTTGCACATCTGCCCCTTCATACCCATCCCTGCTCCACCAGAGCTAGCATGAAGGTTGGAGTGGGCTTTGGGTGACTGGCACTTCCTCACCCTATGCCACACCTCTACACTTGCAGAACACTCTGCTTCAGCCAGAGGCTCTACCACCTAATGTGCTCTACCCATCGAAAGCACTCTGAGGTACTGAGATATAAAAATGTGGATCTTGTATCTGCCCCTCCACAACTGTTCCCACTCTACTGGGTGGGTGGGGGGTAGGATACAGTGGGTGCTCCTGAGTGACTGGTGCCCCCTCTTGCACCCCCACCTATCAACCTAATACTTTACAGCAGCCAGAGAAGAGATGTGGATTGCACGTCCGCCCCATCATAAACTGTGCCCATTCCAAAACGTTTCACACACAGGCTGGAGTGGGGTCTAGGATGGTAGAAACATGGAAACATAGACTTGACGGCAGATAAGGACTGCTTGGCCCACCTAGTCTGCCCATTTCCCTACCTACAGGATAAGATGCAGATCCTAGTTAACCAACAGCCTATTTCTTCCTACCCACCCCCCACAAGAATTGCTTTATGTCTGTCCCATGCATCCTTGAATTCTCCCACAGTTTTAGATCCCACAACCTCCTCAGGAAGGCTGTTCCATGCATCCACCACCCTCTCTGTGAAAAAATACTTTCTCACATTGCCCTGAGCCGCCCCCCTCAATCTTCAAATTGTGTTCCTTGTTCTTGCACATCTCTTTTTCTGAAAGATGCTACCCTCTTGGATTTTGTTGATTCCACTGAGGTACTTAAGTTTCTATTATGTCCCCCCTCTCCCTCCTTTCCTCAAGGGTATACATATTAAGCTCCTTTAGTCTCTCCTCATATGGCTTCTCTTGCAGACCCTGCACCATTTTAGTTGCCCTCCTCTGGACCGCCTCCATCCTGTCTATGTCCTTGCAGAGATGAGGTCTCCAGAACTGGATGCAGTACTCCAGATGGGGTCTCACCAACTGTCTGTACAGAAGGATAACAACTTCCTGTTTTCTGCTGGTGATGCCTCTCCCTATACATCCCAGTACCCACCCAGCCTTCCCTACTGCCTCCTCACATTGCTTGCCAATCTTAAGGTCATCTGATATGATTATTCCCAGGTCCCTTTCCATTTTTGTTGTTGTTACTACCTCCCTCTGCATTGTGTAATCTTCCCCTGGGTTTTTGTTTCCCAGGTGCATTATTTTGCACTTCTTTGCATTGAATCCAAGCTAGCATACTTCTGACCACTCCTCCAACCTTGCCAAGTCCCTTCTTATCCTTTCCACGCCTCCTTGTGTATCAACACTGTTGCAGATCTTTGTGTCATCTGCAAAGAGGCATACTTTTCCTTCCAGTCCCTCTGCAATGTCACTTATAAAGACATTAAAAAGGACTGGACCCAGTGCTGAACCCTGCGGTACCCCACTAGTAACCTCCTTTCCTCAGAGTGGACTCCGTTTACAATTACCTTCTGTGTCCTGTTGTCCAACCAAAGTTTGACCCAGGCTACCACCCTGGGACCCACTCCCAGGCTGCTTAATTTGTTTATTAATCTTTTGTGTGGGACTGTGTCAAATACTTTGCTAAAGTCTAGGTAGGCCCTGACTACAGCCCCTCCCTAGTCTGACATGACCTTCCCGCTGTGAACCCATGCTGGCTTGGGTCCTGTGCCCCACTGGCTTCTAGATACTCAACAATTCTTACCTTCAGAAGCAATTCCATCACTTTCCCTACCATAGAGATAAAACTGACAGGTCTGTAGTTTCCTGCCTCTGTCTTGCTCCCACTTTTGTGAAGGGGAATCATATCCGCCTTCCTCCAGTCCTCAGGTACCACACCATCCTCCCATGATTTGTTAAAAAGGGTAGTCAGTGATGTCACTAGTTCTCCCCTTAATTCTTTTAGAATTCTGGGGTGAATCCCATCAGACCCCATTGCTTTGACCACCTACTAGTGGCCATTAAGTGACTGTTCCCCCCCCCATCCCACCTCCACACATGGGGAGCACTCCTCCCCCTCCATGCCTCCTTTGCATATGGGGAGCAATTCTCCTTCTCCAGCCCTCTTCCACATGGTGGACATACTGTCTTGTGTAATGCTGTTTGGTCTCAATCCTTGTTGAATACAACATTGTACATATTGTACATACTAATGTAAAGAAAATTGCTTTATTTTAATTTATTTTATGTGTCCTTACTTTTTGTATCTCACACCATGTATTGTCTTTATCACTGCTTGTACAAGGGACCTCCTTGCAAATGAGCTTACTCAATGGATTTTATCCCTCCACAATAAACTTGAAGTTGAACTTGGAAAGCACTCTTCCATCCATTCCATCTCCACACATAGGTATCATTGCTCCACCTCCATCCCACCTCCATACATTGTGAGCACTCATCCCCTGACCCCTCCAGTGCTTCTCCCACTACATTTTTTTGTTAAAACTCAGCTTTATTGCTATGTCACAGCATAACTGATACATGTAAATGGACAGGCATCACAGAAAGATACATGAGTACCTGAGTAACAGGTATACATGTTCAGGCTAACATGACTTCATGGTTCTAGTTGATATTGAGGGCCATAAGGGCCTCCTATAACAAATGTCTAAGTCATTTTTATGTTTGCTTGCACGCATGTGCAAGAAACATAGTGCCATCATCCGAGTTTTCGGAGGTGTGGCAGCCCTCTTCCAATTCAGTCAGTGTGTTTGCAGGCGCGGCCGCAGTTCTCCAATGCCTGCTGAGCTGTCTATGACAGCTCCAAAATGCAGTGGCATACAGTTGAAGGGAGTTACGCTCAGTGAGCAGCGATCGGATATCGCCTGCTCATGCGCGCGCCTCCCTACACACACACACACACACACGCGACGCACGCTATGCGTTTTGGTCCCACGCCACACTATATAGCCGACTGGGGGTGCCTAATCCCCGCCGCCGTGCTGCGCCCGCCCAAACATATTTTCACATGCCACGCTGGGTGCCCATCCAAGCGTGGCTACATCAGTATAGCTGGCGGGTGCCCAATCCCCCATCGGCTCCATTGTCTACCCCAGAGTACGGGTGCCACACTGGGAGCCCACCCCAGCGTGGCAACAGATGTATGGCCGGAGGGGTGCCCAGTCCCCATCGGCTCCATGCCCCAACCAGTTGTCCTTCTGCCACACTGGGAGCCCACCCCAGCGTGGCAAGCGCTCCGTGTCGTCGTCATTAAAAAAATCTGAAACTTAAAACGGTCCCTCGCTGTGTCTGCCCCCACGCCCACCCACTGCGCACCTGCCTCCCCACCCCCCCACCCATTTTACCTCCGGACTCCGGTAGCGATGATCTTCGGTGGACTGGGAACACGTCTGCACTCTTCAAAGCCGACCGCGAACTGAGGAAATGCCGGTAAGCTGTATAATGGGATAGATAGGGTTTTTTCAACTTTGCTGCATATCTCAGGCATTTTTTGGAATTTTTGCACCAAATTTTCAACATGGGGTTTTTGGGACCCCTTCTCATGAATGCTCTCACTGTCATGGCGTTAATCAGGCCCGAAGGGTGATTTCGCAGTCACTGCGCGAAATCACCTTTCGGGACCGAGTAGCAACGACACTGCCACTGTTCATAAGATGGGCTCTCAAAAAGCCTATGTTAAGTTCATGGCTCTAAAATGTACAATCTTCTGGTCTATGGCGTTGCGCAGTTCCTACGCACACTCGTAAGTTTGAGAATTTTCAATATTTTCACTCCAGATTTTCAACATTGCCATTTTATTACACTTCCTTATGAGCAGTACAGCTGTCATTTTTCACATCTTGCCCAAAACGTGTTTCGCCATATGCAGCCCACAATGGCGCAGTCGGTTTGCTTAAATCAATGTATGGTACACATTAAGAAAATCACAGTGACACTGTTCGCGAGCACCGTCTTAAAATGGCTATGTTGAAAATTTGGTGAAAAAATTCCTAAAAATGACTGTTTTACGAGCGTGCATTGCGCAGTTCCTTCGCACGCTCGTAAGTTTGCGAATTTTCTATATTTTCACTCCAGATTTTCCACATTGCCATTTTATTACACTTCCTTATGAACAGTACAGCTGCCATTTTTCACATGTCGCCCAAAATGTGTTTCCGCACATGTAGCGCACAATGGTGCAGTCGGTGTGCGAAAGCAATGTTTGGGACAGATTAAGAAAATCACAGTTACATTGTTCATGAGCAGATGTCTTAAAATGGCTATGTTGAAAATTTGGTGACAAAAGTCCATAAAATGACTGTGTTACGAGTGAGCATTGAGCAGTTTCCACGCACCCTCGTAAGTTCATGACTTTGTAATATTTTCGGTCCAGATTTTCACCAGTGGCATTTTTCCACACTTCCTTATGAACAGTACAGCTGTCATTTTTCACAACATGGCCAAAATGTGTTTTCACACTTTCAGCGCAGAGATGCGTGGTCGCTGTGGGAAATCATTGTTCGGGACAGATAAAGAAAATCACAGTGACACTGTTCATGATCGGAAGCACCAAAATGCCTGAGTTGCCAATCTGCTGTAAAAAATCCCCAAACTAATTACATTACGGGTGTGCGTTGCACAGTTTCTATGCATGCTCATGACTTCACCAGTTTTTTTAATATTTTTACTGCAGATTTGCAACACTGCCATTTTTTACACCTCCCCATGAACAGTACAGCTGTCATTTTTCACATCCTGTTCGGAATGTTTTTGTACTCGTGGTGCTAAATGCCGTAGTTGCTGTGCATAAGCAGCTGTCGGCTAACAAACTGATATTGCCACTGCTCATGAGGTGGGGGTCTCAAAAAAAAAATGTTGAAAATTTGGAGTGAAAATACCAATGAATGCCTGAGGTGTTAGGGTTTCCAACCATAACTCCCCACCCTGTAGAGAATGACAGGCATCAGGTGTGTGACTTGGGATTCTTGCCTGTAATGCTCATACCATTCCACACCCTGCAGCCAGTGAGAGGCATCGGTATGCCTTGGACTCTTGACCCCAAAGTTCACCCCATTCTCCTATACCGCACCCATCTCACCATATTTCCTGATGGAATGGGGTGCGCACAAGAGCCAAAGACCCCAAGGCACACCGTGACACTTGTCGGTGTCTGCAGGGTAGGGTGTGGTGAAATGGCGTGGCCGTTATGCCTGACGACCCAAAGGCACACCCCAATGCCTGTCACTCTCTGCAGGGTGGTGGTGGGGTTGGCTTCAGTTCAATACTTCACTGCCATTCCTATTACACAGCTCTGTAACTTCTACACTACTAATGCCAATGCCAGCAAGCAAACATTCGGCATTGACAAATGCTTGTTATAGTGTAGCTATGACTTCCAGAACTCTAGATATCAGTGTCTTGTCTCTCCTACTACATTTCACCTCCTCCTCCTCCTCATGGAGAGCACTTCTCTCACTGCATCCCACCTCCTGCACATAAAGAGCACTCCTCCCCCTCCATTCAACTTCCACACATGGGGAGCTTTCCTCCCACTTCGTATCAGCTCTGCACATGTGGAGCAATCCACCCCTTCATCCCACTGCCCCTACATGGGGCGCATTGCTCCCCATCATCCCGCTCCTACACATGGGGATTCCTCCACACATTTGCATCACTCCTCTTCTACCACCATCCCACCTCTGCATATAGAGAGTACTCCTAACCCCATTCCACCTTTACACATGGGAGCACTCTGCAACAGCTAGAGACAAAGATGTCAGTCAGGCATCTGCCTTTCCACACCTATTCCCACGCCACATGATAAGCTCCAGGTTGGTCAGAACATCGATGGAGTTGAGATGTAATGAGTGGGTTGCCCTGGGAAACAGTGCCAATGCCCCTCACCACCTCTCTGAATGAGAGAAGTCCCCCCCCCCCGAATCAATCTTTATACTTTTCTCCACTCACCACTTTTATGCTGATTATCCTGTTTGCTTGCTTTACCAGTCACTCCTCTCCCAAGACAGGGCTACAAACCACTAGGACAGGGCAGATTTTTCCTCAACCCCTCCTTTCTTCTCTACGGACCACACCACCAGTCCAGCCAGCATCCAGCACAGTCAAGAAGATGCACTGCACGTTACTCACAGCTCGGCACTGGACAGGTCAGTTCTTTCTCTAGTAGACCATACTTCAAGTTCTCCCACAGTTCAACTGAGGCTAGAGAAGGGCAGCACCCAGTCCCACTCTACCACCATGACAGTCAACAGGACGCCACAACTTGCTCGGTGCTGTACAGATGATGCAGCACAACTGAGGCTAGAGAAGAGCGGCACACAGTCCCACTCTACCACCACGACAGTCAACAGGACGCCACAAGTTGCTCGGTGCTGTACAGATGATGCAGCACCGCAGCACGCTCACTAGTCTGTCTCACCAGGCTTCTCCTGCTCCATCTGATGTCTCCATCTCCCCTAGCCATAAATGGTCCCGTGCATGCACATTGTGTTGCAACTAGCTCCAGCCACTATGGAGACTGCTGAGACACTGAGTTTTTTTAGCAGCTGAGCCTGAACAAACCAGAAAATAAAATACAGGAATTTGAAATTTTCTGAGATAATTTCGGGGGGGGGGGGTAAACACCCTGAACACCCCCTGCCTATGCCCATGCAATCCACAACAGTTCAGACACATGCAATGCTTACACTTAAAGGCACTCCTCGAAGTCCAGCCAGCCTCCCTGCCTACACCAGCACACAAATGAACACCAACCACGACCCCTCCCACTTCCTCTGCAAGCAGCAAGGATTCCTCACTCTCAAGCGGTCAGTCCTGTACAAGTAGCAGAGTTGGCGGTCCGGGGTTCCAGTCGGACCAGCTGCTGTAATGGAGCTTGAGCCTGCCTGAATACAACAGGACAGCTAAACTGAGTCCCCTTAATCCCTACAGATGGAAGGCTGCTGCACAGATGATTACTACAGCCACTCAGGCACCACAGGGGATTTAAAACAAGAGCTGGACTATGGCAAACAGCCTGCCATCTGCCTCCTCCTCCTTCACTGACTGCTTGCAGCACTTGCCCATTTCCTCCTCTGCTACCAGTGCTCACCACTGGTCAGTAGTGTCACTGTGTGGCCCCCATTGGAGTGGTCAAGCGAGCTCCTCAACTTGTTACTAACCCCCGCAACCGATACTCTCTTTTGACTTCCTTCTGTGTTGGTTGCATATGCCTGTTTTCAAACACCCAATAAACTTTTTTTTTACTGTCTACTTAGATACAGAATATTAAATATATCAAAATAAAATATAATTGCTTTGAGGAAAATGGAAGGCTTTATTATGGCTCAGTTTTAATGTATGATTGGAGAACGCCAAAATCTCATCTTGACTGTTTTTCTTCCGTAATACTATTTTGTATTTTCAGGTTAAATCAAATCAAATAAAATATGATTGTTTTTTCCTTTTTTTGAAAAGATAGAAACTTTTGTTATTGCTCTTTTTGGTTTGATCCATGCACACCGAAGCACTGAAGCAGTGAGATCACCACAATTTTGGCAGTTGTGCACCATTCCTCTGATCCTAAAAATATGTATCACAATGGTTGTATAATTGTAGCTCTTTATTCAAATGGATTTAATTCATTATAATTACACATTAAGAAGAATGGTCTCAATGAGTTCATTTAAGGTTTCATAATTTGACCTTTTGCAATTTTAATGACCTCCCAATCCTGAAGTCTTTAATTTGTTTTATCTAAACATTCCTTTGCTCAGTTCATCAATAGTCCAATAAGATTTTGAATAAAGTTACTTTAGAACAAAAACTGTATACACTTTGGGTTTGATTTTGTGCAAATATTAACTTCTCTCCAAGTTGAAAATGCAAAGGAGATTAGCTGTACATGCATTTGTATTTCTCCACATTTTTACTGTGGAAATTTAAAAAAAAAAAATCTGAAAAAAATAACACTTGACCTTTTGCACAGGTCTTGAACTCCCATAAAGGGAATGGTTTAAAACCTATTTAGGAATAATTCAAGAGTTATCCCAAGATCAAGATTTAATAAACTATAAATTTAATGTGTTTTAAGAGGACATATAAAATGTAGACTGAACTTCATTGTGTTCACTGATATAAACAGAAAGTTTCTTTATTGTTTTATAACATATTAGATTGCAGTATTTATTTCGAATGTTGTGGCCATGAGGATGGTGTGTACAGTGTATGTGTGTGTGTGTGTGTGTGTGTGTGTGTGTGTGTTTGCTGTAGCTCATAATATTTTGTTCCCAAAAAGCATAGTAGAAAATGCCTGCTGATTGCTATATATTTCATCTGGATACTTCACAGAAGACCTGGCTTTTGTCTAAGACAGTGATTATCAGATAGCGTCTTAAGAGGTTAAAAAAACTGTAACTATTTTTAGATTTGCTGGGAAAGGATGACATGTATGAGGTATGAATCTTTCTTGAAAGACAATATCTGCCCAACTGAAGCTTGTAGCAAGAACATATTTAAATGCTAAATATTTAAATGTGCAAATTGTTACATTTCGAAGGGGGTAAACAAAGTTCTAGTTTAATAGGCAACAAAAATTTAACACGCTGTTTCAGTTTCTTAGTGGCCATCTGATAAGCAGCCTAGAGTTATGTATCCAACATTCTAAACAGAAAGAAGGAAGTATTTTATTTCAGTTGGCATAGTGATTTGTGGATGTGGAAGGATACACTGAAAACTCCAAAATGTGTGTTTCACGATACTCCATTTTCCAGCTACAGATAGCAAGATGGCTGTAGGCTCCGCCCACAACCATAAAAAGGAGAGAAATATGGGCTTTGTTCTTGTACAGTGCACCAAGTTTCAAGTTAGATTTTTTTTTGTGGATTCCATCTGTTGAGAACAGGAAAAACCAAGATGACATCCAACCAGACACCCAGGTATTTAAAAAATGCAACTTCCTCTTGGGGCGCAGATGCAAGGTCCTGAATACCAGGGTCAACTGAATTTTTCAGAGCAGATGCCTGTTACCAAAGGTCATAAAGACCATTTTTTTGATGTTAAGGAGGAGTTAGTTTGTACTGAACCAGCACTTAATGCTACCACAGTCACACTGGAGCAGCACCATATGTTCAGGGTCTGAGCACTCGTAGGTATAAAGCACAGTGCCATTCGTATACATACAGTTTGAATGTCCGAGGAGACAAAAGCATTGGGAAGATCGTGGACAAAACGAGGTCCAGGTTAGAACCTTGTGAAACTCCTGCCCCAGCTTGGGACTTCTTGAACAAATAGTTGTTGAACCATTTGACCAAAACATCAAAGATTATGGCCTTAGCAGGTTGGTCTAAAAAGAGGGGGGGATGAACAAGCAACATCATCAAAGATAGCAGATGTCAACATGCCCTGATACATCCATGTCAGGAAAGTAGCAGAGAGCCTATGATGGGAGGAGGTAAGGAAATATGTTTCTGAAACAAGACTTGAAGGGGGAGAGAGGAAGACAGAAGTGTAGGGAAGAAGGGAAACATGGTAAGCACATGCCTTTCTTGAAGCTTAGCCAGTGTTGGTGTGAGGGAGATAGCCCAGTAGAACCTATGGATACCCCCATGGGTTCCTATATATAAAACCAGAGGCTGCTTCAGTGCCTAAGGAGTTAATCAGTGGGTTCCCTCTTGGCATGGTACTCTGGAATATGGACAGTGAGTGCCAGGGAGTGGAGCCAGGCTGTCTCTCTGTGCAGAGTTGGAGTCTGCAGTTAGCCCATTTAAGAGTACAATATCATCAAGTCCAGCCAGTGTGTGCTCCAAGTAGGCAATAAATGTTAGACATAAATAAGCACTTTTCATTGGAGCAATAGCAACAGCTGACCAAGGAGCAACCAGGCATTCATTTCCTAGTAATGCCCTGTTGCTCTTTGTGAATCAGAGTGAATTCTTGTTCGAGTGCAGTTCCCATGGCAGCCCAACAGATGGCTGTAAAACAGTGGTGTGCTGCTAGCATTGTTTCTCAGTCATCTGTCGGCCTGCCAAGGGAACTGCAGGAACAAAACATAAACATATACCCTAGCATGGTCCCATCATGCAGTGCAACCTGTGTCTTGTAATACACGCAGACGAAAATCTAAGTACAAAGCACCAATCCTGATGGTAAATTAGGAGGAAAAAGTACCATATTAGTAAACGTAAAGCCAATATGTGTATAGAATTACTGGTTGAAAATCGTTCAGTTTGTACTTACGATATTACAGTTATCAGCAATAACAGCCATCTTTTGGCCTGTCAAGGGAACTCCAGGAACAAAACATGAAAATGTGCCCTAGCATGGTCCCATCATGCAAAGCAACCCATATATCTTGTAATACACACAGGATTAAAGTATCTAGCACTGATCCAGACAGTAAGTTAGGAGAAAAAGTACCATAATAGTAAACATTATAAAAGTATATTTGCCAATAATAACACCATACACTTAAATCAAAATGTTGTAAAGTAATGCCTTCCTACATCCACAATATATGTACAACAGGCTACATTCAGCAGAATATGTACTATCAATTCACTGTTACAGATAAGAAACATAATAACTGTGTGTGTGTGTTTTTGCATTACAAGTTAGCCGTACAAATAATAAATCTGCTTATTTCTGCAAATGCATGCCATTTTCACAAGCGCATTAAGCCACTCCAATGGAGAGTTCTACTGGGGAATTAATGCCTGACTGGGTGGTTGGAGGCACTCGACCTGCAGCCTCGCCCCCCCAAACCAGGCATTAATTCCCCAGTAGAATCCTCCTTTGTCATGGCTTAATGCTTACGAGTTTGATTTCTCTATAGAGAGCTGCTAGATCTGCTCCAGTGACACTGTAGTGAGCATCACTTATAATATGTTCCCTCACCAGGGTACAGTTTTCAGTAGAAGCCCTGATGTTCGGGTTGGACTTTTTAATACCACGATACCAAAAAGTAACTTCAGGTTATAGACCCATGTTCCCCAAGCAGATGGTGCCAATGTATGAATTAATGGCATTTGGTGTCAGCCCAATGACTGCTTCAGGCATAGTTGTTCCTAAGTACCCACGTCTGGCTGTACTGCTCATTATCTAAAGGGCCAGTAGAATGCTGTGGAGCCTCTGTCTCATAATTAGTTAATTTCTGAACAGCGCTAAGCCACCACAGTGGCATACGTGGGTGTAATATAGGAGAAGCATATGTTTAATATGTCCATTCTCATGGGGTCTTTGCCTCCCAGGGACCAGCAAGGTGTAAGATGGTGATGTGGAGCCTGTCTCAACCACAGAAAGGTAGACAGGACAGGCACACCTGTAAACCAGTTGCAATCTGAAAATAAGCTCAGGCACTCGGTCACGTTAAACAAAAAAAGGCAATGTTATTTAAAGGTGCCATTGCATGCAAACCAACACCAAGGTGCAGAAAATAGCCACACAACATGCCGGCAGATGCCCACAAACCTAACATCTGGGGCTGCCCCTGCAGCGCATTCTCAAAACGGAGTTGTTGCCACCTGGCTGTAGGCTTTATAGCCAGAAATTTTACATATCAATTTATTAAAATTCTTAAAAGGTTTTAATAAATGGACAGAGCATAAGTGCAAATAAAGGAATAATGCCCGACAGGGTGGGTGTTATGCTGGGATAACATCCTGCCTCGGGTGGTTGGGCCCGAGGCTGCAGGCTAAGGGAATCCAGCAACCAAGAAGGGATGTTATCCCAGCATAACACCCACCCTGGAGGGCATTATTCCTATTATACAATGGCTCGGGAGTTAAAGAGAAGAAAAAAAGATGAAAAGATTTTTTAAAAGTATATTTTTCAGTGTTTTTTGTAAAGCGTAGGTTTACTTTTTAAAGAAATAGTGCCTGTTTCTTCTTTTGGCCAGTAGGTGGAGCTCCTGTATTGTGACTTTGGCTCTACACTGGCAAGTCCTGACAGAAATGGTTCCATGTTATCTCCCGTCTTTTGTGCCACCTGAAATTTAAATGATTCTCTGACCCCCCGTGTGTTTCTGCTATTTAATTTTACCTGTCTCGGTCTTTGTTTCCATTCTGTGGCCAGCTGTGTTGAGGGCAGTACTTCCTGGTTCCTCAGTCCCTGCTCTGCTGACTCGTTTCTTTTGGGGTTGCTGCCAAGCCAAGAGCTTAGCGCTGTTGGTCAGCACACACAATGTGGAGATGACAGTTGCCAACCAGGTTTTAATTTAATTTGTATTTTATGTTCTCCCCATACAGTTTGTGGCATTTGTGATGTGTACCGGTAGAAAGCTAAGGACAATGTCAGAAGTGCTTGGTGGCAGAGATTAAGTGAGGGAGATAAGGGAGCAGAGGATTTCTGGGCATGCCTGTTAGTTTCCGAAGCCGCTAAGTGCGGCACTTTGTTTAAATGTGTAAAGGAAAACAAAAACGCAGTTTGTTTGAATGGGGTGAAGTTTTTATTGTAGTGAATGAAGGGAGGTGCGCTGTGTTTTTGAAGAGTCCGCTGCTGGCCATGGATCAGAATATTAAAGTGGCTGGTGGCACGGAATCGGTAGTGGGCACTGAGTTTTATAAACTGATTTGGTCGGTTGTGCACTGGGACTAGAGCCAGGATGTTATGCTAAGATAACATCCTGGGTCCAGTCCCAGTCTAACCAATCAGGAAACAGCATTCTTCCTTGCCATTGTATAATGCTACATAATCTTATGGTATTTAAATTCATTACTGTGGTAACTGAAGTATCCAATTTAACAGTGCAAAGGTGCAATACAATTTAAAATATATTATCCATACAGTTGGTGAGCAAGGCATAAAACTTCATGAAAATGTATATGCAAGCACATAGCTATGCAACTTGACTGCAAAATGAAAGAGTGCTTGAAAAGATATTCATGCATATAATCCCCAGAAATGCATAAAACCATTGAGATATTTTCATGCATCAAATATACATTAAGGCAATTACTGAAAAGAACAATGGTGCTTCATAGAGCAAATCAACTTTCAAGTTGGGCAGATATGCTACTTGACAGGCACTTAGCAGGACAGAGAAGAGGCAAAGTATTGACATTGTATAACAAGTCAGATAATGAAGGTATCAGTAACTCACAAATTCAGGGTCAATTAGTCCAGGGGTCAAATATTAACAAGACAAACAATCCACAGTCCACAGTGCAAACAGCTCTGCCAAAGCAAATTAAAACACAAGAAAACCTTTCTATAAAAGTCTGGGGGTGTAAATAAAGTAGAGGGACGCTAGGGAAAGCAATCAAAGTGATGGCAAAAGAAACTCATATTTTAAAAATGACTTGGTAAAGTTCTAGTAATCAAAAACTAATGAACTTACCAAAAGTCTTTGTAAAAGAAAGGAAATGTCCTCACAAGCCTACAGTTCCAGCCGCAGAACAATCACTAAGGGTGAGGTGATGTCCAAGATAACAGCGGCTCTAAATTGGTCACTGATCTCCCCCTGGCAAAAAGGAAAATGTGAGGAGAGGTAGAACCTACAGGCTTGTAAGCCAGAGGTCCTTCTTGCAAAAAACAGGCACAAGCAAAATGAGGTGGCTAATTAATCTGCTAAAAAGAAATCAGTCATGTATACTTGAGCAGTTCATATAACTCGCTCTCCTCCCTTTCAGGGTGTACATGTTGAGATCCCTCAGTCACTCTTTACAGGGCTTTTGATGCAACCATTTTAGTTGTCCTCCTCTGGAATGCCTCCACTCTCTCTGCATCCCTTCTGAGGTGCAGCCTCCACATCTGGACACAGTACTCCAGGTGGGGTCTCACCAGCGAGCGATATAGTGGCAACACCACCTCCCTCATCCTGCTGGAGATACGTCTCCCTATGCATCCTAGCATCCCACTGGCCCTACCCACTGCTCTGTCACACTGCCCTGCCACTGTGAGGTCATCAGATATGATAACTCCAAGGTCACTTTCCTGCTTAGTGGCTGTCGGTACCCTCCCCAACGGGTCAAAAGCAGATCAGTCACTGACAAAGCAGCAATTAGGAAGCAAACTGGTTAATATAAAAAAAAGGACAGCTTACATGCCAATATATTGAGAATCACGAAAGTATGTCTGATGCTGTCACCAGTCAAATGGTTGGTGTCGAGCTGTCAGTGGCTGGATTAACTACGACAGCAGTCTCAGCAGAGGGGCATGCCGAAAAAGCAGTGATGGAGACCACTAAACAGGTGACTGAAAACAAGGAACTTTGTCAATGTATGAAGATATGGAGAATGATTTGAGAGAATGTAATGTGTGTGTAGTTGGACTTCCAAAAAGCTTTGAATCAGAGGACCTCATTTTATTTTTTGGAAAGTGGCTCCCTCACCCTTTGCAATGGGATTCCCTTCTTCCATATGTGTTCACTGCTCTGTGTAGTGCTGCAAGAGCTGATGGCAGGGAGGTAGTAATTGATTTTTGTTCTGCATCTCTCATATGCCACACAGCCTTAGGAAGGCCTTACAGGGAGTGAAGAGGCACTTGCAAGCTTTGAGCTGCCATTAGCCCTACATATCAGTAACGTATGAGCAAGGCTGAGGATTGCACTTGGCAAGAACATATATACAGTATTTTCTATCCCACAGGACGTAGATTCTTGGAGTCAGACGGAAAATCAGGTGCATTACAGTTGCAATAAACTTATGTCTCTGAACTTGTATCTATTCACATTTGGTTAAATACTAAAGTTTTGTTAAACAAATGGGGACTGGAATGCAACTGTGGACAGAATATTATGGACTTCACCAACAGCTTAAAAATCTGGTTCAGTTTCAGTTGGCATCCATCTGAATCCCCCTCCCCAGGATGAGGCTGAAAATAGGTACAAAACTGTCTAGTCCTCCTTTCCAGTAAACAAAAGCTAAATAAATAGATCAGCTCAATTGGAAAAATACAAAAAAAAGAACAAGAAACGCAACAGAGGACTTAACTGAGCTCCCAGTGAATCACTTCATGGGACAAGGCCACTCATGGCAACCACTGCAAGAGGTAATGATGTCATTTGTGATAACCTTTGCATGCTTGCAGGCGGAAACATACTATACATTCCAATTCTGATTACGGTGCCACTGGATTTCACTCCACCCTTCAATCCATTGTATGCTAAAGCAGAACTAGTTTTACAAGGCACAATCTACATTAACTTGGCAACGCCTTATTTATTTGAAATCAGCAGGTTCACTCATCTTCGTTAAACTCTGTCCAAATGCTTCAGCCAAGACTGGAAATGCCAGACAATATAAAATGCTGTCAAACTTGGTTTCTTTTTTGTTTTTTACTTGCTGTATCAAGTTGTGATTGGATTGCTTATGCACGGACAGTAAGCAACACAGTTGCAGCTTGTAACATGGCAAAAATCACAGCAGCTGAGACAAGGAACACAATTGGCTAAACTGCGTCAGGTGTCACAATAGCAACACGGCATTACAGGACAATAATGCCGTGTTGGCATCGAGAGTGTGCACAGCGAGCCATTAGAGCCCCCCTTGACACTGTGCACGAGCCGGAGAAATGTGGAAAGCGCTGCTTGTTGGAGGCTGGCCAAGCGACAAAATCTGACTGATACCACAATGTCGACCAATAGGTGGCGCAATTAATAGAGTATGAAATAGAAGCCATAGTACCCAGCCAGGCAGTGGAGTGCTGTGTTTCCTGCTGGTGCAGCTGTCAAATACTGGAGACAATGAAGAGGGAAATCTGCCGGGTGCCACCCACCCACACAGTGGAAAGTGTACGAGTCGCACCCGACTGAAACACATCAGTGGCAAGCAGAAGTGAATCAGAAATGAGCTGCAAACAAAACAAAAGTGTCTTAGTTGTGTAAAAGTGCCACCAATTGGTCGGGAAAACAAGGAAGCATTGTGCCAAAACCTCGATCTGTTTTCCTGGGCCACAATAGTGAAGCAGTGCTCACAATGGAGACGACACAATATTTGTACAGAAATCACAAAAGAGATGGTTTCCATGCACCGAGCAAAGCGACTCATATCATATTAGCCGCATGACAATTCCATACTGAAAGTAGCAGCACAGCAAACAGATAAATGCTCTACAGAGCAAAATGCATATGCTATCTTCAAAGCGCCACCTATTGGTCGTAACAGTCAGCGTTGAGAGACACAGGCAGCTCACAGAACTCCAGACAGTTTAGCTGCATAGTAAGCTATGCAAGAAAGAGATTCTCCCCACAACCCAGCACGGCATGAATCCCACCTGAAAACGGACAGTCAGCGATAGACGACCCGAATAGAAACACCAAGTTTTCAAGTGTGATCATTCTGTAATGTAAGTGTAACAATTTAAAGCAAAGTTGAAATGTGTCAGAAATTGCTACACACAACATTACTGCATGTGGGCTCTACAACGTGCACGCGCATAGTTCTACTTAGACACAGCCTTACAAAGTAACACAGCTGAAGCACGAATGTGGCAGTCAAAGAAGTCGTTCTCCTCATTTGTGTTTCATAGCAAGAAAAGCACTATCTAGGTAATATTTGCCTTGCACTTGCCATGTTACAAGCACATTAAGCCACTCTGAAGGTGGCATCTAATGAGGAATTAATGCATGGTTGGGCCATTGTAGGCACTTGGACGCTTACTTGTAGTAGTCTGGTTTTAAGGGAGAAGCGCAGTCAATGGCCCTCTGTGGTCATAACAAAGACTCAATCCTGACAGTATCCCAAGTCCTTATTCTGGATTTCTTTATCTCCGACACTGGCCATAGCTCCGACGGGATTGCCTACTCCCTCTTTAGCACTTTCACTCCTGCCGTTGCCTCCCATTGCTAACTGTATGTACCCCTCCTTACGCTCCCTCTTTTTTGTTATTGGGTCCCATCCTACAGGCTCTGGGTGCCTTACAAACACATACTCTCTGACTCAGTGCTGCATGCCTGGAAACGCACTATGGTCATTCCTCTTCATAAAGGGGGTTATTGAATTGTTTTTTGTTTTGTTATACCTAATTTGAGAAAAAAAATAAGGGCGGTTATACTTTGCTTCCAGGCAACTACTGAACTATCCCAACCCAGCATCGTATCACAAACACAGGAAACAATACACCAACAGCATGGCCCAGTGCTACTGTGAAACCTGGCAGCTCAAAAGCAAAAATACACAGGAAACTAACGCACTCACAAGTGAAAAAATGGCAAACGTTTCATCATATGAATCGTAGGTATCATAGGTGAGTACAAACTATTGCCCATTCCAGCTTGCCAAGAAAAGCATATTACTTCTAATATCCCTGGATGCCATGAGTTAAGCAGAAGTTGTCAAGTTTGTTCTTAAAGTCCGTCATATTTTTACTTCCCACAATTTCAGGTGGTAGAGTGTTCCAGAAAGATACCACCCTCTGGTTAAACCATAGGGCTCATTTTTCCTATGACAGTTCTCTCCTCTTAATAGTAGACTATGTGATCTACCATTATAATTGGTGTCCATCATCCTCAGACCTAAACAGTCCCACAAATTATGGTTGTCTAATGCTCCGAAGACTAAACACAGATCACCACACAATCTTCTATACTGGAGAGAAAATAGACCTAGTTCTTTCATTCTGTTTTCATAGCTGAGCTTTTTGATACTCCTAATCATCTTGGTTACCCTATGCTGGACATTTTCCAGGGGTTTTATTCCTGTTTTTGTACCCGGTGACCAAAATTGGGCACATAACTCCAAATATATTACAACTGACTGAGACTTATCATCCCAACATTCAAAACATTGTGTACAACATACCGAATCACAAAATACCTCACAATACTGGATCCCGACACCAATTAACCTGACAATACAAGGCACAGACCAGAATACGTGTTCCTCTATGTAATGCACCACCTGATAATTAAAAATATATCCTCCGAGTCTGACATAACTCGGGGATGAGGAGAAACACTATTTGCAGCGCAATTTTGATCTGGCAGGTCGATAGGAAGCAGGTGCAGACACAGCTGACGATGGTTTTCACAGCACTACACATGGGCTTACCAATTAAAAGTCCCCACATGGAAAATATAAAAGGAAGTGCCAAAGCAACGGTAATCCCCTGTATACCCAAAGGATACAGACAAAAAAAAGCACAAAAAGAACCTGCAAATATGGAGAGCAAAGCCTCTACAAGAAAACACCCGGACATGGAGAATGCGACGTGGTGCCCTCGAAAAAGGGAAAAGACAAGATAAATCTGAAAGGATATCTCCTAGTGCAAGAATGAAGCAAAGACAACACCACAAAGACAACACCAACTACTGGTGCTGCAAATACCGCAAGTCTAAAAACTGTCCTGGGAGAGCTGTAACACTCCTACTGAATGGCAAGCACCACCTGAAAAAGGAAAACCCACATAATCACACTTCAGATGCTATGGAAGCCCCCATAGCAAACATGCTAGCCACCCTGAAAACAAAGGCTCAGACATTCACCGAAAATCCATCCCAGTTAATACAATCGGAGATAATATCCATAAATCCTGAATTACGACACCACATCCCAATGAAACGAGCACTCCTACAGGTCATACACAGAGCCCGAAACAAGAAATTACCACCTGAGCCAGCCACACAATCAGACATAAAAATACCTGAAAACCTGCAACAAGTGAATGGAGAACCATTTTACACAAAAATCGGAGGCTAACAAATATTGCTATTTACCACAAAATCAAACATACTAGACCTGAAAAATGCCAGATATTGGGTGATGGATGTCTCATTCAAAACAGTTCTGTACCTTTTCAGCCAGCTGTACTCCATCCACGCACCAGTAGATCCTGATGAAAACAGCCGCATTTTACCCCTTGTCTACACCCTCATGACCGCCGCAAAATCACAGGACTGCTACACCCAATTCTTCCAGGACCTGCAGGAATTTGCTGATGAAAATAATGCCATGCAGCCGGCCTGGTGGCACTGAGGGTTGAGGAGCTGGACGCCACACCTCGCGCCACACTGGCAAACCTGGGTTTGGGAGCTGACTCAGGTCATCGGGGGTTCGCTGGAGAGGAAAGAATTGAGCATCCGGAGGACAGCTCTCCTTTCCTGGGAGGGAGGGGGGTCCAGTTCTCAGTGTTCGGTGACCCCTCGTGGTGACTAGGGGCCATACAGCAGTCAGGAACCAGGCGTAAGCCAGGGGAGTGGCTATGGCGGCACTTCTGTGTGCATGAGCGGGAGCGTTCATGCGCTGTGCCGTGCTGCACTGCTGAGCCAATGGGGGGAGCAGCAACAAGAAATACCCCCTTCCCACTGGTAGGTGAAGGCAGGTCTAGGGGCTCCGGTACCACGTCCAATCCCGGGCCTAGACAACCTCTCGGTCTCCTCTCGCCTGTCCCCACCAGACACTATAAATAGAGTGCCAGATGGAGTGGCGATCCCTGCTCCTGAGGGACTCAGATCTGGGAGGGTTTTGGGTGATGTGGTGAGAAGGAGATGCACACCAAGAGTGACAGCAGGCTTCAGGAGGACAGGATAAGCCAGTAAGCTGAATGACCAAGCTGGAGAGAGTCTAATGGGAAGGGTGCAGAAAGAAAGTTGACAACAAAAAAAAAAAAACACAAAACCATGCTTGCACCACCTACAATCATTACCAATTCTGAGCAAGCAGCAATCAATGCCTCTAAACAGAAATTTCCAACTACCATCAATAAAGGCTGCTTGTTTCACTTTGGGCAGATCATCTGGAGGAGGGTTCAAAGCCTGGGACTGGCACCACAATATGGCACAAAGCCGGACTTCAGCTTACAAATCTGGCAATTAATTGAACTGGCATACCTACCCCCAGATGAAATACCAGATGCCTTTCAACAATTAAAACAGACAATGCCACCAAATACACAGGAGTTACTGGACTGGTTCCAGGACAACTATGTAATGGGAAGACACAGACCACACGTGAACCCCCCCCAAAAAACACCTCCAGAAACTCAGCTCTATTCCCGCCCCAGTTCTAGTCAATGGCGGGATATTCAAAATTTAGCAGACGGCGCCAACAGTGTTGCACCATACGCAACTCCACTGATGCGGCCCTGGCGCTGATATTCAAAGCGCGATGTGTTACGCAGCGAAATCCCAATGTGCCGGGTGCACCAGTAATGTGCGCGGGCGTGCGGGGCGTGCTCCATGCATATTCGGCACATCCCGATATTCAGCCCGGATGTGCGGCGCTATGCATGCACACACCCGCCTTTGGCGCTGCGACAGGTGCAAAGATCCACTGAAAAACAAAGGAGCAAGGCCTGACCACCCACAGGTGAGCTGCTGTATTGTAGGGCGCAACATGGCAGCTGCCAGCTGTGGGTGGCAACCCGACCTCCAGGGCCACAGTCTGTCGTCGTCGCCCTCCCGCCCGCTCGTGGGCTCCAGTAAGAAGAACCCCCCTGGTGGTCCAGTGGACCTGCTCCCCAGCCCGATCGTGGGTTTTGTAATGATAGATTATCTCGGTGGTTCAGGATCGCCCCAGCCGATCACGGCTCCTGTACATCAGGATTCAGTGATTCGCCTCCCGGTTGACACGGGCTTTGAATAAACTTCTGAGGCTCAGTAGTAGCCTTCACTACCACCAGCCCGCCACCGCCTTTTCTCGCCAGCTGGGTGCAGCTCTCACCCAGTTACATGGTCGCCTGTCAACTTGACAGCGCATAGTACGGCTGTACGCTCACTGGTCCACAGCGGGCAATGGGCGCAGCAGACCGAGTCAGTTAATAGTCCCAATATGTGAATGACTTCCATTCACATATCAGACTGTGTTGTAATAGTACGGTGCCATCGCCCATTGGCTCACGCCAGGACCAACGGGCGACAGCCGCCGTACTGTGCGCTCGTCGTTAGCGGGCAGCCGGACGGCTTGTGGTGGAGCTGCCACCGCCGCTGACGGGGCGGGTGGCGGACTGAGGGCGGTGGGGATGGAGGTACCGCTGGACCACCAGGGAGTTTTAAATTTACAAAGCCCACGGTTGGGCTTGGGAGCGGGTCCACTGGACCACCAGGGATAATTATATTATTACAGGGCCCGCAATGGGGCTGGGGGGCAGATCCACTGGACCACCAGGGATATATTTCTTATTACAGAGCCCGCGATCGGGCTGGGAGGCAGGTCCACTGGACCACCAGGGATATATTTCTTATTACAGAGCCCGCGATCGGACTGGGGGGCAGGTCCATTGACCACCAGGGATA
Source organism: Neoceratodus forsteri (assembly GCA_016271365.2). Taxonomy (NCBI): domain Eukaryota; kingdom Metazoa; phylum Chordata; order Ceratodontiformes; family Ceratodontidae; genus Neoceratodus; species Neoceratodus forsteri. Next base: position 13,403,773 of record CM057456.1, read on the forward strand.
AAATTATTATAGAGCCCACGATTGGTGTTGGAAGCATTGCCGCCAAGGGTAGGGGTGTTGGTCCCCAATGCTGCAGCTTCAGCACGCGCCAGGTAAGTCGACGGGATTGGCGACTTGCATGCAAATGGGGCTATAATGACATGCAAATGGACCCATTTGCACCTTGCATACATGATGGCCACACTTGCATACCCACTGCTGAATATCGCTGCTCCTGCGCCTAGTGCAACTGCACTTGCGCTTGGCACATACCCCTGCTCCTCTCTTGCCACTTGCACTGGTGCAGTGCCACTGCACCATGTGCAGTGGGGACTGCCACGTTGCCATATTCAACGGTGCTGAGCCATGGCACAGCACCGTTAAATATCGCCCAGTCCATGCCCTGGCGCATCCCAGTTGCTCTCCGCCCAGGCTTGCGCCCCTGCCTGGAGCAGTCTGAATATCCGGCCCCATGTGTCAATGTTTGATCTCACAACCCACAGCATCCCGAGAACTCAAAACAATGCTGAGGCATGGCACAGACGTCTCTACTCCCTGCTTGGCAAGGTGCATGTCGGGGTCCACACCATGATTTGTGACATTCACCTGGAACAGCAGAGGACCGATGCAACGAGGGAGAGCATCAACAGAGGAATGCCCAGATCACCCATTGCATCCAACGAATCATAGCCTCCAAACAACAGGGAAACGTGCTGCAATACCTCCAGGCAATAGCCTACAACACTAACTTCTAACGTGTAGTAAGCACTAAACATGTGTACTATGCACGCAATGTCTAATAAAGCTCCCCGTAACACTCTGTAATACTGTTCCCCCCCCCCCCGCACACATCACACAAATAACCCATCCCACACACATCGAATCCAATCACGACAATACCTATGTCAGGCACAACACACAGGATGACATCCGCCAACCTCATGATCATGTTGGCATTCTGGGTCAGGGAACCTGGTGTCGGGGTTCCGTGTTTCTGTAAAACGCAATACTACCCAGGACTCCAGGTGCAGTCTGAAAAGCAGAACTTAAGCAGGGCTGGATTAATAACATCTGAGACAATGGGCAGTACTGTAATGATGGGGCCCCCTGTGACTTTAGTAAAAGGCTGGAGGTTCGGGGGCCTCCTAGGCCCCCGAAAGTTTAAGGTTTTTTTAATGCCTAGAAATGCATTTGGAGGGGTTTTCAGCTACTCTAAATGCCTTTTCTTGGGGTGGGAAATGGAGATTAGAATGTTTTTAATTGTATGGCTGGAGTACATGGACACTGAGTGTCAGCAATCAGCACAGGCTGCCCAGACATGGGTAAAATATATTCTGAGAACCTCACCACAGCCAAGCAAGATTAGACTTATTACAGTTAAGGTACTTGCAGGTATTTTCTGAATCTATACAAAAGTAAGAAATGATCATGCAAGGATAGCAAACCCCACGACATTTGTCAAATAACTCACAGAAGAGAGATAGCAACTAAGGCTCATACCATCTTAGTGGTCCATAATATAATTTGCGAAAGAGAGAAGGCAAGTAGGGCTCAAACTGTCTAAGCCATTCTGCCCAATTATATGCAAATACCATCTCAATATGTAAGTGGACATATTGATTTAGATGTTGCAGCAACTCACAGATATAGCTCAAACAGCTATATCAGTATACTCTACATGCAGGAATACTGTAATTGTACAGAACAGGTGGTATGGTGGGGAAGGAAGGTTGGATGAGTGCAACAAGACATGAGGAAAGGGTTTGCTTTTAACTTCTTCTCTTGCCAGTACTTTGCATAGCCCAGCTTGCCAACAAAGTGCTGGCTAGGTGGAGTTGGCTCTTCCTTAAGGTCACAGTCTACATATTTTTAAAGTCCTGTTTACGTGACCGTATTTCCATTGCACCAACTCAATAACTCCGGTAGCTGCAATGCAAATGCAGCCCTGTGGACACTTACCCTTTTGCAGGAAGTCAGTCGTCACGCCTGTCCTGGAGCCACTACAGAGCTGGGACACATTCAGGAGTGAGCGGTGAAAGCAGCCATCTGGACAGGCTGCACCACTCCACTACATTCAGCTGGCGCCAATAACCAAATGAAAGTGCCCCTCCCCCACATTTATAGTCCCTCTCCAGTATGACTTGCACCAGTGCTGAAAGGGGCCATCTAAACACAAATCTGATCAGCACAAGAGGTCTCGCAGCACTGCAGTGGACTGTTACTGAAGTCAGGAAATGGCCTTGTAAACACGTCTTAAGAGCAAAGGTTTGGGTCACTCACAAAAGGCTTTACGTGTGTGTGTGTTGAATTCTTTATTAAAATGTGTATCTTTTTAATAAAGACAGCACATCTTTAATTAAGAATTCAGCTCACAAGCGTGGAAAGCCTATTGTGCTCTGTTCCTGTTTTAGTGGGTGCCCCAAGTCTTGTTCTACATGACACTGTACTTTAACTGGCTGTGCTGCACACATTCCATGGTGCATCTCTCCTGCCCCTCCTCATAGTTTTAACTCACTGAGTTTCTTCACTCTTGCCAAAAGGTGAACTTTGCTCAATTGTTTGACTTCATCATAAAGACAAGTCCATGTAGTTGCACTTTTTAATTCACCACAGTGACTATGCAAAATGCAGTTTGCAGAAATTGTCCGGCCCTAGTGACTACTTGTTTATTTACCAGAGCTACTACTACCACTGTCTGTCTCAACCCCCGCAAGAGGATCTTAATCTATAAAGAGAACCAGAGATTAAAACCTGCTAATTTCCTGATGCCCCCCAACAACACAGGAGTTTACTCAGCTCAGATAATAATGTGTGAACCATCTTCTAGGCCACCAATTAAAAAATGATAGCTCTCACCCCCACCTACAGCAGTAACAGTAGGAACTCTGACACACAATGCTGCTGCTGCTGCTACCTCTGCCCAGTGACCACAAGCAGAAAGTAGTGTACCTCTAATGCTGCTACTCCATGCACAAACCGGAGCTATAATTTGGTCGTAAGTCGGTCCCTTGGTACTGCTTACTTCACCCCCCCCCCCCAACTTACTTAAACAGTGTGGCACCAACAACTCACTGTGGTGAAATAAAATCAAGGTTAAAAGTTTAGCAAGCTCAACATAATCATCCAGCAATGTTAACCAGTGCATCTGAAGAACGGAATATGGAGATATGCAATTTAAGGCTTGTAGAATGGAATCAGAGCAGGGAGACACAAAACTAATGTCTGGTCTCTAGGGGCACACTGGTAAACAAAATATATTGCCCCAAGATTGGCTTCCACTTTTCACCATAGTCCCCGACAGTGTCTTGCAGTTACTTTGGAAATGCCATTCCAGTTAACACAGGGCTCACTCTGCTGCTACATTCTTTTTTTTTATTTTGTTTAAAAAGCTCACTCTTGGCTGGCACAGCGGTGCTGAGGGTTGAGGCGCTGGACACCATACCTTGTGCCACACTGGCGACCCAGGTTTGGGAACAGACTCGGGAGCTGGGGTCGTCAGGGGAGGCAGAGGATTGAGCATCTAGAGGACTGCTCTCCTCTCCCTGGGAGGGATCCTGGGGCTGCTCGGTGTCCTAGCAGCCCCCGATGGAGATCGGGGGCACTACAGGATCACCGGCAAGATTAAGGGACAGGGAGTGCAGCAGATGTCAGCAGGATAGCCGTGCGGACATCATTGCATGCCGCACTCCCAAGGGAAAACATACATTAGAAAATCCCCATCCTCGGGGACAGGCAACGGCACCACCACCCGTAGCCACACTCCAACTGCCGTGTCTTTCTGGACACCCTGAAGGAGGTAGTTGTTATACCTGTCCTTAAGAAATCTTCTCTTGATCCAGACTGTCTCGCTAACTACAGACCAGTCTCTAACCTCCCCTTTGTGGGTAAGGTTATCGAGAAGGTGGTCATGCAGCAATTGGAGGATCATCTTACCATCCACAATATCTATGACTCTCTCCAGTCTGCATTTCAGGAGAAACATAGTACCAAGATGGCTCTAGTTTGGGTACTCAATGATCTCCTGATAAGTGAGAGGTCAGAAGAGCCATTCCATCTTGGTTCTTCTTGCTCCCTCTGCAGTGTTTGACACCGTGGACCATGGTGTGTTATTGAAACTCCTGCAGTTGATCTGTGGACTGTCTGGTACAGTCCTCAGATGGTTTCAGTCTTTCCTCACAGGCAGGTTTCAGAGAATGGTATCAGGGATTTATTCCTCTGGCTCCTTCTCCCTGCCTTGTGGGGTGCCGCAGTGCTCCGTTTTATCACCCATGTTGTTTGCAGTGTACATGCTGCCGTTGGGAGACATTGTAAGGTGGTATGGGCTGAATTTTCACTGCTATGCAGATGATATTCAGCTGCACATGTCCTTCATGCCCAAGAAAGATGATGCTGCCTCAGTCTTTAACAACTGCCTCTCTGAGATCTAGGATCGGATGAGTTCCAACTGGTTGAGGTTGAACCTGGACAAAACTGAGGTTTTGGTTGTGGACCTGGGTCGTCGGGTTGAGGGGCTTTTGGCTGGGCAGCCTTCCAGGCTTTGCCTGCGTGGCTGCCAGCTGATGGCATCTAACCGTGTGCGGAGTCTGAGCATTATTTTGTAACGAGGGATTGACACTTAAATCTCAGGTGTCGTCAAGTCCTCTTTTTACCATCTGAGGAATATCACCCGGATTAAGCACCTGGTTCCGCCTGATGACCTTCCAACGTTGGTCCACACTTTTGTGACCACCCACCTTGGCCACTGCAACTTCCTGTACGTAGGACTATCGGGGGTTGATGTCCACCGCTTGCAGCTGGTGCAGAACGCGGCAACCAGACTATTGACTGCTTTGTCTCGATCTAGCCACATCATGCCTGTGCTGCGCGGTCTGCACTAGCTGCCTATTCAGTGGCAGATCATCTTCAAGGTTGGCTTGCTGACCTATAAAGCCCTACACGGAAAAGGACCATGCTATCTACAAGAGCTCCTGCGTCCCTACTGCCCCCTCAGCCCACTACACTCCACTGACGAGGGATTGCTAGAGGTTCCCAGGGTTCGTTTGAAGACCTATGGAGCCTGTGCATTTACATTTGTGGCCCGACTCTGTGGAATTCTCTACCTCGTCAGATAAGGGAGTGCCAGACCATGGAGAGCTTCAAATCTGCATTGAAAACACATCTTTTTTATCTTGCTTTTTCGGAGTTTGAATGAACTGAATGATGTTACTGCATTTTACCTATTAATGTTTATTTTTAATGCATTTTTAAATTTGTATTGTACAAGCGCTATGATAATTTGAATAGCGCTTTTTATAAATAAACATGGATTGGATTGGATTGGATTGGGTACTTGTGAATTGATTTTTTTGCTACAATATACATTTTTTCTTTCTTTTTCACCAATTTCTTGATTTTTGGTTTAAATCATGAGAGACTAGATTTGTTGTTAGTGTATTTGCTTTTGACTGGAACATATCTATCCACCAACGTGTTAAGTTTGTCCATTAGTGATTTCAACATTTGGTCAAGTTCAGCCTTTTTTAAGTAATTTTCCCAATTCCAGTGGCTCAACTGATTTCTCATTCCCTCAAAATCAGCTTTATGAAACCATTTAACTTTTGTTCTTCCCGATAATGTCATCTCATCAATATCTAATATGAAAGAGACCGTTAGATGATCGCTGTTACTTTGTGGTGTCATAGTTTTACAGTCTTTAATACTATCAGCCATAATACTTCAAACTAAATCTAAGGTAGTTAGCTCTCTGGTGGGAACCAGAACATACTGCCTCAACCTCAAATTGTTTGCTAAAAGCAGGAACTCATTCTCCGCCTGTGTTTTACCGCTCTTCACTTCCCAGTTTATGGTTGGCATGTTAAAATCCCCAAGTAGGATTATATTATCTGCCAGGTTCATGAATTCCAAAAAGTTGCTAAACATTCAATCAGAAATACTATCTTGGGTAGGAGGTCTGTAAACTAAACCCAGTACAATTTTTTTGCTTTTGTGGGGTAATAGTTTGAGCCAAATGTGCTCCAAGGGATCATCAAAGACTGTCTCGTCTATTCCACAACCTGCTTCGCCCCTCGGGGCCTGGAGATCCATCTAACTTTATGTCTACCTATTCGCACTAACATATACTGCCAATTCACTTACTTGCTTTACCCACTCCGGACCGGAGGTTCCTACTGCTCCGCCCTCTCCAGATTGAGCCGCCTACGCCTAGCTCCTGTGTGTCATCACCAAAGCCTTCATTGCAAAGCTGCCAATCAGAACACAAACCACCTGTCTTCATATTCTGGGTCTGGAGGCTTAGTCATTTAGTTACTGGTTCTCTTCTGAGAATTCTGGATTGCTTGACCAATGCAACTTTTAATGCTTCAAATTACTATGCTCGACCATGGATTCCGGTCTTCTATCAGATTCTGCCCTGGACATGGAAGTCTTGGACTAGGAATTAACTAAAAGGATGTGCCGCCATCTTCACCCAATACCCAACTATCAGTACTGCCATTCAGTTTCTCTGCGTTCACTGGATAAGGATCTACATCTCTGGATTTCAGATTAGCCATCAACTTTATATAGTTAAATTAAGATTACTCTCCTTTAGTATGCCCAGAAGGATGGGCAGGTCAGTGGCTATGGGTCCTCAGAGGTTTCACTCCAAGGGAGGTTTTCCTCTCCTGTGTGCTACTGGCCACACTCTCCAAAGTTGGAGGAGATAATCGTACAATATCATTATTTCTTTTTGGGGGTCTCATCCTACTTGACTAAGCATCCTTCCTACAGTGGGATACAGAGAAAGGCCAAAACATCAAGTCATAACAAGTTACTCATCAGTTCAAGCATCTAAGCACCTTGTGTATACTATCCAGTTCACATGTACTATAATCACTGACTTGCTCATGTCTATACCGAAGTACCTAAGCAGTAATCACTTCATATGGCTGATACCTTGTAAGCATTGCCCTACTTACTGGTCTGGCCTCTGTAGCCAAGCACAACCTACATCATTCAGCTACAGTACGTAACACAAGCACTGAGCTACGAACCACACATAATTGAAAGGCCCATGCCTGTAGTTATGTGGGGGAAGAGCTACTCCCCCACATTCTACTTAACTAGCAGGCTACTGTCACTCTGTTTAGAGCGAGTCGCAGTCACCCTCCATCCTCCCCTTGTACCTCCTCCTTCTCCGGCACTCTTATCCCACCGGGGGGTCTCATCCTACTTGACAAAAGCATCCTTCCTATGATGGGATATAGAGAAAGGCTAAAACATCGAATCATAACAAGTTACTCATCAGTTCAAGCATTTAAGCACCTTGTGTATACTATCCAGTTCACATGTACTATAATCACTGACTTGCTCATGTCTATACCGAAGTATCTAAGCACTAAACATTTCATATGACTAATACCTTGTAAGCATTGCCCTACTTACTAGTCTGGCCTCTGCATCCAAGCACAATCTACATCATTCAGCTACAGTACGTAGCACAAGCACTGAGCTATGAACCACACATAATCTCTTTTTGTTAGTGTAATAATTTTTTGCTTCTACTTATACTCATATACGTTCTTTCTGATTGGATGACATAGGGCATACAAAATGGATTCCAGGTCACATGTCCAAGCAGCTGACCCAGGAAAACCTTAAGGGAGGGTGCTATTTTTCCCATAAGGACATCTGAGCAGCCAGGATGTAAACATGGTCTTAAGGCTGTGAGTGAGGATGTCACAAGATGAGAAGAAGGCAGTTTGGCCTGGCAGATGTGATCACACACACATGCGCACGCACGCACACACACAGACACAGTCAAACATGCACCATGCACTCATGTGGGTGGAAAATACTGGAGAGGGAGCTGTTACTACAGATAGAGGTCTCATCCAGCTGCCCTGAGCACATAAATTGGAGAGCTGAACCCCCAACTCGCTCTCTGACTTCCTGCATCTTGTGAAGAGGGTGAAGGGCCCTGCTCCACAGCTAGCTTATCTGGGTGAGGAAAGAACTGTTTTAGTGAAAGTCTCTTTCGAGTTAGCTGGCAGGTAAATACATATCTTAGTGCAAGACTAGATTGTGAGCTTATTCTATCAGTAATCTGTCTGTTTTATTTTTCCTTTCCTGTAAATGTGTAAATCTTTTTGTTTGTTGTACCTATATCCTTTTTATAATATCTGTAGTATTGAGTAGTAAAGAATCAATCTTTATGGAACCAGTGGCTGAGCTTCATTATTGCAAAGGTAATTTGAGTATTTCTGCTGGGCAAAGTGAAAAATCTCTGTTTGAAGTCCGCAATTCAAAGCACACTGTACGAAATATTATTGGGTTTGACCTTCCAAGTCCCTGAGCAGGGCATATGTATTTTCCTGGATAACCAGGTGGTGGCAGCAAAAGAAGCGGAACAGACCAAACTACTCTGTAAGGTGGTATAGCCCAAAGGGCATTGTCACACTAACTAATTAAAAAGGACTTTAACACAGTCCAATGGTGATTCCTGGCCTGGATTTAACCCTTGACTTAATGAAAACAGCTGCTGTTTTTCTGACACTAAATATTAGCTGGCCAAGATCCCCTCCCCAAGTTACCGACATCATTTGTTCCCTGACTGAAGAGGGTAACCAATTCAAACGCTAGCCACTTAGGGTTTTCCTACCACATCAATGCGATCTGTAATAAACTGCTTTCCAGATGTTGTGCCCTGTACTGCGACAAAGTCTTTCTCCCTTACCTAGCTAGATGCAAAATCACTGCAACACTTATTATACACGGTTGTTAAATTGGAAATGTTTATGAGGGGGAACGTTCACATCTAGATTTCATGGTGGTGGAACTGCCACTTCTAGATGGTGGAACTCTTATAGTAGACAACTAAGAAAGATCACAAAGGTGCAGGAACTCTTTCACAATTTGAAAAGAGGTGGAGGAACTGAGTTCCTATGGGCTCCTGTCCAATTTAAGTCCTGACTGTACCCAATTCAAATATATGGTCTACCGGGCTACCAACAAGACTAGACTCCATGTTCAGCTCCTTTTGGCATTTTGCCCTTCACTTCTCCCAATACTTATCATGGGCCCTTATATAGCACCCTTACTGGACACTACTGGAGGGATGCCCACACTAGTTTTCTGTTTAAATGCATGTCAAATAAGCACACTGATCTAGTCATGTTTATCCACAACTCCCTAACCCTCTTATCATCAAAAGTTCCAACATCACATGTTCTTCTTAATTCCCAAATACTCAAAGGCAAATGGCTAGGCTGTGTTCTACTTCAGGCTACCCAGTCTCTGAAACAACCTAGAGCATTGGTTCTCACACTTTGTGACAGTGAGCCTTCCCAAGCCATGGAAAACATTTTGAGCCTCCCTCAAATCTGGAAAAAATCTTGGGCCTCCTCATAGTGATAATATACTTTGCACAGTTCACCAGGAATAAAATGAGATCAATAAAATTGACTGAGTATATTCTCTTTTTAATCAACCTATTGTCCCCCCCCCCAACCCACACCCCTGGTTATCACTGTCACGAAACTTTTCTGACTCTTGGACCCTTATTACTCTGTCTGTTTTCCAGTAGTGGCTCTAGCTTCTGCTGGTTACCAGAGCACTAGGTGGGCACCACAGTTGGTGGCCAGCACACCAACAAAACCCGAAATGGAAAGCATAGGTGCATATTCCTGCACACCTGCCTTTTGACATGTTTGTGGGTGCCAACAGATTTCCCCCAGTGGCAGAGCCAGAGGAAGCAGGGCCACCCCCCAGGCAAGAAAAGTATGGCCATCCCCATCCCAGACCGAGAAAAAGCAGTGCCATACTCCCCCCAAGCCAGAAGAATCAAGACCATACCCCCTGCCTCTGAGCCAGACAAAGTAGGGCCATCCCCCCAAGCCAGGAGAAGCAGAGCCGTTCCATACACCCCTGAGCCAGGAGAAGCAGGGACATCCCCCTCCCCAGCCAGAAGAAGAAGCAGAGCCATCCATCCCACCCCTTTCTAGCAGGTATCCATCACCATCATCTCCCAAACTGGTCCCCCATGGATTCCTCACCCAGAGGCAGGGCCAGGACATTGTGTGTTTTCTCCCACAACTCGAGTCCCTTCGCTCTCCCCACAGTATACCAAGACATTTTCAATAAACTCAGTCACTTACCTCAACAAAAAGGCACAAGCAGTTTAGCTGACTCAAGACCCTGGCTGTCTCATTCTTGTTCAACTTCTTCTGCAGGCAGGTGGTTTCTCTCTTGGCCGTTGTGTTGCTGCTGGTGCTGGCTGGACTCCAGGGGCTGTTGGGCTTAGGCTCTGTGCCGCAGAGTGCAGACTAGTGTAGGCAGCTACTGGCTGGGCTGGGCACTGGGCTGGGCAAGGTGGCTAGCTATCGGGCTGGCTTAGCTAGCTGCTGCTGCTCTCTCTTGTTACCAGGCTACCAGTACCAATGACCATTGACTGGACCAGGATAGTCGTTTGAAAATTAAAAAAAAGCAAGTCAGGTCACTAAAAGTCAGTACAGTTCTTGGTTGGCTCACTGTCTGTACTGCTGGGTCTGGGGGTACCATAGTTTGTAGGCATGGACGGCTCCCGAACTGTCTGGAGTGACGTGGTGAGGTGACTTGACAATTGATTTGAGGCAACTGTACTATCTTTGTTTTAGACAGTCCTCCTCCTCGCCTTGGATGAACTCCATGGCAACTCGGTTGCACATCAGTGTGTGTGTGTGTGTGTGTGTGTATATGATAGAGCGGTCGGATGATGATCGATCCCATGGCCATGGGCAAAGAAGTAATAAGGCTAGCTAACTCTGCAGCTTTTGCTTACTCGACCCTGTCACCCTCGGCACTGGCGGCAGTCGACCACGTTCAGCACCCAGAGGGGGGTGAGTAGAAAGTCGAGCCTGGAGTATTACGTGGTCTGGACCGAGAATGCTGGCAGTGGCTTAGGCAGGCAGGTGGCAAAGGTAGAGCACCCTTGGTGGCAGCACAGCCAGTGGCTGTACTGGTCACGTATCACGCGATCAGTGTGTCGTAGCTGTGATGTCCACCCAACTCCAAACCAACAGAAAATGGCCAGGGTCAGGACTTCTGCATCGCAGCACAGGCAGCCCATTGGTACAAGGGTTGAGTCTGTGATCAGTGAGCAGACGGGGGAGGGGGGCTACCGGCACTCTCCTCTTGGATTCACTCACGACAGAACTTGGGATGGCCGGGCAGGCGCTAGGGCAAAGAGCAACCAGCAACAGTCAGCAATACAAAATTTTATACCAGTTCACAAACCACTGCAGATAGAGACTAGTCAGAGCACCAGGGCGTGAACTGGGGCACAGCATTTTCTGCCCTGGTGTGCCCTGGTGTAATGCCACCACTGCTGTTTTCCATCTATCTGGAACAACCATCCCAGCCACTTTCATCTCTCCCCTTCTTATCCTGTTGTCAAGCAACGTCTTGTACCCCTACCCCAGGTCACACCTGAAAACAAATGTTGGCTCACTGTGCTGTTCCCAGTAACCAATTTACATATAAATAAACACCTACTGCAGAAACAAGCTTTGGCTCAGTGTGCCTTTCCCAATCACCAATTTACATATAAATTAACACCTTCTGTAGAAACAAGCCTAAACTTAGCTTGCCTTTCCCAGTCACCAATTTACATATATAATTTCTACTGTAGAAACAAGCCTTGACTCTGTGTGCCTTTCTCAGTAACCGATTTATATATAAATACATAGCTAAAAACAGGTTTCAGCCTTTTCTGGCCACCAGTTTGTGCATAAGCAAAGAAATTCACATGCCATTATCCATATTTAGTTTGCTTTATCCATTCACACAAAACATCCAATGAATACTGTATATTCTCAGACTCGATTGGGCCTCCAGTGGAACAGTTTAAGGCCTTCCTTGGGAGGCTGGCCACATCATTTGAGAACCACTGACCTAGAGTACCTACTACTGTACACTCTGCCACCTCATGCTGTGCTTTATATGCACAGCTAGCGTATGTCACTGCTTATGTGGCTAACTGCCATTATTGTATTATATACCCTACTTACTGTTTCCAGTCCCTGTTTTTGCTTGTCAATCTCAATTTTGTTTTATGTCCATACCTCTACTGCTGTGACAAAATACCTTATTTTTTTTACTAATTGTTTCGCACCCCAGCAATGGCTTCACCCCCAGACTGCTCCCGATGCCTAGGCACATCCCGACTATGGGATATCAACCTTGCAAAATCACCCCCTCGCAGTGGGGCCATCCTGAGGGATGGTTCTGTACCACAGCGCTTCCACAGCAGTCATGCCAGGGGTCTGGGTTGACCACTGATCCAGGGGGTTCTAATGCTCGGGGGGTTTTACAGCTTCCCATTAATTCCCCTATCCTCCAAGGATGCCGGTGTGCAATGGACTGAAGAAGGCATGCACACACACAGACGTACTGCCGCTCCAGATTCCAGCCGATGTCCTCCCCACCCTTGTGGCACCCCAGCTGTATTACCACCCATGGCCACTCAGGTGGCAGTAATACAGTGGGTACGGTAACCCTCCCTCCCCGGAGAACATCCACATGGTCACTCAATCCTCCTCACCCCGGTCAGCCCTCCAGCGACCTAGGCTCGTTCCTGAACCCAGGTCGCCAGGATCACGAGTAACACTACCACTACGCCGGCATGCCAGCTCATAATACCTTATTTATTATATTATCTACACAGTTGTACTTGATGTTAGGTAATCCCTACCCCCACCCCAGAGCACATCTGAAAACAAGCTGGTATATGGTCAGTATGCTTCTCTGGATCCAAACTGTTAAATAATAAATAAATAAAAAACAAATTTCTTGTACATTCTGAGCTGCTAATGGCTTTAAGAAAAAATGTGACTAGACTTCTCATGTATGTCTGCTGAATATCCACCACTGAATAATGTGGCATCAAATATTAGAGGCAGAGACTTGAAGCATTTCGGGTGGTATGTAATGACGCTAATAACACCCCACCCCCACCCCGTACAGTATAACATTTGGAAGCCTCAAAAATTCACTTAAAATCTCAAATACATTGCCAAATTAAACTGTACCAGCAGTGTGACTGATTTAAGTTGCTGAAAATGTGGCTCTATAAATCTGGATTTCAGCAAAAACGTTGGCAAAGCCTTACATGAAAGCTGAAAAGCAACAAAAAAAATGGTGCACACTGAAACTGCTCCATAAATACATTTACTGCACACAAAGTAGCCCATTTTGGAGGTGCAGTAAGCCTCCCACAGAACGATCACATGCAGGAACTCTCTACATGAAAGCCTAGTGATTACGCCCAACAACTTTCAACATCTCTCTGGGGGGTATTATAGGAGCAGAGTATATTAAAAAAGTAGTTACATAAGAACTTACCGTAACAGTAGATCTTCGAGAGAAGCTCTTGCAAGAGGCCTCACTGGTAGGAGTAAGCGATCAGGCACATGGGCCACACAGAAAACATCTAGATAGCAGTCTACCACGGCGGACTGCTCGCTGCCGATGTCAGCCGCTGATGTCAGCCTATCCTAAAAAGGCGGGCGCTCCCGCACACCTACCTCAGTTCTTCCACTAAAGACCCCAAGATGGCAGCAAATGAAGAACCGAGGAAGTTGCCAAGAGCTAAAAAGAGATGCGGAAGTAGCGTGAGAGAAGCAAAGAACAGAAGGGGGAAGGAGGGAGGGAAACCAGGGCCTGCTGCAAGAACTGCTCTCAGAGATCTACTGTTATGGTAAGTTCTTACGTAACTGTACTATCTTACTTTGAGGAAGGCTCTTGCAGCAGACCACACCAGTAGGACTGAGTTCCAAGCAGTACTCAGCATGATCAGGAGAACAACACTGGATGGAGGACAGATCAGCAGCCAAGAGCTCAGGAGAATAGGTCCTGAAGTACTGCTAGGCTGAAATTGACCCTGCGCCTAGGGGCGATGTCCAGACTGTAGTGCTTGGTGAAGGTGTGGATAGAATTCAAGGTGGCAGCTGCACAGATGTCCGCAGCAGACACATTTCTGGAACAAGCCGTGGGGGCGGCCATACCCCTGGTGGAATGACCCTTAACCACTCACAGAAGGATCTTGTACTTGAGGTAACAATAAACAACGCAATTCGCTAACCACTTAGACAAACACTGTTTGGAAACAGGAGCACCCTGTCTCTTAGAAGTGAATGGAACAAACAACTGGTCAGATTTCCTTAAAGGCTTGGCTTGGTGTGGTTTGTATAGTACTGCAAAATCTTATGTACATCCAAAGTATGGAGCAAAGTCTCCCCCTGATTAGAGTACTCAGGAAAATCAACTGGAAGGGGATGGATTGGTTCAAAGTAAACTCCGACATCACTTTGGGTAGAAAGTAACTTAGGATTAGTACACAAAGACACCCTGTCTTTGTGAAAAACCAAGTAAGGCTCCATACACACAAGAACCTAAAGCTTGGAAATTCTTTGAGCAGAAGTAACAGCAACTAAAAAGAGTGCTTTCCACAACAGAAAGCATAGCTCGAAACTCACGGCCGGTTCAAAGGGAGGTGAAATGAGTTTCTCCAACATAAAATTGAGGTCCCATGGAGGGAACGGGTCCTAAATGAGAGGTTTCAGATGCAAAATGCCCCCCAGGGAGGTGCCAAATACTTTGAGCTGGGCCACAGCTTTACCCTCGATAGGTGCATGGTACGCAGAAGGCAGAAAGATGCACCTTGAGTGAGGAATACCCCAAGATGGAGTCCAAAAAGGAAAGAAAGTACTCCAACACCTGATTCAATAGTCAGGTGAAGGGATTCAAATAGCGAGCAGCAGCCCAAAGAGTAAAATGCATCCATTTCGTAGCATAAGTGGCCCTGGTGGAGGGTTTTCTAGCAGTCACCAGGATGTCTGCAACCCTGGAGGACACCCTGAAGTGGGCGATAGGTAGGTCCGAAGAAGCCATGCATGGAGATGCAGGGACTTGAGGTGCAGATGGACTAGGGTACCCTGGCCCAGGGACAGGGGCAAGGGCCACTGCCAGCTGCTGCAGCAAGGGGAACCAAATCTGATGCAGCCAGAAGAAAGGTATGAGAATCATCTCCGCTCCTTCCAACTGGGGCTTGAGCAGAACCCTCTGCAGGAGTGGGAAGAGAGGAAAGGCATACCAAAATCTCCCCTTCCTTGAGAGGGACAATGCGTCTCTCCAGAAAACTCAAGACCCCAGTTTGAGCGAGCAGAAAAGCAGCAGTTTTGTGTTGAGTGGGGATGCAAACAGGTCCAGCTCTGGACGACCCCATTTGTCGAAGAGATCTTCGACCACCGAGGTTAGCAGCTCCCACTCATAAGCCCACAACCTGAAATGGCTGAAACTGTCAGCCAAGATGATTTGGACGCCTGGAACATGTATGGCCAAGAGCTCCAGACCATGCTCGATGGCCGAATACCAGACTCTCATTGCTTCCTGACACAGGGGGTAAGAGTGAGTCCTCCTCCTGTTTGTTCATGTAATATACAACGCACATGTTGTCCATCTGCACCAGCATCAGACCAGGGAGGAGATGAGTCTGAAAGGCCTGCAGAGCATAAAGGAATGCTTGTATCTCCAGGATGTTGACATGGAAACCCTGTTCCAATTCTGTCCAGGTACCCTGGGCCTGGTAGTCGTCTAGATGAGCACCCCATCCCAAGCCGGATGCATCCATCATGAGAATCTAAGGGGGGGAGGTCAAGAGCTGAAAGGGAACCACCCCAAAGGAGGCTGGCCAGCTCCAGCCACCATGACAGGACTCTCTGGACTGGATCGGAGACCATGACCCAGTGGTCCAGGTCATCTGTACATTGGTCCCACAGAACTCTCAAGGTCCACTGAGGAACCCACATATGCAGGTGGGTCAGGGGAACCATGACAATGGCTGCCACCATGTGGCCTAGGAGGTGCAAGAAAACCCTGGTGGGGACCTGATGAATGGAGGAAACCAGACACGCCTGCTCCATCAGTTGCTCCGCCCTGTCCATGAGCAAAAAGCCTTTGCCCTGGCTGGTGTCCAGTATCGCCCCTATGTGTTGAAGGTGCTGGCAAGGAGAGAGGCAGAACTCTGGCAAACTGACAGTGTTCCCCAAAGCCTGAAATAGATGGAAAGTGCAGTCCAGGGTCTGAACCAGGCGGTCACTGGAGAAGGCTGCTAGCAGCCAATCATCCAGGTAGGGGAACACATAGAAGCCCTGCCTCCTTAGAGCAGCTGTCACTACTGCCAGGCACTTGGTAAAGACCCAGAGAGTCTAAGAAGGACCAAAAGGGAAGGCCCAGAATTGAAAATGGGCTCCCTGAAAGTGGAAGCGGAGGAAGCAATGATAGTCAGGAAAGATTTGGATGTGCAGGTAAGCATCCTGTATGTCCAGAGAGCAGAGCCAATTCCCCTGGTGCAAAAGGAGTAACAGCCCCTGGAGAGTGACCATCCAGAAGTGCTTGTACTCGATGTACAGATTCAGATGGCTCAGGTCCAGGATGGGCTGAAGATCCCCGGTCTTTTTGAGAACGAGGAAGAAGTGGGAGTAAAACCCCTTCCCCAATGAGCTGGAGTGATGGGCTTTATGGCTCTTGTTTGGAGGAGAGTCTGAGCTTCCTCCCAGATGAGGGCCATGTGGGCCGGGGGGAAGAGGAGTTTACCAGAGGATTTTCTGGAGGCCACTCTAGAAAATCCAATATGTGGCCATGCTCTGTGATCTAAAGCAGCTAATAGTCTGTGTTCACTCCCCACCACCCATCTAGGTGGAGGGAGAATGGACCCTCCGACCACCTTCTCCAGAGCCTCGACCGGGGGGGGGTTGGCTAAGCAGTCAGGAAGTGGAGGTGGGCACTAGCAGGGTAGCTGCAGGTGACCAAGGGGTCCTGGCAGCATCGGCTGCAGGAGACACCATGGCCTTCGCTTGTTCTGGCCTTTGACAGACTGGTGTCAGGACTGTTTACGAGAGAACCAACAAAAGGATTGATGCTGGCCCACTCTAGGCTGAGTGTGATAGAGGGAATGAACTGACTTAAGGGCTTGCCCCAACTCCTGCAGTGTGGAGATAATGTCCTGGACATCACCCCAACCCAAGAGGACAGAGCCCTGGAAGGGGGCATCCAAAATACTGGCTTGCACAACCGAGGCAAAGCCAGATGACTGAAGCCAAGAATGGCGCCGGAGGCAGACCTCAGCAGCCGTCCAACACTCAGAGGTGTTCATGGCATCATAAGTAGCCCAGAGAACATGGCTGCCAATGTCTGAACCCAACTTCAAGAGTTGGGTAAGCTGCATCTTAGTGGGGTCTTCAGGCAATGCCTGCACCAGGTCCCTGGCTTGGTTCTAGAGGATATTCTAATACTGGACCATATGGGCCCAGACAATTAATGGCCCAGATAGCTAGGGTAGTAGGTGTGAACACATGCTTACTCAGGTGATCCAGCTGCCAAGACTCCTTGTCTGGGAGAAGGGCACTAAGGTGCTTGGACTTTTTGGTACGGTCATGCGCTGCACTTATGCCCACTGAGTCAGCCTTGGGGTGACTCCCTAAGAAGCATTTACTGGCAGGGGCAAGGTAAAGACGATCCGCCTTCTTGGGCAATGGAGAGGTGGAAAAGGGGTGATTCCATGCTGCCCTTGTGACATCATCATAGGAGTCAATCATAGGTGGCACTACCACGGGGAGGGCGTCCCGCTGCCTTAAATACACAAACAAGCGGTGCCGCTCTGGGTCCTGCTCCTCTGATTCACAGCCCATAATGAACTGGATGTGGCACTTGATGTCCATAAAAGTCGAGTCATCGGGGGGGGTTAGGAACCTCTCTGGCAGGGTCCTTCCCATCTGAAGACTCCCCAGGTGAGGAGGAAGACCCAAAACAATCTGAGTCATCCTGATTGGTCTCACTGTCTGGATCTGAAGCTGGTGGCAGGCATGCATCCCAGCAAGAGCCGGAGCCAACATCGGGTTGAGACCCGGAAGACCCCAAAATTCAGGGTTCACTAGGCCCAGCCTGGCCCAGATCCTGAGGCTGTGGGCAGATGCTGGCAGCGGTCCTTGAGAGATGGGGGTCTGTCTCTGGACAAAAGACCGCCACATTGAAAACAAGCCATTATAGCCCACCAGGGGTGGACAGTTATTCACCGGTGAGTAGGGATAGGAAGGTGACAGTTAACAGTACGACAGCAGCAGGGCCGGCATATAGTACCCTGGAAGAGGGTACCCAGTGCCAGCTGAGAATCCAGCATTGGGCCAGTGGGTGTTGGCGGTGGCATAGGACGGGAGGAAGGAGCGATGCTGGCATTGAGCCCGCAGGCTGAGGCAACAGCAGTACTGGCAGCAGCCCAGCGGGCGGTGGTTGGGAGAGTCCAGGGGAAGGGTCCACCAGCACAGGCTAAGATGGAAAACCAGGCCCCTGGGGGAAAGGCGACCCCCCTAGCAAAGGCAGAGGTGATGCCAGAGTATAGGGCGTAGAGAGAGCAGCGGTAGCCTGCTGCGGGCGCTGCCTTGAAGGACTGATGTTGGGCCCAGAGTTGGAGACCGATGTAGGCAGTGCCATGGCACGGGGACGACATTGGAAGAACTGACGCCCAATAAACCCACACCACCCGAGCGGCCTGGCTGAGATCCCATGGAAGAAATGGGCCTGAGCGTCAGGGGCTGGGAGGCAGGCAATGAAGACCCCTTCCCAGAGGAGCCGCTGCTTGAAATAACAATGAGGGTGGATGACTGAGCCACCTGGAGCATGGTAGAAGAGAGGGCTGGCGAGGCTGAAGGGGCTGACCCTACACGGGAGGATGACCCTGGCGCGGTCGAGGGTTTGTGGGGTGACCACAAGCAGGAAGCAGACCAGTCCCAGTCCCAGTGTTTGTCCCAGTGCTTATGCTTCCCACCAGACTTTTGAGAAGAAGAGGAGGCCCCAGAAGACTGTGCCGGCGAGGCCGAAGAGCTCCTGGCCTGCAGCTCCTTTTCCACTGTGACCAACCTCTTCTTCAAAAGATGTCTCTCAAGAGTCTTAAGATCACATCTCCAGTGGCCTGATTGAACTTCTGGCAAATCTGACAGGCTTCGGTGTCATGGCTGGGGCCTAGACAAATAAGATATGCACAGTTGCTGTCCTTTTCAGGAATCTGTTTGCTGCAGGCACACTGTGTGGAATAGTCAGAAGATGAGGCTGGTGCAGTAGACATAAACTCATTGGTGAAAACACAGAAAAATCGATGTTTAACACTCAAGAAAAAGGAAAAAAAAAGTGTCGCAAGTGCGAGTGTGGCAGTCAGCTTTAGCTGTGGCATCTGCTAAGGTCTGACGTGCGCGGGTTGACAGCGGGAAAAGGAGTGAGGTAGGTGTGGGAGACCACCTGCCTTTATATGCTAGGCTCTCATCAGCTGACTGATGTCAGCGGTGGGTGGTCCCCTGTGGTAGACTGCTAGCTAGAAGTTTTCCATGTGGTCCTGACACCTGATGGCTTAGTCCTACCAGTGTGGCCTGCTGCAAGAGCCTTTCTTGAAATAAGTTCAGTCATTTGTTTAACCACTGCCTCCAAGGACTGGCACAACCTGGTAGATGTGACAGTATGGCGGGTCCCTTTATATCATAGGGCAAAGGTCCCTGGATGGTTCCTGCGGTAGGGTATATTCAAATCTGAATAGTGAAAGGCCTCCATCTGATGGGATCATTGTGACAACAGGGTGCCAGTGTGCTGTCACCAGGAAAATATGAATAATGACACCCACCCTAAGCCTTAGCAAATAAACAGTAACTGGATGAAATAACTCCCCCATACAATATACACTTTACCACAATGATGCAATATGACAAAAATTAACAATACATAATGGGATAACGTTTATTATTGGGGAAACAGGAACATGAGAACAGGGATCTGTAAAAGGAAAAATGGATATAAGGCAGTTAAGTAACACGTTTTTTAACAACACAGGCAATATTGGAATGCAATTTATGAGCTTTGGGAGTTGGGAGGCCTATGAAGGTCCTATCTTTGGACAATCAGCTAACATTTAAATTACATATTCAAAAACATTCCACTCAACTGAAAAGACTGTTAGCCTTTTTTATAGAAAGAATTAAAGCTCATTTGAACTACTCGCTCAGAAAGTTGCTTGTTAATTCACTATTCCTATCTGTGTTAGATTATGGTGACTGTGTCTATAGAAATGTCGCTGGTACAGTCCTTAGTTTACTTGATCCACTCTATTACAGCACACTTAGATTTGTAACTGGTTTACCTTATACAACTCATCATTGTCATTTACACACTTCTTTAGGTTGGTATTCTTTGTCAGGCTGTAGAGACATGCACTGGTATTTATTTGTATATAGATTTATAATTAATGCTCTTCCTAGATTTTTACGAAATACACTTCAGCATAGAACAGTAACAAAAGCATAGCCTCAGATCTGTCAAATATCCAAACTATGTTATACCTAGGCATAGATCTAAATTTGGGGAATATATCTTGGCTGTTTCTGTCCCCCGAACATGGGAAGTAATCAGGAAGAAATGCAATTTAAACATCTTATTGCCCTTCTCTCATTTTAAGGCTTGTATTGCTAATCTGTTATTTAGTCGTTGTGATTGTTTTAGACAAATTTCATCTATTTTAATTTTTAAAGACCAAACTTACTGTTTGTAAATTATGTGATTTAGTATTGTACGTTTGTGCTTGTTCATATCTATTTTTTTTGTACTTGGACGCAATTGTAAATGAGTCTTTTTCTCTCACTTTGCTATCTAACAGATGATGATGATGATGATGACGATAATGATCTCTAAACTGAGCCCGCCCCCTTCGCATTACAAGTTAATGGCAGTGCCAGCCCATAGGCACAGCAGTAGCACTACTGCTTGCGACGCCTGCAATCCGAGTTCCTAAACAAGCTTGGGTCACTGGGGGCCAGCCGGAGGGAGACGGATCAAGCATCCCAGAGGATGATTTCCTCCTCCTTGGTGAGTGGGTGGGCCACCGTCCTCGTTGCAATACTGCCACCTGGGTGACAACAGGTGGCAGTGCAGTCAAGGGTACAGCAGGAGTGAGACATGGCAGGCCAAATCTGGAGTGGCAGCATGCAATAGCATGCACACATGCTCCTTGAACCTTCCGTGCGTACCTGCATCTCTGGGGACTGGGAGAAAAAGGAATAAACCCACTGCTAAAACTAACAATGGCCCTGGTGGACCAAACACAGACTGACTCAGGAACCCTCAGCAACCGCCTGATGAACGAGCCCCTCCTTCCCTGACTGGGGGGGTCTGATGCTGGGATACATGGACTTAGGTCGCAGTAAGGGAGCAGGAACAGGAAGAGTCAGGCACCTTGGGGACCCAGAGGGATAGCAGAGGCAGCCGCATCAAGGGACCATAAACACAGCATATAAATAAAAATAAGTCAATGGCAGTGATGCCTGAGCTACCAGGGCTCACTTCAGAGCTGGAGGAGCTGAGCCCTGGCAAGCCTCCCCCATAATTCCAACAGTGAACACATACATCACAATCCCACCATCTTCCAAGCAATAATCTCAGTCCCAATAACTCAGTCCTGAACGACCTCTCCCTCTGGTGCATCACAAATCCTAAAGTCCCCAATGGGAGCTCCCATCTACATGGGCACACCTTGAGTTCATATGTTTCAGGCCTGGTGGCTGACAGCTGTGCAGTACTTAAGGGGATATATATTAGTTGATGTGAGTACCAAATAACAGTCACAACAACAGCAATTTGGAATTCAAAAGTAAGGGGAGAATATGAAGCAATCTGTCTCCGCATATGTCTAAGATTGCATAGCACCTGCCCAACCTAAGTACAGAATTATCTACAACAGTCGCAGGGCCAGGACATGGTTTGTACAGAGAACTTTTATGATTCAGCTGCATGGCAATCACTTGTCTGATGCCTTCCACATAGATTCTGTAGCTGGTTTAATGATTCGGTGGACCCAACAGACCTCCAGTGGTGGAGGGTGTGGGAAGTGATGAATCCTGAAACTCCAGGTCCTCTTCACACCATGGGGATATTTTCATCACCCACGAAAAGGGAAGCAGTCACACAGGGTTGCAGTGTCTTAGCCTTGTACAGGGACGAATCCCAGCAGCAGTCGTGTGAGAAAAACTGCTGGCTTCTATCTCACAGAATCTGAGCTTTTTACAAGGCAACACCTACTCTAGTGTGTGGTCTATGGTAGGCACATCAGCCCACAGGCTCAGAAACTATTTTAGAGTCCCTGACTGGTAACTGGAAATTGGAGGGCTTTGCTCACAGTCTGAACAGGAGAAACCACATCACATCTTTTCTCTCTCCCTCTCAGGCAGATCTGAAAATGGTGCTGGAAGTTGCAGACATCCCAGCCACCAAACTAGTCTATTGGCCGAAACAGTTACATGGGTACACAGGAGCCCTCTGATTGGTTCATTTTCATAGGACTTCCTACCACAGAACTACATTACTCAAGGAGGTAGTGTAGCCTAGTGGTTAGAGAACAGAGCTGTGATCCTGGAGAACCAGTAGACCTAGGTTTGAATCCCACATCTACCACCTGCATGCTGTGTGATCCTGAGCAAGTCACTTAGCTCCCTGTGCCTTGATCCCTGCGTAGTCATGTGGGAACACGAATAAGAAACATGGTGCTGCCCATGCCCAGAACTCGCTTATTTAGTTTAACAAGTCCCTTAGTACAGCGTCTGGCTGTTCCTAATGTACCTTCCAGTCTCACTGGGCAGGTGGGCAGATGTTATTCTGGACCGTGCATGGGGGGGGGTATAAATGTTAAATGATATTTTTCTAGGTGGTACAGTAGATGCCTCTGAACCAAGTATCTCACAACTGTAGGACTTTGGTCATCAAAATGTGGGACAAAAAGGAGGCAAAATGTGGGACATGTCATGAAATCTCGGAGATAATCTCAGAACACTGTTGAAATGAGTGTGCTCATGTTTACGAAGGTTGCTGTTAATTGATCGGGGGGGGGGGGCTCCAGGATGCCCATGTCTTTGCAGAGGATCTTGGGGATGCCCTTGCTGCCAACTTATCAATAGTCTCAGCAAACAAAAAAAGGAAAAGGGGCTCTCACCATTTAATATATTTTCTTCAATAGTTTCTGTTGTTTATTGCGTGGCACTCCATCCAAGTAAACAACTTTTTTGGCCTACCATGCCACTTTATCATGGTCGGCATTGCTCTTTTATCTGATAAGGCTATAGCTTCCACATGTTTGCCACTAATCTTGTGGTTTTTCACTGCTAAGCTACCAGGTTTTTCTCCTGTCACACCTAAAGTTTCTATTTTTCATTGCTACTTCCTCCTTTACTTTCTCTTCTAGGTGGGAAACAAAAGAAAAGTACCATCTGTGAAGAGTCCCCCCGTAGCTTCATGAGTGCTTACAGAACTTTGTGAAATGTACAGAACTCATACCTTCTGTAAGAAATGAAAAAATAAGTGAGCAAGGGCAGACAAGAATAATATAATTTAATTAAAATACATGTATTACTGTGTTCCAGGCAGTAAAGTGGATGGCACTGTATGCCACAGTTAGGTACAGACTGTAAAAAGGAAACTAAAAGGTATTCAAAGTGGCTACAGTCAGTGCTGACCATTCTGAACACTGCACTCTTGTTTTGAATTTTTCCTAGCCCTGTCACTTTAATTGGCTTGCACTTTAGAGAGCCACTGACACCTCAAAGAAAACTTTAAAAAGCAAAATAATTAGGTACAATTCTGCTTGCATTTCATATATTTTTCCACTCCATTATTTATTACTGAGGAAATTTGCATGATCTTTAGTCCTTAGAGTTCCCTTAGAGTGCATCTGCCTCTGTAGTTACTCCCTACTTCATGTCATAATCCTCTGTTGTGACATCACAATCTGCTGCCATGGGAGTAACTGTGATGTCACAAGCAGTGCATTATGATCTCAGGTAGGGAGAAAGCAACAGGAAAAGCTGAATTCTTCAGGACCAAAGATCCTGTTTTCATGCAAATGACCTCAGTAATAAATAATGGGGAGGAGAGATACATAACTAATGTGAAATACAAGCTGAACTGTGGCTAAATGTTATGTTTGGTTAAAGTTCTCCAGAACGTGTCAGCTGCTCTTTGAACAAAAGTCGCATTGCACTGTGCTGTATAAGGGTTTGCTGCACAAGAGGGGTCGCTATTTATGAAAAAGCCCCAGAGAGGGTGAAACATAGGCAGTCCTCAAATGTCACCTTGCTGCTGTTGTTGTATATTGGAGTGTCCTGTGTGCCAAAAAAAACCCAAGAAGAAAGCATTGAAGGAAAAGTATCCTTGCCTTTTTATGTTTGCTTGCACGCATGTGCAAGAAACATAGTGCCATCATACGAGTTTTCCAGAGGTGTGTCAGCCTCTTCCAATTCAGTCAGTGTGTTTGCAGGCACGGTCGCAGAGCGCCAATCACTGCTCCAGCTGTCTATGACAGCTGAAAATGCAGTGGCATACAGTTGAAAGGAGAGCTCCGTTTGAGTGAGCAGAGCTCTCCCCCACACACACACACACAGCGTGCACGCACGCACCTGCGTGCTCATCTGCCCCCCTCCCACACTGTAAGCCATGAGGGGTGCCCAATCCCTGTCGGCTCCATGCCCCCCAAAGCATTCAGGTGTCACGCTGGGAGCCCACCCAGCGTGGCAAATGATGTTATGGCCGACAGAGGTGCCCAATCCCCCATCGGCTCCACTGCTTCTCCCCCATGCTGTGTCGCCGACAGGGGTGCCCAATCCCCGTCGGCTCCAGCCCCCGAACAGCTTTCAGCTGCCACGCTGGGAGCCCACCCCAGCGTGGCAAACGTCCTCATCGTCTGTAAATAAACATAAACACCTAAATAGAAAAACTGTCCCTCGGCTCCTCCCTGCCCTCCACAACCTGCACCCACCACTGCGCACCTGCCTCCCCACACACCCCCCACCCCATACCTACCTCCGGGCTTTCGCCGCGACGATCTTCGGCGGACCGGGAAACACGCCTGCACTCTTCAAAGCCGACCGCGAACTGAGGAAATGCCAGTAAGCTGTATAATGGAATAGATAGGGTTTTTCAACTTTATTGCATATCTCAGGCATTTTTGGAATTTTGGGACCTTCTCATGAATGCTGTCACTGTCATGGCGTTACTCGGGCCGAAGGTGATTTCGCAGCCACTGCAAAAATCACCTTTCTGGAACAATTAGCGAAATGACACTGCCATGTTCATAAGGTGAGCTCTCAAAAGCCTATTTTGAAAATTTGGTGGAAAAATTCCTAAAATGACTGTTTCTGAGGTCGTTGCACAGTTCCTCTTGCCTTCATAAGTTCGGAATTTTCAATATTTTCACTCCAGATATTCAACATTGCCATTTTACCACACCTTCTTATGAGCAGTACAGCTGTCATTTTTCATCTTACCCAAATGTAAGCTCACTATGTATGGTTGTACCATGAAAGCCGTGCAAAATCAATGTACGGGACACATTAAGAAAATCACAGTGACACTGTTCATGAGCAGAGGTGTTAAAATGGCTATGCTGAAAACTTGATGAAAAAATTCCTAAAAGTGACTGTTTTAGGAGGCGCCGTTCGCGCAGTTCCTATACTGCGCTGGCAAGTTTGCAGATTTGTAATATTTGCACACCAGATTTTCAACAGTGCCATTTTACGCACTTCCTTATAAGCAGTGCAGCTACCATTTTCACATCTCGCCCACAACGTGTTTCCGCCCATGTAGCGCACAATGGTACAGTCGGTGTGTGAAAACAATGTTTGGGACAGATTAAGAAAATCACAGTGACACTGGTCATGAGCAGAGGTCTTAAAATGGCTATGTTGAAAATTTGGTGACAAAACTCCATAAAATGACTATGTTACGAGTGAGCATTGCGCAGTTTCCACACAACCTCGTAGGTTCATGAATTTGTAATATTTTCATTCCAGATTTTCACCAGTGGCATTTTTCCACACCTCCTTATGAACAGTACAGCTGTCATTTTCCACAACATGGCCGAAATGTGTTTTCACACTTTCAGTGCAGAGATGCGTGGTCGCTGTGGGAAATCATTGTTCGGGACAGATAAAGAAAATCACACTGACACTGTTCATGATCGGAGGTCCCAAAATGCCTGTGTTAACAATCTGCTGTAAAAAAATCCCCAAACTAGCTACATTACGGGTGTGTGTTGCACAGTTTCTACGCATGCTCGTGACTTCACCAGTTTTTTAGATTTTCACAGCAGATTTTCAACATTGCCATTTTTTACACCTCCCCATGAACAGTACCGCTGTCATTTTTCACATCCTGTTCGGAATGTGTTTTTGCACCTGTGGTGCCAAATGCCATAGTTGCTGTGCAAAAGCAGTTTTCAGCTAACAAACTGATATTGCCACTGTTCATGAGGTTGGGGTCACAAAAAACATGTTGAAAATTTGGAGTGAAAATACTAACATACCTGAGGCGTTAGGGTTTCCGACCATAACGCCCCACCCTGTAGAGTATGACAGGCATCAGGGGTGTGACTTGGGGTTCTTGCCTTCATGCTCATACCATTCCACCCCACCCACACCCTGCAGCCAGTGAGAGGCATCAAGGTGTGCCTCGGACTCTTCGGCCCAAACTTCACCCCATTCTCCCATACCGCACCCATCTCACCGTATTTCCTGATGGAATGAGATGCGCGCAAGACCAAAGACCCCAAGGCACACCGTGACACTTGTCAGTGTCTGTAGGTAGGGTGTGGTGAAATGGCGTGGTCGTTATGTCTGGCTTGACCACAGGCACACCCCAATGCCTGTCACTCTCTGCAGGGTGATGGTGGGGTTGGCTTCAGTTCAATACTTCGCTGCCATTCCTATTATACAGCTCTGTAACTTCTACTCTACCAATGCCAATGCCAGCAAGCAAACATTTGGCATTGATAAATGCTTGTTTAAATTACAATGGTGAGTGCTGAGACTCCAGTTCCTGCATGAACAAATGTGAAATACTAGCGGTAGAGTAATTCTAAAAAATGTGTGGGTGGCAGGTTTAAAAGGGACGTCAGGGAGTACTTTTATGCAGAAAGGGTGGCAGACAAGGAACAGACTGCCCAATGAAGTGGTCTGTACAAAGTCAGTAGTAGGGTTCAAGCATAGGTTGGACAGCCACATGGATCTAGTGGGGAGGGCATGGGAGGAGGTGCAACAGTAGTAGGGTTGCCAACACTGGATTTCAAAAATAAGGGACAGACCTCCATCCCCTGCCCCGCCTCTTGCATCCCTTGCCCCACCTCTCCCCGCCACTTCTCTTCTGAGGCTGACATTGCGCAGAAAGGTATTGATATATTTTCTGCAATTTGAGGTACCAGAAAGTATACCTGCCCTAAACCCTAAACCTAAACAGTGGTACACTGTACGAGATAATGAAGAACTAGCCAGATAAAGCAACAATGAACATGAATGTTATTGTCATCAAACAGCCAGATAAAGCAACAATGAACATGAATGTTATTGTCATCAAACAGCCAGATAAAGCAACAATGAACATGAATATTATTGTCATCAGTCAGATAAACCAACAATGAACATGAATGTTTTTGTCATCAAACAGTCAGATAAAGCAACAATGAACAAGAATGTTATTGTCATCAATTCTTCTTCTTCAAGCAGCTGTAGAGTACACTCTCACTTAGATTCGCCAGGGGGAATGTTTGCTGCTTTTTGCAGCACTCAGCAACTCCTGATCCTGTTGCACAGCAATGAAGAAATCTTTGCAGGATGACTGGAAGTTAATGCATATTTGGAGTTCACTTTTAATTAACTCAGTGCTACATCTGTTCCAGACCACTTATCCCCCATTAAGGAAAAAATCCTCTCAACAAATGCATTTTATCCTGCGGCACTAAGTACAAACAAGTAAGCATTAAGCCATGATGAAGGAGGCTTCTACTGGGGAATTAATGCATGGTTGGGGGGAAGGGGTTTGTGACACGAGGCTGAAGGAGTGCCTACAACTAACCATGCATTAATTCCCCAGTAGAACCTCCCTTCTAGAGTGGCTTAATGCACTTGTAACATGGCAAGCGTTAGTTATGAGGTATTATAAAAAATAGGATTTCTTTATTAAAAACTATTAAAAATGCAAACTATCAACTGTTTCAGCATAGCATGTCATGACTATGACATTTATTTACATTGTGATGGAGGAAAAGAAAGGCATGACTATATCACCATTTGTCAAGAGTATAACGCACTGCAATTCTTTCTATAGATTTTGAGGTTTTAAATATTTGTCTACACCACTTGTAATTATACAGTGGTACATTTTACCATGCTACTCATTCATGCTGCACTGAATGCTGGGATTGATTTATATACATTTCCGGATTCTGATTACTTGCCCCCTACTACCACAATCGCTATGCTTTACTTCACAGCATTGTTACATATAAAGAAAAAAACTTGCGGGGGACTGTTGCGTGTGGCCACTATTTACCTAGGTTTCCAGAGTCGGTAACGGTGGCAGCAAATGGAAATCACCTTGCTTGTGAACTTCGTTATTGACATGCGGGGGGGGATGGATAATGCAAACACCTGCTGTAACTGTCTTGCGGATAGCAATGTCAATTGGGAGTACAGGTACTATTCAATAATTTACATAATTTTTACAGACGTTGAAATTTGTCACTGTTTCCTTGGATACTTAGACTTCCACTAGGTGGGTGGGTGGCAGAAAATGTTGTATTTCTAACTGGACTGCAATACAACAACAGTTCAGCACGGCATTAATCCCCACGTTACTCGGTGGCAATTTCACAGTGGTTGCTTTAATTACTACAACTCGAGGTGGACATTACCAGGGATTAATGGTGTCTTTAACTTTGGTCATGTGTGGGGTTTTGCCCAATCACTAAGCTGTTTTACTGGTTGATATACTGTATATTGCCATGTTACAACACAATTTGGAACAAGTTTTTCAGATTGTCCTTTCCACACTCCTGAAAGACATTCATCCACTTTTTACTGACAGATTTGGAAATGTAATTTCTTGATGCTTCAACCACATCGTGACTGGTGCAGCATTCCTCACAGAGCTGATCCATGTTTATGATTTCCCTCATTTTGAGTGCTTCTGTTACACTCTCAAGGTCCGAGAAGCTAAGCTTGTCATTCACATAGAGACCAATGGGTTTCAGCTTCATCATTGCTTTATCAGTAGGGAACTCAAACCACTTATTAATGTACCAAAGCCAAGGCCCCTGGAATTCTGCGGTTCTGCAGTTGCGGAATTTGCCGCAGAATATGCATTATGCCACAGAATATATATAGTGCCGCAGAATTCATTGTTTTTGGTGAATTTTCATATAAATATACTGTTTTTCCATAGTGTCAGGCTTTCTTTCCCATCTCGTTTATCCTGAAGCCCCTCCTCTATGCTCAGCATATGATGTCATCGATGACATCACATCATATTTAGCCAATGACAGGACTGCATTCTGCCAGAGAAGTGAATAAATCATGCCGCAGAAATCAGAAAATGCTGCCGCAGAAGTCAAGGAGCCCTGCCGCAGAAATCAGAAAATTCTGCCGCAGAACACCAGAGGCCCTGACCAAAGCACAGAGTCATAGAAGTTAATGAAGTCCTGCTTTAGCTTCACTTTTTGTTCTGGTAGTAGTTTTTCCATCAGTTGTCTAGTTTGGAAACCAAAAAAACAGTCCTCTTTCTGGTTTAACAATTTCATTCTACAATGGTGCATCTCTGTATACACGTCAGTAATGCATAGCTTTGATTCCTCCAATGGGAGGGCTATAGCCCGAAGTTCAATGTGAGGGAATAGCTCCTCCCATATTCCCTACAAAGGTCAGCCTCCCTTGGCAGTTCTCCGGTTAGCGCATTGTGCAATATTCACGTGCTGCACTCTCTGTGTGGCTCGTGGGCTGAGCCTCCTTCCCTTTCTGCTCCCTGCTGTTTGACTGTCCCCCCCATGTCCTCGTCTCTGTTTCCTCTGGTTTGTGGCCCCTGTTATCTCCCCTCCTCCTGTCTGGCATTCGCTCCCTCCTGTTTGCCTCCCCTCCCTTCCCCGTACCTCATGTGCCGCTCCTGTTTGGGGCTGGCGGCCGATGCTCCTTCTGCCCCTTCAGATGTAGCATCATCCCCCTGTGCCAGCTTGGCTGCCTGCTCAGAGCCACTCTCCTGCACTCAGATCCTGTCTGGGGCTTCTCCTGCAGGCTGCCTCTTGCTCTCTCTCCAACTCCTGCCTTTTCAGCGGTCGGCACATACCGGAGACCTCCCTGTCCTTTCCCATGGAGGTCCGCATTGGTGCCATATCTACTTTCTTTCCCACCTTCACATTGAGCCGGCACCGATGTTTTCAGGGATTCCAAATTTGCTACCTGTCGGGACCGGAGCACTTCTACCACACAGCAGGTGAGTCTACCTATAATGAGTGTTTTTTTCCTCTACCTTGACTTACATTCCTTTTTGTAAAACTGCCTGCACAAACTGTTTGTATTCTGTATTTTTTTCACCATGTGTTACTCTTTTCTCCTGACTGTACACTCTGTACCCGGGTCGCACCTGGAAATGAGCCTCGGCTCAGTGTGCCTTTCCCGGTCATCAAAATTTTAAATAAATAAAAAAAAATAAAGAATACCCTATGGTTCACCTTGTATCTTATGCTACTGCCAATTTAGTGGTTGTTACCTGAGCTGTCGGCTTATACCTTGTCTTACCGGCTGCCCTACCTGTTTACTTTTTACTTAGAACTTCTGACGATATATTTTTGTTAGACCTCGGCTCTTCAGAGCATTGACATAGGTGGGCATCAGCATACAGTGGCACACTACGTGAATGACCTGCTCCTCCATTTTTCTGAACCAGGGCAATCACTGCCAGCATGGAACACTTGCCTGCCAACAATGAAATAACTAGCAGGATACAATATAAATGCTGATAAAACAGAAATTCTCCAACTTCATTATCTCTTGCCACAACATATTATTTATTTATTTGTACATCAGTTTGCAACCTTTGAGCCAGAGGCTCATTTCCAAAGGTACCTCATCACACTGAGGACAGACAGAGACAACTTTAGGTTACAGCATATAAGACACAGACTTAGGGTTACACAGAATGGTTTCATATATTTATACAATTTTGTAGACATTGCAAGGATAACAGCTGAGCCCATGCTTGTAGCAACAGAGGAAATA
This sequence comes from Neoceratodus forsteri, assembly GCA_016271365.2. NCBI lineage: Eukaryota > Metazoa > Chordata > Ceratodontiformes > Ceratodontidae > Neoceratodus > Neoceratodus forsteri. Next base: position 13,434,882 of record CM057456.1, read on the forward strand.
AGCTATGGGGGAGAAAGTTGGGGTGGCGTGCGTTGGAGTGCCGCCCAGGAGGCGTTGTCAAGTGTGGAGACAGCCAGGTCCCATTTAGAAACAGGAGCAGCTGCGAGTGTTAAACAGTTGGCTCCGAAGGGTAGTTTTGAAGTTGGAGATTGTGGGGGCATTGGAGAGGGGAGCAGGGAGAGAGTTAAACCAGGATGGAGCTCGGTAGCAAAACTACCTCTGACCATGGGTGGTCCTGGATCTGGGGACCAGTAGAGTGGTCTTGTCGGAGGTTCAGGTTGCGATAGTAGGTTGGGTGTGGCAGATGGAGGCTGCCACCCCGGGAGGGGATAGGCCGAGTAGAGTTTTTTTGTGAGGAGGCAGGTTTGATAAAGTAGCCGTTCATCTAGGTTTAGCAGTTTTGCCTTGTCATAGAGTTGACAAGTATGTGTGAGCCTGGGGGCACCAGTAATCAGCCTGCAGGCCTTATTTAGGGTGAGCCGAATTTTATTGAGGGCGGTAGTGTCAGCAGCACCATAGACTGGCAGGCCATAGTCAACAAGGGACAGTACAGAAGATGTAACTGCAAGTCAGAGGGCATCAGGAGGGAGGCAGTTTTTATGGCGGCAGAGGATGCCAAGCCGTGTATTAGTTGTGGATGCAAGGGCATCAATGGGGTATGGAAGGTGAGGGCTGAGTCGAAAGAAACACCAAGGTATTTGTAGGAGCAGACTTGTTCAAGCGGTTGTTTGGTACTAGGGAGGATATGGAGTGGGAAGTTGCCGGCTTTGTTTTGGGGGTGGGCAAAAAGCATAGTTTTGTTTTTTTTTGAGATTAATGATGAGTCTGTGCTCTTTAAACCAGGCTTCGGCATCGTTGTAGGACTGTTGCAGAGTATCCTGGAGGGAGATAGGATTGCGGTGGCAAAAATGACAGCATCATCTGCATACATAAGAATTTTGCCAGAGCATGCACTGGGCAAGGTGTTAAGATAGAGTGAGAAGAGTAGGGGGCCCAGGATAGAGCCCTGGGGTACCCCTGAGCGGATGGGATGAGTTTCGGAGAGTGTTCCATTGATTTTTACACATTGGGAGCGGGTGGATAGGTAGCTTGTGCAGCAGGCGAGAGGGCCATCAGAGAAACCCGTGTGGCATAGGGCATCCAGCAGAAGAGGGTGGGAGACAGTATTGAAGGCCTTTGAGAGGTCAACGTACACTGCACCAGCTATGGAGCTGGCATCCAGGGAGGAGTGTAGAAAATTGGAGAATTCGGCTAGTGCAGTGCCGGTACCGTGACCGGCATGGAAGTCATGCTGCTCTGGGCGTAAGATGTTATACTGAGTAAGGTATTCAGTGATTTGAATAGCCACCATTTTTTCCAGTGCTTTGGAAAGGGGGGGAGGATGGGGATTGGTCGGAGGTTCCCGGGGGAGGACCTGTCACCCCCTTTATGAATGGGTATGATTATGACTGTTTTCCATGCTGTGGGAAATTGCCCCAGACAGAGGGAATGGTTGAGTAGGCTGGTGAGCGGGGCAAGGACTTCATCCAGCACCAGCCGAAGAATACTGGGGTCTAAGGAATCGCTACTGGGACTATTGCTTTTTAAAGCTTTAATTAGGAGTGGTCTGGCTTCCTGGGCAGATACCCTCGTAGGTGGAAGCTGGGGCGTTGGGAGTCAGGGGAGGTAGGGTGGGGGAGGTCAAAGAAATTACTGGGGAGGACAGAGCTAAGGTCAGTGAAGGAGGTGTTAAGGTAGTGAGCTATGCAGGTGTAACCCCCCTGCAAATGGGGGTTCCCAAAAGACTTCCAGGAGCTTGCTTGAATGCTCCAAGCCTGAATGGTGTTTGGCATTTAAGCCATTTATCAGTGAGTGTTTTTAGAGCCTCTGGTACTGTCTCTTTAAGAGATGTCTGCTTGCAGACATAATTAGTTTGTATGGGGACTGTGTGCTTCTGAGTACCACTCGAGCTGCTGCCAATTCACTTCATTTTGCAGTCACTAGGAGTGCAAAGGGAACCTATCTGAAAGATGTAACTGTTTGCCAGAAACCATTTAGAGTGATAATGAAATTACAGTTTGTCTAACCTGCTTTCTTTGGTGGTCAGAACAGTGTCTGCCTAGTTCCCTATTCTGGTTTTGAACTGCTGAACTGGACCAATCAGTGTGGGGTAAGCTAGCTCTAAAATGGTGCCTTGGACGTAATCAGAACTTGGACTCATAATCTGAGCCAGCCACAAGAGGATTGTATGGGCAGTGACTCTGGGAGATGTAGTTTAGACTTCAGCACCTTTTGGACCAGCAGCAGCAGTCTATTGTGAGTGACAGCCAATCCAGTCAAGAACTGGGAGGAACTCAAAGGAAGTGCCCGTTTTGTCAGTTGGAGTTTCAGTTGAGCTTTGCAGTGAAGAAGGAAGGAGCCCTGTGCTTTTTCAGTGTGCAGTTTTAGTCAAAAACGTGTGTAAGGCCCAGAGTTCCGGTCTGCAGCTTGTGTAACTGCTTGTTAGGACTGAATCCGTCCTGTGAAAAGAATCAAAGGATCTCTGAAGAGTAGAAACCAGGCTCACCCTGTAGAAGACTGGAGAAATTGTTGAATTACACTGGGTCTGTCAGGAACTGAATCTGCTGTGTGTTCTCCGGGTATTGTGCAGTAATTGCGATCGGGATAGAAGCAGCCTGCCTGGTATAGTACTTTCTTTTTTTTTTACCATATAAATGTGTGAAGAGTCTCTTGGAGCTCAAGAGTAGCCCTGCTGATATTGAAGGACCCTATCTTATTTGGGGTCGTGAGTACTAATTCAGAGTCGCTCCTGTTGAATTGCCACATTAAATCCAAATGGAATTACTGTACTGCTGACTGTTTAATTTTCCTTTCTCTGTGTGAAAGGGCCCCTACCAGCTGCCACGGTTTGGACTAGCCACTAGGGCTTGGGTACCCAGGGACAGTAACTGATAGGATAGGCCTGTGCACAGAGCCATAGGTAGATGATTAGAGTGATAAGCTAATTAACCTGATTTCCCTGTCCTTGTTATATCCCCTAAATAAATCAGAGCTGCTTGTTTCAGCAAAGTTATACTGCCTGAGGTATTTGTCTATGTTAAAGTACTGTACTCTGATTGTTGCACTGTATCTCATTTCACAGGAGGTCCCAGTGCCGAACCAGACCTGGGGTAAGTGTATACTGTGAAGGTAATTTGATATATTGTGTGGGCCACTAGTGGGAAGAAAGGGGTTGCAGTGTCCCAGAGGGCTGTGACATTAGATTTAACTATTGCAAACCCTGACCTCTGGGGTGGAGGCACCGCCATTGATCCAGGCCCCTCAACCTGTTAGTGGCAAATCAGGCAGGGTAGTAGCCCCTGGGATAGCGCCATCTAGGGGTTACATCTTGGAGGCTCACCGCTGGGATTGTGTGTTCTAGTGGCCATATTTACGAACCACTGTTAAGAAAAAATGGTGCACCCGAAAGTGGCTGTGCACCGGCTGGTGGAGTGGTGTACTGGGGAGAGATCGACCTCCAAATGCTATGCTTATCCTGGACATCCCCAGAGTCAACACGGACACTGTGCAGGGAGTACTTTCCAAGGTGGAAGGTTTACAAAACCCTGTGGTGGTGGGTCGGCATGCTAATCTGCTCACCCACACTTTCCTGGCCTAGTAGAGTTTAAGGATCCCAAGATAGCTCCAAAGTGCCACAGACCATTACCCTAGAGGGAGCCTCACTGCTTGGAGAGTGATAACTAAGGACAGTAAGACCTGGGGAATCAGCCCCACCACTATCTGAAACCTTTGAGGAGAAATTTTCTGAATGGTTGCTGGGAGGGAAAACTGTGGAGGACTTGAAGAAACTATTCTGCCACCTGGGGTGTTCCTCCCCAACACCCTCTCCTGCTCCAGTGCCCGTAATGGTGGCTGAACCAATGCAGACTCCCTATTTCTGCACCTGCCATTAGTCACGACTCTTACCGAGGTTGAGGATCTTCTCTGGCACCCTCCCACCGCAAGAGGATGACTGGGAGACCTGGATAGAACTATGTTGCCCCCAAGTGCTAGAATGGCAATGCTCGGGGAGCAGCGTAAAGAGGGTTAGTGAGAGCCTCCGAGGTCCCGCCCTGGCTACCATCCGTAGCAACGGGCCAGTAACCCTGAAGCGACTGCACAGGCCTATCTTGAGGCCTTGGAGAATGTGTATGGAGCCCAGATTCTGATGAGGACCTATGGTGGAGAGTAAGAAATGCACAACAGTACCAAGGAGTTGTTGTCTGTGTATGTCTCTCGGCTGGAAAAATTGTTGCAAGAATGCCTCAGAAAGGGTAGTTTGCCAGCGATTGAACTGGACCGAACCAGACTGGACAGAATCCTTAAGTCTGCTCCCTTCTCAGAACTGCTGTTGCTTCAGTTACGCCTGGCAAATCGACTGGAATCCCACCTCCTATGATGAGTTAATGAGAGAAATTCGAGGAGTTGAGAAAGGCGACCTCGGGAGGTACCTGCACCAACAGCTGTGGCTACGTAACCGAGTGACTGAGGGTGACCCATCAAGTGAAGTTCAGGGGCAGAGGTTGACAGTCATGAGTGCTCTGACAAGGAAAAGATATGCCACAATGGGGCTAACTGTTGAGAGAGATCCGGAATTCAAAAACAGTCCCTTTATGAAGGCCACTACTGCAGGCACGGGCCCTGACCTATATCCGACTGCATCTCATAAGGGGTGGGAGTACCCACCCATGTATCTCCTGCTGATAACAGCTCCAAACTCAATTCCTTGACCATGGAAGTGAAGAAACTGACGAGATGTTCCAATGCTTATCACGCCGCAGACAGAGATGGCACCCAGGTTTCCAGTTAGTAATACCCCGCCCTGGCTTCCAGTGTCCGGCCAGCTCAAACTCCAGAAAGTATGTTTTGCTATAATTGTGGGAAAGATGGGCACATGAAAAGGGAATGCCAGTCCCCAAAAGACACTCACAAAGTTGCATATAGGCTACAAGGAGAGCTTCGGAGAAGAAATCAGTGGTTAAGAGGTGCACGACATGATCCCAGTGAGGGCACCAAAAATGCTAATTCACGTCCTTTTGTGGCAAGGTCAGTTGCCCAGGCCCCCACTCACCGCTCTCCAGACTGGTCCAGAATAGTGGGTCCTCCATGGAGACCACTGCAAAGGTGAATGGAGTGTCTACAAGAGCTGTATTAGACAGTGGCTCCCAAGTGACAATTATGTTCCAGGATTGGTATCAGAAGCATTTGTCAGACGTACTCTTACAACCATTAGAAGGACTGCATGCATGGGGTTAAGTGAGAAGGCCTCACCCTATTCCGGGTATATCCGATTTGGCTGTCTTTCCCCACCTCCGTGGCTGGAGTGGCCGAACAAGTAGAGACCCTAGCCTTAGTGTGTCCCCCACTGGACTGTATGATGGTGTCCCTTTGTTGATTGGAACAAATGCTCATATGTTCGGAAGGCTGGCACAGTTGTGTATGAAAAACAGGGTCAAAGACTAGTAGAGCTTTAAGAGTTCCGGCTTTAATTAAGAAGGCCTATGAGGCACAGAGAGATGCTGAAAACAGAACCAGAGGAACTGGTCGAATTGTATGGAAGAAGGATCCTGAGTCTCTGATCCTGGCGCCAAATGCCCAGTGTACCTTACAGGAGAGGTCCGTGATCAGAAAGGATGTTAAGAATAAAATATTAATGTTGGATGCACCAGGCGATGGAAAATTGCCAGGAGGGACTGCTGGTCAAGCCTATTTTGCCCGCTAGAGCCCATGCTTATGCCAGAAGGGTAATGGTCCAAGTTCATAATGTGTCTGAAAGAGACATTCGAGTAAACAGAGGTTGCATCCTGGCTAATGTGCATTGTGCAGACACTGCAGTGCTACCCAGCAGCAAGAGTTCAAGGAAGAATGACAGAGTACGCCTGACTTGTTTGATTTCGGCGACTCGCTGCCAGCTGAATGGAAAGTGAGGATCAGTGGAGAAGCTTGCCCAGAGAGACCAGGTGTTTTCTTTAAAGGAATGGGATGTAGGATGCGTGCAAGGAGCTGAGCACAATATCCGGCTGCATGACGTAAAGACCATTTCTGGAGAGGTCTCGACGCCTGGCACCTGCTGACATAGATGATGTGAGACGGCATCTGCAAGAGATGTTAGCTGCTGGTGTAATACAAGAATCTAGAAGCCTTATGCTTCCCCATTGTGGTAGTGAGGAAAAAGAATGGAACAGTAAGGATGTGTGGATTATCGCACCTTAAACCGGCGGACTATCCTCGATCAGTACACAATGCCCGCATTCAGGATGCTTTGGACTGCCTAAACGGGAGCAAGTGGTTCTCTGTGCTGGATCTCCGCAGTGGGTACTACCAGATCCCGGTGGCCCCAGAGGACCGTGAGAAGACGGCCTTTATCTGTCCGTGGCTATTATGAATTCATGAGGATGCCTCAAGGGATTTCAGGTGCCTCAGCCACTTTTCAACGATTGATGGAGCGTGCAGTGGGGACATGAACTTACTAGAGTGCCTGGTATACCTAGATGATGTTATTGTGTTTGGCAGCTCACTGGAGGAACATGAGAGCAGATTATTTAAGGTATTGGACCGACTGGAGGACTTTGGCCTTAAACTATCCATTGATAAGTGTCAATTCTTTTCAAACATCAGTAAGTATGTGGGACACATAGTATCCACCGAGGGAATAGAGACCGACCCAAGTAAAGTTGAGGCCTTGACCACCTGGCCACAGCCCAAAATCTAAAAGAACTGCAAAGATTCCTGGGATTCTGTGGTTATTATCGGCGCTCATCAAGGACTATTCAAGAGTGATCCGCCTTTACTTAACCTTACTCAAGGGTATCCCCAACCCAAAAAATACCAAAGTCAGCTCCTCAAGACTGAAAGAGTGTATTTTCATCCGAGTGAAGTATTTGGGGCCCGCTGGACTCCTGATTGTGAGACTGCTTTTCATGAGATCATATATCAACTTACCCATGCTCCAGTGCTGGCTATGCCGATCCAAGAAAACCTTACGCCCTGCACACTGATGCTAGCTTGCAAGGGTTGGGGCTGTGTTGTACCAAGAGCACGAATGGCCTGAGACCAGTGGCCTTTGCCAGTAGAAGCCTGACCCCATCCGAAAAGAACTATCCTGTACATAGTTAGAGTTCCTAGCTTTGAAGTGGGCTATTGTTGACCAATTCCATGAGTACTTGTATGGGGCTAAAATACTAGTAAAACTGACAATAATCCCTTGACCTATGTGCAGACCTCAGCTAAGTTGGATGCCACTGGCCATAGGTGGCTTTCTGCATTATCTACATATGACTATGCTCTACAATACCGAGCAGGTCTGAACCATTAGATGCTGATGCTCTCTCCGGAGGCCTGTTCCCCAGAATGATTGGGTCCGATTAGCAGAACCTGACATTCGGGCACTCTGCCGAAGTTTGACAGGGAGGAACAAATGTCCACGGACGAGTGGACTGCATGGTGGATTGCTTGGGAGCCTCTGAGAATTGCATACCTGCTGCTTATTGCCACTTTTCTGCAATAGACATTGGTGCACTGCCTCAGCTGGACAATGACAGTATTCGACGGGCTCAATCCTCACGATCCCATGATCAAAGCAGCTTTAGAAGCCCTCATGCAGGAAAAGATGTGTCCAAATTACTCCCACTGATTTGAGAACTGCACTGTTATACAAAGAAGGTCCTAAGTTGAAACTGATCAATAAACTGTTATACAGAGAAACAGTAGACAGAGGGGACAAGTAGACAAACAACAACTAGTGCTGCCCACTGCCTTCGAGACTCAGTACTGAGGTCCTTGCACAACCACATGGGGCACCTTGGATAGACAGAACACTTGACTTGGTGAGATCCAGATTCTATCTGGCTAAGATGGGGCTGATGTGAGCAACACATCTCGAACTCCCTAGCCGTAAGCTTACAGAGGAAAGCTTTGTCCCAGAGGGCTGCCCCTTGTTAACATCACCACCAGTGCACCCATGGAGCTGGTCTGTATTGATTTTCTGAGTTTGGAGTCAGATCAAAGAAATATCAGTAATGTGTTGATGGTCACTGACCATTTCACGAGATATGCCCAAGCTTTCCCCACCAAAGACCAGAAAGCATCCACTGTGGCCAAAGTACTTGTAGAAAACTTTTTTTGTTCACTATGGGGCTCCACAAAGAATCCATTCTGATCAAGGGAGAGATTGAGAGTCGTCTGATCAAAGAGATGCTTTCTCTGTGGGGAGTGCGAAGTCCAGAACCACTCCTTACCACCCCAGGGGACCCACAGCCTGAACGCTTCAACGTCGACTTTGATAGATATGCTGGGCACCCTGCACCCAAAGGACAAGCCTAGATGGAGCCAACAAATTAGCACCCTGGTACATGCTTATAACTGCACAAAAGTGATGCCACTGGATTCTCCCCACCGCCTGATGTTTGGAGAGAAGCTCGACTACCAGTAGATGTGTGTTTTGGGGGTCTCTCCTGATGGGGTTCAAGCTGACAACTATTTACAGTATGTGCAAAAGTTAAAAGGCCCAGCTAACTCTGCGTACTAACTGGCTCAAACCATGGCTGCCAAAGAAATCTGGGCCAACAAAGAAAGGTATGATAAAAAGGTGAAAGCACAGGAACTCCAGGGAGGAGATCGGTATTGCTAAGAAATATGGGACTGCATGGCAAGCACAAGATTGCTGACAGATGGCACCATCTCCTCACATTGTAGTGGGCAAACTAGATGATCTGCCAGTGTACAAAGTAAGGCCTGAGAATAATTCAAAAGATGTAAAAACAATGCATAGAAATCATTTACTGCCCATTGGACAAATCTTAATTGAGTCTGAGCCCCTAGAAGATGCCCCCTCTGGACCAGTGACTAGAGCTGCTGCTAATAAAGATCAAGAAAGTCTGCACCTACAGAAGCAAAGTTAAAGTGTTCCCCTCCACAAGTCCCAGTTGAGCATGACTGTCAGTCCATATCAGAAGAAAGTGAGAGTGACTTTGAATACTATCCTTCTTACGAACTGAGTCAATTGTTTCGGGCAATCCCTTAGTCAATACTGAGATGAAGCTGGGCCTTCTGGATGTCTAAGCCCCCTGCTTCATCCCTGGAGCCAATGCTCTCCAGAAAGTGAAGTGCAAAGCATCAGATCAGATGAAAATGGAATCATTGTGCATGGTTGAACTGTTTGAGCTTCAGGAGGAAAATGATAGATTGGGGCAGACTGGTGATACACCGAACAAGAAGAGTATTCTGAGTGCCCTGACAGTCCACTGCCAGTGTCCGAAAGCTCTCCATGCGAGCCAAATGTTGTGGACTCAGAAACTGTAACCTGGAGCTGAAAGTGCCCCAAGTTCTAGCCTCTCACCCCATGGAGACTCCCCTGACAAGTGAGGACAATGCTGGAAATGAGGCTCAGAGTGCAGAGACTATAACAGTTCCCCTAGAAAGACTGGTCGAACTGTAAAGCCTGTGGTGCACCTCAGTTATGATTCCCTTGGGAGGCCTGTGGATTTGCCTCTCAATGTTGTCCATAAAGGAGTGTATGTGTCCCCGAGCTCATTGCCCAAACTGAGCATCAGTGCTAACTCAAGTTACTTGTGTTGCCCTTCAGTATGGTGCCCTTGCCCCGTCCAGCCCCAAGGTAACTGATAGGGAAGGCGCCCTCTCTTCAGGTTTCATGTACAAGAGGTAATAACTTGAGTTATGGTACAATGTATGTAATACTGTGTAAAGAGGACGTGACTGCAATGTTTCAGAAATGTGTTCTTGGTAAAATGATATATTGACTGATGATTACATGATGTTTCAATGCAAATGTATATGGTTGCAGTTGAAACTTGTGGAGTACTTGCTTGACGCTGGATCAAGCTTTCCCAGGCCAGGAAGGGTGTAACCCCTGCAAATGGGGGTTCCCAAAAGACTTCCAGGAGCTTATTGAATGCTCCAAGCCTGAATGGTGTTTGGCATTTAGGGCATTTATCAGTGAGTGCTTTTAGAGCCTCTGGTACTGTCTCTTTAAGAGCTGTCTGCTTGCAGACATAATTAGTTTGTATGGGGGACTGTGTGCTTCTCTGAGTACCACTCGAGCTGCTGCCAATTCACTTCATTTTTGCAGTCACTAGGAGTGCAAAGGGAACCTATCTGAAAGATGTAACTGTTTGCCAGAAACCATTTAGAGTGATAATGAAATTACAGTTTGTCTAACCTGCTTTCTTTTGAGGTCAGAACAGTGTCTGCCTAGTTCCCTATTCTGGTTTTGAACTGCTGAACTGGACCAATCAGTGTGGGGTAAGCTAGCTCTAAAATGGTGCCTTGGACGAATCAGAACTTGGACTCATAATCTGAGCCAGCCACAAGAGGATTGTATGGGCAGTGACTCTGGGAGATGTAGTTTAGACTTCAGCACCTTTTTGGACCAGCAGCAGCAGTCTATTGTGAGTGACAGCCAATCCAGTCAAGAACTGGGAGGAACTCAAAGGAAGTGCCCGGTTTTGCCAGTTGGAGTTTCAGTTGAGCTTTGGCAGTGAAGAAGGAAGGAGCCCTGTGCTTTTCAGTGTGCAGTTTTAGTCAAAAAAACGTGTAAGGCCCAGAGTTCCGGTCTGCAGCTTGTGTAACTGCTTGTTAGGACTGAATCCTGTCCCTGTGAAAAGAATCAAAGGATCTCTGAAGAGTAGAAACCAGGCTCACCCTGTAGAAGACTGGAGAAATTGTTGAATTACACTCGGTCTGTCAGGAACTGAATCTGCTGTGTGTTCTCCCGGGTATTGTGCAGTAATTGCGATCGGGATAGAGAAGCAGCCTGCCTGGTATAGTACTTTCTTTTTTTTTTTTTACCATATAAATGTGTGAAGAGTCTCTTGGAGCTCAAGAGTAGCCCTGCTGATATTGAAGGACCCTATCTTATTTGGAGGTCGTGAGTACTAATTCAGGGTCGCTCCCTGTTGAATTGCCACATTAAATCCAAATGGAATTACTGTACTGCTGACTGTTTAATTTTCCTTTCTCTCTGGTGAAAGGGCCCTACCAGCTGCCACGGTTTGGACTAGCCACTAGGGCTTGGGTACCCAGGACAGTAACTGATAGGGATAGGCTGTGCACAGAGCCATAGGTAGATGATTAGAGTGATAAGCTAATTAACCTGATTTCCCCGTCCTTGTTATATCCCCTAAATAAATCAGAGCTGCTTGTTTCAGCAAAGTTATACTGCCTGAGGTATTTGTCTATGTTAAAGTACTGTACTCTGATTGTTGCACTGTATCTCATTTCACAGGAGGGTCCCAGTGCGGAACCAGACCTGGGGGTAAGTGTATACTGTGAAGGTAATTCTGATATATTGTGTGGGCCACTAGTGGGAAGAAGGGGGTTGCAGTGTCCCAGAGGGCTGTGACCAAGTTAGTTTAACTATTGCAAACCCTGACCTCTGGGTGGAGGCACCCGCCATTGGATCCAGGCCCCTCAACCTGTTAGTGGCAAATCAGGCAGGGGTAGTAGCCCCTGGGATAGCGCCATCTAGGGGTTACACAGGCAGGGTCGGTGGAGGTAGAGCCGTCAATAGTGAGCTGGGATGGGGGGAGCGTGATTTCCCGTTTAGTTGTTTAACATTGTCCCAGAAAGTCCAGTCACACCCCAGGAGTAGGTGAGGGTGGCCTGGTAATGGTCTGCCTTGGCTTTACGGATGGCCCAAGTGCACCTGTTCCATGCAGCATTGTAGGCCTGTCTATCTGCCATCCGGCCAGTCTCAGTGGCAAGGTGCCAAAGGTTATCCCTATTTCTGAGTAGCTGTAGTAGGGCAGGGGTAACCCAGGGTGCATTACATTTTTTGGATCGGATTCCTGTGAGGGGTGCAAAGAGGTCACAGGCCTTGTTGAAGGTTTGGGAGAAAATGGCGAGGGCAGTGTCTATGTTGGGTGCATGATGAATGGGGGACCAATTAATCTGGGTGAGAAATTGTTTGAATTTTAATAGCCCACCAGGTCGGAAGCACCTGCGGAGTGTGGTCAGGGCTGTGGGTTTGGGAGTGGGGGCCGCCCATAGGAATAGGATAGGAGAGTGGTCACTTAGTGAGTCTGGGAGGACCTGGATGTTATGAATTTTTGGGGCGGTTGGTGATAATGACATCCAGAAGGGTACCGGTTCCTCTCTTTGGGTTTACTCTAGTGGGCTGGGAAATGAATTGTGTCAGGTCTAGGGCAGTGAAAGCGTCTCGGCTAGTGGAGGAGGAGGCGCTGAGCCAGTTCACGTTCAGGTCCCCCACTAGGATTTGTTCTGCCTTGTGGCGGAGGGTGGCAAGGTAAGGATATCAGAGCCGGGTTCTGGTTCTTTGGGGGAACATAGGCAGCAGTGAGATATAGAGGGCCCTTGGAGGGGTGAGGAGCAAGTTTGAGTGTAAGGGCCTGGGCCCCATTTACAAGAACCGGGACAGGGAGCACTTGTCCGTTAATTGTGTCCCTGGTATAGATTGCACAGCCACCCCCACGTTTGCCTACTCGGTCCTCCGTTATAAGGTATAGCCTGGGAGGGAGACAAAGGAGTCAGGGGTGGATTTGGACAGCCATGTTTCAACCAGGACTATGACATCTGGTTGAAGTAGCAAGGCCCAGCACTGGAGGGCATCAAATTTTTTCATTAGGCTGCATATGTTCATGGAGGCTATGCGGAGACCAGTGTACCCAGCTGGTGGGCTGGAGGGGGCTGTGCCTGGGTTTGGATGTATATTACCTGACAGGAGTAGTAGGAAGACCAAGGCTCTAACCAGGGGGTGGTAGTATGCCAACTTCCGGGGGGTGCGCAGGGATGGGAAGGAGGCCATATGGGAACAAGGAATGGGCAGGGTTCGAAGGGTTGGGAGGGCAAGGATGAGTAGCGACCATGGGGAGGCAGGATAGGCAGCGGAGGGGCTTGCAGGGGGTGGGTGCCGCGGGCCCAGGTACATGGTCAATGTAGGGTGGGATTGGGCTAGGTCAGGGAGAGTTATGGGTGCTGGTACAAGTGGGCAAGGGGAGATGTCTGGCTGATGGGATGTGGGTACTAGCATGTAAATGAGGGGGAGACATTGAGGAGGAGGTGTACAGACATAGTGCCTAAGGTAGCAGCAGGGCGGAGAGGTTCAAGTATCTTGGCTGTCCCTCAGAAGGCATAAATACCATTTTGGAGTAGTGGTAGTGTCACGGACTCTGGTGGATAGGGTACAAGGTTCAAGGCCTAGGCAGGGCAGCTGAGACAGGACCTGGGTGAGAGCAGGGATCCGGGGTATGGGGGACTTAAAACGGGCTGGGTTTGGGCCAGAAATCTGTTGGACACGTTTGAGGTAAGGTTATTTGACACCATGTTTCTGTTGGCCTTTTTTGGGGCCTTCAGGGTGCCAGACCTGATGCAGCCCAACTGGTTTTTGGAGGCCATTGGGTTGGGCCTAAGGGACCTAGTCACAACTGAGGAGGGCACGTGGGTATGGCTTCACAGGAGAAAGACTGACCAGGAGCGGAAGAGCTGCTGATGCTTGGTGCAGACTCTGCCTGGCACACCCTGGAAGGTTCAGGATAGAGTGCGGGATTAGGCAGCGTTGAATCCCAAAAAAGTTAAGGCCTTTATCCAATATGAGGATGGCAGGCCAGTCACGGCCTACCAGTTTACAGCAGTCCTGACCCGGGCACTGCAGGACTTGGGCCTGAATCCCAGGGAGTTCGGCATGCACTCTTTCAGGATTGGGGCAGCCACAAATGTAAGGAGTTGGGGTGGACAGATAGATAAATACAGGCGCTGGGACATTGGAGTCACAGGCATTTTGAGGTATGTGCACCCTCACTTGCAATAACGGCTTTCTGTTTCCTCCGCATCAATGGTTTGATTTGGATTTGTGGTCAGGCCTTCGTACAGCAGGCAGCAGCAGCAGTGGCAGCCGGGACAGTAAAGCTGCTACATACCAAGGGTTGGCCGATGACTCAGATCTGATGGCTGGAGTCTGAAGGCATGCACTGGGAACAGCTGATCCCCCTGCTTCGAGTGGAGGAGAGGACCCAGAGTGTCCCAGAGATACTGGTGGTCCACATTGGAGGGGAGGACCTGGGGTGTCAGAAGACGGTGGATTTGCTGCAGGCCATGAGGAAGGACCTTTGAACCATTAGGGATTGGTGGCTGCTGATCATCCTCATCTGGTCCCAACTGATCCAAAGGCCAAAATGCCCAGACGGAGAAGGGGTGGCTCCTCTCAACAAGGCTTGCATCCGGATCAATCGGGAGATGAGGGTGGTATTGTGGGCTGTAGAGGGGACCGTGGTGAAACATAGTCAGATTCAGGCCGCAGGTCAACTCATGGTGGCCGAGATGGGGCACCTGACCGAGCAGGGGCTTCAGTGCTGGTTAGAAGCACTGGATAAAGTCTTGGAGGAAGAGGTGAGCAAGTGGCTTGGGGGGGTCAGATGTTGTCCGTCCTGTGGCATCTAAGGAGGATCGCTTAGAGATGGCATAGTGGAAAAGGGGAGGTGACGAGCCAAATTCTTCTTAAGGGCTCGTGATACCCGGTGGTTTGGCATGGAGGCGAACCAAGCAACCGGACCTGAGGGTGAGGTCTCGATCCACCTGTAGCAGGCATATCTATACTGCAAGGAAACGGTGCTTGACGGGTGCAGGGGGAGGGTGGCCATACAGCCTTGGCCCAGTATGACTAAAGGGGTAGTTGATCATCCCAGGTGCACTCACTGCTAGCAGTAACTGGAATATTATTCAATAAATGCATGGCTGCGGCCATTTTCTCCAAGACACTGTGTCAGTGTGTTTCTTTCCCGGAAAGGGAGTATGGAGGGCTACCAGACAATGCAGAGGCTGCAACAGATGGCAGCAGCCACAATTTGTCTGGAGCCATCCTCCCCTGTACCGGGAAGGAGGAGGGAAGGGGGATGATAGAGGTGGTCCCGGGGGGCTTTGGGTTAGGCAGGATTGGTCTGCGACCACCAGGGGCCTCCCACTTGGGAACAGGGGGTCACATCCTGCAGGAGCAGGGAAAGGAGGAACTTACTGGGACAGAGCCAGCTGTCCATCCTCATTCTCCTCTGCCCCTCCAAGGATCACCCACCTGCCCATCCTCATAAAAGCAGGGTAGTGGGGGTCAGGGAGCTACGGCCTCTCTTATGACCCTGTAGGGGTGACCACACTAGGGGTTGGCGAGTAGCCTTTCCTGGTTTCCCTGTATCAGGGTTTTTCTGGATTTTTCACCTCGTCCAAAAGGGAGATAAACCAAGGTAGCTGTGGGAGAATCTAAATAGGTGAGACTAATTAGTCAGGGATGGTAAAATGCTAATTCGTCGCAGTCATGGTGGCGTCTCGAGAGGACCACTAAGAGATGGCATAGTAGAAATGGGGAGGTGATGAGCTGAGTTCTTCTGAAGGGCTCGTGACACCTTCTGGTTTGGCATGGAGGCGGACCAAGCAACCATACCCGGAGGAGGGGTCTCAGTCTGCCTACAGCAAGTATATCTATACTGCAAGGAAACGGTGCCTGACCGGGGTGGGGGGGGTGGCCATACAGCCTTGGCCCAGTATGACCACAGGGATAGCTGATCCTCCCAGGTGCGCTCGCGGCTAGCAATAACTGGAACATTATTCAATAAATGCATGGCTGAGGCCATTTCCTCCAAGACATTGTGTCAGTGTGTTTCTTTCCAGGAAAGGGGGTATGGAGGGCTACCAGACAATGAAGTGAGCAAGTATTACCAGTACAGACTGAAATAATTACCTGTAGCTATCTTCTTGTATTGGTATTGGTATTTATGTATTCAGCCAAACACTAGCTTAGCACCAGGGAATGCATCCCAGCACCCAGAACACTGGAATTTGAATCACATTCATTGTCACTCCCTAACATCTTCTTACCCAATTGCCACCAGCCATCAGATTTGAATCTGCTCATAGAAGAAAGCCAAAATAACACAGCTGAATCCCCAAATCCAGCAAGCTTCAGTGAGCTCATATTAGGAAGATGGGAAAGAGGAGTGTGTTGTGTCTGTGTGTGACAGTGTGACACACATGAATAAAACCATTACACACAGTTAACTTTCTTCTCTCATTATGGATTCATCCACATCTACAGACATGCACCCTAGTTTGGTTTGACTGTAGGTAGGACAAGTGAGTCAGTGGCAGTGCTTACTTGGGGTCCCTTTATCCATCTAAGGTAAATGACATTTAGTTGTTGGAACAGCTCCCAGCAGGGGAACCCAGAATCAATGAGTGGACACTAGTCACTTTTTGAGATACAGGTACAATTAGTAGCAAAAAGAAATGGGGAGCAAGTTGCAACCTAAGGATGGAGAATCGCTAGTTCCAGTCTCAGACAGTCGCAACAAATTCAATCTTAGTCCTTTCCCAGACCTGACCCTCGCCCGCCCCAGTAACTTATACACAGGCTTCTGGCCAGACTAAGCAATACCTTACACAACAGCAGAGCACAGTCAGTCATCATCATAACATACTATGCACTGACCAGCATTAGAGAGAGCAGACAGAGGGAGATCAAGAGCACGAAAGTTTTTTAAACTTACTTACTTTTACTTTTTTGCCGTAAGCCTTAGCCAGCCCAGGGTTCTCTTTTTCTTCTCCTTCCTTTCGGTTCTCCTGAATGACTCGGTGATGTGAGAAGGAGGTAACAGAATCACAGCCAGGCACTGCCTGCCGAGCTCACTCAGCCAGCGATCACAGGGAGAGGTCACACAGGTCACATGGTGCAGGTGGCTGCTTAGGGTTAGGCTGGGACCAGATGCTGCTAATTTGCTAAATGGCCTCCTCCTAGTAGTCCTCCAGTCCTCATCCTCCCTGCTCCCCTAGGCTCCCTGGAGTCCCCGCTCCTCCTACTGAATGTTGCTGGCTGCCACCTGAACCCCCTGAATGGGACCATTCAGTTGTGGATGACTACTACAGTCTACTCAAATCAACACGACTCCAAATGATTTATTCGGCCACCTGCGTTGGCTGGACTGGGCCCCGGGTCATGCCGGACCCCCTCCCCACTGACCGACTCTCTCTGGCTGGGGCCTGGGCCCCACTGCTGGGCAGTACTAGTCTCCTCTCTCTTCTGGCTCCGACTCCAACAGTGACAGTCCCTCCCACACTCCAGATGGCCGAGCGACACATTCGACTCCCTCTCCTGGCACTGCCGAGCAAGTCAAAAAACGCAGGCTCCTATGCAGCGAGCAGCTACACTTCTCTTTTCTCACCCAAAGCAGCTCGAGCACAAAGAGAGTTGCCAACGCCGTAGGCTTCCTCACTGGCTTCAAGTTCCAGGTAATCCAGGACCAGACTCTCACCAGGCAGGCCAGGCAGACAGTTAACTTCTCCCACAAAGCAGCAGCAAATGCGGCTTCCTTCCCACTCCATGATGGTCACGTGACATTGGGACACCGATTTGTGCATGTGCACAAGGCTCCACCATAGCCGCTAGAGATCTGGGAGACACAGGGTTTTTTTTCACTTAAAGGTGCCACTGTACAGGACAACAGGCGTCCCGTAAGAATTTCATACTGGACCAGGGAAAATAGTGTTAAATACGGGAGATCCTGTAAATTATGGGACTGTTGTCAACCCTAAACAGTAGAGACAAGGGGCAAGTAACCACTAGGAACTTTGGCTCAAGGATTGGGTAAGGTTAAGGGCAGACTAGACAGACTTAAAAGTCATCAAAAGTAACTCCCATAAACAATCTAGCCAGTGTGACAAGGCCTACAGTAAGACAAACAGGATGCTGGAGTGTACTGGGAGCAGAAGAAAAGAGATATTACTACCTCCCCTATAGATCACTGGTGAGATCACACCTAGAGTATTGTGCCCAGTTCTGGAGTCCTCACCAAAGGAAAGATAAGGACAGGCTGGAGACAGTGCAGCACAGGGTAACCAAAATGATTCCGGGCCAGCAGGGCAGATCCTATGAGGATCGGTTTAGGGCACTGAACATGTACTCACCTGAGGTCAAATAAGAGAGGGACGATGTGACAGAGACCTTCAAGTTCTTGAAAGTAATGAACAAGTTAAACTGAGAGGAACTATTTAACAAGAGTAGCAAATCTAGAACACAAGTTCACGAGCAGAGGCTAATGGGGAGTTCAGGAGGAATGTGAGAAAATGTGATTTTACAGAGAGAGTGACTGTGCCGTGGAATAGTCTGCCAGTGGAGGTGGTGGACACCAAAACCATTAATGGTTTCAAACACATTGGGAGAGAGTTACAGGCTTGGTAGTTACTTGGCAGGATAGTAGTAAAACTGGGTGCAAGGGGATGGATAATGTAGACAAAGACCCCATAATGACTAAAAGGGCTCGGGGTATGATAGAGCATTATGGGCAGACTAGATGGATCAAGATCTTTTTCGACCATCACTGTCTATGCTTCTATAGACCAACTGGCCTTCTTCTGAAATCAAATCAATCAGTCAGTTTATTGGTATGCAAATTGTGACTGTAACCCCCCTGCAAATGGGGGTTCCCAAAAGACTTCCCAGGAGCTTGCTTGAATGCTCCAAGCCTGAATGGTGTTTGGCATTTAAGCCATTTATCAGTGAGTGTTTTTAGAGCCTCTGGTACTGTCTCTTTAAGAGCTGTCTGCTTGCAGACATAATTAGTTTGTATGGGGACTCGTGCTTCTCTGTTTGAGTACCACTCGAGCTGCTGCTAATTCACTCTTATTTTGCAGTCACTAGGAGTGCAAAGGAACCTATCTGAAAGATGTAACTGTTTGCCAGAAATCATGTAGAGTAATAATGAAAATACAGTTTGTCTAACCTGCTTTCTTTGCAGTCAGAACTGTGTCTGCCTAGTTTCCATTCTGGTTTTGAACTGCTGAACTGGACCAATCAGTGTGGGGTAAGCTAGCTCTAAAATGGTGCCTTGGACGAATCAGAACTTGGACTCATAATCTGAGCCAGCCACAAGAGGATTGCATGGGCAGTGACTCTGGGAGATGAAGTTAGACTTAGGCCTTTTGGACCAACAGCAGCAGTCTATTGTGAGTGACAGCCAATCCAGTCAAGAACTGGGAGGAACTCAAAGGAAGTGCCGGTTTTGTCTGTTGGAGTTTCAGTTTAGCTTTGGCAGTGAAGGGGAAGAAACCCTGTGCTCCTTCAGTCACAGTTTCAGTCAAAAACGTGTGTAAGGCCCGAGTTCCGGTCTGCAGCTTGTGTAACTGCTTGTTAGGACTGAACTCCTGTGAAAAGAAACAAAGGATCTTGAAGAGTAGAAACCAGGCTCACCCTGTAGAAGACTGGAGAAATTGTTGAATTGCACTCGGTCTGTCAGGAACTGAATCTGCTGTGTGTTCTCCCGGTATTGTGCAGTAATTGCGATCGGGATAGAGAAGCAGCCTGCCTGGTATAGTACTTTCTTTTTACCATATAAATGTGTGAAGAGTCTCGTGGAGCTCAAAAGTAGCCCTGCTGGACGTTGAAGGACCCTATCTTGTTTGGAGGTCGTGAGTACTAATTCAGGGTCGCTCCTGTTGAATTGCCACATTAAATCCAAATGGAATCACTGCACTGCTGACTGTTTAAGCTAATTTTTCTTTTCACTGTGTGAAGGGCCCTACCAGCTGCCACAGTTTGGACTAGCCACTAGGAGACTGGGTACCCAGGGACAGTAACTGGTAGGGATAGGCCTGTGCACAGAGCCATAGGTAGATAGTAAAGTGATAAGCTAATTAACCTGATTTCCCCTGTCCTTGTTATATCCCCCTAAATAAATCAGAGCTGCTTGTTTCAGCAAAGTTATACTGCCTGAGGTATTTGTCTATGTTAAAGTACTGTACTGTGATTGTTGCACTGTATCTTATTTCACAGGAGGTCCCAGTGCCGGAACCAGACCTGGGGGTAAGTGTATACTGTGAAGGTAATTCTGATATATTGTGTGGGCCACTAGTGGAAAGAAGGGGGTTGCAGTGTCCCAGAGGGCTGTGACCAAGTTAGTTTAACTATTGCAAACCCTGACCTCTGGGTGGAGGCACCCGCCATTGGATCCAGGCCCCTCAACCTGTTAGTGGCAAATCAGGCAGGGGTAGTAGCCCCTGGGATAACGCCATCTAGGGGTTACATGACCAAGCAGGTGTACATAAAAAAAATATAAAAAGATGTACGGCATTTCATATAAAATCTTATGAGGAGAATATTAATGCTATTATTTTTAACATTCACAACAGACGTACAACACCCAGGTTAACACGTGACAAATATGCACCCTCTGGAAACACCTGCACACTGAGAAGAGGATGCATGAGGCTCCTAGCTTTTGCATGATTACTCCATGCATTGACCTTAGATAAGGAATAACGTACACCTAAGTGCACAAAATAACGCTACAATGGCTCCAACAGTTTCACCCTACTTAGCTTCTGCTCATGAAAGCTCGAAGATGGCTTCAAGGATTATGCAGGTGCAAGAATAGCAGGATTAATAACTAGTATTTGGTTCACCTCAAGTGGCACTTGTTTAGGCAGTCTATCTGCACACTCCTATTGTAAAGTCAAAGAAAAGAACTGTAGCCTGGTTATATCTCATCACATCTTCTTTGCTTCTTGTCCACTTGTGCACAGTGTAAGCACAGGACAAACACGTTTGTTTCTTATAGATACATCAAAGCAGCTGTCCCTTAGTTTGTGGCTCATTTGCCTACTCCAGGAAATCGTCAATATTTTGCTTGCTTTGCTGCCCTTATTCGCTGCCGGGCTTTAGATTTTAAACTGCATCCATTACTAGATTGCTATAGCAAGGAGGATGTGCACGGGCATGTGTGCACTCACATGTGATGTCACAGCTGATGTTTTGGCATGCTGACCACACCTTCTATACAGCTACATTACTATTCCATGGTTGCCTTTTTATACATTTTCTGTTGTCATGGTAACTTGAGCAATAAAGCATAAAACAACTTAATACTGTTATTATAGGGCAATAGCGCATTTCATAATGGGAGACATCCCCAACTCATAATAAATAAGCTCACCCATGTGGTGATAGTGACTTAAAAAAAAATACAGTGTCAACGGGTAGCACGTCAATTTAGCGCAGTAAAACTAGCGACGAGAACTTCAGCAATGGCTTTACTGCGACTGCAATTACGGCGCCCGTACATGTGGGTAAGTATCGTAATGGCGACAGATGTATTCCCCCCTCCCCGAGGTGCTACAACCTCAGAGTTGGTTATTTCAGTAAGGTGGGTGCGGGGGCAAATCCCCCCACAAAGGGAGTGTGTGGGGGCAAAGCCCCCCACAAAACAAGCATTTGCCATGTTGTCGCCATTACAGTGCTCGACCATATGTACGGGCGCTGTAATTGCAGTCACTGTACAGCCATTGCTGAAACTGCTGTCCCAATTATTACTTCGCTGAACTGACATGGAGCCAAGCCAACGTGATTTGTTTAAAAACACTGTGCCAGGCTAACTCAGTATTTAGGAGAATCATACATCAAAGCATTTTCTCTCAGCTCAGGTTAATAAATTCACAGGAAGAATGGAGCACTCTGAGGATTTGATGGACATTGCTGAGGGTTTGTGTTTAACCTTTATGGAAATGCAATTCTTAAGCTGTTGAATAAAATAATGAAAGTGATAACTCAAAATGGCAGCAACAGAGTTGCTCACATAAATATTTCACAAGGGATAACGGAGAATACCTTTGACAGAGAAAGAGAACTCTGTGTTCATAACCCAAGAAATGATTCTCCTAAATATTGATTCGTTAACAAGAAATTGCTATAAAAAAAAGGAGCTGAACACATACAATGGCAGACACAGAAAGGTGTATGCGCCATTGTGAATATTATATAAAATGGTAGCTGCGTGACTGCATGCTTGGACACTGCAAAAAATCAAGATTTAAGTTGTCACTAGTAAAAAAAAAAATGCTATAGGAATCACAAGCTGGGCAACAATCAAAAAATGACAGTGTTAGCCCTCCAGAAGTACTGCCAAAGAGAATTTTCAATGGAGGTATTTAGCCTAACTAACACATTGTTTTTAAACAAATCATGTTGGCACTGTATTTTAAAAAAGTCACTGTCACCACATGGGTGAGTTTATTTGTTACGAGTTGGGGATGTCTCTTTCACTGCTGCCTTATAATTACAGTATTAAGTTGTTTTATGTTTGGATGCTCAAGTTACCACGGCAATCGAAAATATACAAAAAGGCAACCACGGACGAGCAATGAAGCTCTGTAGAAGGCATGGTCAGCATGCCGAAACATCAGCTGTGACGTCACACGTGCATACAGGCACGTGACACAGCAATCCTGCAATGGATGCTATTTAACATCTAAAGTCAGCAAAACAAGCAAAATATTGACAATTTCTTAGAGTAGGGAACTGAGCCACAAACTAAGGGGCAGCTACGTTGATGTATTTATAAGAAACAAATGTGTTTGTTCTGTGTTTACACTGTGCGCAAGTGGACAAGAAGTAAAGAAGATGCGGTAAGATCTAACCAGGCTACAAGTTCTTCCTTTTCTTTACAATGAGAGTGTGCAGTTAGACCATCTATACAAGCACCGCTTGAGATGGGCCAGAAACTAAGGCTATAATATCACTGAGTATTTGAAGTGGCATTTACAAGTAGTGTACATTTTTCAGCAGAATCCCATTTTGCTATTTTCAGCTTTGTAAGTACACGTTTGCCATATGTATTTGTTTTCAATTTTTGCAATTGCTGGCCTGCCTGTACCTGCTCTGGTGTCAGTGATGATCTGTTCCGTTTTTTCTGTTTGGTGTCAGCTGGTGCGGTAGGACCTAGCTGTTTACAGCCTAATAATCTGTGAATGCTGCTACGTCAGAACTAGCAAATGATATGAAATGAATGTAGGACACTAGCAGCTTGTAAGGATGCAAGCGCCTGTAGTTTATAAGTATATCATTATTAAAAATGTTTTTATAAGGAATAAACAACATCCAATCTTAAATAGTAAGGGTTTATACAATGGGGTATGGCCAGTTCACTGTTCTCACTGCTCAAATCCATATCACATGGTACTGCATTAACACACAGAAATCCAAATTTGAGGTGCATTAATCGAACTACATCCTGCCAATAATCACAACCTGGGGGTGGATTAATTGAGACCACTTCCTGTCAGGATCAAAGGTGACAAAAAGTAACAGATCTGGCACAAAACTCCTGTAAAATCATACACTGCAAAGCAAAACATCAAGAAAAAAAAACACAGACAATCCCCGAGCCATTAGTTGCCCCTACCCCCCACTCTAACCCACCTCAAAAAAAATCACAAAAATGATACACTGCAAAGCAAAACACAAAAACTACTAGAGTTGAAATAAATAAACACAATTTCTAACTAAAGCAGTGGTGTAGCTAGATAAATAAAATCTGTAAGCTAGAACCTTTGGGTGCCTCTTTGCCACCATCCCCTACATTGTAGACATGTCCATATTTGTTACCCAGACCTTTTGAGCACACCATACTGAACTTGAGGAACAATAGGAGCAACAAATTCAGTAGTACTTAGTTTTACGTATTTAACGTTATGTTTAATTTAAACAGAGCACAACATTTACATAATAAGAAAAGTAGTGGTGGCTATCAGACAATAGGAGTAGCCAAAATCAGTGGTCAGGGCCCAGAATGCTGCCTCCTCTCCAATCAGTTTGCAAGCCGTGGCTTAGTTGGCATATACTTTCCTACACCAGTGAAAGTGCAGTTACATAGGAACTTACTGCAACAGTAGATCTTCGAGAGAAGAATCTCTTGCAGCAAGCCACACCTTTGAAATTATAGCCGTCAGGCACTAGGACCACATGGATACTTTTTAGCTGGCAGTCTACTGGGGAGGCCCTTGACGACAATGTCAGCTGACATCGCCACTCCTATATATACGTGGGCAGCCCTGTGCCCTTCTCAGTTTCCCCGCTGGAGACCATATCCGCTGAAGGAACCAAGGCAGGGCAGAGGTTCCCGCCACTGGAAAGTGAAAGGCAGCAAGGAAAATACCCTGGAAACAGATCAAGGAGGATGGAGGGAATTATTCTATGAGTGGCATTCTCTAATTTGTTTAATTGTTTTGTTTTTTCTCTCTGTTATTATAGGTCCTTCTGACTTTATCTCTGGAGTCCTGGAACTTGGGCACATCGCTGTGTCTGGCAGATCCCCTCAGATCCACATCTCTACTCTCTTTTTCCATCAGACTTGGGAAGCCTTGACCACACAGAAACTAGAGCTTCTATCTTTTGTCCATTAGGACCTAGGATGTACTGTAACATTTAAGAAATTTTACTGAATAAACTTTTTCTAAAATTCTAGATTACTTGAATAAAGATAGCATACCCGTGATTACAGATATGTAAAAATGTATGTATATGTTTAGGTTCCAGTTAAACATTACACTTTGTTATTTATGTATTTCAGTTTTTCTTTCACATAGTCACTAAGGTGTTAATTCAAAGCAATTTTGTATGCCCACTATCATTATATGATAAATGTTTGCACCTGTGGTGACGTCAAACTGTGTATTTAAGTGAACTTTTTCCTTTACCTGCCATGCCTCCTGATGAAGGGTTTATCCCAAAGCACTAGAGTGAGTGGTAGCGTGGTCGCTATTTGCACAGCACTGTATTTTGCAATAAATTAAATTTACCTTGTGTTCGTGTCTGCTTGGATTAAATCGGGGAGTGCAGTCTACTTGGTTGCTTGTCTGACTTTGGGCTGGCCGCCCAATCTGACTGCACCCACTGCTTGTTGACAACGGGTGGGTAGTGAATGACAGTTACCTTTCTTTGGAATTTCTGTGTGTTTGCCGAGGTCTGCAGAACACTGCCATCATCAGAATTCAACTTGCAGTTTCCAAACATCCTTTTACTTTTTGAGGTCCGCAAAGTGTATGACAGTCTTGCTGACATCGAGGTGATGACCGTGTATTTTCCCTAAACACTTATTCTGCAAATAATTTTCCAAGACAGAATGCATGAGAACGAAGGGAGCGGTTCTTCTGACGAGGACATTTTTGGTTGGGAAAAGATCTCCAGTGGGGGAGAGAGAGAGAGAGACTAGAGAGGGCCAAGAATCTGCTGAGCAGCATCGAACCAGATGTCAGCAAAGGTGATGTAAAAAAACTTTCTGATCCACTAGACGGTGCTTTACAAAAGAAACTTAAGAAACATGAGAGGGAGGTAATTAACAGAAAACAAACAAAATTACAAAGAGACACAGAAGACTACAAAAAGGGTAACATTTTCAAGTGGGGTAAAGAGAAATTTAGATCAAGAAGTCGTACAAGGGGAAAATCAAAGGTCAGCTTTCAGAGCTGCAACACAGAAAGAAGAGAGGAAAGGGAAAGCCAAAAGGAATCTAATAACTGAGAGCCAGGAACTTCAAGACAGGCTACAGAATCTGCTAGGAGAGCTTTTTTAGACAAACGAACAAAAGAAAAAGACAAAGACAAACGGGAGGCAAAAAAATACAGAAAAGACCTCAGAGATGGGTGAACAAGAAAACACCTGCTTACAAGTAAAAAACATCTCTGGCATAGATCTAAACAGTGCTGAAGAAACTGTCTTATCCAAAGGACTGTCTTATATACCGACCCCCAAAGTAAATCGCTTTTCAGTTATTTTGGATTTTTTCACAAAAATAAGATTGAAACTCTATTTCGCTAATAAAACTAAAGGACAAGATAACAGAGATGGGGTTTACAGAAGAAACAACTGTAGTCAATGAGGATATTGATTTAACTTTACAATATGCTCCTATCGATATAGGTAATGAGGAAATCCGAATCAGAAAATTAGAAACAGTTCCAGGGACTACAGATGCAGATGAATTTTGGACCTTCTGAATGACAGTACCCTCACTTCCCTACTATATGGAGCTGGATAGAATGACTCCAGTTTAAGTGAATCAGAACTGGGAGACCTTGGACTCAGAATTACGCCAACAACTGTTTAAAGGCAAGTCCACTTCTTCCCCTTTCACTACTAACAATGCACTCCTGACTTATGAAAATATGGTACTATACCAAGTAAATGAAATGCTGTCCAGTGCAATACCTATTACATAGCATC
Source organism: Neoceratodus forsteri (assembly GCA_016271365.2). NCBI lineage: Eukaryota > Metazoa > Chordata > Ceratodontiformes > Ceratodontidae > Neoceratodus > Neoceratodus forsteri. The sequence continues at coordinate 13,460,905 of CM057456.1, forward strand.
ATTTGAATAATGAGGAGAGGGTAGCCCTCAACAAATTGTCTGATAGATGTGTCCTGGTTATTAAAGCAGCTGACAAAGGAGGCAATGTGGTAGTGATGAACACAGAGCAATATGTGGGAATTGTTAGGAGTTTACTTAACAATGAACTTAATTACAAAAACTGAGATTTAACCCTATAACCCTATCACTGCCTATAAGGAAGAACTGTTTAAACTTTTGGAACATGCAATGAATAATGGTGACATCACAGAACCAGAATACAAATTTCTCTGGTGTGAGTACCCCAAGACCCCAGGGTTCTATATTCTCCCTAAATTTCATAAAGATCTCCAGAACCCCCCAGGAAGGCCAACAGCTTCCGGGAATTGCAATCTTACAGAAAACTTGGGCATTTTTGTGGATTTTTCTTCTGCAAAAATGTGTGACTAAACTTCTGTCTTATTTAAAAGACACAACTCACACCTTAAACTTGAACATCTGATCTGGGATGTGAAGTATACTTGGGTCAGTGCTGACATAGAATCTCTGTACAGTTGCATATATCACGAAGATGGTTTACGTGCCTGCAAATATTTTGTATAGAATAATAAATTCAGAGAAGAAATGCCTGTGAATTTTCTATTGAAATCTCCAGAATTAATTTTACATCACAATGTCTTTGAATTTTCAGGGTGATTATTTTTTTACAATGCTGCGGTACTGCTATGGGAGCCAGTATCGCTCCAAGCTATGCAAACGTATTCCTAGGATGGTGAGAGGACAGTACAATCTGGAACCCCCTCAATAACCCTTTCCACAAATATATCTGTAACCCCCTTACAAATGGGGGTTCCCAAAAAGTCTTCCTTGAGCTTGCCTAAATGCTCACTGCCAGGTTGGTGTCCTGCATTTTAGCAGTTTAAATGTGATTGCCAGAGCCTGTGTAGCCTCTGTGCACTGTCTCTTTAAGAGCTGCTTGACTGCAGCATAAGTAATCTGGGATGGAGCTCTGTTGAAAGATGTAACATTTGCTGAAAACCATTTAGAATGATAATGATAACGTAGTTTGTCTAATCTGCTTTCTTTGTAGCAAGGACTGTTTTGTTTGTCTCCACTATCTTGGTCCTGGACTGCAAATTGGACCAATCAGTTCTGGTGGGACCTAAAACGTTGCCAGACTACAGGAGCTGTCTGAATTCAAAATCTATAGGAACTATGGTTTGAGTTTTTGTGCCTTTTTTTGCAACTGAAGGGGGAGCTCTTGCTTTGACTGACAACCAAATCAGCCAACCAAAGCTTTTGGATCTTGGGGAAGTCCCGGGGCTGCTTGCAGTTTTCAGTAAGAACTAAACTGGTAGCTGAGCAAGAAGGAGCTGAAGTGATTCTGAGAGCAATCTTGAGTGGATTTGCATGGGAGAACTATGAAAAGGCTGAGAGTTTGGCCTCTATGTCTGCCTGCCTGCTGCTCCTGAGAGGGAGAGAAGAGAATTATTTTGGAATAAATCCAAGTTTGTGTGACTAAAGTAAGCTACTGAAGTGGGCCAGGCTCAACCTAAAGACGACCGAATATTTTTGCTGAACGCGATCGGCCTGTCAGGAATTCCAGCTACCCCTATGCTCCCGGTGTGTGCAGAGACTTTGCGATTGTGCCTGGGGAGTGCTTTGCCTGATGCAGTAGAATTCCCGTACATGTAAATGTGCTATGAGCTGCTAGTGGGTTGTGAGTTAGTTCCCCACTGTGTGAACTGTGTTCTGCTTGCTGGAAGCTGTATCCAGCCCAAAACGGACTGCTTCCGAACTTGTCTTCATGTGGTCTGGGCTTTGCCAGACTGGCCCAGCCAGACTACCCACTGCACAGAGAATCCATAGACGAGAGACCTGCCTGGGGATCAGCCCCCTGCTCCACGCTTGAACAGGAACGACACCTCTGTGACTTGTGTGGGCCCTGCTTCTCCTGGCATTCCAGATCAACCACCTGCAGTCTCGATTTTCATCCAGCCTGTGTCCAGTCTTGGGTATTGTGAGTAAATACCAGGGTAGCTCCCTACAACAACAGCTTAATCTGAGTAAGTCATCTGCTTGTCTTGTCGTTTCGTTTCCTTTATGAACTGAGCCCTCTGGCTCCGGATTACAAATATTGTGTACTGTGCATGTTGTGTTTTCCATCACAGGGCCCCAACCAGCTGCAACCCCAGGAAACTGTCCTGGCTAGCTCATCTCTTTTCTACCTGGGTACCTAGAGGTGGACTGTGTGTGGGGGGACTCAAAGCGCATGCATAACTGCTTGATTGATATATCCTTTAAGCTAATTAACCTGATTTTGTCGCTCCCTTGTTCAAGTCCCCTGAATAAATCAGATCTAAGTTTTCTGCATGTAATCTGACTGTGGTTCCAGTTTGTGCTCAAAGTACTGTACTGTTGCTATTTGCTGTGCTTACCCTTGTTTTACAGGGGGTCCCCAGGGTCAAGGACAGGAACCAGCCCTGGTGGTAAGTGCAAACAGTGTGGGTACTTGTATGGTGTACCAGGGTATTGTGAAAGTGATTATTGTACAGTGTTCAGGCCACTAGAGGGGAAAGAGGGGGATTACAGTGTCCCGGAGGGCTGTGCTCAGGTTAGCTTGACCGCTACCAACCCTAACCTCCGGGTGGAGGCACCAGTTTCAGAACTCAGGCCCCTTAACCTGCTACTAGCCAAGCAGGCACGGGTAGTAGCCCTTGGGATAGCGCCACCTAGGGGTTACATATCAAAATGTGGAATAGATACATAGAGGATTGTCTCTCTGTTTGGGAGGGGGACAGGGCAAAAATCCCAGTATTAACTGGATCAATACAAACAATAAAAATTTAAAATTCACCTATACCAGTGACCCTTCCGCCTTTAGATTCCTTGAGTTGGAATTGGTAGGTATCCCAGACCAAACTGTACAAACCAGTTGTTATCACAAAACTACAGCTACAAATTCTGTCCTTAGAGCTGACAGTGCACATCCTCCTAGACTAAAAGAGTCCATACCGTTTAGCCAAATGCAACGTATGCGCAGAAATTGTAGTACTCTTGAAAAATTTCATGAACACTGTAGGGACCTAGAAATAAGGCTCTTTTTTTTTGGTATCTTCTATTTTTGCACCGTCTCACAAGGAACTCTCTCAGGCATCCACCATTGCCCCCAGCTCTACCTCCTTTGTGGATTTTTCTTCTGCAAAAATGTGTGACTAAACTTCTGTCTTATTTAAAAGACACAACTCACACCTTAAACAAATGTGAACATCTGATCTGGGATGTGAACTATACTTGGGTCAGTGCTGACATCTCTAGCACCTGGCACCAGCCCAGTGATCCCCCTGGTTCTGAGCCACTCAAAGTAGGGCCACCCTATCCACCCAGGGTGCTCTATCTAGAATTTGGCTGGCCGGGCTGGGCTCGGCCCAGGAGAGGAGGATGTCCGTCAGTTTTTTGTGTGGCTGCGGATGGTGGTGCCATCACCTATCCCCATGGATGGGGATTTTCTAAGTAACTGTTTTCCCCTGGGGATGCAGCGTGCAATGACGTCCGCGCACGGCTTCCCTGCTGACATCTGCTGCACTCCCTGCCCCTATGATCTGGCTTGTGATCCTGTAGTGCCCCTGATCTCCATCGTGGGTCACTAGGATACCAAGTAGCCCCAGGATCCCTCCCAGGGAGAGGAGAGCAGTCCTCCAGATGCTCAGTCCTCTCCCTCCCCCGCTGACCCCCAGTTCCCCGAGTCCGTCACTGAAATGGGGTCACCGGCGTGGCATGAGGTGTGATGTCCAGTGCCTCAACCCTCAGCGCCACCAGGCCCTGAAATAAGGTTCTTAAATAGGGGTTACACTGAAGACATACTTAAACAAGCCAGGGAACAAGCTCTGAGGCAGGACAGACTGACTCTGCTTCAAAAAGAAAAACAAAAGGACAGCCTAGAAAATGTCCCAGTCACCTTTGTAACTGAGTACGATGGACTAGCAAGGAGAATAGGAAATGTCATCCTTAAAAACTGGTCAGTTTTGACAAGTAGTACACAGACAAGACAGGCAGTGGGCCCAAAACCAAGGGTATCTTATAGTAGGAACATTAAAGATTACATAGTGCGCAGTAGACTGGCTACCCCCATGCCAATCCCAACATACAGAAATTGGCTACTAGTAAGATCCACAGGCTTTCATCAATGCAAACGCTGTAGTGTGTGCAAATTGGCTAAAACAGGCAAAAGCTTTCAACACCCTGGATTTTCAGAATTAAAAATGAATGTCAGAGAGTGTATCACCTGTGACACTGCATTTAGTGTATACACCCTCTGGTGCCCCTGTAACAAGGTCTATGTCGGCTGCACTGTTAGGTAATTAAAGAACAGAATCCAAGAACATGTAAAGTCAATAGTCAATCCGAGAAAGGAGACCCCAGTGGGAATTCATGTCACAGTACACCATGACTCCACCCCAGACCTGTTACAGTTTATGGGTATTGAAATTGTTAAAATCAATAGACTAGGAACAGGATAAATGATCTTCTCAAAACAGAGAGTTTATACCTTCCGGCGTGTGAAGCCTTCTGGTTTAAGCAACTCGTGGGACACTAAACCATATCTAATAGACAAGTGAATATAGGCTCTTATTATTCTACAGGGTTCACCCAGCTTTGAGTACATCAATCAAGCAATCAAACTTTATTTAACCAGGCAAAATCATCCTTGAGCAAGCTCATTTGCAAGATGGTCCTGGACAAGTAGGACATATACAACTACAGCAAAATGACCAGATAAGCAGTGAACACACAATAAGCAAATAAAGACAGTTACAGAGAAACAAATAAGATCAGGGCTGGGGAGTACATATGGTGAACACTGTCTGGGTTGATAATTGACTGTATATATAAAGGATTCCCTCAAGATGTGGGATTATTCAGACAAAGCTCACAACATTACAATAAGAAAAGGGATACCAGGTAGGGTAAGTGAGGGAACAACAACCGAAGGTTTATGGGCAGGGGGAAAAAACAAAGGAAAGGGTCAGTGAGGGGTGGAAATAGATGTAGTTAAACAAACAGATGGGAGTTGGTAGAATAATCCCCAGGGGGAAAGAAGAAGAGAAGTGCTAGGGGAATACATGTAAGTGCCAAGAGTTTGGGGAGCCACAGGAGATGGAGGAGGTGGTTACTTGCGGCATACACACAGGGCTCTCAGTTTGAGAGCGAGCAGCGTCCTGAAAGAGTGAGGCCCCAGGAGGGAGGACAGCCTGAGAGTTTTTTGCATGACACTCCAAAGGGTGGACAGAGAAAAGATGACAGCCGCTGAGCCATGTCGTGTCCTTATTTTGGGTACTTTAAGAGAGGAAAGAGACAAACTCCTTAGACCATACGTTCCCTCAGTACGCTGAAACAGCATAGAAATATAGGTCGGTAGTTTATCAGTTAGGGCCCAGTATGTCCACATGAGTGCATTCTTTTGCCTCCTAAGAGTGAGGGAGGGCCAGTATAGCGCCTAATAGAGCAGGCAGTGGTGGGTGCATAATGGCATGTTTAGGATAAATCTCAGCACGCAATGGTAGAGGGTGTCAAGTTTACATAACGCCTGAATAGGACAGTGACTATAGAGAAATATGCCCACCGAGTTTGCCCTTCCTTCCATTGTAAACTGCAGTTTTGCTTCCCGGTTCACCATTAGAACTCCATTTAAAACTCCTTCCAAAATACTGCCCCCCAAGATGTTCTCTTTCTGCAGATTTTTATCTCGTTTGTTATAAAGCAAGATCCTACTATTCCCCCTGATTTCTGAATACTGCCCAGTATTTTGCATATAAAATGTACACTCAGAAGACAGTGTGTCAGAGTACCTTAAATTATTAGAAATTGAATATAGGAATGTTAAATAATAGCATACATGTCTGTTTAGTTCTTTGATAAGCACTGGACCCCTAAGATATGCCTGATTGGATTTTGTATCACAGTTTATTAAGTAAAATTATTCTATGAATGGCATTCTCTAATTTGTTTATTTGTTTTATTTTTTCTCTCTGTTATTATAGGTCCTTCTGACTTTATCTCTGGAGTCCTGGAACTTGAGCACATCACTGTATCTGGCAGATCCCATCAGATCCACATCTCTACTCTCTTTTCCCATCAGACTTCGAGCCTTGACCACACGGAAACTAGAGCGTCTATCTTTTGTCCATTATGACCTAGAATGTACTGTAACATTTAAGAAATTTTACTAAATAAACTTCTTCTAAAATTCTAGATTACTTGAATAAAGATAGAATACCCATGAATAATATGTAAAAATGTATGTATATGTTTAGGTTCCAGTTAAACATTACACCTTGCTATTTATGTATTTCAGTTTTTCTTTCACATAGTCACTAAGGCGTTAATTCAAAGCAATTTTGTATACCTACTATCATTATATGATAAATGTTTGCACCTGTGGTGACGTCAAACTGTGTATTTAAGTGAACTTTTTCCTTTACCTGCCATGCCTCCTAATTGTTGCTATTTCCACAACACTGTATTTTGCAATAAATGCTTGAAATTTATCTTGCGTTTGTGCCTGCTTGGATTAAATCAGGGAGTGCAGTCTACTTGGTTGCTTGTTTGACTTTTGGTTGGCCGACCACTCTGACTGTCCCCACTGCTTGTTGATGGTGGGTAGTGAATAGCATTTACCTTTCTTTGGATTTTGTTGGGATGGAGGGAAGGATGGCATGGCTTGCTGTAAGACATTCTCTCAAAGATCTACTGTTATGGTAAGTTCTACTGTTACGGCAAGTTCTTACGTAACTGCACTATCTTCATCAAGGATATTTCTTGCAACAAGTCACACTTTTGGAAGGAGTCCCAAGGAGTTCTGACATTGGAAATGTATGGGTGGTTGGAAGCAACAGGCTGAAGAAAGGAGGCCTTGTAGCACAGCTAGGCCAAAACCTGCCCTTACTCGGGAAGCAATGCCGAGACTATACTATCCAGTGAAAGAGTGGAATGTACTCCAGGTGGGAGCTGCACAAATCTCAACAGCCGAAATATTCCTGAAACAGGCAGCAGAAGTAGCCACACCTTGAGCTGAGTGGCCATGCACAGCACTGGAAAGTTCCTTACCATACTCATATAACAAAAAGTAATGTAGTTGGCCAACCATTTGGACAAAAACAGCTTTGAAACTGGAATACCCTCTTTCCCGGGGTGAAAGAATCACACAGCTGCGAGAACTTCCTAACATTCTTTTGTATGGTGAACATAATACCTGAGTGTTCTATGTCCATCTAGGGTATGGAGAAATGCTTCCCCTGGACTGGCATGCTCTGGAAAAATACACAGGCAGGTGTTTGGATTAATTTACAGTAAACCCAGACACCAACTTAGGCAGAAACTTAGGATTGGTACACACAAAGACACCCTGTCTTTGTGGAAATTCAAATAAGGAGGCTCACACATGAGAGCCCGCAGCTCGGAAATCCTCCGAGCAAAAATAATAGCAACTATAAATACAGGTTACTCACCTGTAACAGGAGTTCTAGGAATGGTATATGTTGTTCATCCACACTTATTGGCAGCTATCCTTGCCGCTTTAAATCTTGCCGGAAGGTCTTCAAGCTGGCTCCTCCCACCCACCAGGTGGTAAAACTCTTAGCTCCACCCATGGCGCCAGATCTGGCCCGCTGGAAGCTCAGGTTGTGCGTCGAAGCCGGGGAGGTCGGGTGGGTCGTGTGGATGAACAACATATACCATTCCTAGAACTCCTGTTACAGGTGAGTAACCTGTATTTCTAGGGACATGGATATGTTGTTCATCCACACTTGTTGGCAGACTCCTAGCAGTTCTCTGGGAGGAGGGAGGCAAGATGCACACCACCTACTTAGGGAAAAGAGACTGGAGAACCGAAGCCCCAAAACTAGCATCCCGGCATGACTCAAGGTCGATGTGGTACTGGGTGATAAAGGTGTGTGCTGACTTCCAGGTAGCAGCCCTGCAGATTTCCGGGATAGGGACGTCCCTGGAAGCAGCCACCGATGCAGCGGTATGGCGGGTAGAATGAGCTCTTATCCCTCTGGGAGGCTCCATGCCCGCCAACCTATAGCAGAGATCTATGCAGGAGGTGACCCACCTGCTTATCGTCCGCTTGGCTGCAGGTCTGCCAGATGCGGCTTCAGCGTAGGTGACAAACAGCTGCGAACCTCTCCCGATTTCAGCCATGCGCCCTTATAGTAAAGCGAGCCTCTTCTAGGGTCTAGAGTATGGAGCCTAGTCTGGGCCTCCGAGGTGTGAGGTGAACACAGGCAGAGTCAACACCTGGTTAAGGTGGAACTCCGACACCACCTTCGGAAGGAATTCCTCGGTGGGGCGCAGGGACAACCTTGTCCCTGTGGAAGACCAGGTAAGGAGACTCGATGGAAAGCGCCTGGAGCTCTCCCATCCTTCTGGCTGACATAATAGCCACCAAGAAGGCGGTCTTCCATGACAGGTGAGAGATCACACCTGTGCATTGGTTCGAATGGCTTGCCCATGAGCTTTGCCAATACCAGCAGTAGATCCCACGGAGGTGGAGGTTCTCGCACCGGAGGGGAAATGTGATCAAGGCCTTTGAAAAAGTGCCAGACCACCTTCTCCTGCACCACCGACTGCTTCCCGGCCCGCGCCCGGTAAGCAGAGATGGCTGCCAGGTGCACCCTTAGGGTCGTCGACCTGAGCCCTTGCTGAGAAAGGGACCATAAATAGTCCAAGATGCTTGCCAAGGGACAGGAGGAAGGGTCCAGGCCCTTGTTCTGACACCAAATGGAAAACCTTTTCCATTTGAAGGCATAGCATTTCCTGGTCGACTTCACGGGACGCCTCAACTACATTGAGGACCTCGCCCGAAAGACCCAAGGCCTGGAACCTAGCCGCTCAGGAACCAGGCTGTCAGGTGCAGGGATTGAAGGTCCGGATGGAACACCTTCCCTGATTGACTGAAAGCAGGTCCGGGCGAGCTGGAAGCTGCTTGGGAACCTGGAGCTGAGGCTGAGGAGATCTGGATACCAGCATTGGCGGGCCAGTCTGGGGCTACCAGAATCACCTGCGCCTTGTCCCTCCTCGCCTTGAGAAGCACCTTGTGGATCAAGGGAAATGGGGAAAGGCGTGAAGAGGCCCGGGTCCACAGCCTCGAGAAGGCATCCCCTGCAGCGAGCCCTGCTGAGGGCGGGCATGGAACAGCCTCAGCTCGCGTCTCCCTGGAGGCAAACAGATCCACCTGAGGTGTGCCCCAATGGGAGAACAGATCTTGTACTACCTCCGGCAGGAGAGACCACTCATTGGATACAGCCCCTATCCGGCTTAGGGCATCGGCCAGGGTGTTGGAGGCTCCTTCCACATGAATGGCTAGGAGATCCGCCTCCAGGTTGCGCACGAGTGACCAAATGCGGAGAGCTTCCTTGCACAGAGGCATGGAGTGCGTCCCGCCCTGGCGGTTTAGGTAGTACATGGTCGTGGTATTGTCCGTCTGGACCTGAACCACTTGACCCCGTAGAAACGGAGCGAAGGCGGTGAAAGCTAGGCGGACCGCTCGGAGCTCCAGCAGGTTGATATGGCATCGGGACTCCCGAGGGGACCAGAGGCCATGCGCTCTGTGCTCCCCCAGATGGGCACCCCAACCCATCAGAGAGGCGTCGGTCGATAGAGAGACCGTCAGCTCAGGGCGGACAAACAGGATGCCCTCCTGCAGATGAGCTGGAACGATCCGCCACTGAAGAGCGTCCCACATCCCCTGGGTCACCGTCACTAGCTGGTCCAATGGATCGCAGCATTGAGACCACTGGCTGGCCAGCCCCCATTGAAGGGGGCGCATGTTCCAGCGGGCCCAACGGACCATGCTGGTGCAGGCCGTCATGAGACCCAGGAGGCGCAGGAAGTCCCAGGCAGGGCGCGACTGCCCAACCAGAAATGATTGGGCAAAGGAGGAAAGAACCTCGGCCCTGTCCGCCGGGAGCCGTGCTCTGGCTCGAAGAGAGTCAAGCTCTGCCCCAATGAAGAGAATCACCTGCTTCGGTTCAAGTTCCGACCTGGCCTCGTTGATAAGGAGGCCGACCTGAGAGTAAACCTGGAGGGCCAGATCCTTGGACCGCTCCACCTCCTGTCTGGAGGGAGCTGCTATCAGCCAATCATCCAGGTAAGGGTACCCCTCGGCGGCCGTAGGAATGCTGTCACCACTGCCATGCATTTGGTGAAGACCCTGGGTGCAAGAGACAGGCCAAAGGGCATGGCTCGGAACTCGAAAAAGGATCCTTCCACTCGAAAGCGAAGGAATCTCTGATGAGATGGACGGATAGGGACGTGAAAAAATGTGTCCTGCAGGTCCAGAGAGCAGAACCACACGCCGTGTTCCAAGGATGGTATTATCTGAGCCAGAGTGACCATCCTGAAGGTCTGAGACCTTAGGAACTTGTTTAGGTCATGCAGGTCGAGAATGGGGCGCCAGACCCCCATCCGTTTTGGGACCAGGAAGTACATGGACACAAACCCCAGGTCTGAGGGAGGGTCCGCCACCTCTCTGATCACCTCTTTCTCGAGGAGCAGAGCGATGTCGGAGGCTGCGGACCCCAAGGCCCCCCTTGGGGCGACGGCTCAGAAGGGCGGGGCCTGCTCGAACTCCAGAGGCAGGCCCTTTCCTACACTTCCAACACCCACTGGTCTGTGGTTATAGCAGACCAGGCGAGGAGAAAGAAGTAGCCAGACACCGTCCCCACGGGGGAACCTGGGGTAATTGTGAAGGGTTGGGGTACACCCCTCAACCCGTCACTGTGCAGGCTTGGAGGAGGGACCGGCCGAGGGACCTCCTGGGCCTTTACCTCCCTGCTTCCTGGAGGAGGAAGCCACGGGCTTGGGTTTGGGACGCCAAACGCAAGCCTGCTGGCCCTGATGCTGCTGGGCCAGACATGCCTCGGGCGCAGACGGATGAAAGGGCTTGGGTTGTGGTCTGCGGCCCTTGTCCCTCTGGGCGGATGAGACCGAGTCCAAGGTAGCATTGGACTTCTCGATCCTCTGGAGGTGGCCTTCCACTCCAGGGCTGAAGAGGTTGGTCCCCAGGAAGGGGACATCCACCAATTTGTGCTGGGTATCCGCTGTGAAGGTGGATATCCTCAGCCATGTTCGACGGCGCATAGCCACTGCGGCCACTACTGACCTGGCGCATGAGTCACTGATGTCCAACGCAGTCTGAAGTTGCTGCTTGGCCACTGCCCTGCCCTGGTCCCGCACCTGCTTAACCGTGGTCTGCAGGTCAGCCGGGAGATGAGGGACTACCTTGTCCAGGGAGCCCAACAGGCGTGAGAAAATGAGCCATCAGTACGGCCGAGCTGGCCTGACGGCCGAGGAGGACGAGGAGACTTTTCACCCGCATAGTCCAACTTCTGGACTCTTTGTCGGAGGTTTGTCCACGCCCGGCATTTCCGCATGCCGGAAGACGCTGTCGGTAACTAACCCTCGGCCGAGGGTGTTCCGGGAAACCGACAGGGAACCGTAGGACCACATACTTCCTTGCCATCCTGGCCAAGGCGAGGGGCAGGAAGCAGGACGCTGCCAGAGCTCCGGCCCAGGCTTACAATGGCCTCGGCCACCGGAAAGGCCTCAGAGAGAATCCCTCGGTCCAATATCTCCGTGAGGGGATACTTGGCCCGCTTGGATACAGGCTCTAGCTGCATCCCGGTGGATTCCGAGATGAGCCTAAGCAAACCCATGAATGACGAAGGGCTATCGTCCAGTGACTGACCTCCCGAGGACTCCAAGTCGACCCGCCTGGAGAACAGGGAGGAATAGTCGTCGGACTCAGAGGAGTCTGCAAAGAGCTGCCTTGGGCCTGAGCCACCCTCCACCTGCCGAGGGCGATCGGGAGTGAGGGTGACAGACAGCCTATGGGGCAGACCTTGGACCGACTGAGAGTTTTTGGTTGGAGCCCCAAACAACGGCTGTGGAGACGGAGGTTCCACTGGAATCGGTGGGGCAGCCGGTTTTGGCCGAGCAACAGGCCTGGAAGTAAGCACCTCGGCTAAAGCGAGGGGTTGCTTCGGCCACTCCGGTGACAGCCACTTGATAGCCGGGGAAGGCGACGACGTCGGCTTGCTCCCGGACAGAAGAAGCTGTTGCCACATGAGGTCCTCATATCGTCAACGCAACTTGCGTTGAAGCCTCCCCTCGTCCGAGGAAGAGGATGAGGACAAGCGGCAGCGCCGCTTGCCACGGTGCCGAGACCGAGACCGCCTGTGACAGCGGGATCGGCTGGACCGAGAAGAAGTCCGAGACCGAGACCGCGAACATCGGTTTTTCCGAGGAGGGTACGGGGGTAGTGCGGGGGAAACCCGCCCTTCCCTCGGCTCGGAGGGCTCAACCGTGGACTCCGGAACCGGAGGCACGGGCAAGTCCACGGACTCAACCACCACCGGGGAACCGGGAGTGAGGGTTTCGGCTTCACCGGTCGACAGCCCGGCCCAGCGGGTCGAGAAAATCTCGACTGCATCGACGGGAGTCTTGGTCAACTGACCTGACGGGACACTGTGAAGCCAGTGGCCGGCTTCAAGGATCGACTGAAGTCGATGTCGACTACCGGTGAGGGACCTCTCCCGCCTCCCAAGAGCGCCGACGGAGGGACTTCACCTTGTGGTCCTTCTTCTTAGACCGAGAGGAAGGCCCTGAAGATTTTGGGTCCTCTCCCTTAGTGGAGAGGAGAGACAGAGCTCCTTAAAAGAAGCTTAATAGGAGGATTCTAGGGAGGCGGGATAAATGCAGCGTGCCGAAGATGAAGATGCGGCCTGCGCCACCCTCCTCGAGGCGATCATCTGCTCAAGCTGTTCAGCCGAGCCGCCACCGCTGAAACCGCCAACCAGGCCTCCTTCGACTTTACCGGAAGATAACGTTTTTCAGGTCGCCCAAGTTGTAAACGGGCGGCACGGTCTTCCAGGACGTAGGCCGAAAAAGAAGAGCACAGGTCACAAGCCTGCGGATCGTGCCCAAGGCCCAGGCAGTAGACGCACATGGAGTGCGGGTCCATCCGAGACATCTTCTGCCCACATGGGCACCTCCGGAAACCGGGAGTCGATTTGTCCATCGCAGCCACGAGGGAAGTGAGTGACCGAAGTCTTGAAAACCTTAGAAGTAATCGGTAAACCAAGAAATAGGAAGTAGTCTTTATACGCGAGCGTTATGAGGGACCTGAACTCCAAGCGTGTAAGGGCGATCTGGCATCATGGGGCGGAGCGAGTTTTACCACCCGGGTGGGTGGGAGGAGCCAGCTTGAAGACCTTCCCGACAAGATTTAAAGCGGCAAGGATACCTGCCAATAAATGTGGATGAACAACATATCCATGTCCCTAGAAATAACACTTTCCACAACAGAAAGCATACCACGCAAGTCGTGGTTGGCTCAAACGGAGCCAAAGTAAGCCTCTCTAACACAAAATTCAGATCTCACGGTGGGGCTAGATTGCATATGGGAAGCTTCAAGTGTACAACACCTCTCAAGGACATACGGGACACATCCAGCTGTGCCACCGTACAACCTTCAACGGGCATATGGAAGGCCGAAATGGCTGACAAGGGAACATTAATGGAAGAGTACTGCAGCCTGGCATCAAACAGGGAGCTTAAGTACTCCAGAATCTGATCCACTGGACAGGTGAAAGGATTCAGGTGATGGGAAGCAGCCCACAGAGCAAAGCACTTCCACTTCATGAAATAACTGGTTCTGGTGGAGGGTTGTAGAGGGTTTTCTGGTGGCCACCAGGACATCAGCCACCTTCTGGGAAACTCCAAACTTAGCAATGACTATGTCTTCAGGAGCCATGCATGTAGCTAAAGAGACTTCAGGTCCAGATGGACAAGAGTGCCCTGCTCCTGTAAAAGCAAGCCAGGACTCAGAGGCAGAGGTACAGAGGGTTCCACTACCAGCTGCTGTAGTAAGGGGAACCAGATCTGTTGAGGCCATAAGGGAACCACTTGGATCAGAGTGGCCCCTTCCATCCAAAGCTTGATCTGGGCCCTCTAAATTACGTGAAAGGGAAGAAAGACATAGAGGAACCTCCCATTCCAGGACAGGAACAAAGCGTCTTGCCAGAAAACTCCAAGCCCTGGAGCAAATGAACAGAAAAGCAGAAGCTATGCATTAAGTGGGACACAAAAAGGTCCAACTCTGGATGGCTCCATCTGTCAAACAGGTCTTTTACGACCAAGGTCAGCAGTTCCCACTAATGCATCCTGGATTCTGGGTGGCTCAGACTGTTCACTGGGGTATTTTGCATGCCTGGAACATGGACAGCTGAAAGTTCTAGACCATGTTCTAGAGTCCAGCACCAGACCCTCATCGCTTCCTGGTACAGGGGGTGCAAGTGAGTACCCCCTTGTTTGTTGATGTAATGCACTATGGTGGTGTTGCAGATGTCCCAGGGACAACAGAGTCTGGAAGGCCTGAAGGGCATACAGAACAATCTCTTCTCTAGGACACTGATATGTAGGGTAGCCTCCACTGGAGACAATGTCCCCGAATCTGATGGGATCCAGGTGATCCCCCCCAACCTGACCCTGAGGCGTCTTATCATGAGGATCTGCTGCAGGGAAGAAAGGAGGAGAGGAACCTTTTAAGAGGTTGCTGGGTTCTATCAACCATTGCAGCAGCCTTCTGACAGGGGAGGAGACTAAAACATCTGCTCGAAGTCATTGGTGCGTTGATCCCATTGGACCCTCAATGTCCACTGGGGAATCCTCATGCACAACCTGGCTAGAGCGCAGTCACAACAGTCGCAGCCATCAGACCCAGAAGCCGCAAGAAGGTTATGGCTGTTACATACCGACTGTTGCAAAGCAGTTCAGCCTGAGCCCTCAGGAGGTCTGCCCTGTCCTGTGGCAGGAAGGCAAAGCCCTGAGCCATGTCCAGCACTTCCCCAATATACTGAAGGCATTGACTAGGGGTCAAGACTGACTTGGATTAGATGACCGTGATGCCCAGCACCCGGTACAACTGAATGGTACACTGCAAAGTTTGAATTAACAGGTCCCAGGATGGTGCCTTCAGCAACAAATCATCCAGGTAAGGGAAGACATACAAGCCGTGCCTCCTGGTGATGGCTACTACCACTGTCAGACATTTGGAAAAGACCCAGGGTACTGAAGACAAGCCAAAGGGCAAGGCTCAAACCTGGCAATGTTCCCCCAGGAAGTAGAACCTGAGGTACTACCTGTAGGAAAAACACCTTGATATACAGGTACACATCCTGCATGTCCCAAGAACAGATTCAGTCTCCCTGGTGTAGCAGGGACAATAGGCCCGGCAGGGTTACCATTCTGAACATTTTGTACTAAATGTAGAAACTGACGTTCCTTAGGTTCAGAATGGCCGTAAATCCCCTGTGGATTTGGGGATGAAAAGGAGGTGGGACTAGAATCCCCTGTTTCTCTAGTGCACCAGAACAGGTTTGATGGCTCTTTTTTGTAACGAGGTCTGGACTTCCCCCAACAGCATGGGAATGTAAGCTAAAAGGTATTGAGACGGAATTGGAGGACACTCTGGATGCCAGTCTAGGAGCTCTAGTGTGTCCATGTTCTATGATTTGTAACACGCAGGTATCTGTTGTGATCTCCTGCCACTTCTCAAGCTGGAGGGAGAAGCGACCCCCGACCACCACCTCCTGAAGAGCTGGAGGGTGGGGGTCCAATAAGGAATCAAGCTGAGATGGAACCTGCAGCCGGGACTGCACCACCTCTACTGAGTGCTTCGGCGGCTGGGGCAGGAGGGGTGGGCAGGGCTGAGGCCACCAGATGCTTGGCTGAGGTTCTGGTGCCTGGCTTAGGCTTGTTGTAGGTCCAACAAAAGGGCACCTTCTGGGTACCTTTTGACTCAGTATGGTAAAGGGAGTAAACTGACTGCAGGGTCCTGCCTGAGGCCTGCAGGTTGGAAAGGATGTCTTGCATTTCTGCCCCAAAGATCTTATAACTGCTGAAGGGGACATTCAGGATGGACTACTGAACATCTGTGGTGAAACCAGACACCCTAAGCCAAGAATGCTGTGCGAGTCAAATGCCCACTGCAGTTGCCCTTACAGAAGCATCGATAACATCACAGGCTTACCTTAAAAGATGCCTGCCCACATCCGTCTCCATTTGAAGGGCCTGGAGTGACTCTTGCTTCTGAGTACCTTCTGGGAGAGCCTCTGTAGTGGCTTTGATCATTCTCTAGAGAGAATGTTGTTATTTCACCATATGGCCAATATAATTAAGAACCCTCATTGCCATAGTGGTAGAAGCAAATTTCCGTTTGCCCATCAAATCCAGCTTTTGGGATTCTTGGTCGGAGAAAGAGAGCTACGATGCTTGGACTGCTTGGTCCTATCATGGGCTGCATTAATGACCAGGATTCTGCCTGAGGTTTCTCCCCAAAGAAGTGTTTCATTACAGGGGCCTGGTATAATTTATGGGCCTTCCTGGGCATGGCAGGGATCATGTTCAGCCTGTGCCAGGCAGCCACAGTGTCATCTTCACAGGCTTCTATCAAAGGAGGAATTATGATAGGAGGGGAGTCTGGTAACTCCAGGTACAACGAGAGGTTCCTCGTGACAATGTTCTGCTCCTCTGCCTTTAAACCCATGGCAGTTTGGAGCTGCCTCATGATGGCAATAAAAGAGGGGTCACCAGGGGGGACCAAAGTATGTAATTCACCGAGTCCCCCCCAAAAGGAGACTGAAGAGGAAGCGGGACTGGGGCTAGCGGCACCATCCTCCTCATCATCATCATCATCATCCTCATCCCTGGCAGGAGATCGAGGTGTTGCTCATCGTTGTTGCCATTGTCAGAAGTGGGTACAAATGGATGACAGCATGAACGAGTCAGACGCAGCAACTTAGGAGGCGACAGTATGGGAAGAGTTACAGTAGGCCCCAGTGTTCGGCCCCAATGGAGGAGCAAGATGATGCAAGAATTCCAGAAAAAGGCATAAACACAATCTGGACATTGAGGATGGGCAATATTGGAATGGGCTGCAGCATCGGAAGTGGAATCTGGGGGCTTGCAAACATCATCGGGGCGTGATGCAGTGTCGGCAGGGGCAACTTTGGACCCAGCACCAGCAAAACAAGCTGAGGCATCAGTGGCAGGAGCGGGGGGCCTGGCATCACCGAATTCATCTGGGACACAGACTGAAGGGACTAGGTTCCCATCATTAAGGAAGCAGTCTGGGGCAGCGACAGGGGACACTGTGTTCCCGCCACTGGAACAGAGCCTATAGAAGAGGCTGCAGACATTGCTGGGGGAGACTGATGCCCCAAAGGTGATAGGCTGAAAATGGGCAAGTGCAGGCCAGAAGATAGACCTAGTTGCAGGTCCTGAGAAAGGGCCAAGGATGACGCTGGAGGAGGTAGGACTCCAGCCGACAACAGACACATGCCTGCCAGGACTGGACCGGCAGAGCTCCTTGACAGTAGGCCCACTGAGAAAAGGGGCCGAAACATCAGGGTCTGAGAGAGCAGTGGGGGAAAGATCAGGCCTGATGCCAAAGCCCCTCACCCAAAAGGGAGAGGCAGGAGGTGGGAGCTGCAAATACTGACCCTGCAGAGGAAAGGGTGTGAGCTGCAGTGGAGGTCAACACCAAGGATGATGATGACCCAGCCATGGTTGGCGCTTTACAGGGTCACCTCAAGCGAGTCAGGGAGGACTGTTCTTGCTGTTTCTTCTTCTCCTAGTGTTTGTGCTTCCCAGCTGACTTGTATCAGGACTTGGAGGACTGGGAGCCCAAGGACTGAGCCAGGGAGGCAGAGGAACTTCTGGCCTGGAGCTCCCTTTCTATGACGTTTACTTGCTCCAGCAGGATTTTCTCGAGGTTCTTCTGGTGGCATCTCCTTGTGGCCTGGTTGAACTCATGGCAGACCTCACAGGCTTTCACATCGTTGTCCGGGCCTAGGCAGCGGATGCAGGTGACATGGCTGTCTTTACCATAGATTCTCCTTCCACTGTCACAGAGATGGAAAAGTTTAAATGAATCGGTTGGCATACACAACTGAACAAAGGAATCACTTTAAAATAAAGTGATTTGGTGAACTAGGGTGAAAAAATAATAAAACAGACAGGTGGAGAAGGTTTGGCAGTAGACTGAAGCAGCATGTCTCCGAGGAGTCTGACATGCACTGGTCAACGGTGGGAAAAGAACTGAGGAGGGTGCGGGGTCACCCACATATATACAGGAGTGGCGACGTCAGCTGACGTCATCATTGTGGGTGGCCCCAACAGACTGCTAGCTAAAATGTTTCCGTATGGTTCTAGTGCCTAACAGCTTTAGTTCGAAAGGTGTGGCTTGCTGCAAGAGATCTCCTTGATGAAGATTTAAAGAAACCTGAAATAAATCCAAAATGACACATCTTACACTGCTCACAATAAAAGTCTAATTAAATTATTTAAAAATAGAGTTTCACACTAGAGAAAACACATGAAACACACCGCAAAAGTCATTTTGTCAAATGTTTACATGTAGGCTCCAATATTCAGGTTAGTACAGTGCTAACATGAAAAGCGCCATGTTAACTGTGCATAATACATCCAAATTGGGCTGGGCAATATTTAAAGATGCTCCTTAACCTTCCCTGGTAATCTAGTGAGCCCCCCCCACCGAACCCCATGAGATATATAAAAAACTGACAGACCCTCACTGGTAGTCTAGTGGCCTTCCTTAGTCAAAATCAGTACTCAGAAGTATAAAACAAAGCCTTTAAAAACCTGCTTCAATTATAGTCTATGAAACACCACTCATCTCTTCATTTAATAATAACATCACCAAAGCATGCTAGCGTTGAGGAAACCTCAAATAAAGAGTAGGGCCATTTTGGCTGCTGGCTTCATGGAGAAATTTACTAGCATTTTTTTTTCTTTAAATATAGACAGAACTAGATAAAACTGTATGACAGAATTCATTTGGGGACAGGTAAGCTGCCTTATACTGTATGATGGGGGGGGGGGGACTGCAGAAATAAGAACCTGCTATTTAAAGCTTCAGCACTCCCCAGTTGCACCTCTTCATTTGGGAACTCGTTCTACAGGTTTACCACTCTCTGGGTGTAAACATACTTTCTCACTATATGCCTGACTCTCTCATGCCATAAGCAAAACGTATGGTCTCCAATTCTACTGCAATGAACAAGCCAAACAAATTTTCCCAATCCACCCTGCCCAGCTCTTTAACATTTTAAAAACTGTAATCATTTCTATCTGTCAGTTGTTTCAGGCAGAACGCATCTAACCTGATTTCTCTATGATTTCAGTTTGTTTTTTTTTATTCAAAAGGACTGGATAAGGAAGTGTATTGTTAATGTGCAGTGCTGATTGTTATGCTATACTGTAAATCTTACAGAAACTGTCTGTACTGATCATACTAGAAAGGTAATAAGAATAAAAAAATAACAGTGTCCCATAGACCAAAAAATCGAAAAATAAAATAGTGTCCGATAGACCCTCTTGGCCCTCCGTGTTATGGTAGGCATTTTCAATCCTCTTTTTCCTTTTTTATCCTTATTTTCCCCTTTACCTGGCCCTTGTCACTCTCTTTCAGTCCTCTGACAACCAGTCATCCCCATCCACCACTTACCTCACTGCTTCTGCCAGCTCCCACAGTTCTTCCTCCCCCCCAAGGAGACTAAATCAGGACCCATGACAGGGCTTTGCAGGGTGAGGCCTGAGTGTACCAGCTTGTGGCAGTCAGTCAGTCAGACAGCCTAGTGTTTTGCTCCCCTAAAGTGTTGTCCTTCCACCACCCCATGAAACTCATAATAGCTGCCGGCGTTCTCGGCAGCATACAGATTCTCCTGCAGCTGAAGTGTGAACCTTCCAGGGCCCTACCACAGGGGTTTCTGATGCCATGGAAGTGCTGTGCCAACCCACCAGATCAAGAACACAATAACGCTAGCAGCACTTTTCTGTCACCCGGGTGCTATCATCCTGGTCACATTCCCGAACCTCTGCCACTGGCAAGGGTGCAAATATAAGGGAGTGCCAATGTACTACCCAGTGGGCCAGTTCATATTTTTAATAGGAAAGTGTTTTGTCTAATGCTGTCAATCACTGAGTACAGAAAATATCTTATATTTTGCAGAACAGGAGTTAATAATATCCTGTAACTACAGCACAGCTCTTACCGGTGTGCAGAAGACACAGTTACATTTCTGGAGCGTGGTCATCTTGTCAAGCGAATATTCGTACAGGCATAGCTTACAGGTGACCAGAGGATCAAGGGCCAGCTCCCCTGCTGCTGCGATTCCGGTTGTCATCATGTGATAGCAGGTCCTGCCAGCAACATCCATCAGTCCATAGACACTCCCTTGCAGTCCTCTGCCCCTACTGTGTAAGAGAGAGCAACAGTTAATAAAATGAATTGCTAAAGAATTACACAACAAATCCAACCTAGCTGTTGGAATTCTCTAGAGATGCTTTTCTTTAAAAAAAGAGCCTTAGCTTTAAATGCCAATTTTTCAAAGCAAAACAGATTTATTAAGACTGAGGTCCTGACTGGGCCACAAATGAATCAGGATGCAGATTTACAAGAATGTGATTTAACTCCCCAACCCTCAAACAGACTGCAACTTCAAAACTGAAAACCCCTGCAATAAGCAGTTTGTGGGAAATCTTGACTTTCACCAGAGCCTTGCACTATGATGCTGTATTTTAAAACCATGAATAGGCTTCTGAGTCTGATGAATATTCCCCACTCAATAACACGACACTGAAAATTGCAGGCAGAGATTCAAAGCATTTAGGGATGCATGAAAAGCACTGCAGCAATTTAATGTGGGAAAAAAGCTGGTATTAACTTTTGTTTCTGCAAAAACATGCAAGACATCCAGTTTCATTCCATTCAAATTGGCATGGCTTGCCTGACCATAGCAGATTTTATTAAAGCCCAGGGTTATGCCTCCTTTATTTATAAAATTTTTGTGCTGTGGAACAACATCCCAGTTCAGTAACTAAAGGTTCAATGTTCACTTTCTCAAAGTTGTTTGCCCATCTCAGTGGTGCCGGCAGACAGTATTGCACTCCCATGTGGGTAACCCAAGTATGCTGCGCAAATCAGCCAGCCGCATCAAGCCAGTGGGCAAGATATGTCTCTTCAAAGATTATGCTAAGCTCTGTGCCAGGGTACACAGCAAGAAGGGGGTAAGGGAGTTGCTGAGAGACCTACAAAGGTTAGAAAGATGTCCGAAGTTTGGCAATTTAAATTCAAAACCAAAAGGTGCAGGGTGATGTACATAGACTACAAGAACCCCAGGACGGAATATTGGATTAGAGAAGTTAAGCTGGACAATACGTCAGAGGAAAGGGACCTGGAAGTCATCATAAGTGGCTACCTAAACAAACTAGCAATTGCATCAAGACCTACAGCAAGGACACTAGAATGCTGGAGTGTACTGAGAGGAGTTTCAATACCAGGAGCAAACAGGTAAGGCTACCTGTCTGTTGATCGCTGATGAGATCCCATCTGGAACACTGTGCCCAGTTCTGGAGTCCCCTCCTCAGGAAAAGACAGAGAAAGGCTGGAGACAGTGCAATGTTAGGTAACTAAAATGATTCCGGCCAACGGGGCAGATCCTATGAGGACTGGCTTTGGGCCCTTAACATGTTCTCACTGGACATCAGAAGGGGGGGGGGGGCGGCGGCAGAATAGAGACGGTCAAGTTCCCAAAAGGAATAAATACAGTAAAATGTGAGGAACTATTCAGCAAAAATAGTGGGGCAAAAACAATGGGCCATGAGTGGAAGCTGGAAAGGGTAGCTTCAGGAAGGATGTGAGGAACACTTACTTTACAGAGAGAGAGGTTAAGATGTAGAACAGCCTACCAGCTAAAGTGTTTGGTGCAAACATCTTTAATGGGTTTAAGCATGGCTGGGACAGAGTAAGGGGTTTAGTAGCTACACAGTGGGGGTAGCAGGCAGAGAGCAAGGGGAATGCGAGGGTGAAAACCCTGTTGAGGCAATAGTCACAGGGTAGGGTAGGGTAAAACGGGGTGGACTGGATAGACCAATGGTCTTTTTCTGCCAACAGTGTTTATGTGTCTATGTTAACTGCACGTGTGAAAAAACACAGTCACATTCCATTCCATTTCCACGCGTAAAGAGCTGGCAATCATACCATTTGCAGTTTCAAATGTGTTGGGCGTACTACAGCCACCTCCATTAGTTCCTAGGCTTCTTTTGTACAATCAGATCTCCTTCCAAACTAAGGGTAGTAGCTTGGGGAAGAAAATAGACACACACACGTACAAGGTGATGTTTTGCCTTGATGTCAAGGCTTCATCTGAGCTGCAAGCGCGTGACCAGTGTATTGTTCTATATGCCATCTTAAACATATGTAAATTCTGCCAGTGTGTCCATCGGTTGATCAGCCATGGAGGGTAAAAAAAAAATATTATCCAAATTCTAAAACAGCCCATAAAGTAAAACATGCAAAAACATAGAAAAAACATTTTAAAAAACAAGGTCAGCATATAGAGGAATTAATTATATAAGTTTGGACTGTTCTCTCGTCACTTTTAGAACTGTAGCTTGCACCTATTTAAAGCCACTCACTGTTATTCATATCCTTTTAGTATTTGGCATGTTTTCTATGCATAATTACATGTGAGGCCCAGCATTCTGTGATATTACATGACAGCTGTTGTCACATTAATTACTATGTATCCCAGCACCAAAATAGCTACTTGTTAAAAGTACCTGTGAAGAAAAGGAGCCATGCATTATGGCAAATGAAAGAGCTGTCTGTCTCACTCCAAAGCAATCAGATTCAACTATAATAAAAGCCGCCATTACCATGGTTACTATCCCAAACACACCTTGGTGTCAGATTACCTCGAAACATTACCCCTCTATTTGCCATCAAACCATTCATATGAGGTTTACTATATAAGGTTATCAAAACTGGGCTCAGAATAATCACTTATTCCAAACAGCTGCTTAGCCAAAACTCGAATAAAGTGGATTATTTTCATAACAATTCAGCCATCAAGCAAGATAAGACCAACCATCACATTCCAAAACAATTTGATTCCACACCAAGTAGCTGTTACCATGGCTCCTAACATGGTGTCGGATTACCACAAAGCTTAGCAGTATTTTCCCCCAAAATGTTTCTGTTATCCAAAAATGTATTGCTTCCCCCCAGCTTTGTTAGCGATCCAAGTTCTCCCACTGCTTCTATATCCAGTAGTGTTTTTTTTCTACTTTTTAAAGATTGATAGTGGCCGGCCCGGTGGCGCTGAATGTTGAGGCGCTGGACGCCACACCTCGCGCCACACCGCGACCCGGGTTCGGTGACAGCCTTGGGGAGCCGGGGTCATGGGAGGGAGAGAATGGAGCGCCCAGGGACAGCTCTCCTCCTGGGGAGGGTTCCAGGGTTGCTCGTGTCCTGGCAGCCCCCGATGGAGATCAAGGGTACTGCAGGAACACCAAGCCAGATGATGGGGACGGAGCATGGCAGACACTAGCAGGGCAGCCGTGCACGGGCATCATTGCATGCTACACTCCGTGGGGGCAAGGAACAAGCAGAAAATCCCCCACCTGTGGATGAGGTGACATGAACCACCAGTGGTCCCGGCCACACGCCCAATGTCGGCCGCTTCCTCTAGCTCTCCCCCTAGGGACTCTGGGGCCTCTCTGTTGGGTTGAGGGGAGGTCCCAGGTCCTGAACCTGATGCAGTATGTGGAGGAGCGGTTCAGGCAGTCAGTGGAGCTGTGGAACTAAGCGTGGATTGTCTGAGAGATGCCCTGGTAGGTGGGTGCACAAAAAAAAAGATCAATAGTGATTGTGTGGCTGAGCTGATCAATTCTGTAAATTTAACCCCTTGCTCCTTGGTTTTCCCCACCCCACCCCACCATTGTTTTTAAAGGAAAGACGCTGGGGGGCTCTATTAACTGTAATAGTGTGGTGCCGCATGACTCGCTTCAATACATTTGTATTGAAGCGAGCAATACAGCACTGTGCCATTACAGTTAATGGAGTACCCCTAGTGTCTGCCATACTTCCAGGTCGTGGACTTTTCGAAAATAAAATAAAGTCAGTTGCAGTGCAAGAAAAATGCCGCTTTTACTGGATAAAGCTAAATCGGAGGGTAAGCCTTTCGGGGGTGGGAGACCCCTAATTTGGACTGTTTTCCTTTAAAAACTATTCTGCCACTTGTTGCCCTATTACAAAAAGTATTAATGTCTCTTTGGAAAGTTGTGCTTTTCCCAATCATTTTAAAATGGTCTTGGATTCTTCCCTTACTAAAAAAGCCCTCCCTTGATCGCTCAGTGTACTGTAGTTATCATCCCATTTCTTTGTTGCTATTTATTTCTAAGATCTTGGAACATGCTTCTGCTGCCCGATTTTTGGATTACAGTACTTAGAACTAAAAGTCTCTTCTTTCTACATTCCAGGATCAAGATGGCCCATTCTCTGGAGACGACCTATTTGAATATTAATGATAATTTCCCTATCACTTGGCATAAGAGCCAATATACTGTTTTAATTTTGCTGCATTTCACTTCTGCATTTTGTACGCTCTCTCACCAAGTGCTCTGCAAGAGTTGTCCACAGAGTTTAGGAAGTCTGTTGTGGCCCTGGCTTGACTTTTACATCATAGCACTCAGACTGTACCTTCCAAAGTGTTCTCTGGGTCACAATTATCTGGTTTTAGTCAGCCGTCGTCTGTTGTTTCCCAGGGCTCAATTTTGGGGCCTCCTTTTCCGCTTATATAGTACTCATTAAGTAAACGTTTTAAATTGTTTGACATATCCTTTCACTTTTATCCTGATGACACCCATATAGATGTATATATATATATTCACTGCAAAAAACTGAGTTAATGCACCACTTAGGATTCAACTTAATGCCACAAAAGTAGGGAAATGTGGTGTTAGGGTTTCCAACCCTAACCCCCAAGTAGCAAAAGGACAAGACCTCCCAAGCAACCACAGACAGCCATCATCAGGTAAGACAAACAACATACAACTGTTTCCAGATGACACAGTACCACTGATGTGCCACCTTCATGGATTTGTACTGGTGGTACCCACACCGCTAAGCATAAACCCTCACTTGTCGCTGCAGCTAGAAATCCACAATACTGAAATCACAACACTGCTTCTGTGTACTGAAGCACAGGCCCCTGGTGCCACACATACAAATCTGTGATACCCAAATTACAAAGGTTCTTTTGTTTGCAGAAATGCAGGCCCCTATGGGACCAGCTGTTCTGTAGCCTTAGGTAGCTATACACGCTTTAAAACATAAATAAATTTGACACGCCTGCACTTCTGCAGTTGCAGCTATGAGATATACACATCGACCTCTGGCTGCAAAAGCACAAGTACACCAAAATCCTTGATATCAGAATTGGAACAGTAATTATGCCTGCAGAAGCACATGGGACCTGCAGTTATATAGATGACAGTACTGTTGCAATGTGGGTATCATGCTTTCAGCAGCGGATCTAGAAAATTTTCAGGGTGGTAGCAGTTTTTCAGTTATGTAGCTGCATATAAAAAAACACGTAGTAGTGGATCATGCTACCTAGTAGTACCTCGTACAGAATGCATGAGTACCTCAGTCTGCAGAGGTGCAGGCCGCATGGAGCCTTCTATCTGCAGAAGTGCAGGCCCCTATATGGCCAGCACTTCTGTAGCAACAGGTACTCATGTACGCTGTAAAACACAGATACACAGGTATAGCTGCATAAGCAACAAATCCACAAAGGTAGCACATCAGTGCTACTGCATTTGTGTCATCTGGAAACAGTTGTATGTTGTTTGTCTTACCTGATGATGGCTGTCTGTGATTGATTGTGTGGGCTTGTCCTTTTGCTGTTTGGGAGTAGGGGGGGGAGAGTTAGATTTGGAAACCGTAATGCCACATTTCCTCACTTCTGTGTTATTAACTTTAATCCTAACTGGTGCATTAATACAGTTTTGGCAATGACTTTCCTTTCTTTTTGAGAAAGTGAGTACACTGAAATTTCAGCAGTACTTCCAGGTGCAAAAGCAATGGCCCTTATGGAACCAGCGTTATTGCTGTTGGAGAGAGACATTAACAGTGCAAGAAATACATACACATCCACGTCTGGTTGCAGATAGAGATCCACGATACCCAAAGTGCAGTCCACTTCTGGGTGCAGAGCACAGCCTCACTTGTGCATAATGTGGGTGTACAACTTCCATAGGGCTCCAATACTATACAATTGTCTTATGTACATTAGCTTAATGTACGCATGAGCTGTTCCATGCATACACAATTTGTGTAGTGCACTGTGGCCCCCATGCAAATCCCCTACCATTTTGTTATGTGCATCTTCCTATCCCCATATGTGCATTTGAACATTGTTGTTTTCTGTTATCATTTTACAGATTTTTTAAATATGTTGAGTCATGCTGCTTGCCATCAGATGTGAAGAAACCAAAATTATACAATGACAAGAAAGAATGCTGGCCTCAGATTGGTCAGTCTGAGACTGGACCCTTGATGTTATCCCAGCATAACATCACGGATCTAGTCCCAGCACACATATGACCTAAATACATAAAAAAGAAAATCACTGCCCACTTGATACCACCACCCTGCCAGTTTCAAACACCAGCACAAACCGGGAGCATGAAGTACCACGCTTATAGGTCCTCTCTGGTCTCAGCTATAGTTCAGTTCATGGTGATCCCTCAACATGCAGCATAACTTACAGACTGGTCGGCGAGTTCAGGTTTGTGTTTTTTTCCCCCTACACAGCAGGAATTGTCCCTCAGCATGCAGCATAAGTTAGACACTAGTCACCGCTCTTTTACACAGACTGTTTTTTGTTTTGTTTTGCCACAATCATCACTCAGCCCGTCACTCACTGTGTGCACTCACTCTCCTTACTTATGATCCTGCTGCTGCCTAGCTCTATCACATCATACCCCCAAACCAGCAGACAAACTAATCATCACAGCTGTCCCTCCCCCCGAACCGAGCTGCTTCACTACTGAAGCACGCAAGTGGTACCTACTGATCACGTGCTTCAGTGACAGCACTCAATTTGGTGGGAAAAAGGTGGCATAAAATCTATTTTGTTTCAGGATTTAATCCAGAGGCATACATTCATGAACTGCTCCTCCTATACTCACCGGTACAACAGTGTTACCCACCGACTTCAGCGCCGCGCTAGCTGCATTTAGTAAGTGACTGGGTGTCCAGAGTAAGAAATAGCTCCACTGTTTCAGCATAAAGTGCAGGACAAAAAAGCCCAATAGCTCACTTCAACAAGAAACTGAAAAGCCAGTTTGGGGGTGGGGGTTAGCCAATTATTCCAGGCAGCTGTGGATTCACACTGAACAGTAAACAAGAGAAAGGGTATGGATCTCAGCAAACAGTATTATTCATGTAGCACCACCACCTAGTGGCAAAGAGAAGAACTGTGGACTTTTTTTCCATAAGTACACATGCACACACAAAAAATCAAATAAATAATGTAAAGAGTAAATATTTTTCCCTTTTTTCTCTTTTATTTAGAAACGAGCCATTGTATAATGAAAATAATGCACTCTGAAACCAGAGTTCGTTTTTAATTATGTACTGAGCCTATGCAGTCTCTGATTTTTTAAGCCTGCCAGATTATTACTAGCTGTTCTTTTTTTTAAATTATGTAGCTGCCTTTATAGACTTTTTACAGCCTTGTGTGTCAATCATTAGCCTGTGGTTATTTTAGAAATCTGTTTTTCTAGTTTGTAAGAACTGCATGAATTTATTGCCTGATTTAGTTGAGCTCTGATGGTTTGTTTTAGCTTTTTATCATCTGTCATCAGTCACTTTATTTGCCATGTACAACTGTTTGCCTTTTGTCTGTAATAAAAGCACACTGAATGTCACCATTTTTATTTGTTGCTTTTTTACATTTCTTTGTGTCTGTGTTGTTTTTCACTACCGGTAGTTATGCAAAAGCACTTTGTTGAGATGACTATGAGAATACAGAAAAAAGTTGTCTCTCTGCATTTTTCCCCTAATGAAGACATTTTAAAACAAGCACTTGTCAATGCCGAACATTTGCTGCTGGTGTGCACCGGCTGACAATGGAAGAGCAGCACGCCTGCTGAGCGATCCAGCAAGCGACTGGAGTGGGACAGCACAGCCACCAAGACTGGACAGGCACACAGTGAGGAACAGTAATGCCAGGGATCACTGCTGTATGAGAAGATGGGAGAGGAGCCTGGTAAGCAATCTACCAGTAGCTGCTTCCACTACGAAGAATGGGGACCACATATTGTGCCAAGGAACTGGAATGTTGCAGGGGTGAAAACCGATCAACTGCTTGCTGGCCGGCGAAGCCCTCTCTGATTGGAGCGGCTTCTTTCTTGGAAGTACAGACAAGCAAGCAGCGAGCTGTGTCATGGCCAGAGTGTGTGGTGACTGGTGTAGACTGTTGAGCCCCTTGCAGTTTCAACTACAATGGGTTCAGCAGCGAACCCACCCCACCCCCGAAATCCCCCTTGTACTTGTCCCAAAACGTTATTAGAAGCATGGGCACTGACTTGAAAAACAGTATAATTGTCTTCTAGACTTCATCTCTTCTAGCTACTTGTCTACACAAGCCATTACAATTATACTTATCTACACAAGACATCACAATTATCAGCTTGTGACATCACAATTACAGTATTTCCAGTGCACTGTGATGTCACAAACAAGGCACTGTGATGTCAGGGGTAGACAACGAAAGCAGAGCAAATGAAGTCTACTATGGGACAGTGATCCTGGTTTCAAGATAGTGCCCATACTTTTAAAGAAAAAAGAGGAAGCTGAATACAAAAACATATGTAATATAAATGAATGTGTTTAAATGCTGTTGTGTTTCTGAGGCATCAGCAACATTTAATAGTGCAACTGAGAAACATAGAATCAACAATAGTAAACCAAATTCTGTGCTGTACTCTATTGTAATGCCCAAAGCTATGAAGGCCTTTTGACTGCACTTGTAGGTCTTTTTTTTACACTTTTATTTATACGATTTTATGATATCACAGCTTACACTGTTTCTCATAAAGAGTAACAATTTGAGGTATGCAAACCTCCACAGCACTCATACAGTGATAATATAACACATCATAAGGAACTGAAGTCCAGGTGGTGTGTGGTTTACCCACACTTTAAGTAGGAGTACAGATCAAATGGTTCATCCTATAGAGTAATGACACTCTCACCTTAAAAGAAATAAACGAGTTTAAGGTCAAGAAGACAGTTTCCTTATAGAACTAGTTTTGGAGGGAACAAGAAACAGGCTAAATCACTGTAAGTAAACACTTTAATACCAGATGTTCTGGTCTCAATTAAGTTGATTAAAGTACCCATAGGTTTTATGCAGAGCATGGCAACCCGCCCTGTGGGAGCAGGAGAAAAATTGGAAAATTAAACAGCTCACAAACTGGGGGTGCCATATGCACCATCATATTAGTTTTACAGCATTGGCCTATTAGGATTTCTCCAGTCAAGTACAACTTAGAGTTACCTACATGGCTATAGCATAGCTACAGCAATAGCGCAGGACACTAAATGGCATTTCTCTTATAAAACAAATAACAACCATACCACTTGAGGTAACTAAGCCATTCAGCTGGTAAGAGTTCCACCATCAGTCCCATTGTGGGAGCTTTAGACCTCCAGTTCAAAGTTCAAACAACTCCCTACCATAAAAGAAATAAAAAGTCAGGCCGGCCTGGTGGCACTGAGGGTTGAGGTGCTGAATGCCACACCTCATGTCATGCTGGCGACCCTGGTTCGGGAACAACCTCAAGTTTCCAGGGTGCCTGCCGGAGGGGGGGCTGGAGTGGCATTTCCCCTCCGGGGTGAATGCCCGCTCCTCCATAATCCCCTATCCACTGGGTGGAGGTCCGATGGGTGCGCAGGCGGCAGGAGCGGTGATGTAAGTCTGAGGTGGAGTGGAAGGTGTCACTGGATCCTGGCGTGTACACATGCGCATACGCATGTGTACACAGTGACCCAGGAAGGGGAGGAAAAAAGGACAAACTATACAGAAAAAAAAGAAATAAAAAGTCACCCTTCTTCATCTGAGGAGTTTGCTGTAGGTTGAAGGCTGGAGATGAATTTTTCAGCAAATGCTGATGCCGCTTCGGGATCTACGAAAACGTGTCTTAACCAAGAGTCTGGCAGGAAAACTAATCCTCGCTTCGAAGCCATTCTGTAAGAGTTGTTGTTTGATGATTTGGAGTTATTTTTTTCTTTGTTATGTCTGTGCCACCAGATCCGGAAAAAAGGACAAGTGATGACGTTACCAGTTTATCTCCCCTCAGGAGCAAGTTGCTTGAAGGAGTGCAATCCATGCCTCGGGGACAGAGAATGTGGCTATTGCTGCAAGTGGTTGCTGAGGACCCCCTCATGGCTTGGGCCTCTGAGGAACAGGGAAAACTTTCACAATCTGGATTCTTGTGTCTAAAGGTAGGAGTTGCAAGTCGTGGAATTTATGTACTGCAGCTTGTAGGTCCACGGAACCACAATGTTTAGAAGGGAATCTGACAATTCTTATATTAGCCTGCCTCTGAAGGCTTTCCAACATTTCCGGTTTTGTTTTAACAAAGCATAGGTCTCGCACAAAAGCAGCATTGCACTCTTGTTGTCTCTCCAACCCCTCTTTAATATCCTTGATAGCCAGTACATTTTCTTGGATGCCGCAGTCATTGTCCTCTAATTTTGCCTTCACAGCTGCTAGACGTTTGTTCGTCTCTTCCCCAGTGGCCTGGATCTTTGCAAGTACTGCAAGGATCTGTGTCATAGAAAGCTCCGGGGCCGCCAAAATAGAGGCAGTAGGCCTCGAACTAGAAGTTGAGCTCTGCGGTGACAAACACTGAGGCTCTGACATGGTCGCTTTGGGTCCTTTTTGGGCTCATTCTTCTGCGGAAGTATTCCGATTGCAGACAATACAAAGTTTGTAGCTTTTCAGTTGGTATAAGTTGCTATATGCAGTAGTTTTTGAATGAGAGCAAACAAGCTTCGTTAAAAGGCTGCCACCATGTTGGAGCTCCACAGTGCCCCCCCCCCCGCACTTGTAGGTCTTAAAATACAGATATAGTCCTATGCTTACTCTTAAAACATCATAAATGCAGTAGCTATCTTCTTGTTGCTTAGGGCCTAAGCAGGTCCACCCCTGTAACTGACACTGTTCTTTTTAAACTCTAGTTGTAATGTCCCATGTCCTTTACATTAATATAGTGCATGCAGGATGCACTACTTGTATTCTCCCTTTAAAATCTGTAAGAAGAAATAATGCAGGTTGACTGTACACCCAATCAACCCAAACAGATCACAAAACACAATAGTATTAAGTAAAAGGTAATGTATACAGTCTTCAACCTACACTACTGAGGTCCACGACCCTCAATTTCCCCATAGCGATTTTTAATCCACCACGAATATCCAATTAAATCTAAATGTATACCATTATCATAAATTCCCAGCAACATTTGTTCAGGGTAGTGTCAGCTGCAACCTAATGTCAGTTTCTTGTCACTATCTCCTATGCTACACAACCTGTTATTTTGATCCGGGTGCAGAGCGATGGAATCTGCCATCTTCTTGACTGTCTGTGTACAAGGTGACATCACCTCTAAGCATGTGCTGGAAATGCCCTCTCATCTATATTAGAAACCAAAGAGCTTGAGTTCTGTGTTAGAAACAGTGGCCCCTTTTGTCACTCAGCCTCAAAATGTGACGTCATCTCAGAAGAGTGGGCAAGGGCCGGCCCAGTGGCGCTGAGGGTTGAGGCACTGGATGCCACACCTCGATCCACACTGGTGACCCGGGTTCGGGAATGAGCCCGGGGCTGTCGGAGGTCGGCAGGGGAAGAGAGGAATCGAGTGCCCAGAAGTGGCTCTCCCTCTCTGGGGAGGGTTACAGGTCTGTCCCGCCGCTATATCGCCACCTCCTGGGTAAACCCAGGAACGGTGATGCGGATCGGGTCACACAATGGGAGGGGCAGTGCAGGCTAAGAGCCCAGGGAGAAGCAGCATTTACACATGCCTCCTCATTGGCTCTCCTAGTGTGCTGGTAACTGCAAGGGGATAGGGACCAGAACAGAAGAAAATGGAGCCCGTCACTCCTAGGTGACGACTCCTCCACAGCCAGACCGCATCACCAGTGCTCACTGGGGGCAGACTCCACTGTGTCCCGCTCGCTCTGCCGTTAGTAGGAGGAAGGCTTGGGGTTACTTTCCCCTGCCCCACCCAGGAGTTATACTGGGCTATCTGAGGGTCTCTCTGAGCGGACAGACACTCTAGGAGCAGACTCCTGGGGGCACCACGGGACATTGGAACAGCAAATTGAGGAGTTCTGAATGAGTGGAAGGACGGTGCTAGTTGGTGGATAAACAAAAGGTTAAAAAAAAAAGAAGAAGAGTGGGTGACAGGTGGTGGAGTAGAAAAAGCTGTAGCAGATGTTGTACACCACTGAGTCTAGCTGAACCGAGATGACGCGGGCGGCACTCCGGGATCTCTGAGGAGAAGAAAGGCATTTTTAAAAGGAAGTAGTACAGGAGCTGGGGTATGGGATTATCTTTCTAGGAGGAGGGGAGAATGGAGGCGTGCAAGTATGTTCCACTCAGACATAAGATCCACATAAGCATTTGTCGATGCCAAACATTTGCTGCTTTTATGCTGCAGCTGGTGACGGGAGAACAGCACGCCTTTTGAGCAATCCAGCTAGCGACCGGGGTGGGACAGCACAGCCACCAATACTGGACAGGCAGACAGCAAGGAATGGGAATGCTGGGGATCAGTGCTGTACGAGGAGATGGGAGAGGAGCCTGGTGAGTGATCCACCACTAGCTGCTTCCACTGCAGAGAACGGGGACCACATATTGTGCCGAGGAACTGGAATGCTGCAGGGGTGAAAGCTGATCAGCTGCTTGCTGGCCGGTGAATCCTTCTCTGATTGGAGTGGCTTATTTCTTAGAAGTACACACCAGCAAGCAGCCACTTGTGTCACAGCCAGAGTGTGTGGTAATAGGTGTAGACTGTCAAGCCCCTTGCAGTTTCAACTGCAATGGGTTCGGCAGTGACATTGCCACCCCCAGAAATCCCTTATACTTGTCCCAAAACGTCTGATGCGCCAGCGCAGCAAACGTAAAAAGGATCGAGTTCCTACAGTATGTGGAACACAGACAAATTTCAAGTGTTCTTCGCACTCAGTTATTTGTAGTGTTCATTTAGTACAGATTAATTTCAACTGTCACTCTGAAAGAGTATTTAAGTCTTTTAAATAAACCCTGGGTAAGTGCCTGCATAGATGTTTTATGATGATAAATATACTATTTCTTTTTAATTATTTTTTTAACTCACAAGAAAACTAGCACATGAACCCTTATGGAGCAAGGAGTGTGGCTTTTTATCACTGTAATCATCATCACAAAAGTTCATAGTTAGTTTTCATGCAATTGTATTTTATGTGCTGGACCCAGAAAATAAACAGTATATGATTTTGTGACTAACTGGGTAAACGATCACATGTCTGATAGAAAACTGGGGTGATGCACATTCACAGGCAGAGGAGCACCCACACATGGTGAGGTACTGTATTGTCCTGTTTGCTCTGCCACAGAAATGGATTTTGGTGCCCCATTTCTCCACAGGAGTTATTTAATGAAACCCTGTACATACAGCAAAACTTTTCAACCTTGTGTCACTGAAATGACTATAGGCACTAACACTCAAAATGTGGGAACCAGTGGGATCTGGGATACTGCTAAACATGTGGGGCACATTAAACGAGCTTAGAACACTGGGGATTCCTGCTTTTATTTGTACAGTTACAGAGCATATTGCAGTAACAGGGACTATTGCGAATTCCTGCATTCCTTCTGCAACATGGTAACATCTTTATGAAAGGATACACTGTTAAGTCAGTTAAGTTTGCTTGTCTTTACGTTGTTCTAATATAGCTCTCCTGTAATAGTAGTAGTACCAGATTCGCTGAAACAGTTGGCCAATCAGGTGTTGCTACTATTATAAGAGAATATTTCATTCATGCTTACATTGGGCTCTTTCTGACTTCACTGCATATATACAGTATATCTGACCTCCTAACCACTTCCAAGTGTGGCAAACAAAGTGCAACACTATTAACAGTGTGGAGTAGTCCTTTTCATGCAGCTGGTTCCTCCAGGAGTATATATGGGATCAAATGGAAGAGGCCCTTTGTTTGCCACACAGGAGTAGGCAGGCTGCCATGTGTACTGCATATGGAGAGAACAATGAGGGAAAAGTCAGAAGTCATAAACATTTTACTAAGTCTTTCCAGTCTCTTTCTGTCTCCCCAACTACTGCACAAACATAAATTGACACATACATTGTTAAGCTCATGTTGGGTAAGTGGGTGGGTCAGGCTCTGACAAATGAGGAGGGCTTTCCAGTCTGCAGCAGCAGGAAATTAGATCCTCCTCCAACTGCTAGTTATTACACGCTATGCTTGAGACAAACAGCTGAGTCCTTAATATTATGCAGGTATTGTAGGATTGTTACACACCGAATAACTTTTCATAAAGTTAACAGCGTGCATCTTAACATTTCGACAAAATGCGAAGCTGTGCAGATGACAGTGTATGCAGTAGTACTGCGTATTATATTATAGAAGCAAGAACAGTTTTATAATACTTATACACCACAGGTATTTGGCAGTTGGATTTCATTTGTTACACATGGATAAACCATAATGCACAAAAAGCATGTCTGTCAGTAAGTTTGAATCAAGTATACTCTTCTGTTTCGTACATGAAAGTGTAAGGATAAGTTATCTAGCCCCTACCGTCAAAAGCACCTTACATTGTATAAGCAACTTACAAATATTTAACAAACTGACAACTGATTAACAGGTATATAAATGTTAAATATATTATCACATTTACATGGCGCTTCACATATGCCAGATTAACCTTGCAAAACTTGAGGTCCTGAAAGACTTAGTGGGGTTTCTCACAGGCAATATTGTTTTGAAAATGTTCAGTCTCGCAGCATCAGTTAATTAGCTTTTATGGTCACTTAATTTACTTTCAGAGCTAATTTGTATATGTCTTTAGCGTCCACTTTAGGGATGTGTCAAACATAACCATATTCTTAGTTCATTTCAACAACCGCTTCATGCTTAGCTGTGATTTATTTACAGGTGTAAACCCCCTACAAATGGGGGTTCCCAAAAAATCTTCCTTGAACTTGCCTAAATGCTCACTGCCAGGCTGGTGTCCTGCGTTTTAGCAGTTTAAATGTGATTGCCAGAAAGTGCCTGTATAGCCCATGTGTACTGTCTCTTTATCAATCAATCAATCAATCAATCAAAATCTTTATTTAATCAGGCGAACATCATTGAGCATAGCTCATTTACAAGATGGACCTGAGTGGTCAAGAAGTGCAAGTGTTATTACATTGACAAGGGTAGCATAAACAGTAATACAATGACAGGGGTAACATAAACAGTAATACAATGACATAAGTGCTAATATATAACAATATACATATGTACACGGCACATTAGAACTTTTAATCTGTGAGACAGAAGGCAATGGGCACATCAGGAATAATATGTAGATTATAGGACCTAGCAGGCATTTTGAGGGTGAATCTTGGGACTGGAAACGGGAGTTTTTATCAGCATATAGGAACAGGAAGAAGGGGGGGGTAGGGTGGGCGGGGGTTTAGGCCTTGTGGAAGCAGTTGCAGAGTTCTGGGAATAGGGTGGTGAATAATCTTTGAAGGATATTAAGGGTAGGAGGTTATTTAGCTTCATGGTTTTTGCAGTGAATTCCAAACAATTGCTAGTGAGTAGCTGATAGCAGCCCTCCCAAACTGGGTGCAGGCATTGGGACCTTGAGAATGATAATTTTGCTGATCCTTAGGTTGTATGGCCTAGAAGTAATTTGAGTAAAACAATCTGAGATATAGGTAGGTAGCTTGCCTGATAAGGCTTTGAATATCAAATTGCAGCATTCCTATTTCTTCTGTGTTCTAATGATGTCCAGTTAACTGCCTTATAAAGGAGCAATGATGGGTGCTGAAGGAAGGTCAGTAATGAATCTGATGGACCTGTGGTATAGGGTGTCCAGTTTATTTAAGAGGAGGAACAATGTCCATACAGAAAGTCAGCATAGTCAATGAGGGATAGGAATGAAGCCTGGATTAATCTTTTTTGGAGTCTCTGTTGAGGTAGTGCTTTATTCTAAAAATAAACCAAGTCTTTGTCTCAGTTTCTTTAGTAGCTCCTCAATATGGACAGAATAGTCAAGCTTGTTATCAATCCAGACTCCAAGGTATTTGAAGTTATCAACGAATTCCAGCTTCTCCAAGTAAGGTGGTTAGTTGTAGGGTGGTGGATGGTGGGTAGTGGCAGAGCAACTCTTTGAGGTAAAGAACATAGCTTTTGTTTTTTTTGCATTTAGAAGTAGTTTTTTATCCAGTAGGTTGTGTTGTAGGATGGAAAATTCAGATTGTAGTAGTTCACAAGCTTTAGATAATGAAGGATTGCTAACATATAGTACAGTATCATCAGCAAACAGATGGATGTTGGATTGAGTGAGGTTAGCATCAATATTATTAATATAGATGGCAAAGAGGATGGGGCCAAGAATAGAGCCTTGAGGTACACCTCTTAACAGTGGTTTTAAGATGGATAGGTAGTTTCCATCTTTTACCAGTTGTGACCTATCTGATAGATAGCACTTGAACCAATTGAGTGAAGGGGAATCCAACCTAGTGAGCCAAGGAGGTGATTAATGATTCATGATCCACTGTGTCAAATGCTTTGCTCAAATCCAGGAACACAGCACAGGTACTGTTCTTCTTATCCATAGCAATCTGCCAGTCGTTGGTTACTTTGGTTAGGGCCGAAATGGTGCTATGTCTTGATCTAAATCCTGATTGTGCTGTATTTAGGAGGTTATTGTTATCCAGGTAGTCCCTAATTGTGAGTTTACTAACTTTTGAGCATCTTGGATAGAACTGATAGGATGGAAATGGGCCTGTAATTATTGAGGTCCATGGGATCACCAGATTTGAGTAAAGGAACTACTTGAGCTGTTTTCCAAGTGGAGGAATGGATCCAGTGGTGAGGAAAGATTGAAGAGATGAGTGAGGGGGCAGATAAGACTTGAGATGCAATCTTGAGGAAGTAGGGGTCCAGGAGTCTGTACCTGCACTTTTGAAGTATCTAAATTGGAGGAGATCTTCCACTTCTTTCAAGGATATTGGGTTGAAGGAGAAGGTTGATGTAGCATTTTGACCCACGGTGGATTGAAGGTTCAAGGAAGATCTCAGGAGATTTGCAGGTGAAGAGTCAAATGCTAGTCCAGCTGTGGTGAAGTGGTCATTGAAGGTATTTAGGATTTCTTGTTTGTCCGTAATTTCTGTATTATTTAGTAGCAGTTTGCAGGTTAAGGCAGGAGTAGAGTTTTGGCCCAAGATACCCTTTATAGTTCCCCAGAGCCTGGTTGGGTTATTGTAGGAGGCATCCAATTCAGCTCTATAATAGGCAGCTTTGGCAGCTCTTATTTGTGTTGTACATGAATTTCTTGCTTTTCTGAAATTTAGCCAGTCTCTGGAATCCTTAGTTTTCTTGCCTTTTTCCACAGTTTGTCTCTGGCTAGCAAGGCTGTTTTAAGATCAGTGGTGAACCAGGGGCAGGACCTTGCTTTAGTTCTGATATTGGTGAATGGTGCATGAATATTGAGAGCATTAGTGATAATGTCCTTTAAGATCTGGAGAGCTGTTTCCACTGAGGTTGTAAGGTAGAAATCTTGCCAATATATTGTGTTACTCAGGTCATGGAGGTATCCTGGTATGTTGAGCTTCTTTTTTGACCTTTTGAGGACAAATTCAGCAGGGTTTCAGCTTTAAGAGCTGCCTGGATTGCAGTCATAAGTAATCTGAGAGGGAGCTCTGTTGAAAGATGTAACTATCTGCTGAAAATCATTTAGAGTGATAATGATAATGTAGTTTGTCTAACCTGCCTTCTTTGCATCAAGGACTGTTTTGTTTATCTCCACTATCTTGGTCATGGACTGCGAATTGGACCAATCATTACTGGTGGGACCTAAAATGGAGCCAGACTACAGGATTTGTCTGGAGTCAAAATCTGTAGGAATTGTAGTTTGGGGCTTTTTGTGCCTTTTTGCACCTGAAGTGGGAGCCTTTGTTGTGACTGACAGGAGGATCAGCCAACCAAACTTTTGGATCTTGGGGGAATTTCCCAGGCTGCTGCAGCTAGTTTCAGTTTTGAGCTGAGAAGTGAAGAAGTAACAGCTCAAGTGATTTTTCAGCAGCAGTTCTGTGTAGTTTTGCATGGAAGAACTGTGAAAAGGGCTGAGTTTTGGCCTGCCTGTCTGCCTGCTGTCCCTGAGAGGGAAACTAGAGTTTATTCGGACTGAATCTGAGTTGTGAGGACTATTTAAGCCACTGGACTGTAACCAGGCTTTAACCTGAAGAAGACCGAAGATTTGCTGAATGCGATCGGCCTGTCAGGATTTCCAGCTGCTTTTGAATCCCTGATTTGTGCAGGGACTTTGCAACCATTACTGGAGAGTGGTTTGCCTGGTACAGTAGAATTTCCCTACATGTAAATCTGCTGTGTATTGAAAGTGGGGTTGTGATTTGGTTCCCCACTGTGTGAACTGTGTTCTGCTTGCTGGTACCGTAGAATCCTTTACATGTAAATGTGCTGTGTATTGAAAATGGGTTGTGATTTGGTTCCTCACTGTGTGAACTGTGTTCTGCATGCTGGTACCATAGAATCCTTTACATGTAAATATGCTGTGTATTGAAAGTGGGTTGTGATTTGGTTCCCCACTGTGTGAACTGTGTTCTGCTTGCTGGAAGCTTTATCCAGCCTAATCGGACTGCATCCACGTTCATCTCCATTTGGGCTGGGCCATGTCACGCTGGCCCTGCCAGACTACCCCACTGCACAGAGAAAGTCACCAACGAGAGACCTGCCTGGGGATCAGCCCCCTGCTCCACACCTGAACAGGAACAATGCCTCAGCAAATCATGTGGGCCCTGCTTCTCCTGGCACTCCAGATTAACCACCTGCTGTCTCGATTTTCGTCCAGCCTGTGTCCAGTCTTGGGTATCGTGAGTAATCATCAGGGTAGCTCCCTGCAACAACAGCCTAATCTAAAAGTGTGTCATCTGATTGTCTTGTTGTTTTCTTTTCACGAACTGAGCCCTCCGGCTCCGGAATACAAATAGCATGTGTTGTGCATGTTGTTTTCTTCCATCAGAGGACCCCAACCAGCTGCAACGTTCCTGGCTAGCCCACCATTCTCCATCTGGGTACCCAGAGTGTGTGACTGTTTATGGACCCTGAAGTGCATGCATAACTGTTTGACTGATAGATCCTTTTAGCAAATTAACCTGATTATGTCCCTCCCTTGTTCAAGCCCCTTAAATAAATCAGATCTAATTCTTTTTTGCATTTACCCTGACTGTGGTTCCAGTTTGTGCAAGAGTACTGTACTGCTGTTATTTGCTGTGTATAACCTTGTTTTACAGGTGGGTCCCTAGGGCCGGGCCAGAGGAAAGCCCTGGTGGTAAGTGCAAACAGTGTGGGTACTTGTGTGGTGTATCAGGGATATTGCGAAAGTGATTATTGTGTATTGTTCTGACCACTAGTAAGGAAAGAGGGGGTTTACAGTGTCCCGGAGGGCTGTGCCCAGGTTAGCTTGACGACTACCAACCCTGACCTCCAGGTGGAGGCACCCGTTTCAGAACTCAGGCCCCTTAACCTGCTACTAGCCAAGCAGGCAGGGGTAGTAGCCCTTGGGATAGCACCACCTAGGGGTTACACATGCTTGCATAGCAAACGTATATACATGTTC
Source organism: Neoceratodus forsteri (assembly GCA_016271365.2). Classification (NCBI taxonomy): domain Eukaryota; kingdom Metazoa; phylum Chordata; order Ceratodontiformes; family Ceratodontidae; genus Neoceratodus; species Neoceratodus forsteri. The sequence goes on from CM057456.1 coordinate 13,500,741, forward strand.
AAAGTAGGATACATACATTAGTATTTTTAAACAAGTAAGAGAGGATGATAAACAACTTTAAGAATTCAATGAAGCATGCAGCCTAACCTAACAACATCATTAGCTGTATGCAGCAGTTATTTTTCACTTATTTTGATTGGAGTTACACACTGAAGAAAACGCACCACACAAACACACTCCAAGTGTAAGCACGCCATGTATACAAGGAAACTCACAAACATACATCCATGTAATCAGGCTGTGTGCGTAAGGCATTGGCATACACAAACACACACACACACACACACACACACACACACACACACACACACGGTAGCCCATCAATATTGCAACTGCTGAATGGCAACCCGTGATAACCACGAGAATCATAAGCTGACACGCTTGCGTGACCGTGGTTCCCCCATTCCCAAGTGGTGCCCGCCAGAGCTGAAATCTAAAAGAAGGGAAGTGTGGGGCAAAGCCCCATTAAGGGGAGTGTGGGGCTAGCTCCCCAAAAGTAATTTCCAAACTAGTCGATTGCTGGTTCGTCACCCTTGTCACAGGTCACCGTTTCACAGATGCGGTTTTGACATGAAACCTACACACACACACACACACACACACACATTCTGATAAGAAAAATCTGTGTGTGCAAGACACCACATGCAACCACATAGGTAAGAAAGGCCATTTTGCAACATTTTGGCCAATTAGCATTTCAGCATGTTCTGGTCCTGCCGATATGGAGACATATGTTTGTATGCGGTATCATACCATCCAACCTTTACACAGGCATCACAGATGTTATGAGCTCAGTGCTGGATGAGAGTTTTTTTTTTTTAACTCAATAAAAGTTTATTGATCATAAAGTATACATTTTCACTTAGGTTAGAGCAGCATATGATAGATCAGGAGTGAACAGGTTATGGAAAAACATAGTTAAATGAATCACAGCCAGGAGCCTAACTAAGGGCCAAATGGTCTAACTTACAACCTAACACAGTTAAAATCTCACAGTGTGGATCCTTGCTTCTAAAGTCTGCAAGCTGACAATATATAAAGGGGAAAAATAGGCCTTCCTACAATTTTGGTAATATTGTGACAGAGCTCCTTAGCTGTAGGACTATGGAAAAACAATCCTCCAGAGTACTGAAGTAATTATTATAAACAGGAAACATGCAAGTGAAGTATTGGTAATATCTGAAACACAAAAAAATGCTCCCACGAAAAAAAAGAAACAATTGAAGAGTAATTCAACAGTGGTGTGCCTCCCAACCCCACTCCCCCAGGACAAAAAGTACCAACAATTAAGGTCTCAAAAAGTTGCCACGAAAAAAACATAGCGAAATGAGGAGGAGAGGCCATCAAGTCTGCCCCCCCCCGCTCCTCACATTCCACCCAAGTCCTCTAACCAATCTCCAGCCCATCCAATAGGCCCACTTAAAAGTAGAATTACACTGAACCAGCTGCCTCCAGCTGATGCCAGGGTGCCATCATTCTAAAACGTTGTCATTTTCCAGTCGAAAGGTGCTGGTAATTCTCTCCATTCTTTCTATATTGGCCACTCTCAATCTCCATGAGGGGAGGGGTTTGAGACACAGTTTTATCCCAGCCACCGATGGCCAACCACATAAAAGCAATGTCCATGAGAATGCTGAAATAGCCCCTATCAACCCTCCCAGCTGGGGTCAAGGCAAATCTGAAAAAGTGCTGGGAGAGAGAGGGGGGTAATAAAGGGATTTGAACACCTCCTTAGATGAACGGACACAGGAAAGACCAAAATACTCCTTTATAAGCTTCAGTCTTGATTAATTTACAAGTATCTGTGTAAGCCCTGCCCCCCAATCTGCCTACTCCAGACCCTCTTGTGAATTGTCACTGGTCCCATGATGTCTGTACTGCTGCAACTGGGGAAGGTAGGGCATCAGTGTTGAGGCTGGACAAGAGTGGATGGGGGAAGTCTAGCCCTGTCTCATGCTGACTTTGTGGTGATGCCATGTATCAGGACACATATTCATGGCCCCAGGACTATAAAGTGGGGCCAAGACCGTGTTGGAAAACACCATCGGGTGCCAAACAGCTGATGCTCCCCATCCACATGACAGTCATCACATTCAGAGAACAAGAAATATCAGTGGTGCCGGAGAGCAGCTCAATTTGACACAGACCAAGCTGATTCAGGTGCTAATGTCGGAAACACACTCCAAAACTGTTTTACTTCACATTATAATAGATGTCCCTCATTTTACTCTCAAAACTGCTCTGTCCCACATCTTTCTAATTTAGAAAGGGAGCTATTTTGATATTCACCATTGTGCTTGCCCAAAGCAAACATATTGTTATGATAGTGGGTTTTGAGAGGTGTGTCACTGTCGTCCAATGCAGAGTAGTCTGCAAGGGGCTCGTCAGTGTCACACCAATCATCAGCCAGGCTGATCATGACACTGTTCTGGCTTGCAGGGTGGAAACTTTGTATAGTTGAAAGGAGACAGCCAGCCTGGTCATAGGGTGGCTCTTTCCTTTGATCTGAATAATGCCACCCAGCAAGCACAGCTGATCACATCATGATCAGCCTGCCGTGGTGACTCTGAGAGCCCTTCTGTGTGCCAACACAAGACTTGTTTGTCTTTGATAAGGATTATGTGACTAGAACAGTATAATTCCAACTTGACTAAGGCACCAAGCTAAGTAAGAAAAGATCATCACCACTGCTTTTCCATACATGACTGAGCCTTGCTCTGCTGGTTCTGCAATCGCTAATTTTACCAGGAAACACACTATTGCCATGGAGGTGGGGGAACATTTAATGGCAGGCTGGGTCATGCCATGAGGGATGGCACATATGCTGCAGGTCTCTGGCATAATGTCAGTGTGGACAGAAATATAATATACTGAGGGATGAAGAGAGCCCCAGCTGAGACCTTTTATGTCAGGGCCAGTGTCGTCAAGGTACAAGCCATGCCATGTAAGAATATTCATCGGAAAATAACTGTATACATGGACATCTGACCTACTGTTTATTCACAACTGAGGTATCACCAAGTGTACAGTATGTGTGCCGTTAACAAAAAAGTGGTAAGAATTAACATGACAATTCTTGTTTGAGATACACTATCAAAAAATCAATATTTAAAATAGGATTACTGAAAGTGCCTCATAAAAAATACTCTTTCAGTGGTTCAGCTAATATTGACTGAAGCATTATTCCGCTTTTACATTAAGACTTTATGCATGAATGTGTATAGTAACCCATCTGTTCTCTTGTGTTTGATGTTATTTCCCTTCTGTTTTATTATGTAGTGCCTCCTATCCCCTTTGTTTTTCAAATTGTTTCCAACAGATAAATATTGACCTCTTAAGTACAGTTCTTTTATCACTGCTGTTATTTTAATTCTGTAGCAAGAAGTTCGATAATTTACCTGCAACTTTAATATCTGTCAGGTAAGTGACTGCTTGTTTTGTATTAGTGATGCTGACATTTTTTCAAATCTCTTCATAGTCATGATACTTTCTAGACTCATTATTAGAAATTCTCATTATAACGCGAAAACCAAATCCATGGAATGGGTTAAGAACATGCACTCGCCGGTGTCAGTACTGTCAACAACTTCACCCCACAGCCAGAGGTTGCTTAGGCATGCCATCAGCTACAATCTTGCAGTCTTATATGGGAGGAGAGAGGGCTTAGTGTCAGAGTCACCCCCAGCAGACACCAATCCTGGACATCGCCAGCCACACAGCAACCCTCTGTTCACATCACCTCTCTGTCACTGCCTCAAAACTACAAAGTGTAACCTACTACTGTGGTAGTTAGAGGCAAGTTAGGTACCACAGCACTGTAGTTATGCCACTCACCCTCCCTTCCCCATTATTTGGTGTGCAGCAGCAGGGCTCCCAGATCTACTGGAATTTCTGTATTTAGCAGAGAATTGGGAGCCATCTACTGGGAAATTCTTCCCATAGACTTACACAGGTTATACAGGAAAACAGTGCAATTTGGCTTCCATAGGAAATAATGTAGTCTACAGGAAAACACATGAAAATTGCCCTGGAGTTACAGAGAAAATTCAAAATCAGTCTGGAAGTACCTAAACACTGGCATGTAGCTGGATGTGTTGGCCAGGTGTTGCGGTTTAGTTTCTCACAGCACCAGACAAAAGTTCTGACATTTACTGACTACTGTGCAGGATGTGGTTTAGGAGCCAATACTGCATGATTTATATATTAGCTAACACATGGTTCTGGTCCTAACATTGTCCTAGTGTTCGGGTGCTGGGGACAAATCTACTAATCTAGTTTGTCTATGACCTCATATGAAGATAATACCGGTTTGCAGTCTCAATAGTGATTGCCACTGTGGCTCAGTCGATTAGACCGGATTTGTCCAGGGCCCATGATGCCTGGTTTAATGCCAAGTCACATCCAATTCTTTGGACTTTATATTTTGTTTAAAAACATGACTGACAGCTTACCATCACTGCCTCCCTCACGACTGGACTTTATATTTTTAAGTGGTTGTTGCGATCTTCAGTACTACTCACGATACTGTCCAATGCTTATTTAAGCTCTCTAATACATGGTTTCTTTACATTTCTATACCACACACTTGATGGTATTATCACATAACTGATTATGTAGCTCAACTGTCTACATTGTAGTAAAAATGTGTACAACCAAGACCCCATACAACAGCAATACCAGCGGCAAACATTCATTATTGACAAATGCTTGTTCTAGATTTGTCTGTAAAAAGAAATTATGATTATGATTTATAATTAGATCAGTGATCTTTCAAATAAATACGTTAAATATGAGAATGCTTGCTGATTATTGAAAAATGTTTTTGAAACAGTAATTCATGGGTAGTAAGTCCTAATAGGCAGACTGCATGATTATTTTTAAAAATGCATTTTTGGTCTTGCAGGCTTTATGAATTTATATAAACTTGCAAACTGTTTGAAATCAATGGAAATTGCACTTTATTGCAATATCAACAATTTAGCATGTGTATAATGCGTCCCAATGCAATTACTCAGTATCCTAATTATCCAACAAAGTTAAAACATGAATATAAGAGAAGATGCACTGTTGCACCTTAATTTGTACAAATGAACAGTTACTTGTAATTATATAGAGCACCAGTGGCTGTAGATCAACTGACTGTGCATTGTGGCAATGGGGTTGTGCCAGAGTTGGTGACACCTGCTTGAGAGGGGGCACAGGGTAAAGGTGGCCCTGGTTCTTTCCTGTAGCATACAGATTTGTCTTGTTTGAATCATAATCAAACTGAACAGCAGCAAAACTCTGTAAAGACGTGAAGCTCCTACACCTTGCCCTCGATGAGGTCCTAAAACCGCCCTCTGCCTTAGACAGTTTCCTTCCCTCTGGAAACGTGCCGTCATCACCCCCATCTTCAAAAGTGGAGACTGTCTGACCCCAAATAACTATTGCCGTACCTCCCTTCTACCTCCCTTCTCCAGGGCCCTTGAGAAAATCGTGGCAGATCAACTTATGGACCACCTATCCAAGCATCAATTATTGTGCCCTGAACGGCATGATTTCTGACCTGGGCACAGCACCACCACTGCCCTCCTAGAATACACCTCCTTTGTCTATGGCATGATTGAACGGGGACACATAGTAGGGTTGGTGTATATCGATCTCAAGAAGGCGTTCAACACTGTACACCTTGTTATGCTTCTCACCACACTGCGGTCCCTGGGACTCTCTGATGAAACAATCTGCTGGTTCCAGAGCTACTCTCTGACAGAACACAGCAGGTGAAATTCAATTCCACCTTATCCAACAATCTCCCCGTCCACTCTGAAGTGCCCCAAGGCTCCATCCTGGGACCCCTCATATTCAGCCTTTTCCTAAACTCCCTCCCCAGCTTCTGCTCTGGAAATATATCGTTCTGTGCAGATGACACAGTTATTTTCTGGAGTCGCCAGAGTCCAAAATCCCTCCAATGCTCCCTTCAAGCCTTTTTCTCTGAGGCTGAGACTTGGTTCAGTTCCCACCACCTAGTCCTAAATTACTAGAAAACTAAGTCCATGATCTGTGCCCACCAACAAAGCCCACATCATGACTTCTCTATCACCATCCTCAACTCTCAAGGAGCCCCGCTTGAACAGATTGAGTCCTTCAAATACTTAGATATTATCCTTGACACTTCCCTCTCCTTCCAAGACCATGTCCAACAATTGTCCACTGCTATAAACACCGGGATCGGGCTACTGTATCACCACAAATGCCGTCTCCCCCACTGGTCATCTGGCCATAACCTTGTCTGTCCTATCCCTGGTAGATTACAGCATCGTCATCTATGGCACCACTGACCCCACTACCCTGTGACAAATCAATGTCGCACTCAACAAAGCATGCAGGCTGGTCACAGGCTGCGACAGATGGACACACTCCTGTAACCTGTACAAGTCTGCAGAATGGCTACCATTTGATGCCCTGCTTAGGTACCACACTTGCCTCCTCACCAAAAAGCTCCACCTAGGCAAAAGCCTCATCCGTCCTACCCAGAATACCAGAGTATCCTGTCGTACCGCAGGGTGCGATCTCCTAGTTCCCCACTGTCGCACCACCCTTGGCCAAGGAGCCTTTCTCTACAGAGCCGCCCTTTGGCTTAACAGTCTCTCCCCTATATCTCCTTGGAGCATAAGATCGACCTTTTTAAGGCAAATCTAAAAGCTCTCCTTCTAGACTCCTCTACCGATGACTGTCCCTAACCTTCCCTCCCTCCTGCCCCCCCCCCGAAAGGGCTTGGCTTGATACCCCCTTCCACTTCAATGGTTATGACTATCTGCTAGTGGTATAACTGTGTATCATGATTGATCCCACTGGACTTACTGTGTAACATTTAATATACTGCATTTTATGCATAACACTGGGTCCTCCTTACCCTAAGAAAATTTGTTTCTACTCTTGTCTGTATTCCACCTCATTATTCCTCCAACCACTAAGCTGTATCATATCGTCTGCCAGTTCCTTCGTTGTTATTCTGACGTGGGGCCTTTGTAAAAGAGTCTACAACTCAAACGGTTGTAATTCCAAAAGTTCTTCAATAAACAAACAAGATGAGCGTAGAATACATAATGCAGAATTAGAAAAAAACCAAAAATTGTTTGTGGAAATCTTTTCCCGTCCCCCTTACATTTCACAGAACTGCATTGGTCTGCTGTCTGCCTTTGCCATCCAGCTGCAGATGTAATGCCGACCTAAGGAGAGGGGTTTAGGGCAGAACCATGGTGTAGCGCAGCATATATAAATGGGTTGGAGCATGCACCTCAGCATTGGGTTCATGTCTTTAGCCCAAGTATGTAGTGCACTGCTTGCTCATGTGTGAGTCAACTGTAGTACAGGACGACAAGCATGGCAGATAGCTGTTAGCAGACTGCCGAAATTATGCGGACGATGCTCCCTGCTGTTGTGTGTGACGTGATGGTCTCTCCCATCTTTGAACATTTCTTGTTAAGTTACCTTGCAGTACTTGTAGTTAAACCAAATGGGAAATATATATTTTGTCACACAGTCAAGTCACTGCTGACACTTTTTCTGTTTTTATGTGTGTGATTTTCACGCGCCTCTTTTTTCTTTGTTAAAATGTATTTGTAAAACCTGTAAGAAGTGCACATGGGTTACAGCTGTGGGATGATGAACAACAAAAAGTAAAAAAGCACCATCCCTATTGTCTAGTGGTCTATTTTACAAAGCCATTGTGCTGCGTTCTGCAAAGGGAACCCAGAGGACTCTTCTTGCACTTGGCAGCAATGCCAGAGGGTCCCGCTCTGCTGAGAGGGACCGAGAAGAACCTCCCTACACTGGCAGCAATGCCAGGGAATTCCCATCTGCATTTCAAATAAAAAAGACACACAGTAAATGAAATAGCAGTTCCATTATTCATAGTTTTTTCCACCACATTTTTACTAAACATCATTTTTAACATGGGGTACATGGGGGAGGGTAATGATGAGTGTTTGGGTGGGAGTTACAAATGTAATAATTTAGATGACAAGAGACATTTTCTTTTTTTTTTTTGTATGTTTTCCTTTATATATTACATATTTTCTTTCAAATAAATGAGTCCATTCATTTCAATAGGTCTATTCATTTCAATGGGTTATTTTTCTTTAATTTATAATATTTTTTTAATATTTTGAGCCTATTTTTATTGTCAGGTGCTTTCTTCCACCCACCTTCACGAGCCCTCACAAGGTGTCAATTTTCCAATCATTCCCAAAATGGATGTAGTGGCCCACAATGGTGTAGGCAGTGTACACCTATTTACGGGAAATTGGAAGGTTGACACAGAGAGGGTTTGTGAGAGTGTGGTGGGGGCAGGAAATAGCGCACTCAATATAAAATTTGTATCAAACATTAAAATGCACAAAAGCTATGAATCAAACAAAAGTACATAAATTAATGGACCCATTCATTTCAGTGGGAAATGACATCATTTGGAAGAAGGCAGCTGGGAAGGAAGGGGAGAGGGATGTTTTCCCCAGCTGCCACAGTGTGACTGAATTATAAAAATGCTGTGGATAGCCGGCACGGTGGCACTGAGGGTTGAGGCGCTGGACGCCACACCTCCGCCACACCCGGCGACCTGCGTTTGGGAACAAGCCCGGGTTGCTGGTGGTTGGCACGGGTTGGAGAGGATCAAGCATCCGGAGGACAGTTCTCCTCTCCTGGGAGGGAGGGGGGTTCCTGCTTGGCACTTGGCCGGCCTCTGGCGGAAGCCGGAGGCACAGCAAGTGCTGGAGCGTAGAGAACTGGGCGGGGAGTGGCTGATGTTGTTGGCAATGCCTTGACATCAGTTTGCTAGCCACTCCCTTGAACAGGAGAAAATGCCTTTCCAGCTCAGGCAGAGATGGAGCACCAGAGCTTACCCTCGATTTGCAGCCGCCCTCCTGGCACCCAACCGACCGACGCCACCAGAAATGTTTGGGGTGTTGAGGCCCACCTCATCCCCGGCCGGGGGTAAACTGCAGCTATATGGGTGAAGGAGGGTCAACCAGGTGGAATTGACCATAGAGGGATGACTCCTAGGTGCTCCCGAGGAGACCAGAGCTGGACGGGAGAGGAGGAAAAATAGAAAGTAAAAAAAAAAATTAAAAATGTCATGGATGAGTGGGACTGAGAAGTGAGGTTGGTGGGTGCTCAGCGGTTGGGAGGGTTAGGAGTTTATTTCTTCAAAAAGGTGGAAAATCATAACCACATCAATAAAGCTTTTCATTGATCAAATATCGGCTATTTGGTTTTCATTATATTATTTTTTTTATTCCTTGTACTTTGATAGAGTGCTTGTGTGTCCATTAATCAAATATTTGTCAACTAAGTGCTGCACTGAAGAGGGTGCTAAGTATCCCAGCCTATTCTTAAAGACAGACAGACATACTGTAATCCCTAGAGCAAAGCACAAATGCCAGTACCAGTCATGGAGTTAACACAGTTGCAATTTATGTAGTTTGAAAAGTACATATGTACTGTTAGGCAGATAAGACTCAGATTACAACCTTAGCAGCAAAAGGAGGAAACAGCCAACACTCAGAATGACCTGACCGGTTTTGCTCAAGGCTTCATCCAAGAGGACCCATATGTTGCTACCAAACATCCTTAAATAATCAGCTCCTTAAAATGGTATTACAGTGCAGAAGTGTAAATATAGAAATAAAAACACATGCAAATATAACAATCGTAATCAACCCTGATGCTGATTCCTGGACCCGAATTTGATGACTTGCAATTAATGGAGGTAAATTTTCACTTTCAAGTCCTGTAATAAAATTGAGAAGAGTAAAGCTGCAATCTAACTGTGGCTGCCTCCTGTTACAGAATGAATCTTGAAAATAAAAGTGAAAAGAGAAATTAATATAATACAATACACATTGCTGCAGTATCACATGTCACAAAGCAGTCTAACATTTATAAAAAAAGGGTCATATTTTATCCTCTTATTTACATTCATGAACATATGTGTCCTGTTGTGAATTTCCATGGGATGAAAGGGCATTATTCCAGTCCCTTTTGCTATTGCCCTTAGGTGCTTACCAATTCTAATTTTAAGGGAGCAATATCTCTTGCTGATGTAAAATACCCCATAGCTGCAGCTACCCAAGTGCACCCCATTGCCGCAGTGTACAAAATACCGCATTCAATTTTTTTAGCATTTGGGTGGTGGAGCTGCACGTTCTCAAAATGTTGGGCCAAAGTTTATAGCAGCCACAGGGATATCTGCCACTTGGTAAACTTGGGAGCCAAATTAGGGATCTTGCCTGGATAGCTGTTTGTAGGCTGTGAACAAGACGATTTCCAGGTTAGCACCCCCTCTTATAAATACCATACCAAAATTCAGTGAAAAAAGACTGCGAAGAATACTGCATGAAAGTTAATCACTATAACTAATGTTTTTGAAACCCAGAGTGCAAACGGTTGAGAAAGAACTATATATTCCCATCCAAGCAGCCTGCTTAGTAAACTATGACTAATCAACTGCTGTACAGAAATGAGCCAATTATGAATAGTTATAATTTACATGCTGTTTTCTATGACCCCTCCTACACACACACACAGTACAGCCAGCCGGTAGGTCACACAAACAGTCGAAATTAGAGAAAGGGGCTACAAAAATAGAGTACCGTACTGGTCTTTATTGTTAATGGAGACATTAAGAAAACCTGATTTTTAAACTTAACAGACTAAAAAAAAAAACAAGATATTGCCTTCCAAACCCCAAAGAAATCTTCCCATACCATAGCTCACAGTCACACCTGGTTTCAGAATTTATTTAAAATTCTGTACTTTTTTTCTTCACTGGAGGGCCAAAAAGTCAGAGAGAGAGAGAGAGAAAGAAAAACGGAGAGAACAGGGGTTCAGTGGCTCACTGCAGCCCGCAGCATGACTTCCAGCTGCGGCTGCAGAACTCAGGAAAGTCCTGCTGTTCTCATACAGAGAATGCAGGTGAACGGCTCCTCTCGCTAAGCTGGGCATCCTGGATTTTGGGGTGCCCTGAAAAAGCATTTCTGTCAAGTTTCTAAAACAAGCAAATAACAGATTCTAGCTACACTGGTCTGGTTTAGCTAGGTCCAGGTGTTTGTTTCTTTAAAAATAGATTATTTTTATGCATTTTAAATGTTTGTGAGTTAAAAATGTGAAAGAAAGGGTGACCAATACGATCAATATTTTTGTTAGCGTGAGTCTAACTCTGGCAGCCTGACCACACATGCCAAATTTTGGGCTATTTCTTCAAAGAACACAAAAATTATTAAGGTGCAAAAAACAGGTTTGACATTAAACAGGCTACTCAACCCTAACTACAGGGGTGAGATCAAACCCCTATAATATACAGGATATAGACACACCACATTTGACTAGTGCTGTAGTACATCTAGGAGAATAAATAAGTGTTCAGCTGCAATTCTGACCTGGTGTTCTCACAATTAAAAAAAAATGAATTTGGATAAAACTGAATTGCTGTTCATTCCTCCATAATTGCCCCCCCACCCCCACGGGATTCTCATGACACTATATATAGCTCAGTGGTCTAAGGCTCTGAGCTGCAAATCTGGTGACATCCAGCAGACTAGACCTGGGTTTGAATCCCACAGCTTCCACTTGCATACTGTGTGACCCTGAGCAAGTCACTTAACTTCCTTGTGCTCCCAGGTCACACCTGGAAACAAGCTCTGGCTTAGTGTGCCTTTCCTGGTTAAACAATTTCCCCTTTCCCCTTTCCTATATGTACAGAGTTCATGCAAAATCTCTCCTCCCTCCAGCTGTCTCTCCAAGATTTAGTTAAAAATTTAGTGTAACACCCCCCCCCACAACAAGTAGTTTGAGGGCTTACTGTATTTAGCCCTGTTAATTGTATTCACAGTATTCACAAAAGAAGAAGATGAGGAGGAGTTACCTAAACCAGACAATAGAAGCACTCTGGGTAGGGGGGTTGACACCAGTCCATTTACAGAAGAAAGAGTCCTGAAAGAACTCCTAAAACTGAAGGTGGACAAAGCAATGGGGCCTGATGGGATTCACCCCAGAATCCTAAAAGAACTAAGGGAGGACCTAGTGACACCACTGACCACACTTTTTAACAAATCATGGGAGGATGGGGTGGTGCCTGAGGACTGGAGGAGGGCAGATGTGATTCCCCTTTCACAAAAGTGGGAGCAAGGCAGGAAACTACAGACCTGTAAGTTTGACCTCAGTGGTAGAGATTAGGGAAAATGATAGAATCACTTCTGAAAGAAAGAATTGTTGAGTACCTAGAGGCCAGCAGGGCACAGGACCCAAAGCAGCGTGGATTTACAGCAGGAAGGTCATGTCAGACGAATCTAATAGATTTCTTTGACTGGGTGACCAAAGTAATAGACCAGGGAGGAGCTGTGGATATGGCCCACCTAGACTTTAGCAAGGCATTTGACACAGTCCCGCACAAAAGACTAATAATCAAGTTAGCCAGCCTGGGAGTGGGTCCTAGGGTGGTAGCCTGGGTTGCAAACTGGCTGCACAACAGGACACAGAAGGTAATAGTGGTGGAACACATTCCGAAGAAGAGGGGTCACTAGTGGAGTACCTCAGGGCTCAGTACTGGGTCCAGTCCTCTTTAACATCTTTATAGGTGACATTGCAGAGGGTCTGGAGGAAAGGTATGCCTCTTTGCAGATGATACAAAGATCTGTAACAGAGTTGATACACAGGGGGTAGAAAGGATGAGAAGGGACTTGGCAAGGTTGGAGGAATGGTCAGACATATGCAACTTAGATTCAATGCAAGAAGTGCAAGTAATGCACCTGGAAACAAAAACCCAGGGAAGAGTACACAATAAGCAGGAGGTACTAACAACAACAGAAATGGAACAGGACTTGGGGGTAGTCATATCAGATGATCTAAAGGTGGGTAAGCAATGTGAGAAGTCAGTAAGGAGAGCCAGGGGATACTGGGATGCATAGGAAGGGCATCACAAGTAGAAAAGGAAGTGGTTATCCCTCTGTACAGACAGTTGGTGAGACCCCATCTGAGTACTTGTGCAGTTTGGAGACCTCATCTACACAAGGACATAGACAGGATGGAAGCAGTCCAGAGGAGGGCAACCAAATGGTGCAGGTCTGCATCAGAAATCATATGAAGAGGGCACGGGAGAGCAATATATACCCTTGATGAAAGGAGGACAGGGGGACATGATAGAAGCGTTCAAGTACCTCAGGGAATCAACAAAGTCCAGGAGGTAGCATCTTTCAGAAAAAGAGATGTGTAAGAACAAGGGGACACAATTTAAAGATAGAGGGGGGACGGCTCAGGGGTAATGTGAGGAATTTTTTTTTCATGGAGAGAGTGGTGGATGCGTGGAACTGCCTTCCTGGGGAGGTTGTTGGGATTAAAACAGTGGGGGAATTCAAACATGCATGGGACAGACACAAGGCAATTGTAGTGGGGGGTGGCAGGAAGTAGGCTGTTGGTTAACTAGAATCTGCAGCTTATCCAGTAGGTAGGGAAATGGGCAGACTGGGTGAACCAAGTGGTCCTTATCTGCCGTCAAAGTCTATGTTTCTATGTAATATTATAGTGCTGTACCCCTTTCCAGTAATCACAGTGTACAGTCTGGCTTTGCCAGCAATTGTTTACTACCTCTGTGACTGCCTGTTCTAGGAACTAGTTAGTAAGGAGGTATGGTACATTCTGTGTTTGTTATTGCATAAGGCACTTACATCCCCTAGGGCACAGTACTCAAACAGCTTGAAGCCAGGCTCCAAGCTGTTTGGGTTCCTGTGCCCTAGGGGATGTAAGTGTGGGGACCCACTGCTCCTGATATTTAGATCCAGATTTAAGGAGGAGGAAGAGAGATCTGTGAAGGACATGGGAATTGCCCATGCTGGCTCCAGAGTCTCACCAGGCTTCAGACGTGGCACATGGGTCTCATGCCTGGGGTTGCACTTGTCCCCTCAGACAGGTCTCCAGAGCCATGACCCAAAGAAAGACTGCACTGGAAGGCTGGGAGTCTAGTGGTGGTTTCCCCTCGAGGGGTCCTGCCTAATGGCATCCACCAGGGGATCCCAAGTATTTCCTGAGCCTACCCTTAAGCTGTGGGACAGGAGAAAGCGGCTGACTTGCCATAAAAATTGCCAGGTAGCGTCTGAAAGTTTGCTGTTCCATAAGTTTAAAGAGATGGTGCAACTGCACAGCATAGCTGTGCACCTCATTTAGTGCACCAAGGCAGGTGTCTTACCACATAAGCTCTAGGCCTAAGGGGGATACAGTATGAGTAAGAGGGTGGTATCTTTGGTGCCTTTTGTGTCACAACTTGCTAAGCTTACGTCTTTTGCTGGCACCCTACTGGAGTCAAATCTGATACCATTCCAGGAATCAGTTACCATGCTGAGGCTGTTTGCTACAGACTAACAATTGTGACTTAACTACATGACTAAAATTGCTTTCAGCGAACATCTTTACAATGCTGTATTCAGCCACTGACTAGACTTCAGCATGTGCACTGTGCTATAAATACAATCTTTTTGTTCACTGACACCACTGTATTGGTGCCCTATTTCCTAAAATGTATGCTTTTGGAACAGAGAAGTAAGCCACTGTATGCTTGACTGCTGATGCCGGTAACAACAGGAAGCAGTACTTAATAAAGTCCGGGCCTGTTGCTCTGCTGCTAAATGTACCCAGTTGGAGTTGCCAAGGGGTGCCAATGTGTCCACCTGTCAGCACTACGTCTCCCAGGAAACCCTATACCAAGATTACTAAGCACCACCATCAGCTTAGTTCTGCTATATTATGAGTGTCTGGCACAGGGGTTCAGTTAATTTATTTTCAGTGGAAGTCTAAAACTTCTGCGAGTCAAAATCTGGAAGTCATTCCAATTTTCTGGAAGTCAAAATACTTCCAGGATTCCACGTGTGGATGTCAATATTGTAGGAAGTACTAATTTATAGATATTAATACAACATATTAGTGGTAAAATATAATTTCTTTCAGAAAAATCCATCATTTCTGACTTCCATGCCTAAAGTTTTGGAAGTCATCTAATTTTTTTGTTTTACACCTGGAAGTCAGTGACTTCCTCCCCCTTTATTTTGGAAGTTTGGGGCTAATTTTTGGAAGAGGACCTATGTTCAGGTGCTGGATATGCAGGGTGGAAAAGACCCTAGGAATATTTGTGGACTCTCATTTATTTTATAACACCCACACTGCAACTTTAAACAAGCTTTGCTGGTTCCATTTAATTAATAGCATGCCTACTAGCAAGTATCTGACTTTTTAGGTAGCTAAAAGGATTGGCCATAGCCTAGTTGTTTCTAGACTTTATTTTTGCAATAGTCTTTTAATAGGTTTAACCACTACAGCAGTTGCTCCCTTACAGCATATTCATAATGCTGAGTGAGCACTGGTGCTTCTTGTCATGATTGTATTTCTCCTCTATTTACAATTCTACACTGGCTCCCACTTAATCTTAGATTTACCAACCTGCTGGCACGTGAGACCACCTGCAACTGTTAGCCCTTATCAATGCCACCTGAGGGCCTTCCACATTCCCCAGCACCCCATACTGCCCTGAACAGCTCCCCCTACCCCCTCTCCCACCCACCTCACCCCCCACCTGACAATGCCTTCCTGGCTGGCCCCCCAAAATTTTATCGTCCTTGTCCTGGATCTTTCTAGACCCTTTAATTCCCTACGTGGCAATTCCTCACTACCGCAGACAAGTGGTTGCTTTGCCATGCACTCTCTAATCGCTCTGCCTGTTTCTGCCCAGTTGTACTTAGAAACCTGTTCATTGCACTTAGTAACCTGTATTTTTGTTATGTAGCCAACAGTTGTTTCACTTTCGTATGTTTATTGTTGTCTAGTGTCACCTTGTTCCTCTCTCTGTACAACGTTTTCACTGATGTAACTCAATGGCTCTGTATTGTGTCACCTGACTTGGAACGTTTGTAAATGAGCCTCTGGCTCAAAGGTATTAATCTGCATCTTAAATAAATAAATACATTTAAATTTAAAATTCTTACAGTGTTGATTTTCAGTCCTATTGTACATACTGGTCAATCTCTCTATCTCGTGGCCTGTCTTTAGTGGTACATTCCTCCTCCTTTTTTGCATTCCTGTGAGGTCGGCCATTGACTGTTCCTAAATCTGGGCTACGCTGGCTTGAACATAGATCATTCTTATTTATTGGTCCTGTTCTATGGGATTCAACCCTAATTCATGCTCAGCAATCCTCTGGTGCATGGAGTTTTCACAAAGCACTGAAACTTATCACTGTTACTAAAGTTTTATTTGCTCTGTATTTGGCTCTGTTATTTTTTGCCCTCTATGTTTTGGGATTTTACTGCATTTTATGAAGTACAGCATTTTGATACTCCATGAACTGCGCTTAAAGAGCTACTGACACCTCAAAGAAAACTTTAAAAAGCATAATAATTAGGTACAATTCCGCCTACATTCCATATATTTCTCCTCTCCATTATTTATTAATAAGGACATTTGCATGAATATATGATCTTTATCACTTAGAGTTTCTTCAGAGTCCATCTGCCTCTATAGCTAACTCCCTACTTCAGGTCATAATCCTATGTTGTGATATCACAATCTGTTGCCATAGGAGTAACTGTGATATCACAAGCAGTGCTCTGTGACTTCAGGTAGGGAGAAAGCGGCAGGACTAGACCAATTCTTCAGGAGCAAAGATCCTGTTTTCATACAGATGACCGCAATAATAAATAATGGGGAGGGGGAATACAGCACTAATGGGAAATACAAGCTGGACTGTGCCTAAACATTAGGTTTTGTTAAAGTTCTCCTGTACGTGTCACCAGTTCTTTAAATAATGATAGCAGCAGAGGCAGAAGTTGCCTAGCAGCTGGAGACCCATGCATGCCTAAAAAGAATGAATTAAAAAAGAAGGTTGTTAAAAGATGTTCTGAAACGTAAGTGTGGCTATCCGGTGTGATATTTAAAGAGACTTTCCAGTTTCTAGTAAAAAGTTCACCATTAGCACCATCTGAACATAGTTACATAAAATTCACCAAACATTTGCATTTCAGGGACTTCCATTTTTAGGAGACAAGTTATAGATTCTGCCTACTGTCATTATGTGTACTCTTGTGTGCAGTTGTTTTAATGATTATTGTTTTGTTAAATGTGTGTGACTTGGCTATAGTGAGGGCTGAGTACTGACATGTCAATTATACTGCAGCAATCATTTTCTAGTCAGTGCACTCCTTAAACAGATACTGACTTGCATACCTATGATGCCTTGTGTTTGGTTTAAGGCTTTGACTGTATGCATGTATACAAAAACCACACAAACTGGAAGGTATCTGCCTTCTCGTATCCTTTATACATCCTACACATTGTTCTTTCTTATCAGCATTTAAAATGATTTCACTGCTTTCTACTCACTAGAACAATAAAAAGAGAAGAACTGTATCTGCTCTCAGGCAGCTGATGATTTGTCTTGTGGTGAATGAAATTGTCAGTCAGGGCCCTTGAGAGGGTGGGGGAGCAGGGGATAATTCCCGGGGCCCAGCACCAAGAGGGGCCCAGGCCTCACAACACACTGTATACAGGAAAGGGGCTGCGAGCTGGTAGGGGCCCCAGAGTCTGAACTTTCCCCCGAGGCCCGGAATTCCTCTCAAAGGGCCTGTTGTCAGTAATTTGGGAATAAATCACATAAAGTCTGACCTTGTATTCCCAGATTTTGGCCATTGTTAGGGTCTGTTTATACCCCTGCCAGATTTCATCCCTATATTGAAGCTGAAGATGTGAATTCTTGTAGGTTTTGTTAGGAGGAAGGATTGTGCATTTTAGAAAGATTAATGATACTATTTTAAAGTGCAATGCCTGGTTTTGGTGTGGTCTGCATAGTGACTATGTTGTTGGCACATCTCAGTACCACCAGTACTTTAGTTAACTACTGGTAGTGCCTGGAATGAAAAACAGTATGTAATATAACATTTATGGTTGATGCACTGTATCCCAAAATGCTCTATAAGCAATTTATTAATGCAAGACAGCATATCTGAGATGACATGTCTCCGTTCCACTTGATTCATGCTTCTGCTCAGGACAACTTGATGCCTTTTAGTACCATTGTTAATTTGATTTATTATCGAAGACATTTTATTTAAAGCAGGATTTTTGCCCCTTAGATTTCATCTGTTCTCATTGTTTATTTCGTTTGTGTTTGCATAATCAACTACTTATGACATCCTAGCCAGTTATGATAGACATCATTCTGATGTCACAAGCAGATGATTATGAATTCAGAGCAGGGAGTGCAGTAGAACTACTGAAGTGTAATGGGTACATGGCAGGTGTTCATGCAAATGTCTTCCACAGTTAAGAGTAGATTGACCAGAAATTACATTTTTCAGAGAATCTGATAAGAGCTGAGTGCTGTTGATGCAACAGTACTTTTTTTTGTTTGCAAAAATCTGAAACATCTCTTTAGTGTATTTTCGTATGTCTAAATATGCCTGTTGTGTTGCCACTGATCTTCTGCCAGCTGTTCTGTTCCAGCACGTACTTGGAAGTGAGAATTTATTTTGTCAGTGTATTATTTCCTGGTGAAATATTTTATTAAATAAATAACATCTTCCAATTCCATAAGTGTTATTTTAATGCATAATTCATTTATCTAGAAAAAGAACAGGACTGTTCCCTGCCTTGCATATCTTGCTCTGTCTTGTTACCCTTACAGTTGGTTGATACGAATGTCATTATACTGTGCTGTAGTCTAGACAATGCCCATAGCATGGTACTCATATTCAGCTGTCCCAGCAACTATCCATCACCCCTAGAGTATGATTGACACACTAAAACTAAAGAACAAAATTGCAGAGCATATGAAGTAGCACATTTGTAAAGTATGTACATAGAAACATAGACAATGACGACATAAAAAGAGCAACGGTCCATCCAGTCTGCCCATGACATCCTACTATACCCAGATACCTTTTGTCAAGATAATGTTTTTGTCTACACCAGGGGTCGATCCTTACGTAATTTTACTGGCTCAGGGCATACAGTAAACTACCTCGGGCCAGTGTAATTGTCTCCCAACTTTCCTGGTTTGGCTAGTGCAATCTAGACATTATTGGGAAATGTCCATTTAAAAGCTCTTAGTGCAAACCATGTTTGCCAGTTTTCTCGTTTTTTTGCTTGTTTCGTTTTTTACCTCACAGAGCCAACAATAATGCCCAGTAAATGCTTCTAGGTTTTTGTGAAGCCCTCCAATTGGTGCAGATCAGTGTGAGCACTGCCCGCTGTCAATCCCCAATGTCTAAGCCACTATTGCTACGTAGGAGGCATTCAAGAGGGCACCATCATGCAATAGCTGCATGTGTGTGCTGTAGAAAAGGCAGAGAATTCAGCAATCGTGACGACAGACGTCATCTGACTTCCAGCATGGTATGTTTTTTTCCATTTCAGGAGGACATTTTTTTTAAAGAACCCTCTCTAAGTCACTGACACTAGCATAAAATGAAGTTTTAAAAAAGGGAGTGAGTCGGCAGAGTGGTTCTTAACTTTTGGGCCGAGTAGGCCAGGCGGGTCCCTGCAGAGTCATGTCTGAGATTTTTATTAATTATCACATTTAGCCTGATCAGAACCAAGTATTCAGCAGCAGCAGCTGAGAGATGCTAACCAGCAGAGCAATATTTAATTTATTAACTCCCCTCAGCTGCCGACAACGCAGACTGGTTGAGGTAAAACGAGGAACTTTACTTGTGTGTGAAAGTTGACAGGTGTGGCTAGTCAAGCAGCATTGGGGCTCTGCAGTATAGCAAGCTAAGACCAGGCAGCTCTGTTTGAACTGATGCTGTGGACAGTACAGATTGACGCAAGTGTGGTGAGGAAGAAAACACAATACAAAGATGGGGGTTCACTTTCAGCACATCCAGTAGATAAGTCACTGTGCTGTATATTAAATTTCAGAGTTTAAAGTTAGCAGTGGCTTCAGGCTTGCAGGAAGCTGTGACTGTGTGGGAAAAGCAGGGAGAGAATTTCAGGGTGGAGGTTGGTGAACTTATTGTGGGGTGGAGGAAAGACTCCCTGGGGCCAAAAATCTTGCAGCTGTGAAAAGCAGAGAGGGAATTTGAAGGGGAAAGGATGCTGAAGTTACTGTGTGGTACAGAGAGAATCCCCCGGACATAAAATCTTGTAGCTGTGGTGGACAGCATGAGAAGGAATTTGAGAGGCAAGGGCTAGTGAAGTTGGGGTGGAGGAAGCCATCTCTAGGGCACAAACTCTTGCAGCAGTGGTGGGCAGCATGAGTTCTGTCAGTAGCTCCCTGCAAATTTATTCTGTCTCAAACATCCTGGCTGTGTCACTGTGCTTGTTTTCTTAAAAGTTTAATGCAAGCTTGGGGCTAGTGCAAACAGCAACTATTCACTAGTACAGGGTTTCTCAAATGGCGAGGTCCCAACCTGTTCCAGAGGAGGCTCAAGCAAGCCTTAAAATGTACTATATTTAAATGTCAAGTTTTGGATGCTTTGTGTGAAAGGATGCAGCAAACTGAAAGCGAATAATGGCTTGCGAATTTATGCATAATGGTTACCAAGAAAACACACTCAACAAACACTTGTTTCCTGGTATGACATGGGGGAACGCTGAATGGAGGGAAATACAATTCTTGGAACTGTGCAAAACAAAATGCAAAATAATACAAATGAATAGGAACAAGATAACAATTGACCCATTATACTGGCTGCAGAAAAGCACCAATACGAAGGCTAAACAGAGAGATACTAGGAGCAAGGCCAGGAGGGATCAAAATGGTCCCCGAAAAGGTGTTGAAGAGCAGGGTAAAACTGACAAAGAAAACAGTCTGACTCATGGAGGTATTGCAACGAGGGGTAAATAAAGTCCAAAAGTCAGAAGTGTATAGCGAGTAGGCTGACCTGGGGAAGGGGGTTATAGAGAGGGAGAATAATATGTTCAATAAAATGAGAATAGACTCAACTACTCACATGCACTTCATTATATTCTTCCTGTAATGTGCAAAGTATGATAGTTGTTCTAACTATGGGGAGGCCCGAAATTATTTCTATATTAGGGGAGGCTCAAGATCTTTTCCAAGGCTTGGGGGAGGCTCACTGTGACAAAGTGTGAGAACTCCTGCACTAGTAAATATCTGCTGCCTCATTTCTAGGATCCCCCTTTCTGCAGCCTTTATGCCTACATCTGGCAAAGGCCTGCTGTCCTTCCTAATGAATATCGAGCAGAAGTAGCCAATAGGAATGGCTGCTTTCTGCTCTTCCTCCCAGTTTCCCGGTCAACAAAAACTAAAAAAAAAATTAAAAATCAGTGTGTGTGTGTGTGTGTGTGTGGTGGGGGGGCAGTGGGGCTTCACTTTCCCAGGTGGACCACTGCAATAAAAAGTTAAGCGTGACCCCTGTACACTATCCACTCCCTTGTTCCCTGTCTTACTACTTCCCCATTGAGTAACTACTAAGCCCTTAACTCTGTCCCAGCTGTGCTTGAAACTGTTAATGCTTTTAGTGCCCACCACTTCCTCTGGCAGACCGTTCCATGGCTCGACCATTCTCTGTAAAATAAAACGTCCTCATGTCCCTCCTGAACCTCCCCCTGCCAGTTTCAACTTATGTCCTAGTGTTCTGGTGACCTCCCTCTCTTTGGATATGAATCCATTTACCACTACACTCTGCTATCTCCCTTCCAACCAACTTCCCACCCGTCTATGTCCCTCAGTGCACCCAGATGCTCTAGCTTCTTCAGCAACCTCCTGTGAGGCGAGCTGAACACCCTGCTAAAGATGGAGTAAATCCACTTCATCACCCTTACCCACTGTCCTAGACCCAGTCAAAGAATACTATCAACTTGGTCTAACAAGACCTCCCTGCCACAAACCCGCACGTCTGCTATCCAGGAGCCCGTTCTTCTTCAGGCAGTCCTCCAGGTCCTTTTTAACTAGTGTCTCCATCAGTTTACCTACATCGGAGGTAAGAATGAAAAGCTGCTCTTTGTTATCACCCTCGTGGAATAGAACTACTGTACATCTGGTACCTTCCAGTCTTTCAGAAACACCTCTGCATGAATAGAGCTATTGGATAGCCCTACCAAGTGTTCAGCTAATTCTGATGCCCGTTCCATGAGCACCCTCAGATATAACCTGTCGGGCCCTGGGGCATTATCTACCTTCAGGACTGCTAGCCCTTCTCTAACCCTTTCACTAGTAAATACCTGCTGCCTCATTTTTAGGATCCCCCTTTCTGCAGCCTTTATGCCCACATATGGCAAAGGCCTGCTGTCCTCCCTAACTAATATCGAGCAGAAGTAGTCATTCGGAATAGCTGCTTTCTGTTCTTTCTCCTCTTTTTCCCTGCCTCCCACTGTCAGCCTAACAATTTCCCCCTCCCATCTTTGTTTTTTCATAGAAACATAGAAATACATTCTATGTTTCTGTTTTCCCTTATGCAACTGAAAACCTTTTTCCTTTTCTTGACCCCGCTCCGCAATATGCAGTTCGGTGTCTGCTTCTGCACCCTGACAACCTCTTGGTCTCCCTAGTTCTTACTTGGTACTCACCCCATTCATCATCCCCTTGCTTCTCTTTGTACCGGATGAAGGCCTTCTGCTGGTCCTTCACTGGCTCCCTGGCCTTTTTAGACAACCACACTGGTCTCTTGTACCTGTTTCTCTTGGTAATCATTCACAGGCACGACTTGCTTGCCTCAAGAATGGCCCCTTTTATTTCTCCCCATCTCTCCTCCACTTCTCTGAGTCTGTCCACTCCAAGTAACCTGTCCCAGATGAGTTTCCTCATTTGGTTCAAGTGTACACTTCTGAAATCCAGCCTTTGATGAGTGCTTACTGTTACTAAGGGCCCACTTAAACCATATTGTGTTATTGCCACTGGACCCCAGTGGTTCCCCAATCTGGACTCTGCCTACCATTTCCGAGTTGGTGAGCAACACATCAAGCATGGCAGGGGGTTCCTTGACCAGCTGCACCAGAAGGCAGTCCTGCAGTGTATCTAGTATGGCATGACTACAGGTACTCCTAGCTGTTGGAATGTCTCAATCAGTCACTAGTAGGTTGGGATCCCCCACTATTACCACCTCCCCCTTTTCAACCCCCCGCTTCATTTCTTCCCCTAGTTCTGTATCACTCTTGTCTCCCTCTCCAGTCGGTCTACAGCTCACCCCTTATACAATTTCTTACTTGATGTCACTTTGAGATGAGGCCACAGCGTTTCTATTTTCCCATTTCCCTCCCCGATGGACTCATTCTCCACTGCTTCAATGCCTTCCTTGACATAGTGGGCTACCCCCTCCTTTACCTTTGCACCTATCTTGCCTAATCATGGTGTAGCCTAGGAGTGCAAGGTCCCAGTCATTATTCCATGTCACGCAAGTTTCTGTAATGACTATGAGGTCCAACCCTGCATCTGCTACCATCGGCGGGAGTGCACTAATGTTGTGTCTCAGACTCCTGGCATTAAGTTAGACTTAAAGTTCCATCTTGTGCCCAAACACATTCCATTTTTTACAGGTCCTCTCCCTTCATTCTTCCCCTAACATTGTTAATTTATTGTTTTTCCCATTTTTTGCTGGCTTAGTGAGCCCTCCCTCAGTCGCACCTTTCCTTTACCGTGTATGAATGCCTGTCTTGCTGCTCCCCTCCCCAATGTTTCAAGCCCCCAGTTCAGGGGGACACCAGCTAGGATCCCCACTTGCTCCCCCCTCACAGTGGTTCCCCTTGCCTCAGCCTCCACCACAGTCAGGTAAACCATCCCCTAATGTAAATCTCAAACTTCTGCAAAAAGCACACTGGTCCCCTCTCGTTAGGCGAAGGCCATAACCCTTGAAGAGCATTCTGTCCCAGAAGCCCCCCCCCCATTCCCCACAAAGTGGTAACCCTCCTCCTGACACCATCCCTTCAACCACTCATTAAACTCCTCAGTCTCCTCCTTCCACACTATATCCATACTATTCTCCCTACCCCACACAGGGAGGACCTCAGAAAAAGCCAGAGAAGCCAAGTACATATTCAGTCTCTCCCCCAGTCTTTGAAAGTTACACTTCACTGCCTCTATAGGTTGGTTCACTAGATTGTTGGTACCCAAGTGTACCAGCACCCCCAGCTCCCCCCCAACCTCATCTACCACCATCCATTTTCTGCTCTTCTTCATGAGGCAGGCTCATAACAAGGCTATAACTGAAAATTTGGTGTACAACATTAAAAAAAAAATTATGAGCTTTCATTACAGTTTACGAACGCAGGCTCGTAACTTTGGTAATTTTCAATTTCTTTACCCCAAATTCCTCGGCTGCAGCCCTGTCGGCTCTGGACAGATTTTGTTTTGTATGAAACAGCTATCATAAAGACTGTACTGAGTATGCTCAGAACTGACATTCCAAATCCTTATAACTCTGGAATGGATTAATATTTTTTTG
Organism: Neoceratodus forsteri; assembly: GCA_016271365.2. Lineage (NCBI taxonomy): Eukaryota > Metazoa > Chordata > Ceratodontiformes > Ceratodontidae > Neoceratodus > Neoceratodus forsteri. Next base: position 13,525,154 of record CM057456.1, read on the forward strand.
CGAAACCAGCAAAAGGCATAACTCTGGCCCATGCCCTTTCTACCCTGAAAATTTCAGAGCAAAATTCCAAACCGTCTGGGCACTAGGCAATGACAAAAAAACAGCAAAAAACCCCTGATTTTTTTCACTATTTTGGCTATGCATCCTACTGAAACAAAAACTTTTTTTTATGCACAGTACTCTTTCTTCCTCTCACTGTAGGCCAGGCAAGCCGTAAACAGCCGTCAGCACCTGTACCCAGTCTGGTCAGTGACTCACTCTCCTCACGTAGGCTGGCATGCACAGTGCCCCCCTCCATGGGGACCCAGATCCATTACCTGGGAGGTGCACCTCTCTAGATCCAGGGGGTGCGGTGCACGGCCATCAGCTGCCATGATCGCCCCACAATTTTCCACCTAGATTTTCGCCCCTTGGAGCTGGATGTGCAATGACATCAGCACACCAGCGTGCCGACGTCTGCCGTGCTCCAACCCTCTTCTGTGAGCCACTCCTGTAGTGCCCCTGACTTCCGCCAGGCCCCGCTGCAGAGCAACGCAAACACCCTTTCCCACCCCAGAGAGAGGAGAGCTGTCATGGACCGCTCCATCCTCTTCCTCTCCTGCTGACCCTGAGTCCATTCCTGCACCCGGGTCGCCAGCGTGGAGTGAGGTGTGGCATCCAGCACCTCAACCCTCAGTGCCACTGGGCTGGTTACTGAAACAAAACCTGACAAGTCAAGAGAACTTGGCCGCAAGAGTGCAAATGCAAAATATTGTGCAAATCTGTTGAACAGTGGCGAAGCATTAAAATGCAAAGTTAGAGGTTTAATTTTAAACAGTCTACACAACCTTAACTATAGTGGCAGTACTGCACCACTAAAATGTATATATTGGGCTGGAGGCACTACACTACCAGGGCTCGGGTATTAAAGTAAAATATCATTTTGGTGATTGGGGTGACCACTCTATTAAAGAATGGGATATTAAATGTAACATTGATATGGCAACCGGAGGGGCGAGACAATAGCCAGACGGGGACTGACTGCTCCTGCTATTAGTCTGCTACTCGGGGATAGGGTGGATAGCAGCCAAGGCTCACTACAATGCCTCCATGCATCTGTGTGTGGTACCACTGTGCGGAAATGCTAATGGGCAACATAATGATATGTAAATGGTTCCTATGGCTCCTTGCATCCCATATGTGCTCACTAGCATTCTGCCGCTAAATAGGAGCACGCGCACTATCCCCCCTTTGGGATGCACTGTCTCCTTTTGTTGCTGAGAAGCACTTTCCTCAAGGGGGCTATGACACTGCTAGATATAGTCACTCTGCATGGTGTTAACACACCCATACATTCAGACAGGCAACATGCACCAGTCGTGTGGCACTGTCTGTCTGAATATGACTCTCAGGCTGGCAGTGCTGTATCTCACACGCACTACTAATGGGTGCATGGTATAATTATTCAGCTTTGAAAATGGGGCCAAGGGAGACAGAACATGAAAAAAAGAGAAATAAAAAGGAAAAGAATAGAGGACATACAGATATGAATTATTTGAATGTTGCAATACTTCCAAGCTGCTTTCTATACCTATTTTTATTTAAATTGTCAGCCAATTCTTCCTGGCCCATAACTTTCACTGCCAGTTATTTCTTCCCCACCCCAAACCCTGCACCAGTGCTGGTCGTAGGGTGGTCATGTGTATTGCCATCTTAGTAAAAAAAAAAATACTCAATCAGATAAGATGCTATCCTGCCCAAGTTTGTTTATTTATTTATTTATATTTTTTTAAGCTTCTTTATTCAGTCAACTGCATTTCATACACAACTGATCTCTGCATAAGTCACAAGACAATAGTTATACAGGCTGGTATCAATGAATTCTCTAGAAAACTTATATTCATATGTGACACCTAGTACAGTAGACTTAATGTCCATATATGCATCAGAGAGTCCACTAAACAACTGTTCCATATCTGTGTAGTCTACTCCCTCCCCAGTGTCTTGCGGTATGATGGTAACTGTCCATGGAGAGGGTGGACCACAGTAGAAACACAGAGATGACTTGCATTCAGAGTTTCAGGAACTGGGGTGCTGGAGTCCTCCATGGGAGAGGTACCGGATTATTATGTTGCAGACAAAACCGTGCAAGCATAACCGTGCTGTACAAAACGAATTTGTGCAACAGCGGTATTGAAGTGTATGGTTAGAACCGCTACCCCTGTCGCTGTACACTCGCTTGTGGCATTGTGAAGTATGTTGCTGGTGCAGTATCTAAATGAGCCGCTCCTGTGGTGGAGTGGCTAGGGCACCAGCACCTGGTGGAGTTAGGGACCTGGGACTGCGGTTTGGTTCCCACCAGGTCCCACTGTGTTGCGGCATTTTTTAATTTAAAAACGTTATGCCAGCTCCTGTGTTTTGCCCCTTCTCCTTAAGTCCACACCCCCTCGGAGTTAATAATCTTTATTTTGGGATGGGGGTGCAGAGGAGGAGCCCCCCCCCAAAAAAAAACAGATATTCCTATGTTTTTGTATAGCATGCACTCTTCATGTAATGGTCGGTGTTTTGTCCCGACCTTGTTTTGCCGCATGCCGTTTTGTTTGCTACATTAACGTCTTGCACGGTTTTGTCCACTACATAATGACCCCATGGGAGACAGGGCTACAAAGTAAACTCAATTAACAGCAACGCACAAATAGCAACAGCTGAATGCAGGAACCAGTGATACAACAAAGAACAGATCTTTTAATAAAAGTTGATGACTTCATAGAGCTTAGACAGGCTATCCCACTGGGGAAAAGTAGGGCTATGGACCATAGGGTCCTTCAAATTAATGTCCACATAATGTCCAAAAGTCCAGATGCAGTGTCCATCTTCTGAGGAGTGTCTTGCTGATGACCCCTAAACTCCCCTGCACAAGCCTCCTCTCACTGTTTCTTCGGTCTGGGTCACTGCGACTCACTGACCTCTAAACTCTGGGCCCGCATGTCCCCCTCCAGACGACTAGCTCTCATACTTCACTCCTGGGTGACTGCCCCTCAGAATATGAGTGGCACGTCCCCATTAACCCATTTGCTCTAAATCTTCCCGTGGATTCGTACATCCTCAAGCCACGTTACCAGGGCCATACATAATCATTTTGGGCCCCGCTACACATCCAATTTTGTATGGCTCATCTCACAGCCTGAACCTGGGCTCCCAGGGGATCTAAACAATGGTGGTGGATTCCCACCTTGGACGTGAAGTCCTAGTCTCACTCATCTCTGAATCTCACTCCCTCCATCGCATATTCGAGCTCCACTCACAGCCACTTATTCCTGGTGTCAGGTTCTCCACCACCTGGGAGTCTCTGTCCATCTATGGTCGCCACCACATCCCTCTGTCAGTTAGGCTTGCTCCTCATCTTGAAAATCAGGAATGGATTCCAAAAGTGGACAATCACCCCCGCTCCTCTCACAACCACCGCTCTTTCTCTCTCTCTCTCTCTCTCTCTCTCTCACACCTGTGTGCTCCTGCCCTGGCCAGAGAAGGCATACCCTTCAGGGTACTCCCTACCAATTGCAGGCAATCTCCCAGAGGCAGTCAATTTAACACATGAAAGGGTCAGGGCGTAAAGCCCATAACTTTACCCAGTGTAATCTGGCAGACTTCCTAACGCTCACACCTCAGAGGGGGGTTACATCTCAATAAAGTACTATAAGTAATGTATGTATAAGCAAAAAAACCCAATACCTTAACACTCAACTCATCAACTCAGTTGTATTTTGTTCATATGTGAAGGTACCCAGGAACACCCTGGTAGTAGCCCTCTGCCATCTGTGAAATTCTAAACCTTCCCTCCAAATCTTCCAAAAAATTTGTAAAGGGGAGCCAGCAGCCCTGAAAATGTTTCTACAGTCTGCTGTCAATTTTTCTATTCATTTATTTATTTATTTGAATTCTGGTAACTGGGTGGGCTTACTGAGACAATGCAGTCCCTTTTTCAGGAGCGACCCAGGTCTAGGCTACAAGCATAAGAATATGTGCCAACAACTATATAAAGATAATGAGATAAATATTAACAACATATAAACATTTTAGTACAAGATTGTTGAGAAGAATATATACAGCATATATACATATACAGCATATTTACATTAATATTACGAATAATAATAATTAAATTTATTTAATATAGCGCCATTAGTCGGGGGGGGGCCGCTGTGGAGCCCAAGCAATATGGCGGCAGAACTATAACACTCTATACTTCCACTACTAAAATGTAACTACTACTCCTCTAATTTCTGGGCATAGATATATAAGAAAAAGGACAGTAATCGGTGGCAGAATATGGAGACTTCACTATGGGAAACCCTCGCAAAGAAAAACAGCAAACTCAGGGGGATAGCAGCAAAACAACTTTGGACCCCCCAACCACGAGGTCCGCTTTCAATCAAGCTGCTTCCACATCATCAACAGGGAACAAGGAAACTCTGCAAAGTCTAGGCCTAAAAATGAAAAGGCTTATACAGGCAGTTTTGGGACTAGATGGGAAATTTGATTCCCTCATGCAAAGAGTAAGCAGTTTAGAATTAGAGGTGGAGGCAGTGAAAACAGAGACAGTTGACTCCAAGAAGCGCTTGGAAGCAGCGTTAGGGGCTACAGACACTTTGATAAAGGAGAACTCCCATCTAAAGAACCGCCTTGAATCACTAGAGAATCAAGTCAGATCCTCCAGTGTTCGGGTAATTGGCTTACCGGAACCATCGGAAGGAGATCACCTAGCCCTGTTTCTCAAAGAATGGCTGATCCAGCAGCTGGGAGACACTCTGGCCACACGAGTGTTCTCTATTCAGAAGGAGAAGGCCTACCGAGTGGCGGCCTGTGGAAGACCTGAGAACCCAGAAGCGCCTCGAGTGGTGGTTATGGTGCTCGATGGAGTGTGCTGAATGGATTTTATACTAAACTTGGCCAGACAGAAGAGACTCCTTATATGTGACAGGCAGCAACTGTGACTGTATCCAGATTTGAGCTACTTGAGAATGAAGGAAAAAAGTTCGACGGGATCAGGGCGATCTTGCGAGAGGCCGACATTACACACGGCATGCTGTTCCTAGCCTGCATTCACATCGTTCATCAGGGGAAAATCTTCATTTTTTCGGACCTGGCTGAGGCCTTGAAATGGGCACAGAGAAATGCCCCAGCATGCAGCCGAAGAACCGAGGCATCCGACTCTGAACTGGAGGACACTGATGACTCATGAAGGATCTTAAGGATATTAGTGGCAGGTTGGCAATGGTCCAGAAATAAATAATCGGCTTGTCTTCCTGAGTTGATGTTATTGATGTTATTTAGGAGATTATTATCAAATTTAACCTCTGTAAATTTGCTCAGCTAGATTAAAGTTGTTAATATTAATACTAAGTGGCAGGAGGTTTGAGAGATATTCTGATTATATTGAAATGTTTAATGACAGAACTGTCTTTGTTTATGATTTAGTGTTTTGTAGAAGGTTACCATAATTGTAGTGTTACAGTGAGCCTCATTGTTTTTCATCTCCATTCTTTTGTCCCTTGGGCAATAAATTTTGACCAGTGCATGCTTAAATCTCAACTCCCTGTAATGGGTAAAAGAGACATTAATGATATACTCATATTTCAGCTTTACTTATAATGCATGCAGCTCTTGGTCTCTATGAACAGCAATTCATTTCACTGTTTGGAATTGATGATATAGCTTTTTACTCCCCAATTAACATATCTTATAGACTTTGCATGCTTGATTTAACCCGTGTGTATTAAGAGGAGTGGCAGCCTCAACCTGTAATCTGTAATCCTTATATGCATTGTCAGAATCATTTCTGTATGGATTATTGAGAAATCAATAAACAGAAAGTAACAAAAATATAGCACCGTTAGTGCATCATGACCACAGCGAACAGTGCAAATGAATATCACATACAGAATAGAGCAAAGCAGATACTTGGATTGTATATTGGAATGCACACCAGCACTTGAACATACATAAATCAATGGATCACGGAAGGTACACGGTTGTTAACATAAGTAGTCACAGATAATGAGCAATAGCAGAGAACAGACTACAGTAGCACCTTCTAACAATTAGGCTATGTGTTTTAAATGATTACGCAAAACAGGTACAGGGTTTAGGCTGCAGTAGGTATGCGGAGAGGGAGCGCTTAAACAAAGCACGAGAGGAGAAGGGGAGGGAAGAGAAGGGGAGTGCATTCCAAGTGGAGGGTGCAGAACAGGCAAAGGAATACTTGCCAATCATCAGGCGGGGATAAGGAGTGTACAGCAGAGAGGCTGAGGAGGACCTGAGTGGACTTGGAGAGGGCTTCCGTTTCAGTAAGTCACTCAGACGGGGGGAGAGAACAGGAATGTAAACTTGTAGATTAAGCAAAGGGAGGAACATTGCAATCTTTGGTCATAGTCAGGCCAGCATTATGACTGTAAAACCTCACAATGGTGGTGCCGCGAGTTAACTCCAAGAGCAATTCTTCCCACCCTGTAGTAGCACATTCTCAGGCAGCAGAGTATGGTGGTTCTGGCTGATATTAGTAGGGGGGTGCCATAGAAAAGTAGGGGGAGGAGGCGGCGATCTTTTGACAGGAAGCAAGAGAGGGGAGGGGACGAAGACGGTACAGCAGGCCGAGTTTCTGTTTGAATTTTTTTGTAATCTGAGTTACATGCAGCTCAAAAAAGAGAGAGGGGTCTAGCAAGACACCTAAGTATTTGAAAGATTGAACCAAGTCTAGTGTTTCCCCTGTAGTACAATGAATATGAAGTGTACAGTGGGGAGCCGCTTTTGTTGAGGAGTTGAAAAAAGCATTGATTTGAGTTTTTTGGTGTTAAGGACTATGTGATTCTTAAGGAACCCATTTCTCAAGTGCCTGGAAGTTTGCAAAATGTGTGGGTTTGCAAAATGCTCCAAAAAGTCAGTTTCCAAGTTATGATTAAGCCACTGGATATCACAAGATGAGCAGCATAAAATAGCATCATCAGCATAAAGTTGCACCAAGGACCCACCACAATCGATGACTAAATTATTTATAAATAGAGAGAACAGACGGGGCCCCAGGATAGATCCCTGGGGTACACCATAAGTTATAGTTTTAAATGAAGAGAGAGTTCCTAACCATTTTACTCCTTGGAATCGGCCGTGTCCAAGCCCAGGGACTGTAATTTATACAACAGAAGGGTGTGATTTACTAAATCAAAGGCTTTGGTTAGATCTACAAATATTGCCCCGGTGTAAAGTCTTTTGTCAAGTGAGTCAAGGATATCTGTGGAAACCTTGGTAAAAGCTGTGAGGGTGCTATAATTCTTTCTAAAATCATGCTGACAATCGGTTAGGAGGTGATGACATTCAAAGTAAGATTGAAGTTGGTTGAAAATTAGCCGTTCTTGTATTTTCGCTAGGGGGCCAAGGATTGATATGGGTATGAAGTTTTCAACTGCGTATACACCACCTTTGTGCAGTGGGACAGCTATTGCAACTTTCCATTTAGCTGGTACGCACCCAGTAATAAGGGACTTGTTTATCAGGTCACAAATGGGAACAACAAGGGCTGAAGCTCCTAGTGTTAGAAAGCAGGGTTCTAAGGAGTCAAAACCTGGGGAACTATCTTCCTTTAACTTTAATAATAACTGCAATACTTCTTTATGGGTAGCTAGTTTGAGGTGAAACTGTGGATGAGAAGGAGGGAGGAAGGGTAAAAATCGGGCGGGGGGCAAAGAGCGAAGTATAGCTAGCTCCATTTGGTAAATAGATTTAAAAATGGGTACCCATTTTCTGCCGGCCCGGTGGTGCCGAGGTTGGTAGCGGACGCCACACCTCACGCTGCGCTGGCAACCGGGTTCAGGAGCGGACTCAGGCTGCCGGGGCTGGCAGGGAAGGAAGGATTGAGGCGTCCTGCGACAGCTCTCCTTCCGCCGGGGTGGAAGTGAGGATGCATCGCGGCGCTGCAGTGACACCCAGCGGAGGCTGGGGCACGACAGCATGCATTTGACCGGGGAGAAGCCGACGGACGTCTGCACGTAGTGCGCTGACGTCATTGCACGTCGGCTCTCCAGAGATACAAAAAAATACAAAATAGGGACTCCGACTCTATGAAGCCCTCCCTGGGGTTCCTCCATGTTGCTGATCCTCCCAACCAGTTACAGGACCGCGGGTTGGAATGTGGGGAGTCAGCTCTGCGGCCCCATCCTCTGGGGGGTAAGCCAGGGGTGACCGGGGGGATTCGACCGGCATGAGGGACCTTAGGGGGCCGTGACTAGGGTGGATACTTGGCGGAGTATCCCAAAAAAAAAAAAAAAAAATATGGGTACCCATTTTGTGAATTGTGGGCATCTGGGAGTCAATCAGCACTTAGTAACTACTTTGCATGCTGTTGCCTATTATTAATTAATTTATTTATTTATTACACACAAGACCCTTTAAGCTCGGCTTATTTTCAAAGGGTCTAGAGTCATACAATGTAGTAACAATAGAAATATGTAACATATTTACATAAGTATTTTACAGGTTACAGCATAATTCAGCACACTAAAGAGAGAGAGGAAAACAGGGGGTGGGGGCAAGTTGACGGTAGCAAGCACATGGGTGAGGAGGGCCAAGAGGCCAGAAAGTGTGACTTAAAATGGTTAATGAGTTAGTGACTTTGGGGGATGGGGAAAGGGAGTTCAATAGTTTAGGGAAACTAAAGGAGAAACAGGCCTGCCCAAGGGTGGTTTTTGTACGGGGGAGCATGAGTGCATTATGTTGAATGCCTCTAGTGGTATATCTGGAGTCAACAGGTCAGGGACAATACCCCACGGGATAGCTAGCAAAGCAAGGCTTTTTTTTGCCCACAAAGAACTTTTTCCTGTTAGATCAGGTTTTAGGAGATAATTTCCCAAGTACTAGTTGAGGAAATCCAGACTCAAAACCTATGCCCGCCATTTCTTTGAAGCATGGGGATAACTGGATTCCAGAAGTGCCACAGGACTAAGCAATCCCATATGATATGGTGTCCCTCCTTGCCCTCTTGCCTCCAACACTGATCACTCTTATCTGGGGCACAATGTTTAGGTCTGGTGGGTGTCAGAAGATATATACTGACCAGCGTCCACTCGTACTCTTTCCAAATATTAGAAGTTGACTGAGGTTCCGAGCACCCTGTCCCATACATTATCCCTCTCTGTCTGCTCCAGGGTCATCCCTGCCTCTGTCTCCCATGCCACCTGACATTGCAGCGCATGCTCCTCTTGATGAGCCTGGTATAAATTAATCAAATCAGAAATTTGTTTTTTAGCTGCAACCCCTGCCCAAGCATTTTCTAGAAATGCCAGGAGGGCAAATAGGTCCACAACCAAGTCTTGCAGACTGGAGGCTGTCCAGAGAAAAGACACCTGCCTAGGTTTAATAATGCAAAACGTCCTGTAGTAGGTGAATTATTTTTGTTGCCATATAAATAAACAAAACACTCTTGATGATACACCAGGTATAACCAGCCCACCCCTAATAAATATGTAGGCAAGTCCTTTCCCTACTCCGGCTATCCCTTTTGGGTTGGTCGGTTATGAATTAGATTTTACTCCCCCAACAAACTGCTTTCAGACCCATGCAAGCCACTTACTAGCAGCACTTCCTCCTGCATAGCACAGACTGTCATACAAAAACAATATTCATTCAGTACTAGGGCTTTAGAACATAAATAGCTAGAGTAGCTAGAGTCCCCTTGAAATGAACTTAAACTTTGACCCTCTGGGCTACAGTTTCAGAAGAAGTTTCAGACATGCAGGCTATTATTAGCGATCTAAATTTAGCTGTCTATACAGCATTTTCAAGCTGTGCGTCTTTGCAGTAAAATGCTTCCCCAGAGGATGCAGGGTCACTGCCGTACTCCATCAGTTTGGTAAAGTCTGGAGGTGTCTCTGTAGACTATGGGGGATGGACATAGTTTTGTAGAAGTGATAGAGAATGCAGGTGTCTAATTAAATGCGGCTCAAACAAGGCTTTCAAATTGGAAATCCCTTTGCCAGTCAAACTCCATGAGGGTGAGATTCTGTGATGGTCTTGTGAAAAAGAACTATGTCCCAACTGACCCCCAACATGATGACATACACAAATATGCATCACATAGTATGTGATAACTTGACACTGACTCTGATGAAGTATAGATTTAATATGCCAAATATATATTAGGGCATCACTGCAGACTACAATAAGGCAATTCTCTGCCCCACCCCCCAAAAAAAAGTGTCTGGAAAGACAAGAGTGCTGCTTTGTATTGTCATATTCATCACAGATTTATCCTTCTCCTTGTACCTACTGTGGGTTTGCACACAACCTGAAAAAGAAACAAAAGTGATTTTGAAAGCTTCTGTAATAAGTCTCTGTAACAAGTCTCTGTTAGTTATGTAAAAAGGTATAACCGCCAAGTTTGTTATGCATCAAAAGACAGAAGACTCAGTTTGGATGGCTAAAAATATGCATGCATGTGTGTGATGTCCAAGGGACATCAAGCCCTTACATGCAGGATTTATAAATCCAAATGGCAACTGAATTGCAAAAAGCAAGTATCTGGAGCACTCTGACAGAGCTCATGAGAGCGATGTGTTGGGGGAACCATGAGTCGTGAGTTTCAGCATGGTGAGGACTTCATTATTTATATACTAAATGGTGATATTTCAAACTTCTAAGCCTGTTGTTAGTGTGGATTCATGTGGTAGATCTGGAGTATTTGAAGTTGGAACTCACCCCACCCTGTCAAAATGCTCCAAATATTTATTGCGGTTTCTTACTGTGAGGACTCGGCACCCTTATTCAGCGTACCACTTCCAAATGCAGGCGAGGTCAAAGCACTTTGAAGGCAAATAAATACCTGCGAGTATCTGATCTGTTGTACACTGGGATTATTTCTCTCAGCACCATCTTTTTTATATTTCTCTTCCAGTACCAGGCATATTTATAACCCTCTCACCACTCTCCCAGTATTCCAACTCATCATCATCACTGCTACAAAAGGCAAGCAGTCATGTATTTAAATTATTGTTCAATGAGATAACATAAGATGCAGCATCCCGTCATCATGAGGGCCCCAGGGGGACAGCACCATGCATCAGCATCTACAGCATTTTAAACAAATGCAACAAGACAACTGCATCCCTAAAACAATGATAACCCTAGAAATCATTGCATTAATAAATAATGCAAGCGGCAACCAAATGCAAAACTGAGGAATATGGCAAGGTAATAACTGCAGCTAAAACGTTCTTCTAGAAGACAGAAAAACATATGTTCTTAAAGCTGTTGAGCTCTATTCACACAGTGGGCCAGACCACACAAGTCAGAAACAGATTGCCTGCGTGACCTTGCATCTTCCGCATGACCCTGTACCTTCTGCATGACCTGTGCCTTCCGCAAGACCTGTACCTTCCATGTGATCCTGCACCTTCCACGCTACTATAACCACCCCCACTCACAAAGAGTGAGACTACACCTGTCTGATAATACCTAGGCACAGACTATAAGGCCTTTCAGTTAATGGTTCCTGGGTTTGGTTGGTATTGGAGGTAATAAAAAAGTGGTGCGGTGCCTCCACTTACAGTATGGGGATCCTTTTGATAGATGGCTGCCAGGGTACTGCCCCACAGGAAATGAATGCAACCCGCACCCTCCTGACAGGAAACCTTTATGATTATGCACAACCTCCACCTTATAATGTATACATGCACACACAACAATATACAAATGTGACCCCCCTACAAATGGGGGTTCCCGAAAAGTCTTCCTTGAGCTTGCCTAAATGCTCACTGCCAGGCTGGTGTTCTGCGTTTTAGTAGATTAAATGTATTACCAGAGAGTGCCTGTATAGCCTCTGTGTACTGTCTCTTTAAGAGCTGCCTGGATTGCAGTTTTAATTAATCTAAAAGGGAGCTCTGTTAGAAGATGTGCTTGTTTGCTGATCATTTGGTAAGAGTAGTAATAATATTGCAGTTTGTTCTAACCTGCCTTCTTTGCAGCAAGGACTGTTCTGTTTACCTCCACCAACTTGGCCCGGGACTGTCCGAATGGGCCAATTAGTACTGTTGGGACTCTAAAATGGAACCTGCCTACAGGGGCTTGTAGGAATTGTAGTTTTTGCATTTTGGTGCCTAAAATAACCTGGAGGGGGAGCCCTTGTTGTGACTGACAGACAGATCAGCCAACCGAACCTTTTGGATCTTGGGGAAATTCCCCAGCTGCTTGCAGCTAGTTTCAGTTCTGAGTTGGGACGTGAAGAGATAGCTTGAATGATTCAAGGAGCAGTCCCAGCATAGATTTGCACGGGAGAACTGTGGAAAGGCCTGAGTTTTGGCCTGCATGCCAGCCTGCTGTCCCTGAGAGGGAACTTGTGCCTTTTTTGGACTGAATCCGAACTTGGAGAGCAAAGTAAGCCACTGAATTGTGACCAGGCTCCTACCTGAAGAAGACCAAAGATTTGCTGAATGCGATCGGCCTGTCTGGACTTCCAGCCACCTCTGAACTCCTGGATTGTGCAGAGACTCTGTAATTGCGACTGGAGAGTCTTTTGCCTGGTACAGTGGAATTTCCTTACATGTGAATGTGTTGTGTGCTTATAGTAGGTCGTGATTTGGTTTCCCCACTGTGGTTTGAACTGTGTTCTGCTTGCTGGAAGCTGCATTAGAACTTCCTTACGTGAAAATGTGTTGTGCGCTGCTAGTGGGTCGCGATTTCGGTTCCCCACTGCGGCTTGAACTGTATTCTGCTTGCTGGAAGCTGCATCCAGCCCCACAGATTGAATCCAAAATCATCTCCATTGGGCCTGGGCCTTGCCACACTTGCCCAGCCTGACTACCCACTGCACAGAGAAAGCCATCGATGAGAGACCTGCCTGGGGATCAGCCCCCTGCTCAACACTTGAACAGGAACTTCGCCTCGGTGATTCGTATGGGCCCTGCTTCTCCGGACACTTCAGCTCAACAACCTGCAGTCTCAATTTTGTCCTGCTTGTGTCCAGTATTGGGTATCATGAGTAAACATCAGAGTAGCTCCCTGCAACAACAGCTAAATCTAAAGTGTTGCCATCCAATTGTCTGGTTGCTTTTTCTTTCACAAACTGAGCCCGACGACTCTGGATTACAAATAGTGTGTGTTGTGCATGTTACTTTCTTCCATCACAGGGCCCCAACCAGCTGCAACTTTCCTGGCTAGCCCATCGTCGGCCCTACCTGGGTACCCAGAGATGTGACTGTGTGGGGACTTAAAGCGCATGCATAACTCTTTGATTAAAATAGCCTTTAAGCCAATCAACCTGATTACGCCCCTTCCTTGTTCAAGTCCCCTGAATAAATCAGATCTGACTTTTTCTGCATTTAAACTGACTGTGGTTGCAGTTTGTGTCAAGAGTACTGTACTGTTGCTATTTGCTGTGCATAACCTTGTTTTACAGGGGGTCCCCAGGGTCAAGCCAGAGGAACCAGCCCTGTTGGTAAGTGCAAACAGTGTGGGTACTTGTATGGTGTACAAGGGGTACTGTGAAAGTGATTATCGTATATTGCTCAAGCCACTAGAAGGGAAAGAGGGGGGTTACAGTGTCCCGGAGGGCTGTGGCCAGGTTAGGTTGACCACTACCAACCCAGACCTCTGGGTGGAAGCACCCATTGCAGAACCTATGCCTCTTAACTTGCTACTAGCCAAGCAGGCAGGGGTAGTAGCCCATGGGATAGCACCACCTAGGGGTTACACAAAAGACAATAAATTGTAATTTAAACATAAGGGATGTTTAGTAGCGGGACAGGAACAGGCTCTGGATGGGGAATAGAACAGATTAAATGCAGTGAAACAGTTTTAAGATCACTCCCCAAATCTCACCACCCTCCGATGAGTACCCAAACAGTATCTACTGTTTCCCCATTCTGGTGCACCAGTACCCCTAAGTCCCTTAGAAGCTCCCACTGCAGTCCATTAATTGTGTGCACACAGTGGACAGTTGCAACTCTGATGTTGGACCACAGTGTACTACCAATTGAAGGCTGGTGGTTATGGATCCCAAAGAAATTATTCAACACAAATGCTTGCTGCTCCTGGCTGCCGCAGTTCTACACATGGTCTCTAAATAATAATCATGCAGAAATGCTAAGCAATTTACTCTTATCTGTTCCTAACTGGTAGAAGAATTGGAGAATACTGACCCAGTACTCACAACCTTAGCAGACGCCTGCAGGCTGGCTCTTTCAGGAGATCTCCTTTAGGACTGCAGATCCAGGTGATTGGTACAGGTGCGGTGAAACCAACGTGCTTCCGGGTGGTGAGGGGTGCAGACCATGCTGGTTTCCGATGTCCTCTTCAACCCACAAAGGATTGCCTTCACCCACCCCCAAGGAGTAGGCAGTCACTCACAGCCTCGGGAGACTTAGGCCCTCTGTCAGGACAAGTCCTGATAGCTCACAAAGCCCAGGGCAAGAGTTCTGGTGTTGTTCCTGGGGGAAACAGAAATCTTTTTGCAAAGATTCTTTAAACAGCTTTCTTCCAACCTTGTGGCTGACTGCTCACTTTTCTCACAGGTCGCTCTCTTTGTGTCTCCAAGACAAATCTTCTGTATTGTGCAGGAATCCAGGGATCAAATATCAGTGGCTATCATCTCATGCATTATTAATTATGCTAAACCCCTGGCTCCAAGTGGCTGTCAGTTCCTGGGGAAAAGCATGCATACAGGTCCTGAGCCAGCCTGCACTTTAGCTATTTTGCAGAGCTGAGCTAGAGTTCCAAATTGATGTCAGTTTCACAGGGAGAGGATGTACTAGTTTAGCTGTTTTGCAGAGAAGAACTAGTCTCCAAATTGATGTCAGATTCACAGGGAGAGGATGTACTAATTTAGTTGCTCTGCAGAACTGAGTTGTTCTACTGCTGGCTGACTCTGCAAAGCTAATCACAGGAACATTCCCAGCCAGATTGTGTATCCTCTGACCTCTTTTCAGTGGTCCTGCATCTAGAAAAACTACAAACACGACTGCTTTTATAGACTTTTACTTTATCTTCTATTTTAACATGTTTCTCAACCTTGGTGTTGTTTCTGGCCATCAAGATCAATACCTCCCAGTCCCTGATACCATCTGGTAGGACTAGGAAGTGAACTGGTGGCAAAGAAGTGCTGTTGAGTGTCTTCAAAGTTCATGTTCCCTAGGTAAAGCTACCACCAGTCCCTATTTTCCCAGGACAGTCCCTATTTTAGGCAGCATGTCCCAGTGTCCCCACAAGTTTTGCAAAATGTCACTTTTGTCCTGGTTTTTGCTTATGTGTCCCAGTTTTGTCCCTTTTTTTTTTTGCTGACTGCTAATCCGTGAGTGACAGTTATTTCAGCACCACTGTGGCGCTACTCAAGCTGGACAGCAGTTTGCAACTTCAACCCTTGCATCTCTGTTGCACCACAAGCACGTCAGTGAGAGGACAGTAAAGCATGTTCCTTCCTGTTAGATTAGACTGGGTAGTAGTGCAAACAAGCACATGTGGATGTCTGCCTGCCAGTAGCTGAGAGGGACTCTAGACAGAGAAGAGACCGGCAGCAGTGAACTAAGGTATCTGAACCTGATCAGCTGTAGGGAAGTGTGTGAAAACAATCTGGTGTGGTGGTGGGAGTCACTGAAGTGAAGTTTGCTCAACAAATGAGGTGAGTATAAGTGGGTTGGATGGGACTGTCAAGAGGAGCAATACATGCAGCTCGAATATCTGATCACAATTTAACGCAGGTTTGCTTCTAATGAACGTTCTGTACATCATAATTTGGAACTTGCTGCAGCAGAATGATGTACTGTTTTAATCTGGATGTTTTCTACTGATGTTACTGTGGGGTGGCATGGCCAGAGCAAACAGCAAAATTTAATTGATTGTGTGCGGCATTGTCTGCGGCGGTGCCCATGGGAGTGACATGGTGGGGGGTCATGGTCAGGATGGACCGTCCCAGTTTTAGGCCTCGGAAAGTTGGTAGCTTTATCCCTAGGGAGGAGTGGTTTTGCACTGTGTGCAGCTTTGAGACCTTCTTGTAACTGAACAACTTCCTTGCTGTGGGCTCCCCAACCCTGAAGGCAGTCCAGGGGCCAACTGAGTGAAGAGAGGCGGCAGCATGCCGGCCACAGTGAGAAAGGTGCTGAACAAGCCCCCAGAACAAATTTCAGTTTCCAATCTAGCTCTGAGTCCCGTAGCTACAGTCTGGACTGGGACCAAATGGGAGGGGACAGTACTGGGGAAGGCGGCAGCAGTGTTCTAGAGAGACCAAAAGGCAAGCCCCCTTTTAGGAGGGGGTTACACTACTTTGAGAAAAGGAGCTTGTGGACGGCCATCACTAATCATGGATGCCTCCAAGTGTGAGCACTGATTTCTGCACAGTGGGAGAGGGAGACTGGGTGGGTGAGATGAACTGGACACTGAGATTCCAACTGAAAGCCATTTTTGGGTCTCTACTGGCTCCTGTACTCTGAACAAACCAGAGACAGTGGGAGTCTGCTGTCAAGACAGTATATCCTCACAGAAAAAATATTTTTGATTAAACAATATTAAAAGGTTTGTCCACTGACTTTCCCAGCCCTCCACACCATGAAGGATGGTTGTGGTCAGGTACCAGTGGACTGCTTTGCCCCTCCCCCCACCACTCCCTGAAGATGGGAGAGGGTATTTATATGTTACAACCAGGTCCCCTAGGCTGGTGTAACTTCAAGAGCAGCTCTCGACTAGCCCCCCACTGACATATATCCTGCAACTGACCTGGTCAGGAGTTGTTTTCCATAAATGATTCCTTTATGGGCTACCGTTTAAAAATGTTATTTTACTCATAACTTTATTTGGCTGAAAACTGAATCCTACAGTCACACCCCCATGCCAGCAGTAAACGAAGGCTGCGTGTGCGCAGCCATTGACTCGAATGGGAGCTATTTTCGCTAAGGCTTTATGTATCTTTAATGTCAGGATTTTAAGAAAACAAAGCGACCGCTCAAGTAAGAGGGACCCTCTTAGTCGGGCGGTCGCTTTGATTTCTTAAAATCCCGACATTAAAGATACATAAAGCCTTTGGGAAAATTGCCCCCATTCAAGTCAATGGGGCACACACACGCAGCCTTCATTTACTGACATCACAAAACGGGGCTGCATGTGCCAGCGTGGGGGCATGGCCATAGGATGCGGAACTGGCTCAGTTTTTTGCTGTCGGGTCAGGGAATAAAGTTAACATTTTTAAACAGTAGCCCACAAAGGAATCATTTATGGAAAACGACTCTAACCAGGTCAGTTCAGATGTGTCAGTGAGAGGAAACTAGTTGAGAACGTAAAGTTGCTCTTTAAGCAAACATTGTGTATCAGAAGCAATTTGTAACTAATTTCAGGCATGCTGCATATATCAGTCCCATTCCTGGCATCCGCCTAACCTAGCTGCCCGCTTACTTTCACAGGAAATGAAGGACTGGGTCAGATGGCATCATTACACAGCTGGGTTGGAATAGGCCATGTCCCTGCTGCAAAGAGATCTGCACATAACTTCCCTCTTTGACATGCTTAGCCCTGCGCACCGCATAAAACGTAATATGCAGGCCTTTGTGAATTAAGCCCGCTTGTGTGGGAATTTCTTTGAGGTAAACAGGTAACACTTTCCAACTCGGGACAAGGCATGCTTCCCACATTGTACTCAGGACCTTAAAACCAATGGCTGCAGAGGAGTAGAGGGAGTAATTATAAACTAAGGACCCAATGGTGCAAGGCCACATTGTGCACAGAAAACCCTAATTAGATTTTAGATCTTTGAAATGAAGTTGATATCAGGCTGTTTTCTTTTCCCTTTTGCTGAACCACTCTCAAAGCTACAATTAAAGGTATACCTTCTCCGCTGTCTTGATTTGGAAAACAAAACGTAGGGCTGAGCATATTAACCATAATTTTGATTGCCCATCATTTTCTCCAAACATTCCAGCCTGTTTTAGTTAGACAGGTCTAACGACCTCCCAGCAGAGGGTAGCTTATTTATTTATTGAAATGTTTCACCAGGAAGGCAGGCTAAGCAACATGTTGCTCATCTCCCGGTGCGACCTGGGGAGTAGGGGAACACGAGGATAGTTTACAGAGATTTGGTACACAATATAAATTTACAGAAGATTACATTCAAATAATTTGAGCAGACTGTACATGAGTAATGAAATGTGGGATGCTAACAGTTTTGAACTAGATCGATACTGCTGTACTGTGGTAGCTACTGTAATGTTGCCATTTTTCCCAATTTATAGATGTAACCCATCACTTGTTTCAATCTGAATATGCTTTTCTTTAACTGGTTTAGTTAGGGGCACAGTCACGTATATAAAAAGCCACTGTCTACGTTTGTTTCACTGCCTCATCGCTTTGAAGATTTGTTTACCGAACTTTGGGCTCCTGGATCTACTGGGATTCCCTTACTGTACTGTACAGGGAAATGGAGCCATCTACCAGGTACATTTTACCCCTAGACTTGCAGTGGTTTATGGCAGGGTTTCTCAAATGGTGAGGTCAGCCTCCCAGGGGAGGCCTCAACCTGTTCCAGGGCAGGCTCAAGCAAGCCTTAAAATGTACTGTATTTTAATGTCAAGTTTTGGATGCTTCATGTAAAAGGATGCAGCAAAGTGAAAGCGAATAATGGCATGCGAATTTATGTACAAAATGGTTACCAGGAAAGACACGCTCAACAAACATTTGTTTCCTGGTATGAGATGGGGAAAATACAATTCTTAGAAACTGTGCAAAACAAAATTCAAAATAATGCAAATGAATAGGAACAAGGTAACAACTGACCCATTATACTGGCTGCAGAAAAGCACAAATTTATTTATTTTGCTTTTGGTAACCGGGTAAGTGCACTAGGCAAACAATGCCTATTTTCAGGCACGACCCGAGAGAAAACAGTTTACAGACAAACAATATACATGTGACACAGCATATGAAGGCAGTACAGATCAGAGTAAGAAACAATGTTTGGATATTAGATATAAACGCATTGACAAACTAAATAATGAAGGTAAAAGTACTGTGAAATCAAATTATAGATAAGAAGGGGTAACACAGGAAAGTTCAAAAGTAGATAGGTAGTGAGGTACAGTACAATAAGTGCCTAGACAGTGGAGAGGGGGAGAGAGAGAAGTAGGGAGAGAGGAGAGGGAGGGTGTAAGAAAGTGGGCAGGCTTGGATTAGGAGAGGAGGGGAAGAAGTATCAAGGAGGTAGTTCAGATGGAGATGAGGAGAGAGCAGGGAGGGATGAAGGTTCAAGGTGGGTTAAAACAAGTGCAGGGGTTTAAGGTGTGCAGGTGTTCATGGTGTAGTTTCTTAAAGGCAGCATGGGTGTTTGTTTGACGGATAGAGAAGGGTATAGAATTCCAGTATTTAGGAGCTGTGTAAGCGAACGCGCATGTGCCCATGTTTGTTCTGCATCTTGGAACGTGCAGAAGGGCTTTATCATTTGATCGTAGTTCATAAGTGAGAGGTTGTAATTCTAGAGCAGAGGAAAGGGATAGGGGGAGGCCTGTTCTGGTGACAGAGTCAATTAATGATCCAAAGGACCAGAGACGATAGACGAAGGGGCTAAGCCATTTTAGGTCCAAATAGAGTTGGCAGTGGTGCTTGAAACGCGGTGAAGCAGAGGCATAGCGGCAGATGCTATTGTAAGTGGTATCCCATTTATGGAGGGAGGATTTAGACGCAGATAGGTAGATTGCAGAGCCATATGCTAGAGCCGGTAGAAGGAAGCCTTGAGCCACGGCTAGTCTGGCTTGAGGGGTGAGGGCATAGCTGGTGCGATAGGCACTTCCTATCTTGGCATTTACGGACTTACAGATAGTCGAGATATGAAGGTCGAGGTCAAGAGATTCATCCAGGGTGACACCTAGATATTTGAAGGATTTGGCAGAGGGTAGAGGGGAGCTGTCCGCGCATGAGATGATAAGGGGATTTAGATTTGATTTGAGTCTGGCCGGCGAGCCAAACAACATTGAGTAGGATTTGCTAGAGTTGAGGACTAGTTTATTATCAGTGAGCCAGGTTTGGATACTCACGAAGTCCAAGGCAAGGGGATGCTTTAGGGAAGTCGAAGTTTTTGCACTGTGGTAGATAACCAAATCGTCAGCATAGAGCAGAGATGAGCAGTTCGGTGCAGCTAAAGGGATGTCATCAATGAAGATAGTGAAGAGTAGAGGACCAAGAATGGAGCCCTGGGGTACTCCAACATGGATCGGTGCAGGATCCGAGATTGCTGAATTGAAGACCACAGCCTGTTGTCTGTCAGTTAGGTAGCTTTCGAACCAGGTAATGGTATCTGAGGAGAAACCAAATGACTGTAGTTTTGCTAGAAGAAGTGTGTGGTTGACCAGGTCAAAAGCTTTAGTTAGGTTGATGAAAACTGCGCCTGTCTAGAGGCCTAAGTCCATGGAGGAATAAATGTCACTAGTCAACTTTAGCAGGGCAGAGGTGGTGCTGTGACCTTTATGGAATCTGTGTTGAGAGCTAGAAAGGAGGTTGTATTTTTGGAGGTATTCTATTGTTTGGGTGGCGACTAATTTTTCCAAGATTTTGCTTAATACAGAGAGTATAGCGATGGGATGATAGTTCGTGATTTCCTTTGGGTCTCCTTTTTTTGGAATAGGAGTGATTTTAGCAATTTTCCATATATTTGGGACTATACCACGGCATAGGGACATATTGAAGATTTTGGTTAGTGGGGAGGCTATGAAGGGGGCCACAACTTTCAGGAGCCTAGGTTCAAGACCATCTGATCCTGGGCTTCAAAGGCTAAGCAGAGAGCTACTAGGAGCAAGAGCAGGAGGGAGAAAAATGGTCCCTGAGAAGGTGTTTAAGAGCAGGGTAAAACTGACAAAGAAAGCAATCTGACTCATGGAGGTATTGCAATGAGGGGTAGATAGAGTCCAAAAGTCAGAAGTGTGGAGCGAGTAGGCTGACCTGGGGAAGGGGTTATAGAGAGGGAGAATAATAAGTTCAATAAAATGAGAATAAACTCAGCTACTCACATGCACTTCATTGTATTCTTCCTGTAATGTGCAAAGTATGATAGTTGCTCTAACTATGGGGAGGCCCAAAATTATTTCTATATGGGGGGGGGCTCAAGATCTTTTCCAAGGCTTGGGGGAGGCTCACTATGACAAAGTGTGAGAACTCCTGGTTATGGGAAAACAAAACACTTAATCTTCCACAGGAAAATAACATAAATCCACTGGAAAACACATAAAAATGCCCTGGAATTACAGGGAACAAGCTATATCAATCTGGGGGCACTGTGAATTAGGAGAGAGGGAGAAGGAGCCTTTAGCTGGTGGCTGTGAGCGTAAGTAGATCTGAAAGATTTTCTTAGCTGGGATTTCTGTGTGTATGTAATTGTATTTGAGGGCTGGTCTTAACTGCCATTTATTGTGCTTTTACATTTAGTTTGGGCAGGAGTAAGGGATTCTAGCAGACAAGTTGGTGATTGTGTGAGGTGTCATTGCCAGAGGACTCCCTGGCTGATTATGTTTTGCCTATGGGGTACTCCCAGCCGCCCACCCCGCAAACCACCCACCCCAAGGCTCACCCTACATTTACTGGGTGAGTTCCATAAGGCCTTGAAACATCTTAATCCTATTAGGGTGATGCTTAAGTAGTGCTGGATACTGCATCTTGGGTACTGTTTGTATTGATTGATCGGGCACATGCTGGCTACTGCTGGGAAAAGAGTAGACTGACTGAGTGTATACGGATTGGAGGATACTTTTAGATTGTAGATTGATTGAGTGTATACGGATTTGAGGGTACTTTTATTGCTGAGGGGGGCCCATATTGCCCACACCTAACAGTGAGGATGGAATCGAATGATGCAAGAGCCGGTATCTTCGAGAGGGTGATTGGGTGTACGGGGTGGCCATAATATTGAATTGGGCATGGAGGTTTGGGGGATGCCCAGTGTGTTACCAGTTGGCAGGCCTCAGGTGGGAGGCTGAGGGATCAGGAAGCAGCTGGAAGGAGGGAGGGTGGGTTGGAGAGGAAGTGGGGTAGGAACCATATGATGATAGGCGAGGACAAAATGGCATACCCCAGGGTATAGGGCGGGGAGTGAGAGGGCGAGGCCACATGGTTGCTCGGGGAGACACATGAAAATACCAGTGTCACGGTCTTCACTCAAAGGAGGCGCCAGAGAGAGCCAAGGAAGGGGAGGGAGGGGACAGGAGCAGCGAGCTTGGAGCACGATCACACTTAGAAATCGCCTACCCTGCTGTACCCCAGATGATGAGGTGGAAGAGGCTGGCGGCAGGGGTGCAGGGATGATGGGAGGGATTAGTAAGGTGTCAGAGGGGGGGCAGGGGATAGGAGGGGGGCCTGATCCAAAGGATGGGAGGGCATGGGGAACGTGAGATCAGGACACCAGACAGGCAGGGAGGGGAGCAGGAGCCCGGGTCTGAGGGAGGTAAGGCAGAAGGGGACGCACAGAACAGAGGCAGGGTGGACGAGTCCAGGACCCTGGACAGGGCAGAGTTGAAGAAGGGTAAAGCGGACAAGGAGGGGGGTGAGGAGGGGAGCACTCTGAGGAGACCAGCTCAGAGACTGGAATTTCCAGAAGGGGGGTTGTAGAGAGCACTAGGGCACAAGGGTCCGTTACTGCAGAACCTGAGGTGGGAGGGAAGGGAGATGGGAAGCAGGAATAAGAGGCCTGGGTGGAGAAGTCAATGGCAACAGACCAATCGGGGAAGAGTTAAGGGGGCGACTAGTGATATTCAGGCTGTGAGGGGTGCGAGAAGCAAGCTGAGAGAGGGAGACAGAAGAGGGAGCCTGGAAGGGCACAATCAAACTAGTGATGCCTAGGCTGTGGGAGGGGCGAGGAGCAAGCAGGGGGCCATAGTCAGGTGAAAGAGTCTGGAAGGGCACATACAGACCTGTGACCCCCAAGTTGCAAGGGGTGAGAGGAGAAAACTGGGGGACAAAGGCAGAAGAGGGAGCCTGGAAGGGCACGCACAAAATATAGACACCCAGGCTGTGGGGGGTGCAAGGAGCAAGCCGGGGGATGTAGACAGAAGAAGGAGTATGGAAGGGCACAAATGGGCTAGTAACTTGGGGGAGAGGTGAAGGTGCTCCTGCTGGGTGACTCCATGATTAGAGGTATCCACTGGGAGGGGGCTGAGGAGGGAAAATGCAACCCAGTTAAAGTTAAATGTAATAAGGCCAAATTCCAGCTATACTCAATGACAAGGGAATGCGGAGGATCCCCAGACTTTCTAGTTCACCTGGGAACAAACGATTTAGAAGGGGACAGTGAACTGGAGATACAGGCAAGATTCAGGGAATTGGCCAGGGTTTGCCACTCTATAGGATGCTCAGTCTCCTTTTCTGAGATACTGCCAGTACCAAGGGCAAGTGGGGAAAATAAGCAAAAACTTGGGGTAAACCAGTGGCTCAGGGAGTGGTGCAAGTCAGAAGCGTATGGATTGGTGAGGGACCGGGGTGATACATGGGAAGACAAGGGGCTATGTGCCAGGGATAGGCTACATCTCAACCTGGAGGGGAGGAAGATCCTTAAACTAAAACTTTTTGGATTCATTGGTGATAGGTGGGGTTTAAACTTGTAAAGGGGGGAGGGATAGAAAGACTGAAAACCCCAGCGAGGAAGCTTGAGGGTTCAGGACTAGATCATGCAAAGTGGGCTGCGGGTAGCATTAAAAGACCAGGGGGAACTGAGGGGATGAGAGATGGGGGATTGTGCTGGGCTGAGAAGACTGGAGAGGGGGTCGGGTGGAGGATGGTCCTGATCAATGCCAGGAGCATGGGCAATAAAATGCCAGAGCGCCAGACAATGCTAGCTGAGGGTGCAGCAGACTTGGCGGCAATTACTGAGACATGGGCCACCCTGAGGCATGAATGGGACCTAAATTTAGAGGGATACACAATGTTAAGGAAGGATAGGGGGATGGGAGGGGGTGTGTGGCACTGATAGTCAAAAATGACATAGTAGTTGGTGGAATCGAGGAGGCAGAAGGAGATCTGGAGGCAATTTGGGTAACCCTACAAACGAGGGGGGGGGGTAAAAGATTAAAAATAGGGGTGATGTACAGACCCCCTCAATGGAAGTGGAACTGGAGGATGATCTGGCTGAGAACATCAGGGGTCACTGTGGCCTCGGAAAGGGCAGTGTGGTGATCATGGGCAACCTGAACATGCCGGGGGCAGACTGGGGCACTATGACATCCTCAGTGGTCAGGGAGCAGAGATTGATGGATGTCTTCCAGGATGCCTTCCTAATCAAGAATGTGGGGGAGCCTACTAGGCAGGATCGGATCCTGGACATTGTCCTAGCAGAAAGTGACCAGATAAGGGGCCTGGAGTGAGCAGCCCATTGGCAGGCAGTGACCATGCCACGGTCTGGTTTCTTATGTTCCTAGGGGGAGAGGAAATTTGCACTAACACAGAAGTAATAGATTTCAGGGGGGCAGACTTTGAGGGCACGGGAAGGATTCTTTAAGGGTGCTTGGATGATATAAGGCCAGACGTGGATGCTGGTAGCTTGTGGGAGACCATTAAGAAGGGGGTGCAGGAAGCATCGAGGGCCTGCATAAAGGCAGGGCAATGTAGGGCCAGTAAGCCATGTTGGTGGACCCGGGAGGTGCAGGAGGTGGTGAGGGAGAAAAAGGCTGCCTATGCACGCTTAAAGCACTCAAGGAGGGCTAGGGAGAGGGAAGAGTATGATTTCCTGGCTAACAGGGTCACCAGGGTGCTAAGGGGGGCCAAGACGAAGAAGGAGCTTAACCTGGCCAGGGATATCCATGGGGGGGAAAGGGGTTCTATAGAAACATAGGGGAGAAAAGAAAAGTGAGGGCACAGATCAGCAGGATTAGAACGGGGGAGACATGCACAGGAAGCTGGGGAACAAGCAGAGGTGCTAAATGAGTACTTTGCCTCTGTCTTTACTGGTGGAGGTTGGGGATCCTTCCAACCCGATGGGAGGGTAGAGGAGCCCACTGAACCAGGAGGTCAGTTACAGACTGAAGGACTGGATGAGACTAGGGCTAGGGATGGGTCGTATCCAGAAGGGGAGGAGAGGATGCATGAGGAGGGGGGATAGGGGGGCGAAATCACAGCAGATAGGGTGAGAGAGGCCCTCAGGTCGCTAAAGGCTGAGATGGCGTCGGGGCCAGATGGGCTGCATCCAAAGGTGCTGAAGGAACTGGCGGATGTGCTGGCAGCTACACTGGCCTCACTCTTCAAAATCTCCCTGATGACAGGGTGGGTGCCTCAAGAGTGGAAGGTGGCTCATGTGGTGCCTATCCACAAGGGGGGGGGTCCAGAAAGGAGATGGGGAATTATAGGCCCATTAGCCTAATGTCTGTGGTAGGCAAGGTTATGGAGGGCATTATCAAGGAGAGGCTGAGGGGGCAGCTTGAAAGGTTGGGGCACCTGGATGACAGGCAGTATGGTTTTGTTCCGGGGAGGTCATGGCAGACTAACCTAGTGGAGTTTTATGACTGGGTGATGGGTGCCCTGGACCGATATAGGCCGTGGGATGTCCTCTATCTGGATTTCAGTAAGGCATTCAATTCGATTACACAACGCCTACTAACAAAGCTGGGGGATGGGGTGGGGGGGCAGTTGGTCAGGTGGGTGGAAAACTGGCTTCTGGAGCGAATACAGCGAGTGGTGGTTGGAGGATAGTCTCCTCCCCAGGAGGTCATCAGTGGGGTCTCCCAGGGTTCGGTTCTGGGGCCACTCCTGTTCAATTCCTATATCTCGGACATGGGGTGGGGTGTTAGGAGTAGGTTGAGTCCCTTTGCGGATGACTCAAAACTGGGAGCACTAGCAGACGGGCAGGAGGGGAGAGAGGCCCTGCAGGGGATCTGGATACCCTGGGGGAGCGGGCAAGGAAGTGGGGGTTGAAGTTCAATGCAGGGAAATGTAGGGTGCTGCATCTGGGGATCATAAACCCGGGACATGCTTACACCCTGGGGGGAACCACACTGCAAGTCACATGGGGTGAGAGGGACTTAGGGATAGTGATGGACAGCAAAATGAATAACACAGAGAATTGTCGAAGAGCTGCAGCAAAACCAAACAGTATACTGGGCTGCATAACCAGGGGGATTACCTCCAGGAGGAGGGAGGTGATCCTCCCTCTGTATTATGCCCTGGTTAGGCTGCATCTTGAGTACTGTGTGCAGTTCTGGAGACCCCATCTTAAGAGGGACATAGCGCTGCTGGAAAAGGTCCAGAGGAGGGTGACCAGGATGATTGAGGGCATGGAGGGTAGGACCTATGAGAAGAGACTGGATGAACTCAATCTGTACGCATTGGAGGAGAGGAAGGACAGAGGGGACATCATAGAGACTTTCAATCATGTAAAGGGGATAAATAAGGGTGGAGTCAGGGAAGTGTTCAGGCTTAAGAAGGGAGGAACTACCAGTGGGCACAGTGGGAAGCTGGCAGGGGAAATACGGGGGGGGGGGCACAGGAGACACTTCTTCACAGAGATGGTGGTGGAACCATGGAACGCACTGCCCAGGAGCTGGTGGAACAGACCACAGTGGAAGGATTGAAGAAGGGTTGGGACAGGTACAGGGGGAAGCTGAGGCCAGGGAGGGCCACCTCTGGGGCTGGGTGGGGTGGAGGAGTGAGCTCCCAGTAGGGGGCTAGCTTCTGAACAGACACGATAGACCATGGGGCCTATTCTGCTGGCTTTTACTATGATACTATGAACTGAGCTTTACAGTTCTCAGTATATGAAATGGGACAGAAACAAATTCCCGCAGCACTGCTTTCAGAGGAAGGCAGTGACTTGCATGAGTACCAGTCAGCTAGGATCATAATGGGTCCGTTCAGTCAAGTGACCTGTTCTTGTCATCTTTGGGACAATATCAAGGTTTGAGAAACGCAGACTACACTAGTCACTGGAACAACAGTACATAGCTATTACATACCTAGCAGCTCAGACAGCCCGAGGTCCAAGCTTCCCCATCATGGTTGGGGGGAGGGTGCCTCATTTCCTTTAATATTTAGCTGTAATCCTTGTCTGCGTTTGTGACTGGACAGTGTGCATACTGTACCTCAGTTATATTACTATAATTGTACACTTCAGAGACACCTTGTTTGGTTTGTTGCCTTTCTCCATTTTTGTCACTGTATTACTTAGCCCTACATATTTTTGTAACAACAAAACTGCTGACATGTCCATGAGCAGGTTACAGGAGTCTGCTTTAAAGTTTGTCAAAAACAAGCAGCATTCAAAACACTGAGTGCCTGTGAGTGTTTAGCAGAAACTGGGAAAATATACTAAACAAATATTCTTGTGAAACCGAGCAAGTTTTGCTCACATGCCTTTTCCAGTATAAAAAATAAAAATGAAAATGAAATATGTACTGCGAATGAATAACACCAACTAACATACAACACATTGCACAACATGGCTCATGACTCTCCATTAGACTGCCAATAACTTACTTTCAGGTTGTGGTTTTTGATATGTGACACGCCTCTCAGAGTATCCTGATCTCTGGTAAAGAAACCACTGTATATCCTTTCTGTATTGAGTAAGAGTGTAAGAGTGTAACAGTGGAAGGATCCTTTTCTAAATTCTTCCCAGTAAAAGCTGAATAACAGATTCCTTTGGCGGGGATGAGAGATATTAAGAGCAGATTGTTCTTGGACTACATCACTGTCACTCTAAATCCTTGTTGAAAGACTGCACTGCATTTGGGCAACACTGTCACTACCTCTGAAAACACTGCAATGCACTCCCCTGATTTGCTACAATCTTTGACAATTTTTTCTTCCTTTTTAGGGCTGTGGGTGAAGCCTACAGCCATTTTGAATCGATATTAGCTTCTAAAGCAGACCAATTGGAACCTTCAGTTGGACTTTTGGAAGTATCCTTCCAAAAGTCCAATGGAGTTTGAAACCCTCCGCCACGATCGGCCGCTACGGAACAACAGCCACACTATTTCGACTGTTACTTCTGCATTCCGGGGCATAAACTGCACATGCACGAGTCGGATGCATGAGCAGTTCTGCTGGCGCCATCATGTTGTGAATGGCAAAATGCCATTCACCGCAACTACGCATGCACAAGTGCCGCACATGCACAGTTGTGTTGCTGCGGCCAGCACCAGCAACAAAGAAAACCAACTTGCACCCTTCCACTGCTGCTGTCCTCCCTGCTCCCTCTGTTCCCATCTCCGCACTGACATCTGGATCCCCAATCCCCGTATCGGCATTATGTAGCCCCCACCCCCAACTCATGTGGCACACTGGGGCCCACCCAGTGTACCCAAATGTTATTCATTTCTGCGCTGACATTGGGGTGCCCAATCTGCATGTCAGCATACGCGACTTCATCTCCATGTGGCACACTGGGAGCCCACCCCAGTGTACACAAATGTATTTTTTCCTCCCCGGCCGACTTCAGGGTGCCCAGTCCCGTGTCGGCATCATGTATCCATCCCCCACTCATGTGGGCACACTGGGAGCCCACCTCATTGTGCCCAAATGTATATTGTTGTTTTTTGTTTCCTGTAAATAGAAACCGTCTCCCGACATGTTTTTTTATCTGTAAAAAGAAAACCGTCCCTCATCATCCAGTCCCTTCCCCTTCCCCACCCTCCCATTGAGCACCCACCTCCCCACATCCATCCCCTTACCCCATACTTACTTCCAGAGGTCAGCACTGTCATCCTCTCTGGACCGGGACACGTCTGCACTCTTCGAAGCCGAACTGCAAACTGAAGAATGAAAGGTAAGCTACTATAATGGCATTAATTGGGGTTTTCCACTTATGTAGATAAATTAGCCATTTTTTTGAAATTTGGCCCCACATTTTCAACATGAGGTTCTTGGTACCCCACCTCGCGGTTGCTATGTGGAATCACCTTTAGGGACCGATTCACAAAATGACAGTGCCACTGTTCAGGAGGTGGGGTCCCAAAAACCCCATGTTGCAAATCTGGTGAAACATTTCAAAGAAATGACTGCATTACAAGCGTGCGTTGCACAGTTTCTACACACGCTCCTACATTTGCCAATTTTTAATATTTTCACTCCCCATTTTCAACATTGCCATTTTTGCACACCTCCTTTTTAACAGTACAGCTGTCATTTTTCACATCCTACCCAAAATGTGTTTTCGCACCTGTGGCACAGAATGGCGCATTCGCTCTGTGAAATCACCTATCGGCACAAGTGAACAAAATGACACTGGCACTCTTCATGAGGGGGTTCCCAAAAAGGCCATGTTGAAAATATGGTGCAACACCTCCATAAAATGGCCAAGTTACACCCTGGCATTCAATAATTTCTACGCACACGTGTAACTTTGGTCACTTGGCAGCTCGTCACAGCCCTATCGGCTCCGGCTAGAGTTTGTTTTACTTCTTGCAGTTCCAAAGGCACAGCAGTTTTGTCAGTGTTCCTTTCAGCCAGGTAGTCTTGTTGCCATCTGATGCAATCTCAGAGGCAGTCAGGTATGACAGTTTTGAAGGCTCTTTCATTTTACATTCCAGAGATCAATAGTGCTGGAGAGAAGGAATGCGATGTTGTCACTGCATAAAGGGATGACTGCTGTAAACTGACAGCAGGCTGCATCTTGATCTGGAAAACAATAGCCTTCTTAAAGCAGCCTCCACTCCTCAAAGCCAGCCTTAGGTGCCCTCAACCCCAGCAGCTACTGAGGGGCTGCATGCAGACATGGCTATAGCTAGCATTTTAAGTTGTTGACTGGCTTTGAAATGGAGCCATTTCTATTCCATTTATTACACTTACAGTGTCCTGTTCAGTTTTAATTTCAGTTTATTGAATATTTATGCACGATAAAGATCAGTGAGTTGTTGGCTCATTTTCAGGACCATCCTGTTTGCATAGGTTACAATTAAAATACTGTACATATTCACTCAATCAATCAATCAAAAATCGTTATTTACCAGGTGAAACACCTTTGAGTAAACTCATTTACAAGATGGACCTGGACAGGTACATAATCAACTACAGAATAATATTATAAACATTAAAATAAAAGCATTACATACAATAGAATAAGATACATTTGTAAATATGTACACTAAGAGAACACTTATAGCTAGCAGTCACATAGCAATATATGCATTGACCATACCAGCATAACAAAGGCGGTGTGGGCAACCATGCATGGAAGGACAATGGTTACATGGAACAACTAAGGTAAGGAGGGAAGGAGGAGGATAAGCGGGAGTAAAAATCACATGGGGGGGTCAGTGGAGGCCAAACAGAGAGTGCATATTATGTGCACTTATCTTAAATGCATAAACAAATACATCATGCATGCAACTGCTTTATAACAGTCGAATTTACAATACAAACTAGAGTCAAAGGTATTAGTAAATTATTGTAAAGCTATGATTCCAGGATTCGAGTATCACAGGAAATCCTCTTTTATGAAATAAGAGTATTTTTTTTCCAATTCTTTTTACTCCTCCTCACAGGTCCCATAGGCCTCTCTCCAGTGGGGATATTGGGGTGTCCATGTCCTGCGCAGCCTGAGGTCCACCTGGACCAGTCTGCCATTCCTGGGAGCTCTCCACCAACCACCCCGACTCTAAGCCCCCCAAGGTGGGACTGCCATTTATTCCTCCAGCGCTCTATCAACAATCTAGAAGTGCAGCCAGGGAGTGGAGGAGAGAGACAGTGAATGGCCAAGGAGGACCCAACTGTGGGAATGGTGGGCGTCCTTAGCACCACCTTCACCTATCCAGGTGCCAGGGCTTTTT
Source organism: Neoceratodus forsteri (assembly GCA_016271365.2). Lineage (NCBI taxonomy): Eukaryota > Metazoa > Chordata > Ceratodontiformes > Ceratodontidae > Neoceratodus > Neoceratodus forsteri. The sequence goes on from CM057456.1 coordinate 13,555,879, forward strand.
TCTGTGCGTTTTGTGCCCCAGAGATGCTGACGTGCAATGACGGCCAGCGCACAATGGGTACGCTCACGCACCCATCTGCAAGCCGTCCTCCGCTGCCTCCGACCCACTTGCGTTTCTTCCATCAGTCGCACTGCCCCCTCGTCTCCACTATTAGCCGCTGTCACAGCGGGACACACAACCCACCCACCCCCAGGAGAGGAGATCAGTCCTCCAGACGCTCAATCCTCTCCTGCCCCTGCCAACACCTGCCAACCCGAGGTCGTTCCTGAACCCATTTCGCCAGCGTAGCCTGAGGTGTGGCATCCAGAACCTCAACCCTCAGCGCCACCAGGTCAGTGAAATAAGAATATTAACTGCAAAGAAAACTGGCCATTGCTGGACTTCTGACACATTCAAAATGGCAACCTACTGCCATGAGGTTACTCACCCCAGTGCATCTCAACCAATCATAGGTAGAGGGACATACTGGGAAGCAGCCCTCCAGAAACTCACTCCTCTGAGCCCTGCAAAACAACAGGCCATCAACGGCTCTCAGGAAAATGTTCTGCAGTTAGGTTAAGACAAAATGTCTGAGAAGTAATTCACAGAACAGAAACAAATAAACTAGGGCTATGTAAACCAGTTCAGATTCAGAATAGGGTCCTTCAAGTTGACCAGAATCATTTAAGCCAAATTGTTTAAAGATCCCATGCCACTCCATATCTGAATCAGAACTATGCCACCAAGAGGATGCCTGCACCCTAGCAGATGGTTCGGCTCAATTCAGATCTGACCCCCAGGTGAGATAACTTGGGACTGACACAGGTTTTCAGGTCAGAACCATGGAGCGCCAGGCCATAATCCAAACCGAGACAGAGGTATGCCTGCCCTACCCTAAGATAACTAGGCCTCTTGTGCCATACAGCACTGCTCTGTACAAAATACGTTAGCTTTTTCTCATAAGGCAGCAACATTTGTGAGTGGACCAGTTACAATCACAACTCATGCAAGTTTGAAGAAAGGACTTTCCCACTTCTATAAAAACATGCATGGTCACATATGTGATCAGTGGCTCAGTATCAGTTTCAGTGGCACAGTAGGTAGCACACTTGCCTCAGGGGCTGGTAGATCAGAAGGTTATGGGTTCCAGCCCCACACCAGGTACTTGGGGAAATACCCATAACTGACACTGTATGCCAGTACAAGGGTGGTGCTGCCCTGGTGAGGTGCCATCCTTCAGATGAGAAGTTAAACTGAGGTCCCTTCTGCCCATCTTTGGTCACTGTCCAGGTGAAAGTAAAAGATCCCGTGGTACTTATCAATAAAGAGTCGGGGAATTTTCATTAAACTAAAACTGATACCGAAACACCAGAAGGTATTACACAGTTATAACAGGAAAACAAAGAGCATACATATGGTGTGTATTGACATGAAAGAAACAAAAAGAAGCACTACAGAAGGAAATAAAATGGGAAACAACATCAGTTTATGTCAAGGGGGTGAACAAGGCAAAAACCAAATAAGGAAGGGAAAACACAGACACACTATCAGTCCACTGCTGAAACCCTCATAGTGAAATTCGAACATATGAACATACGAAAGTGCCAGCAGAACAGACCTACTGGTCTATCAAAGTCTGCTCGATTGTGCAGCTAGCCCCCTTGTAAGCAGCTGCCTCTCCCTCATCCCGCTTGACCTCCCTTTGTTGTCCTCCTTGCCCACCCTTACCCACCCCTGTACTCTGTCCCAAGCGTTCTTAAAGCCAGCCACATTTTTGCTTGATATCACCCCTTCTAGTAGTGCATTCCACCTCGCCACCACTCTCTCTGTGAAGTAATGCCCCATCATCTCCCTCCTGAATCTCCCTCCCTCTATTCTTAGCTCGTGCCCCTGAGTTTCCCTCCCGCTCCTTAGTTTAAGCACCCCCTCCACCCCCCCCTTGTTGATACCCTTCAGATACTTGAAGGTCTTGATCATGTCCCCCCTATCCCACCTGCCTTCCAGTGTGTACATATTCAGTTCCCTCAGCCTCATCTCATAGTCCATTCCCTCCATCCCGAATCATCCTTGTTGCCCTCCGCTGAACTCCCTCCAGCAGACTGACATCCCGCCTCAGGTACAGCCTCCAGAACTGCACATAGTACTCCAAGTGCAGCCTGACCAGCGACCTGTATAGGGGCAAGATCACCTCCCTGCGCCTGGACGTGACTCCACGTGCTATGCACCCCAGCATCTTGTTTGCCTTCGCCACCGCTCACTTGCATTGGGCAGTATTGTTCATGCTCCCTGTTATCAATACCCCAGGTCCTTTTCCTACTCAGTGTTCCCCAGCTTGATCCCCCCTAGCCAGTATTCTCTCCTTGGGTTCCTAGCCCCAAAATGCAACACCTTGCATTTTTCGCATTGAACCCCTGCTGCCACTTCCCTAACCACTCCTCCAGCTTGGTCAAGTCCCTCTGTAGTTGCATCCATCTCTCTTCATCATCCACTAATTCAAACCATCCTTCTACTTTTCATAAAATTTTTGATCTCTGAGAGTCTACTACAGGGAGGTCTGTGTTTACATGCCTGTAACAATCCTATTTTAACATTGTGAATAATTTATCTATATTCCATCGTTTTTTTGCTGCATAGTTAAGGCACACCAGGCTTGCCACATGTAACCCCCCCTATAAATGGGAGTTCCCAGAAGTCTTCCCAGAGCTTGCCTAATTGCTTACAGTCTGGATGGTGTTCGACGTTAAAGCCGTTTAAATGGTGTTGCCTGTGAGTGCTTTTAAAGCCTCCACGTACTGTCTTTTTAAGGGCTGCCTGCTTGCAGTCATAGTTAGTTTAAATGGGGGGTCAGTGTGTTTCTATGCCCGAATCCCACCCGGGCTGCTAAATAATTGCTCTCTGCCATTGCTAATTGTGCAGAAGGAGCACTGCTGAAAGATATAATTATTTGCTGCACATTTGCTAGAGTAGTGATGAGAATGTAGTTTGTTCTAACCTGCCTTTCTTGCAGCAAGGACTGTTCAGTGTAGCTCCACCATTTTGGTCAAGGACTGCCGAATGGGACCAATCAGTACTTGGGTCTCTCAAATGGAGCCTGCTGAAATGGGGCTATGTGGAGCGAGACTCTGGGAATTGTAGTTTTTGGACTGTTGGTGCCTTTTTGCACCTATAGAGGGAGCCTGTTGTGACACCTGAACCGACCAACCGAATCTTTTGAATCTAAGTGAAAGCCCCTGGGCTGTCTGCTGGCAAGCCAGATCTGTGTGGGAAGCTGAGAGAGAAGCAGCTCGTAGAGCTCGGGCAGCTGTTTTGTGCCGTAGTTTGCACGGGAGAATCGTGGAAGGCCTGACTTCTGGCCTGTTCGCTGTTTTCTGCCCGGACAGGAGAAAAGGGCTTGTTTTATTGGACTAAATCCAGTGTGCAGAACTGAATTAAGCTACTGATTTAGAAACCAGGCTCAACCTGTAGAAGACCGAAGATTTTGCTAAACGCGATCGGCTTGTCAGGAACGTCAGCTACCTCCGTGCTCCCAGGTGTTAGCAGTGACTTTGCGATTGGGATAGAGGAGCAGCCTGCCTGGTACAGTAATACTCTTTACATATAAATGTGTTGTGAACTGGAAGGGGGTCGTGATCTGTTTTTTCCCCCAGTCTGAACTGTGAGCTGCTGGCTTTTACATATAAATGTGCTGTGAACTGGAAGGGGGTCGTGATCTGTTTTCCCCCAGCCTGAACTGTGAGCTGCTGGCTTTTACATATAAATGTGTTGTAAACTGGAGGGGGGGTCGCGATCTGGTTTTCTCCCAGATTGAGTTGTGTTTTGAGGGCTGGACGTCATACTCAGCTCCCTTCGGACTGAATCCGTTTCTGGTTAATGCAGTTAGACCCTGCCACGAGGGTCTTATCCTCCTGCCCTGCTGTACAGAGAAGATTCATCGACAAAGGCCCTGCTTCTTCTGGCAAACCAGAACACCCATCCGCCACCACGACCTTCTTTCAACCTGTGGTCAGCTTTGGGTACAGTGAGTAACTATTGGAGTAGCTCCCTGCAACCATCCTTTAAATCAAAAGTGTGTCATCTAATTGTTTGTTGTTTCTTTTCTTCAAGAACTGAGCCCTCCTCCTCTGGATTACAAATTGTTTGTGTGCATGTTGTTTTTCCATCACAGGGCCCCACCCAGCTGCGACGCCGGCCTACCCCGGGCAACGATCCTAGCTAGCCCGTCTGCCTTTTACCTGGGTAGCCAGTGTGTGTGTGATAGTATGGGGGAATTCTGTACTGCATGCATAACATAGAGGATAATGTATGGTCCTCTATTGGTAACCGGTCTGTTAACCGTCAAGAGGTTGCCAGGGTGACCGTGTAAACCTCGAGAGCAAAGCTCGAGAGGTTTACGTCACCATGGCAACCTCGAGACAGTTAACATTAACTGGTTGCCGATAGAAGGACCATACATTGTTTTTTATAGTGTATGGTCCCAAGAAAAAGGGAAAACGGCTCCTTACTTTTCGAAAGAAGAGTCATCACCGCGGCCATTCAGTCCTTCCCTTACCGCTGCGTGCATCCGTCGGTTCCCGAGTGTAAAAAAAAAAAAGGGGCGCACATGCACAGACCGATCCCCGTTGTTAACCTATCGATGTGACGTAGCATCGATAGGTTAACAACATTACTACGTCACATCGATGGTATAACAACCTTAGGAAATGATGATTTCCTAAGGTTAACAGCATTCTACCATACTTTATAGTGTGGTCATTATAGAGAGTAAGCTAATTAACCTGATTGCCCCTATCCTTGTTAAACCCCCCCTGAATAAATCAGATCTTACTGTTTCTGCATTTAAACTGACTGTGTATTCTGTTTGTGTTGGGGGTATTGTATTGCTGTCATTTGTGCTGCCTAACCTTCTTTTACAGGGGGTCCTCAGGGTCGAACTGGAGAAATCGACCCTGGTGGCACGTGTCAATTGTGAAGGTACTCATTGTGTATTGTGTGGGCCACTAGTGGGAATTGAGGGGGGTCCCAGTGTCCCAGAGGGCTGTGCCCAAGCTAGTTTGGCCACTACCAACCCTGACCTCTGGGTGGAGGCACCCATCACCGAACCTAGGCCCCTTAACCTGCTACTAGCCAAGTAGGCAGGGGTAGTAGCCCTTGGGATAGCGCCACCTAGGGGTTACACAGAGATAATGTTTTAGTAAGACATAAAGAAGCCAAACAGTGCTTCTACTACATTTTGCCCTTCTAGGAGAAATCCCTCATACCCAAAGGATTTCAAGAGTGGTTTCTGCCAGCCTACAGCTAAGGCACCCCAAAATTCCTTAACATATGAGCACTCAAAGTATAAATGTTCTGGGTTTCCAGCACACCATCACAGTTTGGTCTCGGCAATTCCTCTAATCAATACTTTTATGTTTGTGAGAGTTTTTCACACCTAACCTACCATGGCATGACAGTCGGACCACGTTCCACGTATAGACAGGGATTCTTTTAACCTGCAGCAAGTCTAATGAAATACCCCTGGAGGGGGACCTACAGAAACCTACTTCAGGTTCCACTATAGGGTCCCAAACCATATAGTTTGTTCGAGACTGCTGATACAGTTACATATGAAACATGCCAGTTCCTCAGTTGTTTTTTTTTATACAGGTGTCTGTGGTGTTTTGTAGGTTTTTCTCCCGCTCCTCGCCTGAGGCCCTGGCACTCAGCCGTGCATACATGTGGAGGCATGCACGCACACCGTGGAGCCAGCTCAGCCCCTTCCACCCACCCGTAACAGTGCCGTCCCCTCCCACCTACGCTACCCACCAGACCTCCACCCGGTAGGAGCGGAACTACGGGGGGAGGCCACAACCCACCCCCAGGAGAGAAGAGCACCCTGCCAGCTTATCATGCCCCCCCCCCCCACATGCCGACACCTCGACGACCCAAGGTCATTCCTGAACCCGGGTCGCTGACGTAGCATGAGGAAAGGCGTCCATGGGCTGCTTCAGTTTCTTTTTTACATTTGATGCACCTGCACACCAAATGCTTGGTGACCAGTGAAATAGGATGTCGGGGGCTGTTACTTCCAAGCCCACTGTTGCTCAGAATGGCAGGGGCTTGGCAGTGTACACCAATGACCACACACTGTGGTCCTGATGCAGCTCTTTGCTTGGTGGGTTTAAACTTCATGTACATCAAAGGACCAAAGCCGCTCCACTCAGAGAGGGCTTCGGTCCTCTGATCTGCATAAAGCCGTGTCAGCAAATAACTGATTGGCTTTCAAAACAGTTACGCAGCTGCTGTATGAAACCCTGTAGCAACGAAAACAGTCCATCAATGTTTGTTGCTGGTGCCCCTGAAACCCTCCCTCTCAGCACCCACCATCCCACACTCCCCCTCACATACACAACACTGACACTGGGGGTGCCCAATCCCCCAGTGTCGCCACCTTGTAGTTTTTTTTTTATATTATATATTGCATGCAACAAAGAAAACCATCCACCGATGTCTCTTGCTGGCACCACTGTAACTATTCCCCCCAACTGACCCTCCTTCTCAGCACCCACCCCCCCAAATATAACACTGACACTGGGGGTGCCCAGTCCCCCAGTGTCGCCACCTTGTAGTTTTTTTTTAATTTATTTAAAAAGCCTGTAACAAAGAAACCATACATTGATGTCTGTTGCTGGTGCCCTGTAACTGCCCCCCACCCGACCCTCCCTCTCAGCACCCCCAAATATAACACTGACACTAAGGGTCCAGTCCCCAGTAATCGCCACCTTGTAGTTTTTTTTTTATTTATTTAAAAAGCCTGTAACAAAGAAACCATACATTGATGTCTGTTGCTGGTGCCCCTGTAACTGCCCCCCACCTGACCCTCCCTCTCAGCACCCCCAAACATAACACTGATACTGGGGGTGCCCAATCCCCCAGTGTCATCATCTGAAATAGAGAAAACCATCTTTTTTTTTAATTAACCCTGTAATACAGAAAACCGTTCATCAATGTCTGTTGTGCCGTTAGTCCCCCCAACCTGACCCTCCACCCAGCACCCACCACACCACACCCCCCCAAGCCATTACTTACCCACCAGGGTCCGACAACGTAATCTTCTCTGGACCACAGACACGTCTTCACTCTTCAAAGCTGGACTGCAAACTGAGGAAATCAGGTATGTGGTTCAATGTATTTCAATTGGGTTTTTAACTTAGTGGCATAACTTGGCCATTTTTGAATATTTTTGCCCCAAATTTTCAAAATGCCTTTTTTGGGAGTCCACCTCATGAACAATTACAGTGAATTCAGGCAAATCTGTTCCCACTCCTAATTTTGTAACTAATAAGTGACGAAAAAATGGAGATGGTCAGTTCCTCTGAGGGCATAATGTTGTTGCAGATACCTAAAATTAAATGGGATACTCTTCTCAAAGAATTGATATAATTGATTAAGACCCTGCATCTCCAATTGCCTCAAGTGGGGGGGGGGGTCTACTCAGTTGGGTATGAAGGTGGTATCATATGGTATAGCCTAGAAGACACCAAGTGCTACTTGCAGACATTTATCCTTCAGTACTGTGCCCCAGACATTTAGAACATTTCTCGCTATAAGGCTGTCTGTTAATTACTCTGGCGAGAAGGGTGGGTTAGAGAGTAAGTGGAATTCCCCTATTTCTAATGCTTTCCATCAGGTCTCATAATTCAAGCAATCTGACTCTTCTGAAGTGCTGGAAGAGTTCATACAGAAACAGTGGCCGAATTACACTTTTTCTGCCTCCCCTTTTAACCAACATCCTCCTCAATACACTCCAATAGACACTGCTGAATCCCCGCAGCCAGACAAAATGGGAGACCCATCAGATGAAGGTGACGGGGCCTGGGTCCAACAGGAAAGGGCAGGGGGCAGAAAGTGCTATAAGGCAGAGATATGCAGGGAGCTGGACAACCCCAACCAATCAAGGAGCCGGACAAGAGCTACCCTCTTGACTTTCCTCTTACAACACTGAAGTAATCTCGAGCCTGGACCCAGAACTCATATGCCCCTCTGACTTTGCCTCCTGCATCGGATCCTGCATCTGCTGCCCCAGCACCCACCCAAGGCAATCCTGTGCGTGCAGCCTCCATTTCCAGTGGGATCAATTCGCAGGCACCCCCATAGATGTCATGTACCGAACAAACAGCAATGCCACCAGCCCCTCCAAAGCCCCAAAGTTCACCACAGAAACATCCAGGCTGAATAATTCAAACTGTGAGGAGAGTGAGGGTTTATACTGACTGTGGGAACTTTTCCTTATCATAGTTGTGATGTTTATTCCCTGTCTCAGTACTCTTTTTCTTCCACTTTTACTATTGGCCACATTCTCTACGGCTGCTGTTCAAGTCTTTTACCATCTCCTGGCTTGGGTCATAGGGATTGCAGCCTGCTGGACCAACACATGACCGGCCTTACTCATTAAGGACCCCTCTTGGCAGCTGTACAAGCTATGCCTTCTCGTACCCTGTATGAGTGTTTGCTCTGATCCTTCCAAACTGCTGCAAGGAAAAGATGCAGCCGATGGTACTCTGCCCTTTATATTCTATGGACTAGGTACCTTTTGTACTGTTTACCATTAGATGTGAGATTAGAGGAGAGCTGATGTGGTCCCTCTGCACAAATTCCATCTGCACAAAAGCGGCAGTAGAGAGGATGCTACCAACTACAGGCCAGTCAGTCTCACATCAGTGATGGGGAATGTAATGGAGACACAACCAAAGGACTGGCTCGTGGAGCACCTGGAGGCAAAAGGGCTGCAGGACCACTGGCAGCATGATTTCACAGGGAGAGGTCATGTCAAACTAATCTCACAGATTTCTTTTACTGGGCTACCAGGGAGATGGATCAAAGGAGAGCAGTGGACGTGGCCTATCTGAACTTTAGTAAGACTTTAGACACTCTGCGACACAGGAGGCTGCTGAAGAAACTATGCAGCCTGAGGGTGGGGGAGAAAGTGACACGCTTGGTATCAAACTGGTTAAGGGATAGAAGACAAAGTGTCATGGTAAACAGTAGCCACTCAGGCAATAAGAGAGTGACTTGTGGGGTGCCACAAGGTTCGGTACTGGGACCGGTCCTCTTCAATGTCTTCATAAGTGTCACTGCAGAGCAGCTTGAGAGTAAGGTGTGTCTCTTTGTGGATGATACAAAAATCTGCAACTGGGTTGACACTCAGGAAGAGATGGACAGAATGCAAAGGGATCTTAGGAAATTACAGGAATGGTCTAGGGGCTGCAGCTGGATTTCAATGCCAAAAAATGCAAGGTTATTCACTTAAGGCTGCGGAACCAGGGGCTGTGTATAAGATGGGGGGGGGGGAGTGAAACTTACAGTCACCAAACAAGAAAGAGACATAGGAGACATCATATCTGATGGCCTCAGGTTAGCTACGCAGTGTGACAAAGCAGTGGGAAAGGCTAGCAGAATGCTGGGGTGCATTGGAAGAGGGGATTTCTAGCAGGAGGAGGGAGGTGGTGCTGCCGCTGTATTGCTCACTGGTGAGACCCCACCTGGAGTACTGTGTCCAGTTCTGAAGACCACACCTTTGCTAGGATATTAAAATTGCAGAGGCAGTATAAAGGAGGGCAACCAAAATGGTGATGGGGTTGCACAAGAAGTCATACGAGGAAAGGCTGCAGGAACTGGACATGTAATCTCTGAAAGAGAGGAGAGCGAGAGGGGACATGATTGAAACCTACAAGAACCTCACAGGAGTGAACAAAGTGCAAGTGGAGGGTCTATTTCAGGAAAGGAAGGAAATGGAACAAGAGGACACACAATGAAGATAAGAGGTGGAAAGTTTAGGAGAGGTGTGGAAATACATCTTCACAGAAAGGGTGGTTGATGACTGGAACAGCCTGACAGAGGAGGATGTAAGGGCAAAGACTGTGGGGAGCTTCAAGCACACATGGGATAGGTACGGAGGAATATTAGGTAGAGTAACGGAGGGAGGGAGGGAGGAAGTGACACCTGTTATCAATTAGGGTCAGTGGTGATGGAATAAGCAGGGACAAGGGGCAGACTGGATAGGTCTAAAGGTCCTTTTCTGCTGTCAAACTCTGTTTCTCTGTAATGTCTGGAAGATAATCTCAGTTTCATTTCCAGGAGGTATCCACTACCCACTGAGGATTATGATCATATCGAGTGCTGAATGGGGTGGGAGGTGGTCTGCCTTGTTCATTTATGGCTAGATCCCCCTCCTCGCAGGATGTGTATTGGTGCTCCCTCATGCCCTTGCCCCTCTCCCTCCTCCCCCTTGCCCCTCTCTCCACATTCAGGTGACTGATAAAACTACAGCTCTCCCATTTCCTGATTCCTGACCGCTCTCTGACTCTCAGGGGTTTAATTATGTGCTCTGACAATGCCTATGTAACTCCCCTACAAATGGGGGTTCCCGAAAAGTCTTCCTTGAGCTTGCCTAAATGCTCACTGCCAGGCTGGTGTTCTGCGTTTTAGCAGTTTAAATGTATTGCCAGAGAATGCCTGTATAGCCTCTGTGTACTGTCTCTTTAAGAGCTGCCTGGATTGCAGTCATAATTAATCTGAGAGAGAGCTCTGTTAGAAGATGTGCTTGTTTGCTGATCATTTGTTAGAGTAGTAATAATATTGCAGTTTGTTCTAATCTGCCTTCTTTCCAGCATGGACAGTTCTGTTTGTTTCCATCATCTTGGTCCTGGACTGCAGAATGGGCCAGTCAGTACATTTGGGACTCTAAAATGGAGACTGCCTACAGGGGCTTGTAGGAATTGTAGTTTGGGCTTTTGGTGCCTAAAATAACCTGGAGGGGGAGCCCTTGTTGTGACTGACAGACAGATCAGCCAACCGAACCTTTTGGATCTTGGGGAAAGTCCCACACTGCTTGCTGTTTCAGTTAGATCTGAGTTGGGAAGTGAAGAAGTAACAGCTCGAGATAGTTCGAGCAGCAATCCATAGTGGATTTTGGGAGAACTGTGGAAAGGCCTGAGTTTGGCCTGCATGCCTGCCTGCTGTTCCCGAGAGGGAACTTGTGCTTTTTTCGGACTGAATCCGAATTTGGAGAGCGAATTAAGCCACTGAATTGTAACCAGGCTTTAGCCTGAAGAAGACCGAAGATTTGCTGAATGCGATCAGCCTGTCAGGACTTCCAGCTACCTCTGAACTCCCGGATTGTGCAGAGACTCTGTAATTGCGCTGGAGAGCCATTTACTTGGTACTGTGGAATTTCCTTACATGTGAATGTGGTGTGTGCTTATAGTGGGTCGTGATTTGGTTCCCCACTGTGTGTCTGAACTGTGTTTTGCTTGCTGGAGGCTGTGTCCAGCTCCATGGACTGAATCCGTATCCATTTCCATTTGCCTGGGCCCTGCTACACTGGCCCAGCCAGAATCCCTGCTACACAGAGAAAGTCACTGACAAGAGACTGGCGTTGGGATCAGCCCCCTGCTCAACACCTTAAACAGGAATGACGCCTCGGTGATTCATGTGGGCCGTGCTTCTCTGGGCACTCCAGCTCAACAGCCTGCAGTCTCGATTTCGTCCTGCCTGTGTCCAGTATTGGGTATTGTGAGTAAACATCAGGGTAGCTCCCTGCAACAACAGCTAAATCTAAAAGTGTTGTCATCTGATTGTCTTGTTGCCTTTTCTTTCACGAATTGAGCCCTGTGTGTGTTGCACATGTTGCTTTCTTCTATCACAGGGCCCAAACCAGCTGCAACGTTCCTGGTTAGCCCACCGTTTTCCTACCTGGGTACCCAGAGATGTGACTGTGTAGGGGCTCTGAACTGCATGCATAACTGTCTGATTAATACAGCTTTTAAGCAAATCAACCTGATTATGCCCCTTCCTTGTTCAAGTCCCCTGAATAAATCAGACTTAACTTTGCTTGCATTTAACTTGACTGTGGTTCCAGTTTGTGCCCAAAGTATTGTACTGTTGCTATTTGCTGTGCTTAACCTTGTTTTACGGGGGGCCCCAGGGTCAAGCTAGAGGAACCAGCCCTGGTGGTAAGTGCAAACAGTGTGGGTAATTGCACGGTGAATAAGGGTCATTGTGAAAGTGATTACTGTATATTGTTCAGGCCACTAGAAGGGAAAGAGGGGGGTTACAGTGTTCCGGAGGGCTGTGCCCAGGTTAGCTTGACCACTGACAACCCTGACCTCTGGGTGGAGGCACCAGTTTCATTACCCAAGCCCGTTAACCTGCTACTAGCCAAGCAGGCAGGGGTAGTAGTCCTTGGGATAGCACCACTTAGGGGTTACACCCATAAACATTGTCCTCTCTTGTTGCCCTCACAATCACTCGGCCGGTGGCGTGCTGCTCACCATCCATGAGAGACTAATCCTTGTGGCCCAGTGAAGTACATATGGGCTGCGGATGCACCCTCCTGCCTGAGACTCGCATTACAGAGGCCTGAGGGTGATGCGAGGAGGGTTTCTGTAGCATAGCTTCAGCCTGTCCCTATGGTGTAAACTGCCTCAAAGATCACTGAACAGGCCTACACAGCCAGTTTATCCATGGAGCATGACAGCTCACAGTGTCCCCCTCCCAGACCTACAGAACCAGCTAGACCCCAGGAATGCATGGAACTTGACGCAGAGCTGATGCTGTCTCCTGGAGGTGATGTGCCTCTCCTCTTGCTGCCCTCCCCTTGTACTCCCCAAGGGACACCCTTGCATTGAGGGGGTTACCTACCCCACAGCACAGCACAAGGCATTACTAACTGTGGTTCCTTGCTTCTTGTACAAAATTTTGTGGTTTACTGGTTCTCCCGGGGCATCCCACAAGGAGTCGTTGTTCTAATTCCTTAGATCTCAAAACTGGTTGCTAAAATTAGTATCGCACTCCTCCCCACTTGACCCTGAGTCCTAACTTGCACTGTCGACCCTATACGCTTTTTGGGTGGTAGATGGTACCTCTTTATACAGTCACACAAAATATTACATTGTTATAAATATGAAGCACAACAGTGTTTTCCAAAGCATTTCACTTCTCAGAGTTTGGGTTTTTGTTGATTTCTATACAAATATCGTAAGCACTACTGGAAGGCACTCTGTCCATGGGACAGAGGTTTTTTTGTATGTCTTTTTCTCCTTAAAAGTAATAATCATTACCTCAGTGTTGACTCCCATGAGCTCAGGACTAAATATTTATATTCTCCACAATGGCCCTTGTGAACTTTGTGTCCCAGAATGTGAAGGGACTGAACCCTCCCATAAAACAAAAGAAGGTCCTAGCCAGATTAAAAACACTGGGTGCAAAGGTTGCATTACTACAAGAAACACAAATGACCTCAGCGAAGACCACCAAATTAAATCGAGAAATGCGTAGGGGAAGAGGTTCACAGTTGTGCTCCCACTTCCAAAGCAGGGTTCTCAATTTTGGTGCACAAGCACCTGCAGTGAAAGGTGGACAGGGTGTGTGGTGACCCTGCAGGGAGGTGGGTGGTTGCTAAGTTTACTACTCCAGAAGGCACACTTGTTATTACTAATATATATCATCCTAACCAGGATTGCCCAGGTTTTTCTGTGTCCCTCAGTCACACCATCTCTGACTAGGCCGATACCAACATGCCATTACTGGTGGGAACTGACTTTAATGTCACCCTGGACTCCCATATGGACCATAATTCTGGTAAGCGTGAGTCACATGCCGAGGTACTGGAAGAGCTATAGGACATACAACCCCCCTATGCCTCTCAGAAATCTGGAGCCATCATCAACCCCAGGATAGCGACTACTCCTGTTTCTTTCCTACATACCATACTGTCAGTCATATCGATTACTGGCTGACCTCTCCACTAATTTCTCAAATAGCAGCCTCCTTTAGGATCACACCCATATGCATATTGGACTATGCTCGGTGGAGCTCACCTTGCTTTTAGTCCCCCATCACCTAAATCAACCTCCAAGAGGCTGGACCTGCTCCTCTTACAGGATGCCCACTTTAGGAGTGGCTTCAGGTAGAGGCCACATCTTATTTTCAACATACAGTAAGGACACAGGGGACACCAGTAAATCAGTACTGTGGAAGGTCTTTAAGGTCACTCTGTGGGGCCGCATTATAGCATACAGTTTGAATAGATGTAGGAAAATGGGACAGAAGAGTTCGAAAGCTCTCCTGGGGGTGAAAGAGAAACTATATAAGGAGGCCTCGGGGGATACAGTTTGACCCCATCCTACTTAGGGATAGCTGCTCCCTTCGAATGCAGCTAACTGTCCTGGCCACAAGAAAGGTCAAATTGGCAATCACCACAATAAAACGTACTGTAAGTATTGGGATGGGGGAGATAAAGCAGGAAAATTACTCTCCCACAGATTGTGGACGCAGCAGATAGAGCATTAAACTAGGGGCTTAAAGTATGAAAATGGGACCCTGCACATTCCCCCACTGAAAGTGAATGCCATAATCCGCTCCGTCTATGAACGATCATATACATCCTAAGGCCTAATACATAAACATCTATTTGATACCTTTATGGGAGCCTTAAACCTACCCTCCTTGACTGACACCCAACAGTGCAGCCTGAAGGCACCACTGATGGTTTCTGAGATAAAATCAGCTATTTCTAACCTGGCACCCCACAAAGCCTGGGGGGGGGTGGTAGTATACCCATAGACCAATACCAAATCATTCCAGATACAATCTCCCTCCCCCCACTGAGGGATATATTCCTTGAAGCCCACCAAACTGCCTGCCTGCCTTCCCTCCACAATGAGGAAAGCGATAATCATGGTGTTACCTAAAGAGGGAAGGCCACCTCTTATGCAACAAGCTAAAGACCAATCTCCCTCATCAATGTGGACATTAAGGCCTTGACAAAAGTTCTGGCCTCTCCACTTGAACCACTGCTCCCTACCCCGATTCACGCCTCCCAGGCTGGATTTGTGAAGGGCTGTGCGAGTTGGGACTACCACAGGACCCTCTTTTTGCTCATATCGAAGGCCAGGGCATCCCCCACACCAGCTGCAACAGTAGGTATTGATTTTGGAAGAACCTTCAATTTGGTGGAACGGGGGTACCTTTTTATTGTTCTGAAGAAACTAGGCTTTGGCCAAGATTTTGGCGGCTGGATCCAGACTCTGTATACCTCCCTAACAGCTAAGCTTCTTACTAATTCTACTCTCCCCCCTCCCACTAAACAGGGGTGCCCCCCAGGGCTGTCCACTTTCCCTACTGTTAATTGTTCTGGCCATTGAGCCCCTGGCGGCAGCAATTTGGCAGCACCCTACCATGGGAAAGCATAGTGATGGGGAAACATGACTCCTGTACACTGTTGTACACAGATGGCTGGATGACTGCCTGGTACTCCTTAGAGAGGCATCCAGCAACATCCTGAGTTTGAAGACCCTTTTCCAGGACTTCCACATCACTTCAGGATGGAAAATCAACCTGAATTAAACTGAGATTCTTGCCCCTGGCCCCTAGCTGTCCCTCAGCCATTTCTGACCAGTATGGGCTTAAGTGGGCCCCAAATGGCATCAAATACTTGGGGATCTGGGTCCATGCGCGCTGCTCTGAGATGGTAATGCACAACGTATCCCCCTTCCTTCGGAAACTAAAGGAGGAGTACAACAAATGTAGTCCCTCCATCTTTCTTTGGTAGGGAAATTCTCAACAATAAAAAAGATCACGGTCCCCAAATTACTGCACTGCCTGGCACACCTGGCGGTGGATGTCCCAGCAACATGGTTTGTTAAAATGGACAAGCTGATCAGCAATTTCCTCTGGAAAGGCCCCTAGGTATAACAGGATTAATCTTAGGGTACACTAGAAGAAAGGAGATGGGGGGGTCTCAGCCTTGGTTCTATGCCTATTAAGCAGCCTTTAGGTGTGCACAAACCCTGTACTGCCCCCACCCCGGAACGCACCACCCAAATGGCTAGGAATAGAGCCTGATATTTTAGATGGGATGCCCCCTCCTCACTTTTGTACTCTCACCCAGGGAAATTCTCCAGAGGAACCTTACCCTTTCCCCCTCAGTTAAGGCTTGGAAAAAGTTGAAGAGGGGGCTGCACACTCCTTTGTCCCCTCTTCCCCTTATCCCTTTCAGATTTGGATAAGAGCACACGCCATCCACTGGAAGGTATGGGAGGATAGAGGAATCGCTCATGTACAAGACTTATTCCAGCCCCAGTGCTCTCACCTGGATACATCTGCTAACCTAAAACACCAATATAATTTACCCTCAGGGGATTTCTGGCGATACTTGCAAATACGTAGTGCCATGTACACCCTGCGGAAACCCTGCCTTCCCATATTCCTGCCACATTTCCTCAGGATTTGACTCGCTGGCTTGCAAGTCACATAGGGACTGCAGGTCACATTTATAGAACTGTCAGTAACAACATACCTGATCCAACTGAGAAAGCTCGACTGAAATGGGAAGGTGCAATCCATATCTGCCTCTCAAAGGAGGTATCTGGCACAGACTGTGGCATCTAACTCAGTAAGCTGGCCCTGACATTAGAAGTTTACCCATTCAGGATGAAGTCATGCACCTCTGATATCAGACTAAGACTCAACTGAAGAGGCTGGGCTTACGTCCCAAGACCGCTGCTGGAGATGTCAGGTGGGGGGGGGAGTGAATTTAATGCATATACTGTGGTCATGCACAAAGTTAGCTTAGTTTTGGCAGAACATCCATAAGTGTTGCAAGACACTACAGCACTCATTCCCAATGTACTCACCAGTGTACCTCCTAGACATCCCCCTCCCCAACACTCTCATGTCTGGACTGCAGTTCAGATGGCTTCTCATGGTGAACACAGAAGCCAAGTGATTATTACTGCAGAGTTGGAGGTCGGAAAAACATTCCATCCCCAGGGCAAGGGCTGTCTGCAGTATGCACCCTTTCTAATCTAGCTAGAATGTTGCACTGTGATAGTTCAACCATGGAAACCTACCACAGAGTATGGGCCCCTTTTCAGATTTCTCAATATGACCTATCAGACCTGGGTTAGGTCCTGCTAAAGGTAGCTCTGTGCATCTAGGACTGTACTGATCACATGTCTGATGTGCTTCCTTCCCCCACCCTCAGTTCCACTCTACACATCCTGATCCAAGGATACTGGACACCAAAACTGGGGATGGACCCCTCGCCCTCTGTCTGTAGCTCTGAGAGCTCCTATATGTTACTGCACGATAGAAAGTGCTTTTCCATATAATGTGCCATTGGAACTCTTGAAGGCTATGATCCTACTGTTTATATATTTACTGATGTTAGCATTTCTGATGCTTTGTGCTGACATGGTATGATAATCATCCTGTTTTTGTTGTATGTCTTGTAAGAAAAAAATCAACAAAAAGAATGAACTGCGACATAAATAAAAAAAAATCCCCTCTACCTTGGTGTGGAGCCTTACTGTTCATAACATAATTAAGAGGGTGGAGCCAGGGGACATGGGTCGAGGGGGGGAAGGGTGTTAAAATCTGGCAGCACATCACTGCTACCATCCCCAAGCAACTGCAGTTATGAAACACATGAAACACTGCTCATACTACAAATGTGACTTTTAAGTTGCAGCAAAATACAATATCTGTAGCATCTGGGGGACAGTTCACAAATTCCAGTTCAGAACTGTGATGCAGGTTGGGAGACACAAAAAAAGGAACTGGGGCACATGTGGCCTCCAGGCCTCAGTTATGAGTACCATTGTGTTAACGTCTTGACCCTCCTCAGGATGGTGCTGTAGGAATGATGGCATTTTTGGCAACTTTTATGCAATATATAAAAGCAAAATTTGAGTTGTGTTATAATACAGGACAAGATGTACACTGGCAAGTAACTGAACAAATTACTTGACCACAATATGGGGAAAAAGGAGAACATCGCTCTGACAGCTCAAGTGTCATGCATAAATGTAAGATGAAACAATCTTGTAGCAATTGCCAGGATGTGTTAAGACAGCCTGCGCTATCATTATTAACGCAGTCCATCTGAGTCATTTCTCTTCCAAGATGAAGTAATCTAATATCAGTGTCTGGCTTCTTCTCCTTCAGCATTAATAAAAGAATGCCATTATCATCTGTGACCTGACTTCAATTGGTAGCTGGCAGTGGTGCATCCAAAGCTTTTGTGTTCCTGTATGGACAGATGCCTACTCAGTATGGTTATCATCTAAAAGAGGCATGAGTCAAACTAGCTCATTTAGGCTACAAACCCCTCTGAAAACCTTTGTGACTTCATTTACGAGAGAGGCCTGTCATGTTAATAAGACACA
The DNA here is from genome assembly GCA_016271365.2 of Neoceratodus forsteri. Lineage (NCBI taxonomy): Eukaryota > Metazoa > Chordata > Ceratodontiformes > Ceratodontidae > Neoceratodus > Neoceratodus forsteri. Next base: position 13,574,064 of record CM057456.1, read on the forward strand.
GTGCCCTACAGGTTTCTGAAATAAGAGGTTACAGACAGCAGTTCCGGACAAGCAGTAAACCTGCACCTATTCCAACTGAAATAACAAGCAAAATAAAGCAAGGTAAAAAAAAAAAAAAAAAGAAAAAAAAACAACCTCCTGCTGAAACTGTCAAGCATGGCTTAAAGAATGCCGTGAAATGGTATCCATTTAGGAGACTGAAACTCACAATCCTGAAACTGATGGGACCAAGTTCAGTCTGCCGACACATTCAGAAGCTCAACAAGAAGAAGCAATGCCGACAGGGGTACGATAGTGGATGTGACGAACTACTACCCTACCCCTAGCCAGGCATTACAAGTGACTGAAAAATGCAGAAGCAGGCCAAGCTGCTCCCATGGCGTGGAGGTCTAATGCAGCAGTAGCTCGGCAGGTTCTGTTCCCAGTCTCCATTAATTTTGCCACACACTATTCCACCCCCCGTAACTTTTTTTTACTTTGAGGTCTGCTCCCCTTTGGAGTTGGTTATTTAAGTTTCGAGGGGTGGGGGTGGGGACAGAGCCCCCCGCATTACATTTCTGAAGCTTGCAATGTTACAGTATTCAGTCTTCCAAACTCGGTGGTCTAGAGTTCGGGATTCTGAATTTCAAGATTTCAAAATATATCCAATGAAATACCAGATTCTGCTCATTATCTAAATCCATAATACAAAAGATGAGCAGAGATATTACAGTGTATCAAATCTGTCAAAACAGATGGAGGCAAACCCTAACAAATCGTTGCCCCAGTGTCTCAATGGTTATATACCACATCCTGCAAATCCAGGCAGACATCCAGCCTCCTCCACAGCAAAGTGATTCTGCCTGTTACTACCTCATCTGCAGACTGTTCTACAGCCTGACTATTCTGTTGGTAAAAAGGGTCAGCCTCATCTCGTGCCCTCTTGTTCTCTCGCCATGGTCTGTGGTCTCCTAGAACTCCATTTTATCAAGTTTAATATTCCCATGAATAATCATATAGACAGTTATCATATCCCCCTCAGTCTCTTATACTCCAGTGGAAGTAAGTTCAGATCCATTAACCTTCCTGATATACTATAATCATCACAAATATGAACATTGCCCACACACACACACACACATATGTACACTACACAAACATGCACACACATACACGTACACAGACGCATACAAATGTAACCTCTAGGTGGTGCTATTCTAAGGGCTACTACCCCTGCCTGTTTGGCAATACACAGGATGAGGGGCCTGAGTTCTCTAATTAGGTGCCTCCACTCAGAGGAATGGTATTGGGGTTACTTATCTGCTCTGGTATAGCCCTCTGGGAAGCTATAACCACCCACCAACCCGCCTAGTGGCCTATTGCGTAACACAATGGTACATTCACAATCAATAGGCAGCAGTATGTGCTCACACCCTTCTCACTTACCACCAGGGCTGGACCCGCAGCAGCTGCCCTGGAGACCCCCTGGAAAATAAGGCTAGCAATGCAACAATACAATCTTAACACTGTAACCCCACTAATAATATGCACACTAGCCAGGTTAAACGTGAAAAAAAGACAATCAGGTTTATTTAGGGGCAGTGAACAAGGGAAGGGCTAGAATCTAGCAAAATGATTAGCAATCTAATTTAAATCAGGGTTTTCTGGCATGCACGTTAAGTCCCAATTATACAGTTCAACAACCCTGGGTACCCAGAATGTAATGCAGGCTAGCCTGAAGCATTGCCCGGGGTGGCCGGCGTTGCAGCTGATCTTGGGGCCCTTAGGAGAGGAGAAAAGGCAGTTAAACATGCACGTGTAACCCCCCCTACCAATGGGGGTTCCTAGAAGCCTTTCCTGGAGCTTGCCTACATGCTCCATGCCTGACTGGTGTTCGGCGTAAGGCCGCTTCTGTGGGCATTGTGAGTGCTTTTAAAAGAGCCTCCAGCACTGTCTCTTTGAGAGCTGCCTGCAGGTTTTATGGTACAAACAGGGGACTGGGGTTTCCCTGCTCGAGTCCCGCTATGGACTGCTGTTGATCGCTCCGTTTCTGTGGTCGCTAGGAGCGCAGAGGGGGCCTGTCTCACAGATAAGATTGTTCCCTTAAAAACATGTACAGTATTGGTTATATTGCAGTTTGTCTAACCTCTCTTTGTTGCAGCCGGGACGTTGTGTTGTGCCCCTCCATGTTGGACCCGGACTGTGTGAAAGGGGGTCCAATAGAAGCTACGGGGCACTGAAAATGGAGTGGAAGTGACCAACCCGGAATCAGGTCTCTGGCTGGAGCCAGATGACCAATGGGGACACCACTTGTAGTTCTTGGAAGTGGCATTATGGGCCATGGTGCTTTTTCGCACCACTGAGGGCCAGACTAAGTGACTGACATATGTAACCAGCCAATGGAATCGGGTAGCGCCTGAGCTGTAAGGATTGCCCCATGCCGTTAGGGGCAGATGTGAAGGAGGAGGGAGCTCTGAGCCCCTGCGCCGTTGAGTGTTCGCGCGGGAAACGCGTGAAAGGCCTGAGGTGGCCGTTTGCATTGCCAGCGCTCCACGGATCAAATCCGACGGCTTGCGGTCAGAGGAGGCTGTGTATAAGCACAGCTACCTACCAGGCTTCACCTGAAGAGGACTGGAGAATCTGCTGAATCGCGCTCGGTCTGTCAGGACGTTGGAAGCTGCAGTGAAATGCCTGCATAGCTGTAAGTTCGTTCAGGTTTTGGAAGCAGCTGCCTGGTATGGTACCCCTCTGTTGTTTCCATATAAATGTGTGAGGAGGCCTTTGAAGCTCAGGCTCAGCCCTGCAAGTGGTGTAAGAGTGGTTCTCTGCTGGAGTTCTGAGTACTGAATCAGGGTAGCTCCCTGTTAAAGCTTACAAACAAAGGGAAAATTGTTTTGTTGTATTGCTGACTGCACTAATTGAGCTTTCTGGCTCCATCTGATCTGCTCAGGAATTAGATGCTCGTTTGTGTCAGGGCCCCAGTCAGTTGCATCGAGGAACTAGCCATTAGGGCTTGGGTACACATAGACAGTAACTAATAGGTTATGCCTGTGCTCAGAGCCATAGGTAGATTTCCCTATACTGTAGTGGTAAGTCAATCAACCTGATTTTCTCCGGTCCTTGTTATCTCCCCTCAAATAAATCAGATTGCTTGTTTTGCAGAAGTACACTGGCTAGTCTGTGTATTAATGGTAAAATACTGCACAGTGAATGTGGTGTAACTGTACCTTACTTTCCAGGGGTCCCGGAGTGAGCTGATTGGTTTGAGCCGGGGGGGGGGTAAGTGTATATGGTAAGGACACTGAAATTGCACTGTGTGGGCCACTAGTGGGAAAAAGGGGGGGTTGTAGCAACCCAGAGGGCTGTGACCGAGTCAACCTCGACTGTTCTAGCCCCGACCTCTGGGTGGAGGCACCCGCCAACGGATCTGGGCCCCTCACCCTGCTACAGTTAGGGCAGGCAGGGGTAGTAGCCCTTAGGATAGCGCCCCCTGGGGGTTACAAATTGGAGGCACCGCTGGGATCAACGCCCCCCTAGTGGCCAAGTGGGTGAAGTACATAAAAATGGAAAAGCTGACGGGGAAACTGGAAGGGGATGTTATGGCAAAAATTAAGTTGGACCCTATTAAGACAATGGTACACAAACTGATGGGGTGGGGCGAAGCTGAAGAGCTGGACTCCCAGAGAACTGTGTTACTACTAGAAGTGCCTCTGGGAACACCGACAGCTGACATTATTTCTACCGCAGAGAGTGTTAAATGTTTGGGCAAAGTGGAGGTGAAGGGGCGTATGGCTGACCTGCTCGATCAGACCCTGCAGGTGCTACTTTTGTGTAGTGTGGCCATCGAGCCCGAGAGGGTACCTCCAGTGATCTACCCAGAGGGTGCCCCACAGGGGTGGAGGCTTGTTCACGTTCGGAGTGGATCAGTCACTCCTGGGGAGTCCCCCCAGACTAACAGTTTCAAAGATAAACTGCTTAAATTGCTGGCTGTGGAGGGGAGGACTACTCAGGAGTTGCTACAAGCACTGGACCTCTCTAGTGACACCACCCTCTGGGTCTCCCCAGGTACCTCTCCCTGTCCCCCCAAGAGTTCTATTTTGGCTCCACTGCCCCTAGTGGTTTCCCCTATACAGCTCGATTCTTACCGTAGCTGAAACTTTTTTCTGGCACAGTGCTGGTGCCTTCAAGGGAGGATGACTTGGAGGCGTGGATGGACTACACCACCCCCTTAGTTCAGGAGTGGCAATGCTCTGAGGGGGAGAAAAGAAAGTGATTGATGGAGAGTCTGTGGGGCCCCGCTTTAGAAGCCATTAGGTTCTTGCGGGCCTCTAACCCGGAAGCCACCACAGCAGAGTATCTTTCTGCTTTGGAGGGAGTGTTTGGGAGTACCAAGACTGGGGAAGACTTATTATGGAAATTCAAGTCTGCCAAGCAATGGAGAAATGAGAAGCTGTCCGCCTTTGTTACTAGAGTGAAGCGGGCCTTGCAAAAGGCCTATAGAAAAGGGGGGATCACAGCCACGGCCTTGAACCAGGTCAGGTTGGAACATGTTTTGAAGTCTGCTAGATTTTCTAGTGTGATACTGTTAAAACTTAAGTTACATGATAGACGGGCTGCCCCACCTGAATACTGTCAATTGATGAGGGAGATTAGAGAAGTAGAGACTGATGAGGAGGGGTGGGAACTCTATGTGGGAGCTGTGAACCCAAGCCAAACCCCTGAGTCTAGTGCACCTGAGGAGATCCACCTTTCAGGGAGGCCTGATGCGTCCCCAGAATTTCAGGGTGATGTGGGGGTGCATGCTATTTCCTCTGATCCCCAAGTAGAAAGTGAGTTGAGGGCAGAGGTCAGAAATTTACGAGAACTGGTGAGAGACTTGAAGCGATCAACTACCCACCCTGTTAGGTCTGGGAAACCTGAGTTACCTAGAAACCAGTGCCCTGGCCCAGGGAACCCCTCGCCCCCCCCCCCCGGAGGGCCCCCAGCAGATAAAGTATTCCCCTCCCAATAGAGACCCTCGGAACCCCAAGTTCTGTTACCATTGTGGGGAGGATAGACACTTTCAGACTGAGTGCCAGTTGCTGGAGAATTTAAGGAAGGTTAACAGCAGACTGATCACTTGGCATCAAGAGGCCATGTCCGACCCCCCAGGAAAGGCTTTGTGACCTGGGCCAACGCCCAAACAACTGTCAATGCTGTGCCTCCTGAATGGTCTGATGTGGTCGGGCCCTCGATGGAGGCCCCAGTGCAAGTGAATGGGATTCCCACCCGAGCTGTATTAGATAGTGGCTCTCAGGTAACCATCATGTTTCAGGACTGGTATCAAACACACCTACCTGAGGTGCCACTACAACCCTTGGATGGTCTACATGTATGGGGGCTAAGTGACAAGGCTTATCCGTATTTGGGGTATATCCGGATCTGGTTGTCATTTCCTACTTCTGTGGCTGGGGTGGATGAACAGGTGGAGACTTTGGCTTTGGTCTGCTCCCCCACTGGACTGTATGATGGGGTACCCCTGTTGATTGGGACAAATGCTCATATGTTTGGTCGATTAGCCCAATTGTGTTCAGAAAAGCAAGCGCTTAGGACTGGGCGAGCCCTAGGAATACCCGCTGTGATCCAAAAGGTCTATGAAACTCAGAGGAAGGTTAGCCAGGAGGAACCTGAAGGCCCGGTGGGTGTAGTATGGAAGAAGGACCCGGCACTGTTGATACTTGCCCCAAACGCCCAGTGTGTTTTGCAAGGGGAAGTCCGAATGAGAACAGATGTTAAAAATAAGTTATTGATGTTGGACGCACCTGGGGAGGGAAGACTGCCTGAGGGACTGCTGGTTAAACCCAGTATCTTGCCTGCTAGAGCCCATGCTTATGCCAGGAGGATGATGGTCCAAGTTCATAATGTGTCTGACAAGGAGATTCAAATAAAAAGAGGGTGCACCCTGGCAAGTGTACATTGTGCAGATACTGCAGTGCTGCCCAATAGCAAGGGTTCAAGGAAGGATGACAGAATAACTCCGACTTGTTTGATTTCGGTGACTCCCCGTTTCCTGCTGAATGGAAAGTGAGGATCAGTGAGAAGCTTGCCAAAAGAGACCAACGATTTTCCCTGAAAGAATGGGACGTGGGATGTGTGCAAGGGGCTGAGCACCACATCCGGCTGCATGATGAAAGGCCTTTTTGAGAGAGATCTCGGCGCCTGGCCCCGGCTGACATAGACAGTGTAAGGCGGCATTTGCAAGAGATGCTTGCTGCTGGTGTGATGCAAGAGTCCAGGAGCCCCTATGCCTCCCCCATTGTAGTAGTAAGAAAAAAGAATGGGGCGGTTTGGATGTGTGTAGATTACCATACCTTGAATCGGCGGACCATCCTAGACCAGTATACCATGCCATGCATACAGGACGCTTTGGATTGTTTAAATGGCAGCAAGTGGTTCTCCGTGTTAGACCTCCGTGGTGGGTACTATCAGATCCTGATGGCCCCAGAGGACCGAGAGAAGACTGCATTCATTTGCCCCCTAGGTTTCTATGAGTTTGTCTGGATGCTTCAAGGGATTTCAGGTGCCCCAGCTACCTTTCAGCACCTGATGGAACGTGCTGTGGGGGACATGAATTTGCTCGAGTGTTTGGTTTACTTAGATGATGTCATAGTGTTTGGCTGCTTGTTGGAAGAACATGAACGTAGATTGTTCAAGGTCCTGGATCGGCTGGAGGATTTCGGTCTCAAGCTATCTATAGACAAGTGCCAATTCTTCCAAACTTCTGTGAAGTATGTGGGCCACATAGTATCCACTGAAGGCATGGAGACTGACCCCAGCAAAGTGGAGGCTTTGACTACTTGGCCTCAGTCCAAGAATTTGAAGGAGCTGCAATGGTTCCTGGGGTTTTGTGGATATTATATGCGGTTTGTCAAAGATTACTCTCGAGTGATCTGCCCCCTCCTAAACCTTACTCAGGGGTATCCTCCCACGCACAAAAAGTATAAGAAAGTTGTGCACTCTGAAACAGAGAAGAAGTATTTTCGGCCGACTGATGTGTTTGGAAACCGTTGGACTACTGAGTGCGAGGAAGCTTTCTATGACATCATATATCAACTTACCCATGCCCCAGTGCTGGCCTATGCTGACCCGGCCAAGCCATACGTTCTCCATACTGACGCCAGTCTACAAGGATTGGGGGCTGTGTTATATCAGGAGCACTCGAACGGTCTGAGACCTGTAGCTTTCGCCAGCAGAAGCCTGACTCCTTCATAAAAAAATTACTCAGTGCACAAACTAGAGTTCCTGGCTCTGAAGTGGGCTATTGTTGATCAATTTTTTTTTTTTTTTTTTAATTTAGTTGTTTAACCAGGTATAGCACACTAAGCTGAAAGCTTTTTTACAGGAGCGACCTGGGAGCACAAGGAGGTTAAGTGACTTGCTCAGGGTCACACAGTATGCAAGTGGAAGCTGTGGGATTCAAACCCAGGTCTGGTCTGCTGGATGTCACCAGATTTGCAGCTCAGAGCCTCAGACCACCGCGCAATTTCATGACTGTTTGTACGGTGCCAAGATATTGGTAAAGACTGATAACAATCCTCTGACCTATGTGCAGACCTCAGCCAAGTTGGATGCCACTGGCCATAGGTGGCTCTCTGCGTTGGCCACCTACGACTATGCTGTTGAGTACAGAGCAGGTCTAAACCATATAGATGCGGATGCTTTCTCTTGGAGGCCTATGCCACCAACCGACTGGGTCAGGTTGTCAGAACCTGACATAAGAGCCCTTTGCCAAAAATTTGACAAGGAGGAACAGGTGTCTCCTGATGCTGTGGACTGCATGGTGGATTGCTTGGGGCCATCCGAGAAATGCATACCTGCTGCTTACTGTCATTTTTCTGCGCTAGACATTAGTTCACTGCCCCAATTCAACAATGATAGTCTCCAACGGGCTCAATCCCGAGACCCCATGATAAAAGCTGCTGTGGAGGCTTTGCAGGCCGGGAGGGACGTGTCCAAGTTGCGTTCCACTGACCTGAGAACTGCCTTGTTATACAAAGAAGGGTCAAAGTTAAAACAGCTTAACCAACTACTATACAAAGAGACTGTGGATAAGGAGGGCTGGGTAGACAAACAACAACTGGTGCTGCCCACTGCTTTTAGAGAACTGGTCTTGAGGTCCCTGCATAATCACATGGGGCATCTTGGCATAGACCGAACTCTTGACCTGGTACGGACCCGATTCTACTGGCCAAAAATGAGTGCAGATGTAGAGCAGTATGTCAAGACCTGTGGCCGCTGTTTGCAAAGAAAAGCCCTACCTCAGAGAGCTGCCCCCATGGTCAACATCACTACTAGTGCCCCTATGGAACTGGTTTGCATTGATTTCCTGAGTTTAGAACCAGATCTGAAGAATATCAGCAACATATTGGTAGTTACTGACCATTTCACCCGGTATGCCCAGGCTTTCCCTAATAAAGATCAGAAAGCAACCACGGTGGCTAAAGTACTTATTGAGAACTTCTTTGTCTACTATGGGGCCCCCCAGAGAATCCATTCCAACCAGGGGAGGGACTTTGAGAGCCACCTGATTAAAGAAATGCTATCTTTGTGGGGAGTACAAAAATCAAGAACCACCTCATACCATCCCCAAGGAGATCCCCAACCTGAAAGATTTAACCGCACATTGCTTGATATGTTGGGCACACTGCAACCCAAGGACAAGCCTAGATGGAGCCAGCAGATTAGCACCCTGGTTCACGCTTATAACTGCACCAAAAGTGATGCCACTGGATTTTCCCCGTACAGGCTGATGTTTGGGAGAGAGGCTAGACTGCCAGTGGATGTGTGTTTCGGGGTTTCCCCTGATGGAGTGCAAGCAGAAAATCATCTACAATATGTACAGAAGTTGAAGGCCCAATTGAACCATGCATACCAATTGGCTCAAACCATGGCTGCCAAAAGAAATCTGGCCAACAAAGAAAGGTATGATAAAAAAGTGAAAGCCCTGGAACTGAGAGAAGGGGATAGGGAGCTATTGAGAAATTTGGGAATGCATGGCAAACATAAGATTGCTGACAGATGGCATCTCCCTCCATGTTATCATTGGGGAAAGCTGGCAGATTTCCAGTATATAAACTGCGGCCTGAAAACAATTCAAAAGATGTGAAAACTATCCACAGAAATCATCTGCTGCCGATCAGGCAGATCTTGATTGAAGATGAACCTCCCAATGCTCTCCCCTCCGGGACTACGACTAGGTCTGCTGCCAAGAAAAGACCTAGACCACTTGATTCTTCAGCAAGTGAAATTAGAGGGCCTTCTCCAAACCCCCCGGATGAAGATGATCATCAGTCTGTGTCTGAAGACAATGAGAATAATATTGAATACTATCCCTCTTATGAACTGAGTCAGCTGCTTTGGGGCAATCCCCTAGTCAACTCTGGAGACGAAGTTGTGCTTTCTGGACTGTCTGAGCCCCTAACTTTGTCACTGGAACCAATGCTCCCAGGAGATGAAGTGAGCGGCAACCAAGCTGAAGGGGTGGGATCCTTAGATCTGGCTGAACTGTCTGGCCTGGCTGAACTATCTGACTTTTCAGAAGAAGAAAGTGATGTGGGGGAGCAAGCCAGTGACATGCCAGAACCTGAAGAATATTTTGAGTGCCCTGATGGTTCTTTACCCGCCCCCGAGGTGTCCCCAGCTGAGCCAAGTAGTGTGGGTTCTGAAATAGAGGGCCCTGTTCTCAAAGGTGCTATGGGCCCTGGGTCTCTTTCCCCTATAGAGGTTCCCCCTGCTAAGCTAAGTGAGGCTGAGATGGAGTCAGGGTCTGTAGCAGGGTTTCCCGAGACCCCTAGACACTCTAGCCGAGAACTACGGCCTGTAGTAAAGTTAAGTTATGAGTCTCTGGGTCAGCCTGTGGACCTGCCCTTAAATGTGGTCCATAAAGGGGGTGTATGTGTCCCCGAGCTCCTTGCCTAAGCTAGCCTTGGGGGATAACTCCAGCCTGTTAGTATTGCCCTTCGAGTGTGGTACCCCTGTTTTAGGTAGCCCACAAGAAGTGGATAGGGAAGGGTCCCCTCTTTCCAGGTGTCCTGGGCAGGAAATAATGACCTGATTTTAAAAAAAAAAAAAAAAGGGAAAGGTTGTGTGTGTGTAGGTAATATTGTGTAAACCGTTGTAAACTGTGAACACAGTATCAATGCATGTAATCTAAAGTGTGATATAATGTTAATTAAGCTGTTTGCCTTAAAGTAATTTAAGGGGAACTACTTGACGTGGACGCCAAGTTCTTTCCAGGCCAGGAAGGGTGTAACCCCCCCTACTAATGGGGGTTCCTAGAAGCCTTTCCTGGAGTTTGCCTACATGCTCCATGCCTGACTGGTGTTCGGCGTAAGGCCGCTTCTGTGGGCGTTGTGAGTGCTTTTAAAAGAGCCTCCAGTACTGTCTCTTTGAGAGCTGCCTGCTCGCAGGTTTTTATGGTACAAATAGGGGGACTGGGGTTTCCCTGCTCGAGTCCCGCTATGGACTGCTGTTGATCACTCTGTTTCTGTGGTTGCTAGGAGCGCAGAGGGGGCCTGTCTCACAGATAAGATTGTTCCCTTAAAAACATGTACAGTATTGGTTATATTGCAGTTTGTCTAACCTCTCTTTGTTGCAGCCGGGACGTTGTGTTGTGCCCCTCCATGTTGGACCCGGACTGTGTGAAAGGGGGTCCAATAGAAGCTACGGAGCACTGAAAATGGAGTGGAAGTGACCAACCCAGAATCAGGACTCTGGCTGTAGCCAGATGACCAATGGGGACACCGCTTGTAGTTCTTGGAAGTGGCATTATGGGCCATGGCGCTTTTTCGCACCACTGAGGGCCAGACTAAATGACTGGCATATGTAACCAGCCAATGGAATCAGGTAGTGCCCGAGCTGTAAGGATTGCCCCATGCCGTTAGGGGCAGATGCGTTGTGACTGTGAAGGAGGAGGGAGCTCTGAGCCCCTGCGCTGTTGAGTGTTCACGCGGGAAGGCGTGAAAAGCCTGACCGTTTACGTACTGAGCTCCACGGATCAAATCCGCTGGCTTGCGGTCAGAGGAGGCTGTGTATAAGCACAGCTACCTACCAGGCTTCACCTGAAGAGGACTGGAGAATCTGCTGAATCGCGCTCAGTCTGTCAGGACGTTGGAAGCTGCAGTGAAACGCCTGCATAGCTGTGAGTTCGTTCAGGTTTTGGAAGCAGCTGCCTGGTATGGTACCCCTCTGTTGTTTCCATATAAATGTGTGAGGAGGCCTTTGAAGCTCAGGCTCAGCCCTGCAAGTGGTGTAAGAGTGGTTCTCTGCTGGAGTTGTGAGTACTGAATCAGGGTAGCTCCCTGTTAAAGCTTACAAACAAAGGGAAGATCGTTTTGTTGTATTGCTGACTGCACTAATTGAGCTTTCTGGCTCCATCTGATCTGCTCAGGAATTAGATGCTCGTTTGTGTCAGGGCCCCAGTCAGCTGCATCGAGGAACTAGCCATTAGGGCTTTGGTACACATAGACAGTAACTAATAGGTTAGGCCTGTGCACAGAGCCATAGGTAGACTTCCCTATACTGTAGCGGTAAGCCAATCAACCTGATTTTCCCTGGTCCTTGTTATCTCCCCTCAAATAAATCAGATTGCTTGTTTTGCAGAAGTACACTAGCTAGTCTGTGCATTAATGGTAAAATACTGCACAGTGAATGTGGTGTAACTGTACCTTACTTTCCAGGGGGTCCCCGGAGTGAGCTGATTGGTTTGAGCTGGGGGGTAAGTGTATATGGTAAGGACACTGAAATTGCACTGCGTGGGCCACTAGTGGGAAAAAGGGGGGGGGGTTGCAGCAACCCAGAGGGCTGTGACCGAGTCAACCTCGACTGTTCTAACCCCAACCTCTGGGTGGAGGCACCCGCCAACGGATCTGGGCCCCTCACCCTGCTACAGTTAGGGCAGGCAGGGGTAGTACCCTTAGGATAGCGCCCCCTTGGGGTTACACACACAATCCAATTATTTGCAATCCAAGCCAGATGGCTCAGTCTGTTGCAAGAACCCAATAAATGAAAACAATTAGATGGCACCACAATGATTTTAGCTTTCATTGCCGGGAGCTACCCTGATTTGTATTCAAGCTACCAGGATCTGGCTGCACTGCAGTCGATATGTAGACCTCGTGGTGATGATTAAGGGGGAAGCTGGGCCGACACGACACACCTCCTGATGGTCGCAACCTGCTTGATGGTGTTGTGCAGGGGGACAAATCCCCAAGATGGTCTCTCACTGAAAGATCTCTGGTGCAGGAGTCGTGACCTAGGCCAAGATGGCAGGACCTAGGCAGAGTGAACAGTTCTGGCAAAGTCTGTGATCTCCTGCAGGTGAAGCCTCCAGCTGGTGTAATAGATTTCTTCGTGGGAGAGCAGGTCTTGGCCCACGAAACACATTCAGCACATTTACAGTAATAACTACCTCAGAAAACAGTCTGGATTTAGTCCGGTTGCAATTTAACAGCCTTACTGAGCAAACCTTCTGATCCGAGTATATCTCGCACACAAGCTGGGCCGATTCCTTCAGCAGCAAGTCTTTGGTTCAAATCGCGAGTTGCACTAACACTTCTTCTTGCTGCCTCAGTTCCTGACTGGAATCGGACAAGTCCGAGTTCTGCAATAGGCAGTTCATGCAGGAAAAAGTGGCAGGAAGGCAAGTCTAGCCTCTTCCTGACGATCCCTCTATGCTACTTCTGGGAGCAGCTGCTCGAAGGCTCAAGCTGTTCACACTCCAACTGCCAACTCTAACTGACCCATTGTCTCTTGGCACACAGGGCATTTCCCTTGTCAATCCAAAGGTTCAGTTGGCTAAAGGAGCTGTCAGTCACCGTAAGAGCTCCCCCTCCAGGTCCATTTGGGTGCCAAGTGGATAAAACTACAAAACTACAGAATTTCCTTCCCACAAGACACCTGGGGACAGGATTCATTTTAGGTCCCCGGTGGTTCGATTGGTCCAATTGCTGGAAGTCCAGAACCCAACATGGTGGCTCCCAGTCAAATGTTCGAGCTGCAATCAAAGCAGGTTAGACAAACGTCTCTATTTTTAATATAGCAGCAAATAAATAGTAAATAATCACAGTCCCTATGTGGGCTCCCTCTGCGCAAGTAGCAACTGCAGAATGGCACAAATTAGATCACTGTCTGGCCAGTCGCAAGCCTTAAATCACTCGGACCCAGCAGAGACCACTTTCTTAACACAGATTGGCTAGTCTCTTAAAGGGACAGGCGCAGAGACTCACTAGGGCACTTTCACATAAATGAACAGAACTACTTAAAATAGGACACCAGCCTGACAATGGGCATTAGGGAGCCCAGGAAGACATTATAATAAACCCTAATTTGTAGGGGGGTTACACAAACAACACATACACAATACTTTGCCAGAGGTGGGGCACAGCGTCTATGTTTATCTTATAAGTCAGTCACTAAGTACTAGTCATAGTAATCTTTATTAAACTAGGATGTTTGCCTTTGAGACGAGTGTCTAAGTTACAAAGATGTCCTGGGGTAGCAGGTAAATGTGGAAATAGAAACAATAAATATAAAAACATGAATAATAATGCATGGGCAAACACACACATAATGCAGCTGTGTTTCCATCTAGGGGTTGAGATGACATCATATGGACCTCAAGAATGAATCCTGAGAGGTCCATGATGTCATCTGAACCCGAGATGTCAGTGTGGCTCTGCTGGTAGCACATCAGCCACTGGGCCAGTCGGTCGTGAGTTCTAGTCCCACACTGGGACTGGGCTCATACCAAAACACTGGCATTACTAGAGAGAGGGGTGCCTAACTGTCAGATGAGACATTAAACCAAAGTCCCTTCTACCCATCTCTAGTGCTGTCCTGGTGGCTGTCTAGTTGGAAGTAAAAGAACCCAAGGCACCTTTCGCAAGAGTAGGGGACCTTTCCCAGTATCCTGGCCAACATTCCCCTTCCCATGAAACTAGTTCATGCAATTGTCCAAAGCTGTGTGTGGGTGTTGATGAGGGAAATGGCTCCCACTACATGTCCAATCACTTCACTACTACTCTAGAATTGCCTGTAAAGTGCTTTGGGATACAATGTGTATGAAAAGCTCAATATAAATGCTGATTCTTCTTCTTCTGAACCCCAGGATGGAAACATGTGCCAAACTGGGCACGGTTGTCCATATTTTACATTTTATAGTACAACGAGCCTCTCTCTTTGCTAGCTTGAGGCTGGTTACCAGCAGGCTTGAAGGGTTTATCTTGACCCTGAGAGCTGTCCTCTAGGCAGATTCTGCTTGGATACAGGCTGTCTGGGTTTCTGCTGTGAGTAGCCCAACTCAGCTAGAAAAGTGGAAAAATCCAGCATGAATATTCATGGTCCTGTCCTCTCTAAGGTCTATAAGAAGGAAAAGAAAGCTGTGGGAGGGAGCAGAGCAGGGGGTTCAGGAGAGATCAGGGAGAACCAGCAGCAGAGTCCAGCCCCGAATACAACTGAGTTGAGGGGACCCAAGGTTGTGGCAAGGTCCCTAGGCCTGGGTAGTACTGGTTCCCTCTGTAGGGCTGGAACCCAGTTGGGACTCTGGAGGGAAGGATCCATTCAAGTCTCCAGCCAGAAGGAGGCAGACAACATCAGCCTCGCCTCAAGAACCCAGGAGATCATGACAGTCTTTGCAACTTTGGGAGTTGTGGAGGGCCCCCCTCAAGGGAGACCACTGGGATCCGTGAGGATCTGCTCATGCCATGGAATGACTGCAAGACAGCTTGGCTTAAAGGACAGCCCACAAGTGAGGAACAGAGTGCAAATAAGCCTTGCATTAATACAAAATGTAGGTATACTGTGTTTCCTCCTGGCAGGTAGCTGAATGATGGTTTTCAGCAGAAGAGGACTTGGCAAGGATTAGAGCTGGTAAGACCCCATGTGAGGGGCCAAGTGAGCCTGTGTTTGTTGCTACCCTAGGGCCACTAGCACAGTAGCCGGAAGGAGGCACCCACTGCCAGACCAATCAGTTTGTAAATATGGGTGGATCATAGTCTGATTTACTGTCCGAAGTATTACCACTGTCTGGCATAGTTGCCCCAGGGCAGTTCTCCCCCTGCCTGGGAGATGCAACTGTGCAACAGTGGGAACACTAAGGCTCCAGATATAAAAGGTTCTATGTAAGTCACAACAGCATCAGGTGTTCTCTATAACAGAGGGAGGTGATTTATTAATCTGTGTAAGTAAGGATACAGTGAAAACGTACTTACTGCATGAGAAAGGTGATTAGCAAAGGGACTGCTTTTTATTTGCTATGTAACATCAGGTAACAGAAGTAATAAAATACACCCAGCTTGACCCCAGCTCCAATTTGGAACTCCAGTTTGTGTATGGTCTCATTTAATGGTGCCCCGTTGTGTGTATTGGCGCCCCTAGCCCCATCTCCCTGGGACCTGTAGTGACAAGGTAAGTAGTAGGTTCTATAGCATCAGATGGGTGCTCCTCTGGATGAAAGATGCCACCTAAAACCCCTGGATGTGGGGGAGGGTGTGCCTTGCCCTTACAACAGTAAGAGGGAGAAAAACAAGCACTTCCGCAGCAGTCGTGTGCGTAACCGAATTTGAACCAGCAATAATGAAACAACATTGGCATGCATGCAATGTAAAAAATACTCACAAATTTGTGACAGAGACCAAGCCACCAGGGTTACTGCTCAGTAAGAGAGTATGGCACAGAGCCCCCAGTGCTTTGTGTCATAAATGTGACACTTTGTCAGGGGGCATTTATGATACAAAGCAGCACAGCTTACTGCCGTACTCTCTCATTAAGCAATAAGCTTGGTGGCTTGACTTCTATCTGCAAATTTGTGAGTATTTTTTTTTACTTTTCTTGAGTGCCAACATTGTTTCTCCCTTACAACAGTATATGGTTTTACTGTATGTCGAAAGTGAATATTTCAGCTTATATACAGTAGTAAGCAGGACTCTTCCGCTCCCCTCCAATCTACCTTTCATCACTCGTAGACAGTACCTACATTATGTTGACGTTGGGGGCCTGCTTAACTGAAGATAACCATACAACAGCAACTTTTTGTGACCTTTGAACTGTGCACACGAACTTGTCATGACCTTTGAACTGTGTACAACAGCTTTTGCCCATGCACAACTAGGATTTTGAATGTGTGGAAATTTATACACAACAACCATACGCTACGATATTATTTATAATACTATTAACTATATGATATTTTGGAAAAAAAAATTACAATATATATAGTGGAAAACATGCGGGAAAATGTTCCGGATAATGAAGAGATTTTTCTACTTCATGTTGGGTGACTACTAGGCTAGACCTGCAGTGGCAGTCACTAATGGCACCAAAAAAGGATGTGTTTTTTTCTGAAGTTGATGATTTTTTAAATACTGGAGCCATTTACTGGTGCAAGGCTTGCAATAAGCAGGTCCCTGCAAGTATGTGCTATCCATCGTTCACAATCGCAATGCCTGAAACACTGCCATGGGGCATAAAAAAGAGACAACAAAAAATTCACGGGAAGGGGATGGAGCAAAACCAACCCAGCCCAAGGAATGTGATCCAGGAGTAGCAGTGTAGGTTTATGAGGACAGACACTCGACAGTCTCAGTATGTACTCGGTGAAGGACTGGAGGGAGAGGCAGGGCAGCAGTAATGGGGGGAAAAGTGGGGATGTTGTCTGAGGCCCCGAGCTCAGGAGGGGCCCACCTGAGGAGCTGGTATTACCCCTGGCATTGGCTGGTTTGGGAAACAGGGGCCCATTTCAAGTGACTTGTCTGGGGCCCCAAAATTTATAGCTGCAGCCCCTGGGGAGAGGGAACTATAACTGAAACATACAAACACAGTACGTATAGGGACTCAGTAGGATAGATTCAACAGAGTTGTTCAAGTTGTGGAACATGTAGCCACCAGGGAGCACAACCTCAAGTCAGGAGGGGGTAAAATTCAAAATGACATCATTCAAGAAGTACTCTTTACAGAGCGAGTGGTGGACAGGTGGTGGATACAACACAATGGGCCATCCTCAAGAGGGATTATTAGGAGCACAAGTGAGGTAGAAGTCAGTGAGGACTCTGCAGAGAAGGCTAATTCCGAGTAATACAATAGTAGGGGATCAGGGCAGACTTGATGGATTTATAGTCCTTTTCTGTCCTCATTCTATCTACCAACAGTCCCTATTTTCCCAGGACAGTCCCTGTTTTAGGCAGCATGTCCCAGTGTCCCCATAAGTTTTGCAAAATGTCACTTTTGTCCTGGTTTTTGCTTACTTGTCCCAGTTTTGTCCCTTTTTTTTTTTGCTGACTTCTAATCTGTGAGACAGTTATTTCATCATCACTGTGGCACGGCTTGGGCTGGACAGCAGTTTGCAACTTCAACCCCTGCATCTGTGTTGCACTGCAAGCATGTCAGTGGGAGCACAGTAAAGCACGTTCCTTTCTGTTAAATTAGACTAGGTAGTAGTGCGAACAAGTGCATGTGGATGTCTGCCTGACAGCAGCCGAGAGAGACTCCAGACAGAGAAGAGACCAGCAGCAGTGAACTAAGGTACCTGAACCTGATCAGCTGTAGGAAAGTGTGTGAAAACAATCTGATGTGGCGGTGGGAGTCACTGAAGTGAAGTTTGTTCAGCAAATGAGGTGAGTGTAAGCAGGTTGGATGGGACTGTCAGGAGGAGCAATACATGCAGCTCGAATGTCTGAACACAATTTAACACAGGTTTGCGTCTAATGAATTTTCTGTACATCATGATTTGGAACTTGCTGCAGCAGAATGATGTATTGTTTTAATCCGGATGTTTGCTACTGGTGTTACTATGGGACGGCACGGCCAAAGCAAGCAGAAAATGTAATTGATTGTGTGCAGCGTTGTCTGCGGCAGTGCCCATAGGAGTCACACAGTGGGGGGGTCATGGTCAGGATGGATCGTCCCAGTTTTAGGCCTCAGAAAGTTGGTAACTTTAATCTATGTTTCTATGAGTCGTATGAAGAAAATATAAAAAAAGATCACTTGGCTCATTGAAACTGAACTACTATTTGTTATGTATGGAGTTTGAAAGCCCTCTAGTGGTGTGATTATGTCATGTGAGTTAGCGTAAAAGTGAAAGTACAAATGACGTCTGATAACTCTTGTCTGAATTCCTTTGTAAGTAAAAGGGAACAATAGTGTCTCTCGACAGCCAGCACACAACAAAACTGGCGACGAGGACGGCGAACCTCCACTAACACCACTGCTCAAGAGAAACCGAAGTAAAAGCTGTCTTTATTGTTTGTTTGAGACTGTTTCATGCAAACAGAGAAAGCAAAGCAAGCTCCAGTCGGGCCTCCATTTTGCGTGTGAGAATTCGGAAGGAGGAGAGAGAGTAGCAACCTTGTTTGTGAGTGAACTTTCCAGAAAAGACTGAGTTATCAGTAGAAATACTTAGTAGTCGAATTCAAAAAGCAAAATGGCCATGATAACAGGACCTATGAGACCCTTTGATGAAAATGTGGAGCAGTGGAGCTCGTATACTGAGCGTTTTGAGTGCGATGGAAGGAAAAACTTTCAATTTACTTCGCAGTTTGGTGTAGCCTGATAAACCTGGCAAGAAATGTTATGCAGAAATAGTGTGACTACTACAAGCACACTTCTCCCCAAAATCATTTATGATTGCAGAGAAGTTTCACTTTTATAACCAAGAAGAAGATCTCCCAATTTGTGGCGGTTTTGAAAAAAAGCTGGCTGAGCATCGTGCCTTTGGCAAAGAGCTAAATGGTACTCTGTGAGACAGGCCGCTGTGTGGGCTACACAGCGAAGCAATTCAGAAACATTTGTGACAGATGCTAGCCTCACACTACAAAATGCTATAGAAACTGCTGTTTCTATGGAATTGACCACAAAGGAAGTTTGGGAGTTAAGAGCATCTACTAAAGTGCATAAAATGAATGCAGAGAAAACAAAGTGGCAGGCAGTCAAAATTGCTACAGTACCTCTGTAGAAAGACTGGTCATTTTGAATGAGTGTTGGTGCAAAGACCTGATATGCCAGCACTGTAATAGAAGGGGGCACATTGCACGTGCTTGTAAAAATACGAAAGAGGCAGCATACACAAAAAATAAACCAGATACAAAAGACAAATCTGATAGAAAACAAGTGTTACGAAAAAAGAAACAAAATCTGCATTCTGTACAACAGGAGCATGACACGGAGAGTGAAAGCCAGTCCGAAGGCAAGGCATCAATATACATTCTGACTATGGCAGGCACTTCACAGGGCTACTGAATGACCCCATTACCGGAAAGGAAGTCACTGCAGATGGAAGTGGACACAGGAGCTGCTGTATCACTGGCGTCTGACACTGTATACAGAGAAAAACTGCAGCATCTGCCTCTGTGGCCAATGAAAGTCATTTTGAAGACCTACACAGGAGAACCTGTACAGATGATGGGCACCTTTGATGTCCACGTAGAACTTCATGGACAGTCTGCTAAACTGCCACTGTTTGTGGTAAAGAGCGACTGCCCAGCTTTACTTGGTTGGTCGTGGCTTAAGAAAATCTGACTAAACTGGCCTGAGATATATATGGTGACCAACAGAGAGGCAGGTCTGGCTGCCATACTGAAGAAACACGCTTCTCTCTTTGAAGAGGAGTTGGGAAGCATGAAGGGCATCACCGTCAAACAGACCATTAATCCTGACAGTAACCTGAAGTGTCTGAAGGCCAGAACAGTGACACATGCCCTCAGGCCAAAAGTAGAAGCTGACCTGGAGTGTCTGGTGAAGGTGGGAGCCATGGTGCCAGTCACCCTTAGTGAGTGGGTCACGCCTATTGTTCTAGTTCTGAAAAAGGATGGCTCAGTAAAGATTTGTGGGAATTTCAAGGTCCACAACAACCCGGTGCTGCTTGCAGAGCAATATCCGCTTCCTCACGTCAATTATATTTTTGCTTGTCTCGTGGCAGACAAACGTTCAGCAAGACAGACTTGAACCAGACTTATCTACAGATGCATGTCTATGAGGAGTCACAGGAACTGCTAACTATTGTGACACATAAAGGACTTTTCCAATACCGCCGTTTGCCTTTTGGAATAACATCAGCTCCAGACTTGTTCCAACGAGCTACAGACCAGATTTTTTTTGGACTTCCAGGAGTACAGTGCTACCTGGATGATATTCTAGTAGCGGGCAGAAATGAGGAAGAACACCTCAAGAACCTCGATACTGCTTTACAGAGACTGGAGCAGCATGGTCTTCAAGTCTGAAAAGACAAGTGTGCATTCTTTTAGCTCTCTGTCAAACATCTTGGACATGTGATTGACGCTACAGGCCTTCCTACAACTCCCTCCAAGATCAAGGCCATTGTGGAAGCTCCCACCCCTCAGAATGTAAGCCAGTTGCATTCTTTGCTGGGGTTGCTTAATTACTATGGACAATTTATTCCCCACCTGGCAACAATTTTGAAACCCGTGCATGCCCTTCTCTGCCAGAACAAAAATTGGAAATGCACAACAGATTGCAGTGCAGCATTTGATCCAGCTAACAAACTGTTATCAAATTCAAAGGTTCTGACACATTTTGATCCTGCATTGCCCATACAGTTGACCTGTGATGCATCTCCCTATGGTGTGGCAGCCGTGGTGTCTCACATCATTCCATCAGGAGAAGAGAGACCGATTTCATTTACATCAAGGACATTAAGCAAGGCTGAAAGTAACTATGCCCAAATAGAACATGAAGCACTGAGAATTTTCTTTGTCATCTGCAAGTTTCACCAATACTTGTTTGGGTGGAAATTGACACTTTAGACGCATCACCGTCCCTTGACTTCCATTTTTGGACCATAGGTATTCCATCATTTGCTGCGAGTACAATGCAAAGTTGGGCTCTGTTGCCGTCTGCCCACACCAATAACATCAAGTACCGGAAGTCAGCACTGCATGGTAACCCTGATGGACTTTCCAGATTGCCATTGCCAACTCACCATGTAGACAGTTCCCAAGGAGAAATTTTCTATTTTGAACAAGTGGAACACGTACCCATCATAGCAGCTCACATGAAAAAGTACATGAGGGTGGATCCACTACTGTCCAAGGTAATGGTCTTGGTGCTGCATGGCAAGTTTCTGAAGAACTTAAAAAGAGCCTTCCAAGTTGATGCCCTATGTTGCCAGAAAGACGGAATTGTCCATTCAGTCTGGTTGCTTGTTATGAGGAGTGCAAGTTATTATTCCACCACCGTAGCTAAAGCAGCTATTGCAACAGCTACGCTCAGGTCATTGTGGAATCGTGAGTATGAAGGAAATTGCTCATAGCTACTTCTAGTGGCCTGGCTTGGACCATGCTATTGAAGAAAAAGCTAAGTCTTGTCTTTCATGTCAGAATGTGAGGAATATGCCTCAGTTAGCACTTCTGCATCCCTGGGACTGGCCTGAACATCCTTTGCAGTGTATCCATGTTAATTTTGTTGGACCATTTGAAGGACATATATTCCTGGTAGTGGTTGATGCCCACTCAAAATGGCCCGAAGTCACTGTAATGACTTCTACCACAGCACAGAGCACAATTCAAAAAAACTCAGAGAAATATTTACTCATTGTGGCTTACTTGAACAGTGGGTGAGTGACAACGAACCACAATTTGTCTCCAAGGATTTTGCAACGTTTATGCAGTTGAATGGTGTTCATCATATCAAGTCAGCCCACATCATCCAGCTACTAATGGACTGGCTGAGAGACTTGTCCAGACACTGAAACAGGCTTTAAAATCAGTTGAGGGCAGGCTTGTCTCCAAAAATGCTTGGACACTTTCTTGTTGTCTTACAGAAATACAGCTCATGCTATAATGAAGATGTCTCTAGCATTCTTAATGATGGGACGACAACTGCGTACCAACAGGCACAAGTGAACAGATGAGAACCAAGGACTAAGAGTTGAACTTTTCAGCCTGGGCAGTCTGTGCTAGCCCATAATTTTGCAGCCAGAACAAAATGGATTCCGGCCACAGTGATTGCACAGACAGGACCTGTGCCATACTGTTAAGACCAAGAATGACCTTATCTGGTGGTGACATGTGGATCAGCTGTTATCAGGTGTTACCATGCCTCTGAACGTGTCACCTGCTGGACATTCTGAAGGTCTGGGCCCAGGTATGGTACCGGAAGGAATCCAGACTCCAAAGTTAGCCACGCCAGATTCTTCTCCACAAGTCAGTTCTACAGAAGGTACCATGCCCCCAGCTGTTGCTATGTCAGAAACTGTGCAGACATTACTGACTCCAGCGCCAGCTTCTGCGCCATCTTCTAGTGAAGGTGTCAAAGTTAATACACCTGAGATTCAACGACACTCTACCAGAGTGAGGAAACCACCTCACCATTTGAATTTATAGTTAGTGGCAAACCCAAAACTATTGAGGCAGAATAATCCCCAGGGTGAGCCGGGAATTGTGGCAGTCTACCCTCATTCCCTAGTTTAGAAATTGTTTTCTGATGGACATTGCAATTTTCTTGTTCATGAATGGGATGATTTCAGTAAGGAGGGGAGGGATATGTTCTGTATGGTGTTTGAGAGCCCTCTAGTGGTGTGATTATGTCATGTGATTGAGCATAAACGTGAAAGTAAAAATGGCGTCTGATAACAAGCCTCTTGTCTGAGCTCCATTGTAAGTAAAAGGGAAAAATAGTGTCTCTCAACAGCCAGCACACAACAATATTAAACACTGCAAGCAGCCAGGATCCCTGCTTTCTTCACACTTGTAGCCTACAATGTTCAACTGGATTAAACTTTACCCACCCCCACTGCCAGAAGCAGCCTTACTTTTGTTTCCTTGGTGGTTTCTGGTGAAATACAGGGGTCAGCACTTAGACACAAGAGCGCATCTGACTTTGGTCTGTCCCCCATTCCAACAGCTACAGTATGTTCCTGTGTGGATGTGTCCCCCTATGGGATTTCCACTCTGAACTATGGGACTTCATCAGCAATAATAAACCATTTGGGGCAGCATATGCACAGCTTCAGAATATGCTGGAACTGATGGGGTGGGGCTGCAAGATTTAAACAAATGTGGCACTTTTTGCTTTCCCAGGCAGTCAAAGGCCCTGGAATGTTGCCAGTGAACTGTAACCAATAAGGAGCTCAGGTTTGCACACTACTTATTTGCAACCCGGAGCATGGAACATTTGCCTGCTTTGCCAGTGAACTCACAAAGCGGAAGAGATCCTCTATAGAAGAAATGGAGAGCCTCTGATCTGGATTCTGTACCACAATCTTGGCAACTGCTACCTGGAGAAAGTGACTGCTGGAGTCAGTGACTACCAGTACGCCATTGGTCTGATATGCTGGTTCACATTTCATCTTTATACAAGACTGGATCACAGGGATAAACACTTACTTGCAGGATCATTCTGTTTAAAGCGTCAAGTTACAAACAACAGATAATTCAGCTTAATAGACATTGAACCATAAATAAAATACCAACACCAGCTGTATAAAATACAGGTATCAATAAATTAACATGTTCATTCATGTATCAGTAAACTGTCAACTGATCTATTAAAACTATAATAGAAATCCACTTTCCTTAATTTGCCTGGCAGTTTATTCCATGATGACGCAGCAGATACTGCAAATTACAATTGGCCATAGGATATTCTCTCTCTAGGGTTAACCAAACTCCTAAAACAATGCTTCTCAAATGGTGAGACGAGCTTCCCAAGGGAGGACCCAGCCTGTTCCAAGGGAGGCTGAAAATGGATTGTACTTAAATTCTGAGTTTTTGGATGTTTTTGTGTGAAGGGATGAGGTGACTTGAAAGAGGATAATTGCAGGTAAATGTATGTATTTATCTACAGTATATACAAATGGGTAACCAGGAAAGGCACACTGAGCCACGGCTCATTTCCAGGTATGACCTCAGGGATGGGGTACCATGTAGTGAATGCAGTTCACTGGTAACTGTAAAACAATCATGCAATGCAACATGAAGAATAGTGGAAACAAATAGGAACACTGCAGTTCAAACTAAGAAATAGTACAAAGAAGAACAATATGCAATTAACCAATCAGATGAGTGGCAGAACAGTGCAAAGTAACGCTTAGGAAAAAAAAAAAACAGGAAAAAAACACCCCTGAAATACCCTTGATAACTGAAATTACTACAGGAAATTAAGGAATGATTACAAAAGACTAATGAAGAAGGCCGAGGCAAATTATTATGAAGTTAAAATTCAAGTGAAATAGAACTCTGGAAAATCTGGTTAAAGAACAGGCCCCTACTGCCATGCCAGTGACCAGGGGTCAGCTGGGGAAGGAGAGGACTGAGCTTCCGGAGGACAGCTGTCCTCTCCTGGGGAGGGTGGCTTGGCAGTCCTGCCAAATGACTGCCCCAGGTGTAGGCCTGAGGGCAGAATGGGACAGGGATGCCAAGAAGGGAGGGTGCTGCGGGACTCTGCAGTGTGCGTGCACCTCAGTGCATGCATGCTGACGTGTCGCACCCTAGCAATGGTGGAGGGGAAGAAAATTGGAAAATTGTGTCGCCCAGCAGGATGACACTGGTCTTCTGCAGGCCCCAAACCTGGCCGGCTGGGTACCTCTGTGCCATCAAGATGAGTCCCGGTGGACAACGGGGTGACGGGGCTGGAGGGACCAGTGGAAGGGGCCAATCGACACACGGAGAAAAAAAAGTGTATATATATATATATATATATATATGAATATAAAAAAATGGGCCCCAAATTGTATTAACCAAGAAGATGCATTTTTGATTCAACCGAGTGATACTGTAAATAACTTTTATTAAAATATTTGACAAATTTACCACCTAAGAGTTTAGATAATTGTAAATCTGTTAATATGGATGGTTTTGTAATAGTAGATGACTGTGCTCTTGAAAATGTTCCCAGCTTGTTTATAACCATATATCTCTCTACTCTTTTTTGTGACTACCTAGGCCTGGTTCACTCCTGAAAAGGTCCCTCGGACCACTGTACTTACCCAGTCAACAAATAAATCAATAAAATATATAAACACATACCATGTTAAGTAGAAACCTTCCTCAATTCCATTCAGGTGGATAGTAAGCACAAGGGAGACATTGTAGAATTTGAAAAATTTGAAAGCGTGTAAGGCTAAGGGTTTGGATGGGGTTGAAGCCTGTTTGCTTAAAGACGCATCACAGGTAATAGCCTTTCCACTAACTAAAATTTTTACTTGGAGCATTCAGACTGGTTATTTCAGCTAATATTCTTCATGTGAAACTACCTCTGGCTGGAAGCTGCAATACTGAACATAGGATTTGCAGGAAAGCAAGTTGTGCTCACAACAGAGGGAGGTGAACCTTATAATTGTCTTTGGTTTGTAGCAGATATTCTGCAGGTGGAGGCTACTTCTAACTGAAAGGTGAAATAAGGAACTTAGAATTATCAGGAAAAGACAGTCTTTCAAAGCAACAGAGGAGGTGGATCTAGCTTTACGTTTGTTACAATTCTTAAGATTTTCAGTGCAGGAAGGTTTGAAGCACAGCTGACTTATTTTAGGGCTGACTGCTTTCAGAGCACAAACCACCAGGCTGTTTTGGAGCTGGGGAGGTTTACCTGTGTCTGACTTGGATGTCTGGATTTTTCTCTGTTTGATTAGCAGGGAATTTTCTCTGTCAAATTGTTGTGTAGGGCATCTTGCTGACAGGAAGGCACTCATTGCAGCGGTGGGTCAGAGCTTTTAGCTGATCTGTTTTGTGAGGGCACAGTTTAGGCCACCACCACTACCTCAGAGGTTACGAAGCAAGCACAGCAGTTGGACCACAGTGGGCTCAGGGAGGGTGAGGATGGTGGAACAGAGGCACACCCAGTCAGTTGTTCCACTCCACAATCCATACACCATTCTGGGGGAGTATAGCTCCCCTATGGATGCACCCGCAGAGGAGACTAAGGAGGCGGAGGACAACTGTCACAAGGGAGGCCCATAGGAAGGAGGCAGAGGACACCACAAGGAACGGAAGCAGCTCCTGGTGGGGGACTCAATTATTAGGGGGATAGAACTGGGGGGAGCAGGGAAAACTGAAGTAAGGTGCCTGCCTGGTGCCATGGCTTGGAGGGACAGGAAGCGCATCCTTAGGATCACGAGAACAGCTGCACGGGAGTCTGAGCTGGACGTCATTGTCCACCTAGGGACAAATGACTTGGCTTATCATGAGATTAGAGCAGTGCAGAAGGACTTTGTAGAATTGGGGAAGGGCCTAAGACAAGTAGCACACACAGTATCCTTCTCAGAGGTGCTGTCTATCAATGGCATGAGTGAGGCGAGGGTACTTTGCACCATGCAGTTTAAAGAATGGTTGAAAAAATGGTGTGGAGCACAGGGGTTTGGCTTCATTGGGGACTGGGGTTCCACCTGGAGGGACACCAGCCTATACTGGCAGGATGGTCTGCATCTGTCCAGGAAAGGAACAAGTCTTTTGAGCAATTGGTTTAAATGCTTCATTGGCAAGCTTTTAAACTAGTCAGAGGGGGCACTGATAAGCAGCAGGAAAATCCCAGCCTCTCCTACAAAACAGGGTACTAAATGAGAAAAAGACCGAGGTAGAAAGGTCAGTGGGGGATGCTGCAACAGAAGGTAAAGCCATCAAAAAATGGAGAGCAATGAGTACCAATGCCCGTAGTCTGAGTAACAAGCTTCCTGAATTAGTGGCCTTGATGGAGGACGAACATCTGGATATTGTGGCAGTCACAGAAACATGGTACACACAAAACCATGACTGGGACGTAAACATACCAGGATACACTATCTACAGGAGGAACAGGGAGGGTAAAAGAGGAGGAGGAGTAGCTCTTTACATAAGGGAAGGAATCAAAGCAACAGAACAAAAGGGAAAACAGGGAGGAGAAGAAGCACTGTGGGTAAATTTGGAGACCGGCAATGGCACCACAATCCGCACAGGGGTTGTATACAGACCCCCTTCTCAGGGGGAGGAAATGGACAAGGAGATGATAGAAAGTATACTTAGAATGGCAGAAAAAGGGGAGATATTGCTGATGGGTGATCTGAATATGCCAGATGTTAACTGGAGTGCAGCTGCAGCAGCCACTTCGAAGAGTGGGGTTATTCTAGATGCCCTACAGGGGGCATGCCTTAGACAACTAGTATTGGAGCCCACTCAAGACGGAGCAATCTTAGACCTGGTTCTCTCAAATGGAGATGAAGAGGATCACAGATGTAGAAGTGGGAAGCCATCTGGGAACTAGCGACCATCGAACAGTATGGTTCAAAAAAACACAGCAATAGAGTCAAGCCATACAAAGGCAAAGTACTGGACTTTAGGAGGGCTGACTTTGCCAAAAATAGGTGAGTGCCTAAGGAATGCACTAGCAAACAGGCAGGAAGGAGGGTGGAAGTACAATGGGGAATAATAAAACTGCCATCACAGAGGTAACAAGCCTTTATGTGAAGCAAATAAACAAAAGCGAAATGATGTAAGAAACCACTATGGTTCTCAAAGGAAGTGGCAGTGAAGGTTCAAGAGAAAAAGAAAGCATTCAGGAAGTACAAGGAATCACAGAAGGAGCAGGACAGAGAACTGTATCACAGTTAAAGCAAAGGAAGCTGGGAAGGCAGTCAGAACAGCAAAGGCCCAAACCGAGAAAAGATAGCCAACTCAGTTAAGAAGGGGATAAAACCTTTTATAGGTACATCAGGGAGCGAAGGAAGACCAAGGGAGGGATAGTGAGGCTTAATAAAGGGGAGGGTGGGCAGAGGTGACTGTGAAAGGCAGAGATACTAAACAAATATTTTGCTCCAGTATTTACAAAGGAAGGGGAGGTACCTAAAACAAACAGTAGAAACACTCTGGATACAGAAGTTGATACCAGCCATTTACAGAAGAAAGGGTTCTGAAAGAACTCTTAAAACTGAAGGTGGACAAAGCAATAGGGCCTGATGAGTTCATCCCAGAATTCTAAAAGAACTAAGGGTAGAACTAGTGACACCACTGACTACCCTCTTTACCAAATCATGGGAGGATGGGGTGGTACCCGAGGACTGGAGGAGGGCAGATGTGATTCCCTTCACAAAAGTGGGAGCAAGGCAGAAGCAGGAAACTACAGACTTGTTAGTTTAACCTCAGTGGTAGGGAAAATGATGGAATCACTTCTGAAGGAAAGAATTGTCGCATATCTAGAGGCTAGAGGGGCACAGGACCCAAGGCAGCATGGATTCACAGCAGGAAGGTCATGCCAGACAAATCTGATAGATTTCTTTGACTGGGTGACCAAAGTAGTAGATCAGGGAGGGGCTGTGGACATGGCCTACCTAGACTTTAGCAAGGCATTTGACACAGTCCCACACAAAAGATTAATATACAAGTTAGCCAGCCTGGGAGTGGGTCCCAAGATGACAGCCTGGGTAAAGAATTGGCTGGAGAATAGGACACAGAGAGTAATAGTAAATGGAGTCCACTCTGAAGAAAGGGGGTGTTACTAGTGGGGTATCGCAGGGTTCAGTATTAGGACCGGTCCTCTTCAATGTCTTTATAAGCGACATTGCAGAGGGACTGCAACAGAGTTGATGCACAATGTGGGGTGGAAAGGATGAGAAGGGACTTGGCAAGGTTAGAGGAATGGTCAAATGTATGGCAGCTTAGATTCAGTGCTAAGAAGTGCAAGGTAATGCACCTTGGAAACAAAAACCCAGAGGAATAGTACACAATGGGGGGTGAGATACTAACAACAACAAAAATGGAAAGGGACCTGGGGGTAGTTATATCAGATGACCTAAAGGTGGGCAAGCAATGTGAGAGGGCAGCAAGGAGGCTGGGGGGATACTGGGATACATAGGGAGAGGCATCACCAGTAGAAAACAGGAAGTTATTATCCCTCTGTACAGACAGCTGGTGAGACCCCATCTGGAGTACTGCGTGCAGTTCTGGAGACCCAGTCTCCGCAAAGACATAGACAGGATAGAAGCTGTCCGAGGAGGGCAACTAAAATGGTGCAGGGTCCACGGAAGACATATGAAGAGAGACTTAGGAGCTTAATATGTATAGCCTCGAGGAAAAGGAGGAGAGGGGACATGATAGAAACTTTCAAGTACCTCAAGAAATCAACAAAGTAGGGTAGCATCTTTCAAAAAAGAGGTGTGCAAGAACAAGGGGGCACAATTTGAAGATAGAGGGGTGGCTCAGAGGTAATTTAAGGAAGTATTTTTTCACAGAGAGGGTTGTGGATGCATGGAACGGCCTTCCGGAGGAGGTTGTGGAGTCAAAAACAGTGGTGGAATTCAAGCATGCATGGGACAGTCATAAGGCAATTCTAGGGGGAGGGGGTAGGAAGAAGTAGGCTGCTGGTTAACTAGGATCTGCAGCTTATCCATTAGGTAGGGAAATGGGCAGACTGGGTGGGCCAAGCGGCCCTCATCTGCCGTCAAATTCTATGTTTCTCCCAGCCCTGGAAAACAGCTAGGTTACACCTATATTTAAAGGAGGGTATAACAGCTCAGTTGGCAGTTACAGACCAATACCATCATTGTCCATTTTGTCCAAATTATTGGATAGAACAAACCAATTTGCCTTGACTGTCCGGTGCTCCTTGTCAGAGGGATCTTCCCAGATGCCTTGAAGGAGGCACTGATGAGACCCCTTCTGAAGAAACCATCTCTGTACCCTGACATCAAGGCAAATTACCGTCCTATCTCCAACCTTCCATTCTTGGGTAAGGTTATTGAGAAGACTGTGGTGCTTCAGCTTGTGAAGCACCTCATGGCCTTTGATCTATACAAGCCTCTCCAGTCTGGGTTTCGGGCGAGGCACAGTACAGAAACTGCGTTAGTTCGGGTGCACAATGACCTCAGGGTGAGAGATCAAGGGGAAG
Source organism: Neoceratodus forsteri (assembly GCA_016271365.2). NCBI lineage: Eukaryota > Metazoa > Chordata > Ceratodontiformes > Ceratodontidae > Neoceratodus > Neoceratodus forsteri. The sequence goes on from CM057456.1 coordinate 13,603,881, forward strand.
GGATAATTCTCATTCTCCTTGAGCTCTCCTCAGCCTTTGACACATGGACCACAGTGTGTTACTTGACTGCCTGAGGGAATTTTGTGGACTCGCTGCACAGTCATCTGCTGGTTTGAGTCCTTTCTCACAAACAGGAGGCAAAGAAACATAGAAACATAGAAGTTGATGGCAGATAAGGATGCAAGGCCCATCCAGTCTGCCCATTTCTTTTTCTACCTTATAAATGTGCCATTGGCCTTTGCTCTGTCAATGGCCTATCTATTCATACTCATCTGTATTGCTCCTTTATGCCCATCCCATGCCTGTTTGTAGCCCTGCACTGTATTCATATCCACCACTTCCTGAGGTGGGCTGTTCCATGCATCCATCACCCTTTCTGTGAAAAAGAACTTCCTCACATTACCCCTTAATCGGTCCCCCTCTAATCTCATGCTGTGTCCTCTTGTCCTGCCATTTTTCTTACATTGAAACATGTTATACTCTTTCACCTTGTTAATGCCCTTAAGGTGTTTGAATGTTTCGATCATATCACCTCTCTCCCTCCTTTGCGCTAGAGTATACATACTGAGCTCCGTTACTCTGCCCTCATATGTTTTCTGATGCAGTCCCTGCACCATTTTGGTTGCCCTTCTCTGGACTGCCTCAATTTGGTTAATGTCCTTTTGAAGGTGTGGCATCCAGTACTGCACACAGTACTCCAGATGGGACCTAACCAGTGTCTTGTAAAGAGGGATCATTACTTCCCTCTTCCGACTTGTGATACCCCTACTAATACACCCTAACATCCCTTTAGCCCTCCCTCTTCCGACTTGTGATACCCCTACTAATACACCCTAACATCCCTTTAGCCTTACCTGCTGCTTTAGTGGTCTGCTTGGATGATTTCAGGTCATCGGTGAGGATGATGCCCAAGTCTCTTTCTTCCCTTGTGACTGCCAGCAACTCCACTCCCAGCCTATAGGTGGCTTCAGGGTTTCTCTTCCCTATGTGCATGATCTTGCACTGTTTTGCATTAACCCCCAGTTGCCACTCTTCCGACCATTTTGCCAGTTTATCCAGCTCTCTTCTCATTCTGTCCACCCCACCCCATATGGATCATCTACTCTGTTGCAGATCTTGGTGTCATCTGCAAACAGACAAACCTTACCCTCCAGACCATCTACAATGTCACTGATGAAGATATTGAAGAGGACTGGCCCCAGGACTGATCCCTGAGGTACCCCACTTGTTACCTGCATCTCTTCTGACTGTATACCGTTTACCACCACTCTCTGTTTTCTGCCCATCAACCAGTTTGCTACCCAGTTGACCAACGTCTGACCCACCCCGAGCCTACCCAGCTTATTAATCAATTTTCTATGTGGAACAGTATCGAAAGCTTTACTGAAGTCAAGGTAGGCAACATCAACTGCTCCCCCTTGGTCCACTACTCTGGTTACCCAGTCAAAGAAATCTATGAGATTAGTTTGACAGGACCTTTCTTTTGTAAACCCGTGCTATCTTGGATCCTGTGCTCCTATGGATTCCAGGTGTTGCACTATCCTTTCCTTAAGGAATGCCTCCATAATCTTGCCCACTACTGAGGTAAGACTGACTGGTCTGTAGTTCCCTGCCTCCTGCCTGCTACCACTCTTGTGGAGTGGGATCACATGAGTCCTTCTCCAGTCTTCTGGGACCTCTCTTGTGCTCAGAGACTCACTAAACAGTTCTGATAATGGCTCTGTTAGTTCCACCCTTAGCTCCTTTAGTACCCTGGGATGTATGCCGTCAGGTCCCTTTGCCTTATCCACCCTGAGCTTATCGAGCTCTTGCAGGACCTTTTCTTTTGTGAAAAGACTAGTGCACACCTCCCTCCCTCCCCCCTGTGTCCATGGTGCTGAGCTGTGGGCCCTGCCCTACCTTTTCTTCAGTAAATACTGAGCAGAAGTATCTATTTAGGATAGATGCTTTTACATGGTCCTCCTCCTCACACGCCCCCTTATCTCCTTTATTTTATTTATTTTATTAGCTTTTGGTAACCAGGTAAGTGCGCTAGGCAACAAACCTGCCTATTTTCAGGCGCGACCCAGGAGAGTACAGGACATTGTTATACATATTACAGTAGTACATGATGATAATCAGGGCAAACATAAGACAGCAGGAGCAATTAACAACATACATAGGTGATTAGAGCAGCAAAATCAAAATACAGTGCATAATAAGTGACATATAGAACAAGAATAGGCTTGTGCCCGTGCCACAGGCCGGCAATAGGATGAAACAGATTACGAGCAATTGCAGTGTCCACGGGCATGCAGGTGAGAGAATAGCAAGCTTTTAAATTCCCGGTGAGAGGCAGAATTTTTAACCTGAAGGGGGAGTGAGTTCCAGAACTTAGGAGCAAAGTGAGAGAATGCCTGTTCACCCATTTTTGTAGCGCAAGGTCTGGTACAGAGCATAGGGACAGAGGAGGACCTGAGGGTTCGGGTATGGGAGGCAGGAGTCAGCAGGTTCGCCAGATAGTCAGGGCTGGGAGGTCTAGTCAGAGAGTCAATAAAGCATCCCAGGGAATAGGCCCGTAGATCCTTAGGTGATAGCCAGGTTAAACCAGAGTAGAGGAGGCAGTGATGAGTAAGGTGAGGGGCAGTTAAGGCGAATCTGCAAATGTTGTTATGGACGGTGTCCCATTTACTGAATATAGAAGAGTTGGCAGCATAGATAAGGGGAAGAGCATATTGGAGCTGGGGTAAGAGGATTCCCCTGGCTACTGCTAATCTGGCTGAAGGAGTGAGGGAGTGGTGCACACGATAGGCGCCACCAAATTTTGCACTGACAGCTCGGCAAACCGTGTTGACATGTAATGACAAGTCAAGGGAGGGATCAAGTGTGACCCTCAGGTATTTGAAGGACACCGTGTTGGTGATAGGGGAACTGTCAAGGCAGTGAACCAAGAGCCTGGGGGCAGTGGAGGGCAGTTTTTTTCAGGAACCGAACAGCATAGCTCGAGTTTTGTCCTGGTTAAGGTTTTGATGGTTGCACGAGAGCCAGCGTTGAAGGACTTGAAAGTCATTTGAGAGAGTGGAGTTGATGTCCTCTATCGATTTAGACCCAGAGTAGAGTACAAGATCATCAGCGTACATAAGGGTGCAGCTGTGTCGGGAAAGAGCAGGAATATCATTTAGGAAGAGGGAGAAAAGGAGAGGTCCAAGCGTGGACCCCCGTGGGACTCCACGTGAGATTTTTATGGGGGAGGAGAGGGTCTTGTGAAAAGCTACCGCCTGAGTGCGATTGTCCAGGTAGCTTCTTCAGCATGAGAGGGTGATGAACCATGTCAAAAGCTTTGGACAGGTCTATGAAGACAGCTCCGGTGAGAAGGCCATGGTCCATATTACATTTGATGTCGCTGGTAAGTTGTGTCAGAGCCGTAGTGGTGCTGTGACCCGGCCTAAATCCATGTTGGCAGGGGGTTTGGAGATTAAATTTGGCAAGGTGTTCAGCTAGCTGGCGGTGGACTATTTTCTCAAGAAGCTTACTGAGAGTGGGTAGAAGAGAGATGGGTCGGTAGTTGGTCATAAGTTTGACATCACCCTTTTTGTGAATAGGGATGGTTCTGGCCGTTCTCCAAGTAGATGGGACAGTGGAGGTGCGGATCGAGAGGTTGAAAAGCCTGGTGATAGGCTTGGCCAGCCATGGTGCAAACTGCTTGAGTATACCAGGATAGATGCCATCCATTCTAGCCCCTTGTGCGGGAGGGAGTTAAGTAGCTTACGTGCTTCTCGGTGTGTGTTGGAGCCAACACAAGGGTGGGTGGAGTATGGGATGAGGAAGGGGCATGAGGACAGTAATCTTGAGGCGTAGTCTGGTTGCACCAGGTAACATAGAGAAGAGGAATTGAGGCGTTGGCAATTGTACTCGGGTTGTTGCAGTGAAGCATGTGAATGTTCATGTCAGTTGGGGATTGCTGCTCATCACTGCCAAGAATTTCCTTTATTTGGGCCCAGTACTTTTTAGGGTTCTCGGATGAGGATTTTAGGAGGTTCCCGTAGCAGGTACTTTTGGCAAGGTGAATTTCTCTTTTGCATTTGTTCCGCGAGGCTCAATAGGCTTCATAGTCAGTGTGAAGATGGGATACTTTCCACACGGACCAAAGTTTGTCCCTGCTTTTGAGAAGTTGAAGCAGGGGGTGCGTTAGCCACTTGGTTACCTTCCCTACCACCCTGCGTGTGGTGACTGGGATATGTAGGTTTTGTAATGCTAGGAGGACGGAGTTGAAATAGTCAGTTGCGTAGTTAATGTCCTCAGTTAGGTAGAGAGGAGACCAGTCGACCAGTCTGAGATAATTTATGAAAGCATAAGCATTTAGATGGGAGAGGTTAGGAAATGTGACTATTTTAGACGGGAAAGATGGGGTGACGGTGTCCCAGACACAGTAAACAGGATAGTAATCACTAATGGTGTCAGGAAGCACTCCGACAGAAGTGATGTATTCCATTCTGTTTGTGAGTATCCAGTCGAGCAGGGTGGCACAGACACCGCCCCGCGAGACCCTAGTGGGTTCCTGGATGAGCTGGTATAGGTTTGCCTTACTAACCATGGAGGATAGGCTGGCTGAGCTGTTCTCAGACCAGTGAAGGTTAAGGTCCCAAGGCAGATAATGTCATTTTTGCCAGTTACTGTTAGTAGGTTCTCCAAGAATTCAAAAGACCTTGTTTGGCATTTTTGGACGGACATAGATACAGAAAATATGGAGTTTTTTAACTCCCACCAGAAGAAGGAGGGAATGAAGGATTTCGCAATTAGGTGGAGTGGGGTCCTTCAGGAGGGTGATGTTCAGGTGCGTTTTATAGTAGAGAGCAAGGCCACCCCCCCCTTTTGGCCCCAGGTTGGTCCACACGTAGCATACTGTATCCTGGAAAGGAGAACTGAGAGTCGGTGACAGTGGGCTTTAGCCAGGTTTCGGTGAAGGCTAGGATGTCCAGGCCGTTCGCACTCACCCAGACCTGCAGGTCAGGGAGGTTGGCTAGAAGGCTCCTGGTGTTAATGTGAGCAATAGTTACTCCGTTGGATTTTGGTAGGGAGGTAACTGGGGGTGGCAGAGATTGGATGGGAACATGAGGCGGACCTGGATTGGCCTTGATATCCCCAGCTAGCGTAAGTGATAGGAGAAAAATCCAAATCGATATAAAGAAGCAGAACCGAACTGAAATTCTGATGGAGAGCTTCAATTTAAGATGAAGGTATCTGGCTAGAGGCCACATCCGCTTGCTGATGAGAGTAGTTGGGGGAAGAGGTGGGGGAGTGGCAGTAGCTAGAAGGTTGGAGAAGTAAAAGTCGGCATATGAGTGAGCATTGGTAGTTGAGGTTGGAGTGTTAAGGCATGAAAGCTCAGAGAGAATAACAAGACAAAGTGTCCCCATTAGGAGAGCCAGCAGGGGTGGGGGAGCCATTCTATAAGTAGATAAATGGAGAGGGATTGAGAGGACAGAGCAACTGGCAATGTTGCGAAGAGCAGAAGTAGTTTATTAAGCACCAGCTGAAATTACCAACCTCAAATGGCAGGTTATAAGATTACTTTCTTTGGAGAGAGAGCAAGTATGCTCAGTCAGATCAGGCTCCCTCTAGTGTCCAACGAATATAAGGAGCTAATGGAAAAGTAGGCTGATAGGAAAAAACGCGAGAGCGTCAAGATAGCGCGAGGTTTGGCAGTATAAATGTAACACCAGCCAAGGGTGGGAGGTATTAGGCGGGCAGAGCCAAACACAGAGCTGCTCCTTTTGTACAGGAGCCAGGTCGTTGGGCTACCTTGATGGGTCGTGGCAGGATCCAGTGGCTGTAGGTAGAAGAGCCTCGAGGGCAGGAAACTAAGGCCCTCTCTTCTGCTGGGCCGGGCTCCTTTGGGCGTATCGGGCTGCGAGCCCCTAAGCTTGGTAGGCCCTCGCAACCTCCTGGAGCGCGAAGCTCTGTTCGGGGGGTTGGGGAGAGCCCCGGTGCTGCACCTCTGCTTGCTGTGGACTGCCTGAGGAGTGAAAGGTAGGCAGTTGAAATACATTTGCAAGCAGATCAGTGCAGGTGTTTAAGTATTTTTTTTTTTTTTTTGATCTTAGCAATACCCCTTCTGGATTTTCTCCTTTCATTAATGTATCTATAGAAAGTATTGTCATCTTCTCTTACTGTTTGAAGGGTAGCGATGGGTGGGGATGTAAGTTTGTCATGGCAGTCATACACGTCATTGATTCCATGACGTTTGATCTTTATTCAGGACTTCCATGACTTTCACTAGTGTCATCAGAATGTAGCAATGATGACAGTGCCACAACATTTACTACTGTTTACTAATGATTTCATGAACAAACTATGAATCATTATAACCTCATCCATGACAAACTTACATCCCTAGTGATGGGGAATTTCTCCTCCTCCCCTAGCCTCCTATCTTTTGGAGTACCTCAGGGTTTGGTCTTGTCACCAATGTTGTTCGCCGTGTACATGCTGCCCCTGGGAAGGCTCATTAGGAAGTGCAGCTTGGGTTTTCATTGCTATGCTGATGATACCCAGCTGTATCTTTCCTTTGCACCTGGGACATCCAACACAGTGGACGTGCTTAACAACTGCCTTGCCGAAATCAATGACTGGATGGCCTCCAGCAGGTTGCGACTGAACCCCCAATAAGACAGAGTTACTGGTAGTGGAGTCAAACAGAGGGCATGATAGGATGGCCTCGTTAGCAGAGATAGGACTTGTCTTGGGATCTGTGCCTTTGAAGGCCTCCTCTAGGGTGCATAACCTGGGCGTTATTCTGGATGGTGGACTGACACTTGAGGCTCAGGTATTGGTCGTACCAGTTTTTACCATCTGAGGAATATCGCAAGGATTAAGCCCCTAGTTCCGTCACTGGACCTCCCTACCTTAATGCATGCCTCTGTGACATTGAGGCTTGATTACTGTAATGCGCTGTACCTCAGGGTCTCGGGAGGTACCCTCCGCCAGCTTCAGCTAGTGAAAATGCAGCCACCAGGTTGCTGACAGGGCAGCCTAAGTATTGCCACGTCACCCCGGTGCTACGTGAACTGCACTGGCCGCCAGTCAGGTGGTGGGCTCTCTTCAAGATGTGCTTGCTCACCTTTAAGGCCCTACATTGCCTAGGCCCCAGTTACCTGGCAGACCTTCTCACACCTGCTACCTCAGTTGGCTCCCTCCGTTCCTCCATGAGGGGCCTCCTTGTGATTCCCAGGATGAGGTTAAAAACAGCTGGTGACAGAGCCTTTAGTGTCACCGGCCATGTCCTGTGGAATTTGCTTCCTTCATCTTTAAGGGAGGCCCCCTCAGTGGAGGTATTCAAGGCACACCTAAAGGCCTTCCTGTTTGTGCAGGCTTTTCCTGACCCTGTTGTGTAAATATCGCTCTGTTCTGACTTTTTATATTGCTTGTCCCTGATTCCTTTATTTCTTTATTTATTTACTGAATCTTTACTTATTACTATAGTTTTTATTATTACTGTTATTTATTGATCTGTTTCCTTTGTTGGTTTGTTTTTATGTACGGCACCCAGAGCCTCCGGGATTGGGCGTCTTAAAAAAAAATTGGCCTTACCTTGCCATACACAGCTATGCAATTATTTAACAACTTGTGATCTTTTCCCTAGACGTTGGGCTTCAGACCACAACACTGTACTCCCCACAACATTTTTTGATATTTATTTATAAACTGAATGCCAAAAATCATGAAATCTGATTGGAGGAGAACCACTGATTTATCCCGCACAAACCACAGTTTGGCACTTCTTTTGGCAGCCCAAGCAAACTACCATTTTAAATCTATGGTCTTTATGCTAGAGTGTCAGAAAACAACGCTTAGCCAAGCAAACGCAGCTGTAAGACTCAGGTCTTTGGGCTTGCAACCCCAGTAGTTAGATAGATAAGGAAGGAAGGAAGACTTTGAAAACACTGGGGTCGGTTATTGTCTGAGAACTTCAAGGCCTAGGCAGGAGTCACAGCAAAATATCCCTGGGCCCTGTTCAGATCTGAAATAGGGGCCCCTTGTCAGTTGACTTTGCTGTGATTCAACTTCTACCCATCAAGCGTGTCAGCCATCCTATTGTGGCCATCAGAAGATGTGGTCCGGAACCAGCAACTGAGTGAGTTACCCACAGATAAAGGCCTCTGGGGGCTAAAGTCAGGCACATTCACCATGGTGATCGGTACTTGTTAATGTGAGCTTGGCTCTGGGTACAGCCTACTTATCTGCATAATTTCCAACTGACTTCCTATTTTACCTTCTGCTCCCATGTCCTTTCCTACCCTTCCCGTTTTTAAATAAATTATTAGTTATTTGTAATATTCTTGTCTGGTGATTATGTATATTCTGTAGGAGGTATATAGGTAATGGATACAGGAACAGTATAACAGTTGGGAACAGGGGTTACTATTTTCTTGGGGAACAGTCCAGAGAATAACATCAGGTTCCTTAATACTACCCCAGATGTAGGCCTAGTGCATTTATTAACATCAACCAACTGTAATCCCAGTAACTTCACACCAATAACCCAAGCCGGTCCCCTGGAGACGTGCATCCGTACACCGAAGGCCTGGACGGCAACTAAAGATGTATGGGAGGGGCATCTGAATTAGAAATTTGCTGAGGTTTGGCAGTCAGATGATCAATTACCGCCCCCCCAGCCACTATTTAAATCGGCTAAATTCACTCGACAGGGCTCTAGCCAGTTTCTTTTCTGGTTGCAGTAGCCGTACAAGCGTGTTTGTTCCTGCTTGGTGTCTCTTTTTGGTTTTAGGTTCTTACCTTGCCCTTCCATCTCACCTTCTGCAGTCTCAGCTTGTCTGGGCTTTCTTTGGTGCCTGCCACCAGCTGCTGTTTGGCATGTATTTTGTCTTCCCCCCTCCCTCGCTGTAGCAACTTGCATCCTGCTTTCACTAGGGCAGCCACTCATGCTGCTTCCATGTCCTCAGCTGACTCCTGTGTTTCCCTTCAGTTTTGTTTTTTGTAGTGACTGATATCTGTGTACTACCTTAGTCCTTCATTTGTATTTTGCGCATGCTTTTCAGTCTGTTTACCTGCTGTTTGTACCAAGCAACTTGCTAACTTTTACTTCAGATCTGTCGTTTCATTACTTTCACTTGGCTCAGGCAGACAGCCGCAACCACCTGTACTTAGTCTTCACTTTTCAAACAAAAATTAGTATAGGAAATAGCCCTTGGTTTTAAAAAGCACTTACATTGTAAACATCAGCACAGTTAACACTATTTGTTTTTAGTTTATATGCCTCCCAAATCGCCAAACACATTCATGCATGAGTTTGGTGTCATGCAGTGCCATTCCTTACGTCAGGGACACCTAGGAAGAAGCAGACTGTGCATTTCAGCTGGGACGACCAAAAGCCTTTTTGTTAAAAAATACACACTAAATAAGCCACCAATGCTTTTAAAACAGAACCAGAGCAAATTGCTGAATACAGCTTTGTTCATAGGTATAGCTATGGCAGGGGCACTAAAAATGGCTTAAAAAGCTGACAATGTCCCTTTAAGCACTTGAATATCTGTGCTGAAGCTGACTGTCAGAAAACGTCTTGCTGCCACGGAGACTGAAACAACAGGTGTAGGCAAAGGTCCAAATTGGCCCATTCACCTAAATGGAGTACTGACTAAAATTCTTGTTTTTTAAGGGGTTGGTATGTTTTCGTTATATACATACACTCATTCAGAATGGATTTTGATGGAAACGTCTGAGGAGTTTGAATGGCCCTGCTAATTATCAACTTGAATATGCTTCTGAGGGAGTTGGGGACAGTGATCCCTTACTTGATAATCTGCCACTCTTACATGCTCATATGCAAAGCCTACAAAAAAAAATGGCTAACATTTCTGAAACCATGCTGATAAAACAGGTGAAGTACAGTTACCTTCAAACAGACAAAAATCATTGCTGCCTAAGTAAAACAAATTGCCATGTATTAGAAACTATTTTGTGATGCAGTGACAAGCTATCGGTATGATGTAACACTTTTATCATGTTACTTAAAAATGTTGTGTACTTACAGTGCTGATTGAGAACAATTATTTTAACAAAATAAACAGTTGTAACTAGAATTTGATTAGGCACACACCCTTTGCATTACCTGCTTAATTTTTTCTTGCACCAAAGTAAGTAGTTGTTAAACAGGTTTCATTATTTTACATCTAGAAACTGGCAAAATATGTTGTTTCTGAATTTATTAAATACTGACTACAAAGTACTAAATAAAATCTAGCTAGCACTGCATGAGGTAGGTGTCTTTACGTTTCGGCAGATATGCTACATAATGATTAATTTGCAATTCATTTAAAAAAAAAACACAACTCTTTCGTTATACTGAAAGCATATATGATTGGCCTTGGGCCCCACATTCAAAAGTCCCAGGCTGCATCGCACAAGTGCTTGTGGCAAGCAACTGAGATGCGCCGGCACAAAATAATGGTATATTCAAAAGTTGCACCATGGGGTGCGATCACGCATGTACGGCTGAATATCCTGAACATGCGCGGTCGCGCAGTGGAAGATATGCAGTGCAGCAGGTGACCTGAACCCCACACGGAGCACAGGGAAATGTGCGATAGGCAGCCACATGCACAGTGCACAAAATTGCAATATTCAGCCTGGATATGCAAATGGCCTCACTGCACAGTCAGTGCCCAAACAGCACATTTGCATCTCATTACTGGAATGTATTCAGGACATTTGCATACCCAAGGCATATCCAGTTCCAGCTTTGCAGGGCTGCCCCACCACTCCACAAGGGTGAACAGGAGGTACTGTAGCTTAGCAGGCAGGTGTGCTGCAATATGTGCGTATGTGGGTGGGTGGGCTGCAGTGCCCTGCTCATAGTGCTCTTACCCATGGCCATGTACAGGGTCAGACTGGGGTATAGGGGATCCACCTGGTCAAGCAACAGGGGAGGGCACTGGGTGACACACACTGAGCGGTATAACATAGGAATGTGATACACTAGCTACGTTTGCAGCCTACAGTCACCTGCTGTGCCCCACCACACACCCCACACACATGATAGAAACATGGCGATGCATGTAAGGAATGTCAGTGTTCAGAAGTTGACCAGGTACCTGAGTGTATGAGTCCCACCCAGACCTCTTCAGGTAATCCAGTGGGCCAGTCTGACACTGGCCATGTACGTGCCCATTGTTGCTGCAGGCCCAACACTGGAGGGGTCGGGTGTCCATGAGGCATGCCCATGTCACCCTAAGGCTGCAGGTTGTGCCACTCCTGCCCCACACTGCCCACTGTTGTGCAATGTCCCCCACAGGAACACCACACAGACCCACCGCAGTGCCCCTGTGGCGGTGTCACACCGCAATGACGGGCATTGGTGTCATGTCTCTGGCTCCCTGTTGCGTGGGCCTGGCACAGGCACGCTGTGTGCACCTATGGTGTACCACACTGGGTGTGTCCCACAGACTAGTCTCTGGCCCGTGCCATCCTGCCACTAGTACCACCATGCTATGTGGGCACCGTTGCCCCAGACATCACCCTGGATGCATGCCACCACCGGGTGGCACCCTGCAGGCCTAATGGGTGTAGGCCATGACCCCTCCTACATGTGCTGCGGTGTGGCCATCTGCTCCACCGGTGTGCTGGGGGGCACCCGACAGCACTGGCATGTGGCTGCTGGGTGTCCACGTCCAGGGTGCAGTGTGGGGGTGCCTCTCTGGGTGGTGCCGGTAGTGTCCCGGCAGCTGTGGCTTTGGGTACTTCCGTCCTGGCTGGACTGCTGTGTGTGGGTGCCTGGGGCACATCCTGGTGTACCTCCAAGGGCTGTCTCAGGATGGCCTGCCTGCAGTTCTGTGGCCTGCCTACGGGTGTCTGGCCAATTTAGGCCATCCTTTTGTCTGCCTAACTTTGCACGGCACATTTCTGAGATGTGTGGCAGCTGCGCCACACATTTTGGCTGACTATACAGCGGTATATTCATGTACATGCCCCCTTTTTTGCACCACATACATTAGTTCTGTGCAATCGTGCATTCGGAAATGCTCAACGCATCTCTCCCTTTCGAATATTGCGTTTCCGCACATTTTCTGAGATGCGCAGCACATTTCTATTTTAGGCCGCGCATCTCCTTTGAAAATGTAGGCCAATATATTTATCTAACAATTGATGTGATCAGTACGTGCTACAAACAATAACATATTTATTAGGGAGCACTGGGGATGTATAGTGAACCCCTGCAATTTCCCTGCAATTTCTGCAAAAAGGGACCACATTTTTGGGTAACATTTTCTAGTGACTCTGCTCATGATTAAATGTTACTATAATAAACTCTACTAAAAGAGTTTCCCCTAGAATTCCTCTACAATGCTACTCTTTAAAGGGCAAGTTCCTAGTGTTTAAAAAATTCTGCTCCCAAAACATATAACGAGGCTTGCCTGGCCCCAAGTGTAATCCAGTGTAAATTTTAATTTACTGCTGTAAGTATTTTGGGGGGGAAGGGGTTTTATTTTGGCTCTGTGGAGCGAAGAGCCCAGTCCCTTCTACTTCCTTATTCAGAGCCTCCCCCAACTAGTATATCGCTTTTGTGATGTCAGTTCAGGAGAGTGCAAGGGAATGCTCCATAGAGTACAATAGGGAGTTTAAGTGCTGTTTAGTGTACTTTAGAGTTCTGATTTTGACAAATCAAGGCTACTGCTCAACTAACAAAGTCCTTGTGGATATGTACGTAGGCAGAAACAAGGTTGCAGTCTCTGTGCTGCTTGTACAGGGGTACTGGCAACTCACAATGCGTGAATACCATTGCTTTTTCATTTAGTAAAGAATGTGCTCAGCAGTTAAAAAGAACTACCATCAAGCCTCTTGCATTTTGAACTTTGACTAGTCCACTAAAGCTGTCAGACACAGCAAGCAAACAGATCATCACTGAACATTTGAGGGGGGGAGGGCTCCTCAGTATTTCCAGGAAACAAATAGCTAAGCAGCAGACTACCCTGACAATGAATTCTGTGGCATGCCACTGTAATACCTTTGGTTTGCCAATGCAATACAGCTGCAGTGCTAATGTACGACCATTAGGGTTTATGGTATCACTGTGGATTTGTTCCAGTTCCACTGTGATACTACTGCACTACTCTTCTACTAGTGCACCAAGAAAAATCAAAATGTGAACTACCATTGTAATACCACGCTACCAGCACACCGAGAACAATCGAAATGTAAACTACCATTGTAATACCACTCTACCAGCGCACCGAGAACAATCGAAATGTAAACTACCATTGTAATACCACTCTACCAGCGCACCAAGAAAAATTGAAATGTAAATACCACTCTACCAGCACACCAAGAAAAATTGAAATGTAAACTACCATTGTAATACCACTCTACCAGCGCACCAAGAAAAATCGAAATGTAAACTACCATTGTAATACCACTCTACCAGCGCAGCAAGAAAAATTGAAATGTAAATACCACTCTACCAGCACACCAAGAAAAATTGAAATGTAAACTACCATTGTAATACCACTCTACCAGCGCACCAAGAAAAATTGAAATGTGAGCTACCATTGTAATGCCACTCTACCAGCGCACCAAGAAAACTTGAAATGTGAGCTACCATTGTAATACCAGGGTACCAATGGGTAGCTTCCACTGCACATTTTGTAGCCCTCCACTATGTTGTCATTGCAGTGCCATTGTGTTGCCATTGTGATGCATTTGGTAAAGGTACCACTATTCCTGCCTTCAGCCACTGCTTTTATGACAGGTGTCTCCTTGCTTCAGCCACCACCTGCTACTTCTGCAGTCTTATTGCTACTAAGCCCTTTCAGGTGCCACAGAGACTCCTGCCTTACTAACAAGTCAAGCAGCCTCCTCAGAGTCTGTTACATCCCTGACCTCCATTCCTGACTTCTGGCACCCGTTCTACCCACTGGTTGTGGCCCCTCCATCCAGTGATGCATTATCCCACCTTTGGCTGTGGTCCCTCCACCCAGTGCTGTCATTATTTAACCTCTGGCTTTGCCCCCTCCCCCCGCCCAGTGCTGTCATCATCCAACCTCGGTCTGAGGGCTCTCTACCCAGTGCGTTACCATCCTGACCTCTGGCTGTGGTCCCTCAACCCAGTGCCGTTATCGTACTGACCTCTAGCTGTGGCCCCTTCACTCTGTGCTGTCACCTGTCCTAACCTTTGGCTATGGACCCTCGATCTAGTGCCATCACTCATCCTGACCTCTTGCTGCGGGCCCTCCAACCAGTGATGTCACCATCCTCCTAACCTCTGACTGTGGCACTCCACCCAGTGCTGTCCTCCAGCAAAGGAACCATTTAGCTCTGAACAATCTGGTGCACTCCTTCACATTCTAATGCAAGTCAGCTACCAGTATACCACTGGTCCTGCTCAAAGCAACAGCAGCAAGATTTTTCTTGCTACCTTGATTGCCTCCTGCTGTACTTCCACTCTCACCACCAAAAAGTCCTAACCAGAACCACAGGTACTCCTGCTTTTAATACTGCTTCTGGATTCTTCCTCTGCTTCTGACTAGAAGTGACCCCTCCACCACTGCCATCATCCATCCTGACCTCTGGCCCCTCTACCCAGTGCCGCTACTCCTACTGACCTCTGGCTGTGGCCCCTCTACCCAGTGCCGTCACCCATCCTGAGTTCTGACTGTGGTCCCTCTGCTCTGTGCCTTCACTCTCCTGGCCTCTGGCTGTGGCCGCTCCACCCAGTGCTGTCTCTGTCCTCCTAAACTCTGGCAGCAGCCCCTCCACCAAGTGCTATCACCCATACCTTCCGGCATGTAAGATCAAGAATGGCAGACTCCTCTGTCTTAAGCCTCACCCAGAATGCATAACTATCTACTGCACAGCTCCAGATAAGCTGATTGCACTTGTGACCACATCCATCAATGCAGTTCACTCTCTAGCTGTGTTTCTGCTGCCTCCCAAGGGCATTCCCTCCTTGCTGTTTTCTGCTTCTGAATTGCGTCCTCATGACCTGCATGGCTGCTTTGCTCAAACCAGCATTTTGGAGAATGATCACCCATAGCGGGCTCCTCAGAAATTACAAACCATTGGTGCTCAAGAACTAGAGGAGTCAGCATTGTTTGGTACATACCTTGACTGTCACCATTTTGGCACCAAATCATTCTTTGATGTCTGTTGCCTAATACCCTGAACCTCTTTAATGCACCTCCTTCTGCTCAGACTCTAGTCACTGCCATACCTCTGCAAACGCTAACCAGACCAATCAAACATTAGAAGCACACTATAGGCAAAACCTAAATCTAACCACTGATGCAAGATGCATGATGGGCTCCGGAACAATACTCCCCTTCATTAACTATGGTCTCCCCATATATGGAGCAGCCTGTGAGACTGTCCTAAACAGGATTCGTCTAGTCCTCAACAAAGCATGCCGCTTTGTTTGCGAGGCGCTTTGACTAACTCACACCTGCTCTCTGTACTCTCAAACTGGATGGTTCCACCTTCAAGAAAGACTGAAATATCAGACTTGCCTTTTGGCAAGAAAAGCCCTGCAGGGCCTCACCTCAGTTGCTATCAGTGACCTACTCTGCCCTATCAAAAATAACGACTCAACTAGGAGCATGTCAAGACATGCACGTGAAGTCCCTTATTGTAAAACCAGTCTAGGGGAGTGCTCGTTTGCTGCCCGAGCTGCTTGTTGCATGAATGACCTCCCAGAACCCATACTGGGCCTACCCAAGATTTCCCAGTTTAAGACTGCTCTAAAAAAAGAGCTCGAAATGAGAGCCTCCTGCTGTTGTTACACATGATAAAGTTCCCCTTGATTAATATGTTTACACACTATTGCACGCAGCCCGTTTTACTACGCTATCACTTCTTGACTGTAACCCACAAAACTGAAAATGTCTTAGAGCCTACTGTGCTGCCTAATCTTGCTCTTCATCTGTATGTTCATTACTGATTCCATTCCTCTTATCCTAGTTGCTCCATTGTCTGACTCAGACCAGGCTCTACACAGGCTAGCACTGTAGTTGTCCATTTCCTTAAAAATGTACAGCTGACCTGGCTTTACTCTAACTGCTATATTGTCTGAACCATATCAGGCTATATTTGGGCTACTACTATTAATGTCTTTTTCTTTATGTTTGTACAGTTGACAAGGCCCTCCCTGAGCTAGATAATGTACTCTAAATGTAATGTAATCTCCATTAACATGGAACCTTTGGAAAAGAGCACTTGTGCTCAAAGGTGTTAATTCCGAAATTCTAATAAATAAATAAAAATGCTCAGTTTGGTTCGGGCATTCATTAGTCCCATTAACCATATGGCTCTGCTTCCACTTCCATCCAGAACTAAGGCCAAGCTTTCCTCTGGGCCTGCTGGCTATATCTGACCTTTGTAAGCACTATTTCACATTCCACGACCATTGACCCACTCTCTACAGTTGAGTACACCCATCAACTATGATCAAGCAGCACAAAAATGGAAACGCTGCACTCATGGAGCTCAACAGAAAATAACAAAACTACGCTGTTGTAGCCATAAAATTTATTGTTACAAGTAATACAAGAATCACCAGCTAAGTCCTAATGCCCCGGCACTTCAATCCACTCAGGGCCTTCGTCAGGGGGTGGGTCTGATCAAGCAGCAATCTTCTGTCAGTCAGGCTTGCTGCTCTGCCCAAAGACACAGTATGCTTTCACTCCTATGACTTCGTACTGCTGGTAAAGTCCAGTACCAACAATTTCAACCCTCTATCAGTCAAGATTCCTCCGTTCTCCTCTCAAGGATGCCGTATGCCAACAGCAGGTATCTGTCCTCCATTTGTCTCTCCTCCCCTGCACGCTGCTTATCAAGGACACAGTACCCTTTCACTTCCTATGGCTTTGTACTACTGGCAGCAACCACCACCAAAAACAGACTTCAACCTTAAATCGGTCGGGCTTCCTCCCCTTTGCCTGAATATGCTTTCACCTCCACTGACTCTGCACTGCGGGTAACACCCCCAAAAGAACCAAGCAGTAGCCTTCCATTGACTGGGCTGTCACTCACTCGCTGCCCTCCAAAAGCACAGTATGCTTTCACCCTCTATGGTTTCGTACTGCAGGTACACACCTGACAGCAACAATAGGCATTTGTTTTCCATCCATCAAGCATCCACTATGCTCTGCCAATCAAAGACCAAAACACTTTTGCCTCATATGGCTTCGCACCATGGAAAATGCCCATCAGCAACAGACAGCAGCCCTTCCTTAGTCAGGCCTTCCCTGCTCTCACCTCAAAGACTCACTGCAGTTTGCCTCCTATAGCTTAATTCTGCCAGTGCCATCGGCATAACACAGGCATCAGCTTCTGTTAGTGGTTTGTGCCTGCTATCTGCCAAGAGTACAGTATGCTTTTGCCAATGGCTTCATACTGCAGGTACATACCCATTAACATTAACAAACATCTGTCCAGCTGTCAAACCTCAACTAGGCTCTGCCCATTAAGGACCCAGTACATTTTTGCCTCCTAGGATTTACCCCCATCCTCCCTCAGTTGAGTTTCGTCCATTCTTGCCTCGGAGACTTACTATACTGTTACCTCCTATGGCTTCATACTGCTGATAATACCACCACCCACAAGATACAGGCATCGGCCTTCCATCAGCCAGGCTGTCACCTGCTCTCTGCCTCCAAGAACGCAGTATATTTTCTTCTCTTATGGCATTGTACTGCAGGCAACGCCCACCGACAACAATATTTATTTATTTATTTAGTTTTTGTTGACCGGGTAAGGTGCTCTAGCCATAGCAATGACTATTTTCAGGAATGACCCGGGAGGTTACAGAAAAAACACATCAATAAACAATGACATTACAATCATTAAACAATACATGATTTGACAATGGGAATACTATGCAGGTAGGAGAAAAACAATAGGTAAGGTTTGATACAATTACAATGTCAAAAACGAGAGATTTAAGAAAGCAACACAATATAAAAGCAGTACAGGCAACATTCAGTGATTAATTGGGTAGGATTATACAGTGATGACTGTTACATTAAAATATTCATATAAGATATGTATACGAGAGTTAGGAATTTATAGGAGTAGGGAAGCAAAATAAAGAAGGGATGGGTAGAAAGGAAAATTGTGGCAAGGTAAGAGAGGTGGACCAAAGGACACAAAGGTAGGCAAATAAGGTGACAGGAAGAAAGTGCCAAGCATATATGTTGGGGACAAATTCTGAAAGGTGGTTGGGGGTAACGAGGTCAGAGATATAAGGGCTAGGGAGGTTTGAAACAGGAGCAGGTGCAGGAGTCGGCAAGATGGACACGTATCAGTTTTTTGAAGGAGGCATGGGATGATGCTTGGCATATAGTTAGACGGAGGGAGTTCCAGTGTTGTGGGGCATGACAGGAAAAAGCACATGCACCTTTGGAGGAGTTATATCTGGGAATGTGAACTGGGGCATTTGCCAGCGAGCGTAAACCATAGCTGGGTGTCTGGTTAAGAAATAGTCCTGCCAGGAGCTTAGGTGTTTGTGTTCTGATTATATTGTCTATGATCAAGCCATATGCATAGACCCTAGAGGCATATGGAGAAAGTCATCCCAGTTCAGAGTAAAGGAGGCAGTGGTGCATCATCCGATGTGAGGAGGACACATAGCGACAGATATTGTTGTAGGTGACATCATATTTCCGAAAGCTAGTTTTACCCACAGAGGCATACGTTGCAACTGCATATGTGAGCGATGGAAGGAGTATGCCACATGCTATTACAAGCCTAGTTGAGGGGGTGAGCACATAGCTGGAACAGTAGGCAATATCAAGTTTCATGTTGACTATCTTGCAGGTCTGCTGGAAATGTGGATCAAAGGTCAGAGATGGGTCAATAGTGATCCCCAGATATTTAATGGAGGGTGTCACCCCGACAGGTGAACCAGTAACAGTAGAGACTTTGAAATTTGCTAGTGAGTGTTTGAGATTAGCATTAGAACCAAATAGCATGGATTAGGTCTTTGACACATTTAATACAAGTTTATGGCTAGACAACCACTGTTGAATTTGTTGAAAGTCCTGGGAGAGTCATTGGTTGATTTCAACAATGTTTTTTGCACTGGCGTACAGAACAGTGTCGTCAGCATATAACATGAAGGCAGTCTGGAGGAGATTAGAAGTGATATTGTTTATAAAATTAGTAAAGAGCAAGGGTCCGAGGAGAGACCCTTGAGGCATGCCAATGTTTAGTTGCTGTGTCCGACAAGGCGGAGTTATATTTAACTACTTGTGTCCTATCCGATAGGTAGCTGTCAAACCACGCAACAACATTTGGTGAGAAGCCTAATGATCTGAGAGCAGCTAGGAGGCTGGGGTGGTCGACAAGGTCAAAAACTTTAGTCATGTCGATAAAAATTGCCCCGTCAGATAACATGAGTCCATGGCTGATAGGGTATCAGATGTAAATTTCAGTAATGCCATGGTGGTACTATGACACTTGTGGAAACCATGTTGTGAAATTATTAGAAGGTCATGATTCTGAAAAAAATCAACAGTTTGAGTAGCTACGAGCTTCTCAAGAATTTTTCTGAGAACTGATAAGATGGCTATGGGCCTATAATTAGAAGGATTTTTGCAGTCACCCTTTTTGAAAACACGGATAATCCTGGCTGCCTTCCAGATGTCAGGAACATGGCTCTGGCACAGGGAGAGGGTAAAAATCTTGGCTAGAAGCGCAGCTATGTATGGGGCAGCGAGTTTTAGAAACTTAGGTTCAAGATTGTCGGACCCAGCTGTAGTGAAATCGGAGATGTTGTTTAGCTGTCTTAGAACTTCCCGTCTAGTGACAGACTTAAAAAGAAATTTGAGCCCGGAGACATCATGTTGGGTGGGTAAGTTCGATTTGGCAGGGAAGGAGGAGGTATAATTGGTAAGGTCAGAAAAGTGAGTATTGAAGAAGTTAGCAATCGTTAAGGGATTATTGCAATGGACACCATTTAGAGTCATGTCAGTCGGAGTGGGGGCTGGATTAGAACCAAAAAGCACTTTATATAAGACCAGAATTTTTTTGGAATCCCCATAGGATTTAGTTAGTAGATCCTTGCAGTAGGCACTTCTGGCTTTTTTTTTTATTTTCTTCTTACAGGAGTTTCGAAGAGCTCTATAGTAATTTAGGTGAGCTGGTGGCCCCGAGCTTTTGTATTGGAGCCAACTTTTGTCCCTTTGGCGTAGTTTGGAGAGAAGGTCAGACTTTAGCCAGCGAGTGTGCCTGTTTTTTACACGACGGGTTACAAGAGGGCAGTGTTTGTCCTGAATGGCAAGAAAGTGAGTCAGAAAAAGATTTAGAGCAGTCTGGGTGTCACTAGATTTAAAAAGGGGGGTCCAATCGATGGTAGCAATGTCCAGTAGAAAGTAGTGTGAGTCGAGGTGCGTATAATTTCGGAATGTGACAAAACGCGGCTTCAATGGGGATGGCTTATCCTTACCCCATAGACAAAAGATAGGGGAATGATCAGTGATGGCATCAGCTAGTGTGCCAGAGGAGATAATGTTTTCAGGGTGGTTGGTCATTATCCAGTCCAGCAGAGTACTAGAGTAGTATGCAGTGCAGTTCTGGTGGGGTCACTGATCATCTGGTGAAAGCTGAAGCTTTGAATCTTATTCAGTAATGTGAGTTGTAAGTGATCCACCCAATTTAAGTTGAGATCCCTAAGTATAAGAACCTCATTTCTCCCAGTAAGAAGTGAGGTCTGATCAAGCAGCTCCTCTAGACCTTTTAAGCTGCTGGGGGGGGGGGTTGTAGGCACACACAATATGCAGTTTTTTGGAGCCGCGGGTGAGAAGGACATGCAGCGATTCACAGTGGATTAGGGGAGACGAGCAGATGGTAGAGAGATGAAGGTGATCTTTAAAATAGATAGCTGTACCACCCGTTCTTTTGGAAACAGGTCTGTCAAATCGCAGGAGATTGATTGATAGAATTGAACATTGCAAGTCCGGGGTGGAAGGTTTGAGCCAGGTTTCAGCGAGGCAGATAATATCAGGCTTGTAGAGGGCGGTCCAAGATTCCAGTTCAGCGAGATTGTGTACAAGGCTTCTGATATTATGGTGCACTACAATAAGACCTCTGGCATTAGTAAGGGGACTAGGTGTGTTGTTAACCAGTCCAGGGTTAGAATGAATATCTCTTGAGAGCAATAGGGCCAATAGAAGGAGATACCAGAGTTTGTGACGCAGGAAAAGACATAGGGTACGAATATGCAGGGGGCAGTATTTTAGGGCACAGGCTACCAAGCGGATCCAGGACCTATTTAATAGTAGTGGAGTGGGGTCACATCGGAGAGTAGGCAATAGGAGAAGGTTTGAGTATAAGTAGTCATGGGGAAGGTAATTCGGGACAGCCAAAGGGGCTCGAGGAACAACAAGCAGGGATAGGTGTAGCAAAGTAAGAGAGGGCACAAGGAAGAACAGTAACAAGTAAGGTTCATTTTGCAGACCTGCGTACTGTCTTGTAATGTAGGTGACTTCAGGAAGTGTCAGTAGGATAGAAATTGAGAGAAACAAGCTGACAGGGTGCAGACCTTCCACTGAAATTAGTAGAGATTAACCAGGTTGAAAGGTTTTGAGGTTAGAAAGTGAGATGGTACTATGAGGTAGGTCAAGACAGGAAAAATGGAACAGAGTTGGTGTTACCATAGTAAGGAAAAGAGGGCAAAGTGAGCCAACGGAAAGGGAGAGGGCAGAGCCATACTGTATTTAAAGGAGGCCTGGACGGGGGTGGGGGGTGCCAGAGAAAATACTCAGAGGTTTAGCAAGATAAACAGAGTAAAAAACAGCAGTGATTTTGAATCTAAAAAGGCACTCCACTCGGCTGAGGCTAAGGAAGCAGTCCGACCAATCAGGACCTGCCTGCAAAAACGCCGCACCAATCGCAAGCCTTGGCTCCTAAAGTTCAGATGGCAGTAGTACCTGGGGTAGGGATCCGAGCTGGAGGACCGTAAGGGTGGCAGAGAGTCGCTGGTGGAGTGGGGCAGCTGCCATAGGTACAGACCGGCGATCCACCTCACGGATCAGAGAGCGTTGCTTCAGGCGCAGGTCCCCTGGGGAGGAGGAAAGGGGAAACAAGTAATTAATAGAGTACAGACACGAGGGGGCAGGCATCTGGCGGCAGACCGTCAGCAGGGGGTTGGGGTGTAAAAATTTTTAACAGAGGCTTAAACAGATTAGAAAAAAATTAACAAAGGCTTAAATAGATTATAAAAAAGTAGGGGTGGTGTTTGTGGGAGAAAACAATTGGTCAGTAGGAGGATGAAAGCCACGAGGAGATAAGGTAGCCGAGTTGGGGGTAGGGTTTCAGACACAGAGAGCAAAGATGGAGTTTTACTAATGAACAGCACAGAGAGCTGGGGGAGAGGATAGGAGGCAGGAAAAGTACAGGAGCTTATGGATTAGACTAAGAAACCAGAGCAGGGCAGAGAAAAATAGGCAGAGATGGGAAAGAAAAACAGTATGAAATAAGGCACTTAGAAATAAATCACTAAATCTCTACTTTTAACATGCATCAGGCAGGTTACACAAACATTGACTATAATAGTCTGCACAGGCAGAAGCGATTAGGCAAACAGTAACAAGGCAAATTAGGAGCATAAGCACAGTCCAAAACATTAGGCAGAAATATCATGAAAATACTCTGAGGTTTAGCAAGATGAACAGTAAAAAACAGCAGTGATTTTGAATCTAAAAAGGGGCTCCAATCAGCTGAGGCTAAGGAGGCAGTCCGACCAATCAGGACCTGCCTGCAAAAACGCTGCACTAATCGGCAGCCTCAGCTCCTAAAGTTCAGATGGCGGCAGTACCTGCGGTAGGAATCCAAGTTGGAGGACCATGAGGGCAGCCGAGAGTCACTGGTGGAGTCGGGCGGCAGCCATAGTTATGGCCCGGCGATCCGCCTCATGGATCAGAGAGCGCCGATTCAGGCGCAGGTCCCCTGGGGTAGGGATCCGAGTTGGAAGGCCGTGAGGGCGGCCGTGAGTCGCTGGTGGAGTCGGGCAGTGGCCGTAGGTATGGCCCGATGATCCGCCTCATGGATCAGAGAGCACTGCTTCAGGCACGGGTCCCCTAGGGTAGGGATCTGAGTTGGAGGACCGTGAGGGCAGCTGAGTGTCACTGGTGGAGTCGGGCGGCGGCCGTAGGTATGGCCTGACGATCCGCCTCATGGATCACAGAGTGCCGCTTCAGGCGCAGGTCCCCTGGGGTAGTGATCAGAGTTGGAGGACCATGAGGGCAGCCGAGAGTTGCTGGTGGAGTCGGGCGGCGGCCGTAGGTACGACCCAGTGATCCGCCTCATGGATCACAGAGCGCCACTTCAGGCGCAGGTCCCCTGGGGTAGGGATCCGAGTTGGAGGACCGTGAGGGCGGTCAAGAGTCACTGGTGGAGTCAAGTGGCGGCTATAGGTACGGCCCAGCAATCTGCCTCACAGATCAGAGAGCGCCACTTCAGGTGCAGGTCCCCTGGGGTAGGGATCGGAGCTGGAGGACCATGAGGGCGACCGAGAGTCGCTGGTGGAGTTGGGTGGTGGCCACAGGTACGGCCCGGTGATCCGCCTCATGGATCAGAGAGCGCCGCTTCAGGTGCAGGTCCCCTGGGATAGGGATTCAAGTTGGAGGACTGTGAGGGTGGCCGAGAGTCGGTGGTGGAGTCGGGCAGTGGCCAGAGGTATGGCCCGGTGATCCGCCTCATGGATCAGAGAGCGCCGCTTCAGGTGCAGGTCCCCTGGGATAGGGATTCAAGTTGGAGGACTGTGAGGGTGGCCGAGAGTCGGTGGTGGAGTCGGGCAGTGGCCAGAGGTACGGCTCGGTCATCCGCCTCATGGTTCAGAGAGTGCTGCTTCAGGTGCAGGTCACCTGGGGTAGGGATCCAAGTTGTAGGACCGTAAGGGCGGCCGAGAGTCGCAGGTGGAGTCAGGCAGCGGCTGTAGGTACGGCCCGGCGATCCGCCTCACATCAGTCCTACAGCTGTCAAGCCTCATCTTTGCTGTGTCCATCAAGAACACTGTATGCTTTCACCTACCTTGGTTTGCACCAGGGCAATGCCCACATCAGCAGCAGGCACTGCCTTCCATTAATCAGGCAGTTGAGTGCACACTGCCGTCAAGGACTCAGTACACTTTCGCCTCCTATGATTTCATACTGCCAGTTCTGCCCACCACCAACAACAGGCAGCAGGGTCTCATGACACCTTCACCCATTCTGATTTCATCCTGCTACTGACTAAGCCATATGAGGGATCTGCTTCCTTTAATTTGCATGATTGGTCAACTGTAAACTACAAATCACAAGTCTTCCTCACTGGTTACATCAGCCTTCTACCTTCCCAGAAAACACTTTTCCTGCATCGGCTATGGGACAGTCATCTGGTGGCACCTGCAGCCTGGTGCTTCACTTGTTCCTCTATGACCTACAGTCCGAATATCCCATGACCAGGTGAACACCTCAGGGTTCCTATGCCTCTAAATACATGCAACCAGCAGACTTCATCAACACCTGCTCTACCAGCAGCTTTTCATATGGAGTAACTATCGGGGAACCACAATCGTACACCATCCTCTTCAAACACAACCTAGAAGCATGGTGACTGGAGTACACAGCACCTCTACTCCAGCTGCCTGAAATAACTGAACCCTTCATTCTTTCAGCTGCTGCACTCGATAAGACCAGATCAACCATGAGCAGAATGGGTTCCAGCCAGTGTTCCCATTAAGGCTGCAGATCAGGGGGTGCACTGCACCCGCTCCAAAAATTTTCAGAGGTACAAAATAAATTATAAGGGTTCATTCTACCATTTGTACAACATTTTTGTGGGGGTACATATACTTCAAACAGAATTATGGGGGTACAGTGTACACCCTTCACACAAAAATGTACTTGAATTTCATAATTTGTACTTGAATCAAGTACAGACGGGGGTAAATGGGAACACTGGTTCCAGCCCCATCAGCTTGGGCAGCACTTTGTCTCCATGACAACTCCAGCATCCTAGATCTGCTAACTCTGTCAACTAGAGTAGTTAGTGGTTCTTTATTTGTGTGCCTGGACAGAAGGCATACTCAAGGCCTTGGATCTCCAAAGGTTTCCCCCCCGGGAGTCCTCTCCTCCATGCCAAGAGATACAATAATTCTGAGAGTTGGGAGAGGGTTTTGCCGTTTCATTCTCTTGACTTTTTTGGCTCCTTACCCAGGAACTCCAATTCCCTTTAACTGTTGGTCTCTGCCTATGGCACCTCTAACTGGGTGGAAATAATACAGAATTAACCAAAAGTACATTGCATAAGCACTAAGACACATCATAGATCAGATGTCCAGGGAATCTAACCTTGTCTGACAGGACTCTTCTGTATTAAGCAGTCTTTAAAAGTACAAAAATATAACATAATTATTTAGGGGCTGGGAAGCCATATCACCCTCTGTGGCATTCCACTTTCCCTTTCAAATGGTCCTTTAGGATTCATAAGGTTTTCTGAGTATAAAAAGCATATAAAAGGAGTTCGTTCTAACTACACAGCTACAGCACCCAAAATGCATACTATATTTACTTTTCTCTGGCTACTGACTGCCTGTGTCCTCAGTGAGTACAACTAAGGCCAGCTGGCTTTACCCTTCTTTTTTGGTTTGCTTTTTACCAGCCACAATACCATAGTGGTTACGTACTAGACAAGAGCTAAGTTTAATTTCATCGCAGTTTCTCTATTCTTAATTCAAAACTGAGAGTTAACACACATCACATGCATGACAGGGAAGGCCTATAACTGGGAAGATAATGCTTAATTTCTGCTACTGTAGGTATTATACTACTCTTTAGATATTTCCACACAGTGGTAGTTGTTAATGGCAACTGATTAAAACAATGATTAAAACACTCCTGAGCTGACATATATAGCATATTCTGCCATCATTATAAGATCTAGATTCTGGCATCATTACAACACTTCAGCTACCCCTGATTACAAAGCAACTCTATCCTGCCTGGTATCCCAAACCTTATTAAAATCCCCTTGTAAATATATGGATATCCACAGTAATACCATTGAAAGTCATACAATTTTTTCCCAGTAGTACCATCGATGAAATCCATCAATATATTATGAGATCCCGTAATACTATCATTTGATATTCATCAATAGTACTATGAGATCCTGTAATACTATTGATGGATTTCCCAACACAGTGGCACGAGACTGCTGCTTCCTCGCACTACGTGCACACTCTTCACAGCTGCCCGCAAGCCAGCTTTTACTGTAACTGTCATAAACAGTAAAAGTTTGTCGTCGCAACAACTAACAGAACCACTGATCTTAACGTGGCTTAATAAGACCAAAACACCATTCAGTAAAGCTACTCCCTCATCAAAATGCACTGTGAGACTTTATATGCAGGTCTGGGGGTGACAGCACAGCAGGAGACGGTGGGAACCACCAGTTGAAAGCCGCATCACAGCTAAGTTTACAGCACCTGAATGGACTTAATTTAATTAAATATTCTCGGACATATATGTTACAAAAAAAAAAATAAAATAAATAATAGGACACCGGCCCGGTGGCTCTGTGGGCTGAGGCGCTGGATGCCTTACCTCGTGCTATGCCAGCAACGCGGGTTCAGGAATGACCTCGGGTCATTGGGGAGCTGGAGAGGGGAAGGGAGGGAATGGGATTGAGCAGCCGTTAGGCAGCTCTTCCCTCCTGGGGTGGTTGCCCCCCCCACATAGTTCTGCTTCCACCAGGTCAAGGTCCAGTGGGAAGCACAGGTGGGAGAGGGTGGCGGCAATAGCCAGGGGTGGGACAGAAGGAGCAAAGCCAGTACCCAGCATGCGAGTGTGCCTCCATGCATGCACACGTATGTGCCGGGCCAGTACCCAGCATGCGAGTGTGCCTCCATGCATGCACACGTATGTGCCGGGCCAGTACCCAGCATGCGAGTGTGCCTCCATGCATGCACACGTATGTGCCGGGGTCCTGGGTCCAGGGAGAAAACGGGGACACAAAACTGAAAAAAATACTAATAAAAAAAAAAAAATAACAAATAGGGGACTGTGTATTACTCAGCTACAACACCATCTTGAGGTTCTGGGGACATGTTGTAATGTTCACACGTCCCCAGAACCTCTCAATGGTATTATAGCCTTGTAATACACAGTCCTCTATTATTCTGTTTTTTTATACACAAATTACATTGACGGCCAGAGAGTCAGATACTTTTTTCTTTGATAGTACAATATTTCAATAAGTCAGTTTAGCCTAGTGGTTCAAGCACAGAGCTCTGAGCCTAAAGATCCTACAGACCCAGGTTTGAATCCTACAACCACAACCTGCATGCTGTGTGGCTCAGCAAGTCACTTAACCTTCCTGTGCTTAATACTCTCCTGTGTAGCACCTGGAAAGGAGCTGCCACCACAGGTGGTGGAAGGGTCTAAAAAGTGGTAGGGCCAAGGATGTAAGGGGTAAATCCCCCCATCTCTAGTTGAGTGGGTTCATCCACATCCTTAGTTTTTTTCTCAGTCAGATCTGTAATACGTGAAGTAGCGTCCCTTCACTGAATGACAGCACCTCGCTGTGTCTAATGCCTTGATGCCCCCTCCCCTGGAGGGCCTGGTTCTTCATTTTCATTTCTAAAGTTTGACCACTGGGCCTCAGCTCAGTAGGCCATGACCTCCGCTCATCCACACCATCACTACTTAGATCTTCACATTCCAAAATTCTACAGACACCCTGCAAGCCACAAAGGGACTGACTAGTAGGTAACACTGATTATTTTATGGTTCAGATATACACCTCTGAGCAAGATGCTTATTTGCAAAGGCTCCTCGTCAAATGGTACTGTTACAATAGTTCTAGACATTTCACAACAATATAGATTTGGTTACACAACATCATGGTACAAATTTCAAGGTAATAACATAGGCTTACTGTAGGTTAAATAACATCACGGTACAACGATCACATGACACTTGAGTGGGTCTGTAGTTCACAGTAAAAAAGTACTGAAGCTTATGCAGCAACCCTGCAGGGCATTGTCTGAGGATAAATCAGTGCGCTTTTATGGCACAAGGAGTCAGTAGGGTAGCAGGCAAGTGTGAGGTCAGAGAGAAGGGAGTCAGCAGAGCAGCTGGTACGTTGGAGGTTAGGGAGGGGGTAGTCAGTAGGGTAGCTGGTATGTGAGAGGTCAGACGGGGAGAAGTTTAGGTGTTGGTGACGTGTCTGTGTGTGGCAGGGTCATTAGCGGGTACCACATGTCTCAGGTGCCTTGGTAGGGATATGTTACGGTGTGTGCGGCAGGTGCCAGTGCTTGCAGAGTCTTACAGGGGGATGTAGCCACAGTTGGTGCCAGGAAGGAGCACTTTTAATAGCTCCTGCTTGAAATGGCCCAGCTTAACAGGTGTCTTTTGTGAGACTGGGAGTTCATTAAGCCAATTGGGTGCTCTGGTTGCAAAGGAGTGCTTGGCTAGACTTGCTCTACTGAAGGGTACAGCCAGGGTACCACTTGCCATGCCTCTGGTGGGATGCTGCATTTTAAAGGCACAGCCCTCCCTCGTTATACACTACCATGATTGCAGAAACTAATAGGGCCAGGCCATAGTGTCCCCCATTCAGCACCTATTGCTGAAGCTCAGTGTGGTTTTCCTAGAAATACAGTTTTAGGTCTCAAACTTTAACCTACAACCCAGAAGCTGGTTAATGCCACCAAGATAAATTAGAAGTTTTTTTTTTTTTGGGTGGGTGGAGACTTGAAAATCTTCACAATTCATAATAACTGAAGCTGTTGACACAGTTCCTTCCCCAGAGGCTGCAAGAGAATCACCATGGTGTGTTCCTGCCAAGGGTACTGGAAGGCAATTAGTAAGCACAAACAGGGTTACTGCCTTGCTAACAGTGTTTAGCACCTAAAAGCAGGGGACTCACTATATGTGCTACATTAAAAGGCACGATTAGTGAGGCACCAACCCTTTTTCAAGTGCCACTAACAGATGTACTAGTGTGTCTACGCAAATTAGCTGACTGTGTTTCCATATGGGCACACTGGGATATCCAAAGGTTTGTGAGGTGTTAAACTGCTGTTAGTGCCAGGCTATTTGATGGGTGATGCCTCCATGAACCTGGTCTTACCACTGCCGTATTTTGCCTTCCCCCAACCGCCCATGCATGTTGTTAATTACAGTCCATTGTTGTCTAGTGCTCTACTACACCTCTAATCATCAGCCCAAATTGTTAATTACAATCCAGGGCAGTCTAATGGTCCCCCATCCCCCTGACTGTCCCCATTCGTACTGAAAGGCCCTACCTCACATCGCTGTTACTGGTATGCAGTGTAAAGGCCCTCCACTCCCCTGATCTTCAGTCTGGGCATTGCAACCAAATTCTGTTGGTCCAGGCCCCCCCACCCCTGATTTGTGAGGTCACTCTAACTTGACAACAGCAGGCCCTCTCCCACCACTCAGCACCACTGCCAGCCACTGTCTGCCGCACACTGCCAACGCACAGAAGTCTAAGTCTGTTTGTTCTTGGACTCCAGTTCACTGGCTGTATGAGTCAGACAGCAGCTGGTGGTGAGCGGTGGGGGAGTGCCAGCTGCCGTCAAGGGCAGCTGACTGTGAAGACTGGACCAACAACTGGGGGGCAAGGGTCTTTACACTGCATACCAGCACCAGTAACTGGGGGGATAGGGCCATGGTGGTAATCAAGAGGGGTGGGGTCTATACAATCAATCAATCAAAATCTTTATTTATCCAGGCGAACACCATTGAGCAAGCTCATTTACAAGATGGACCTGGTTAGCTCCGGGTCAAATGGTACAATGCATACAGAGATATTTACAATAAAGCCAGATAACACAAGTAAAAAACAATTAATGCATTAATGCAATTAATGCAAGTAAGTACTCAATGTTACATCAGTCATATCAGTTCAGAGTGCTTCTGTAATATTTAAGGAGGACATAAGATGAGGCTTAATAGGAACTTCAGTAGGGAGAAGTGATCGGCTGCTCGTGTAGGGAGCTGACACAAGCACAGAATTTCAAAAATAGTGTAATCACACAGTATCCCTAGATGTAACACTCTAAACAGAAGGATAAGGGTCTTAACTGTCAAGGAAAAAAGTAATTACAGCTCTTTTTTGGCAAATTTCAGCATGGAAATCAGATTTATGCTTGGTTTAGAACGGACACAGAAGCAGACAGCAGGAACCAATCGGAAGCCAACGCCAAAGAGCACCCATGTTCTGATTGGATGGCTGCTAATGCTGTGCTTTGCTAATGGAAAGTCCAAGCTTAGGTTCTCAGGTGGCAGTAGAGGCAGCGCCAACTGCCCAGTGACCGCGTTTCCCCCGTGTATGGGCAGGGAGCCCATGGAGAGCATATCCTTGGCAGGGGATGGAAGAAGGTGTTGGTATTAAGTACTGGGCCATGGAAAATGGAACATCTGAACCAGCAGGAGGACCAAAACAGCAGGACAACAGAGTTGGGTATTCCTTGATGCCTAAAGACTGGCCCAACCACAGTAATTCAGAAAGGAGTGTAATCAAACAGAGTCCCAACTCTTGACACTCTAAACAGGAAAAAATAGAGGTCATAACTGTTAGGCAATAAGTAAGTACAGCTCTTTTTTTGTGCAAGTTTTAGACAGAAAATCAGACTTTAGCTTAGTATTGAGGGAGACACAGGAGCAGACTGCAGGAGCCAACTGGACGCCAGAGCAGAAGAGCGCTCGCGTTCCGATCGGGTATCAGCAATGCCGCACCTCGCTAGTAAGAAGTCCAGTGTGGGTGTCTCAGGCAGCAGTTATGGAAGTGACAACCGCCCGGTATCCGCATTTCTCCCACCTGAGGGGCAGGGAGCCCCGAAGGGCTAGTCTGGCAATGGAGTAGTGCGCTTTTCACAATGGATTGTGGTGATTGGGAGTGGGGTGGAGGATCAATAGCTTAGACTGCCAGGACATCATGTTATCTGCACAGACAGGTGATTGAGGGGGAAGGTGGACCACTATATGACAAGGGATTGTAATAAATGACATGGACCGGCGATAGGGGGGCCACTGGACTACCAAGGGGACAAGATGCTATGCCTGGAGGGGCGATGGGGGGTAGCTATGCTATCGATCATGGCACTGGAGAGTGGGGAGACAGGGGGACTCTGGCATCACAGAGGATTTTGTTAATGGGGGGACCAGCAGACTGACAGGAATTGCTTGGGTTACAATGAACAAGAGATCAGGAGGAGGCTTCTAGACTGCTAAGGAATGCTTGGTTTACAAAGGACGGGTGATATGG
Source organism: Neoceratodus forsteri (assembly GCA_016271365.2). Lineage (NCBI taxonomy): Eukaryota > Metazoa > Chordata > Ceratodontiformes > Ceratodontidae > Neoceratodus > Neoceratodus forsteri. Next base: position 13,635,141 of record CM057456.1, read on the forward strand.
GAATACTAGATAGCCAGAGAATGCTTGGGTTACACTGAACGGGCGATTGAGAGGGGTGGGTATAATCGCCGTTTGCTAATAGCCTGTAATGAGGTCTAAATGAGATGCAAATTAGCACTTTGTCTTTGCTACGGGGTCATTTGGAAATACAAATATAGCAGATTGCCCGACAGGAGCAATCGCCATTTACTAGCTCTAAATGCTCCTTTGCTCCTGTCATCTCCATAGCACCCCACTGGCCACGCACCTCATGTGGCCAGTAGGGGGCTGTGGTTGTGGCTTTGCAGGAGAAAAAGGGATAGTGCCTGGCTTCTTCAAACAGTATATAGGGACATGCCATTAGTGCTCCCTATGTGCTTTGGGCATGTTCCAGTACGCTTACAGTTTGCTTGGTGCATTAATTTGCTCCTGGAGCAGTCTGTGAGCACAAACCAGGGTAGCTGAATATCTTGGCTCCTGCGTTTAGCAGACGTGCACCAGAGGTGTTTCTCTGTTGGGGAAAACTGCCTGGTCATGTTTGACTAAGTTTCTCCACAGGATGTGCTCCATTGCCAAAGTCAATCATGCAACCTGTGCTTGGAGCTTTAATTTGAAAGAGAACAGGAGTGAAGCTCCAGCATTTTAGTAGAACAGAAAAAAAAGACACCTGAGACAGATTTGTCTACTATAGCAATTAAGAGAGAAAAATAGACTGTTTAGTATAAAAAGTCTTCATACCCTATATCTGATACATATTTAGTCCTGGTTGGCAAAGCAGAATAACATATTAATTGTTGATGTATGCGGTAGGCTGCTATATACAGATTTTTCGTATGGCCTCACTGCTCTTAACAGTAAAAATAAACCCTCTACAGCAAATTGGTTATCCAAGCTTTCAGTATCTCAAGAAGAATAAGGGCACAGTAAGCTGTCCTGATATCACAACCTAGCCTGGCATTAACACGCTTTTGAACAGCAAAATACAGGGATACCTGTATGCCTTCTACACAATGCTAAAAAACACAAACACAAAAAGAAAATTTAGAAACCATCTACCAGCAACACACACCTTGAATACTATTCCATGTGTAGAACATCCCTTCCTTCAAAATTCTAAGCAGTCGGTTCGTGTTGCTTTTCTGTTGCCGACACCGTGACTGCTACCAGATACTGTGTAAATAAAAAATATGGAAGAAGACCAAAACCCCAGTACAGACCCCCAAAAAAAATTCCCAGAACACACTGACGATATCGCAGTGTAGTGATCTGTCGAGGACTACAAGCACAGTAGCTCTTCAGTAATCAATATCCATAATCGTTTTACCTGGAACGGCTGAACTCAGTTGCTGTCTTCCTCCCCAGTCGCTACACTTGCCCGTGACTCGACTCAGCGCCGCGGCTCTCCTCTGCCAGCACGCGTGCCGCCAGTACCTTCTGTATTTCTGGCAGGGAGGGGGCGAGGTGGGGAGCAGCAGCGCCCGAGGCACAGCTTCGGATAGCCTTACGCTTAGTCAGGGTAGGAAGCACGCCGTCTCTCAGGCTATTTGGCACTCGGCGAGCTAAATGACTTCCTCCCTCCTATTGAAAAATGCCTCTCTATCATCGAGAGCACGTCACAGCTTGCATTCAGCAGCTGACTACAGGGAAGGCTGCATCGACTTGTGTATACAAGAAGATTTACATTACTTCCTAGTACCCAGCTGGGGTATCGTAATAACTCAGCTGGAGATAATGGCTTCACCTGGGGCACAATGATAGCAGCAGCCCCTTAACCTTTCTAGGACGGTAAAACAAAGGCTTCTCAGATTGATTTTTTAGTTACATTCTTTCAAGATGTCAAAATAGTTAATGTAAGGATTGGAATGCATTAGAGCAGCCTTTCATAGTCATACAAGATGCATCGCAGTGAGCTTTGCATACAGCACGGGAGGTGGAGACGAGCTAATGTACTGCTGTTTTCAACTGGGAGCGAGACGCAGACGGTAGAGAAGGATACACAGTGACAGGGCTCCCAGATTTAGTGGGATTGCTGTATTTTTTACAGCGATTTGGAGTCATCTGCAAGGAAATTCTTGTCGTAGACTTACTTGCATTTGGTTATACAAGAAAACAGAGCAATTCGGCCGTCATAGGAAATACTGTACAATAATCTACAGGAAAACTCAGGAAAATTGTCCTGGAATTATAGAGGAAATGCCAAATCAGTCTGGGAGTACTGTATAGATCGAGTTTACAGGCAGGTTAAGCAAAAAGAGATGCTGTAGGAGAATATTTATTTAGTTAATTTTTGTTAGCCCGGTAGGATGTACTTGACAAACATTTGCCTGTTTTCAGGCACACCCGAGAAAGTACAATCCATAAATACAATGTATGACAGTGACAACCTAGAAAAATATTACACAAGGGGAATACACAAGGTATAAACAAGGGTACTATCAACAAAGCATGACATACAAAGTGCAGGAGTGTTATACACATAGGCAAGTGGTTTATCATAATGCCAATTGTAGTAAGTGGGAGCAAACCCCTTTCCTGAAGATACTTGTTATAGGATAGTGTCTGATATAGGCTGGTATGGTATTCTATAATCTGGGAGCAGGGATTGAGAAAGCTGTCTCACCTAGTTTGATCTTGGTCCTTGGGGTAACTAGGGGGGTCAAGGTCAGAGGATCTGAGTGGACAGACATTTAAGCAAGGCACTAGGAGGGAGGTAAGCGATAATGGAACCTGATTGTGAACTGCACTATGTATGATACCTCCCAGAGACAATACACATAGAGCCAATTGGGGGAGCCAGCCAAGTTTGGTACAGTGTATGCAGTGGTGGGCTAGGTGGTTACTTGCAAGGGAAGAATGACAGATGTTGTTGTATGCCACATTCCATTTACTTAGCATAGAATTCGAGACTTCAAAGAAGACAGGCAGACCAATGGATTATTTGGGGAGCAGAATGCCCCAGGCTATGGCAATAGGGGCATGGGGCAGAGGTTGTGACTAGCTTTGTAGGAAAGCCCATGTCTGACACTGACAGCCCTACAGGTTGCTACCACATGGAGTGAAAAAATCAAGGGAGGCGTCTAACATAACACCCAGGTAACTAAAGGATGGGACAGTAACCAAGGGAGTTCAATTTTTGCAAACCACGGATAGAGGAGACTGGGTACTTTTTAAACTGGTAAGGGGGGGGGGATCCAAATAGCATGGCCTGAGATTTGGTAGCATTCTTTAAAAGCCTATTTTCATAGAACCATTTTGTTACATGTTTTGGGCACTAGAGAAAAAACACCAGATCATCAGTGTACAAGATAGGTGCACTGTTTATGAGGCAGTGGTGAATGGAATTTGCATAGCAGGATGAGAGAAAGGATTCCAGTATAGATCTTTGGGGGGCACCCATTGTAACAGGGGCCAGATCAGAGAGGGAGGATCCAAACATAACTCAATGTTGCCTATTGGACAAGTAACTTTTGAACAAGGGGAGGGCAGTGTCAGATACAGTATACTCAGGGTTGTTAGTCTCTGACAGAGCAAGGTGTGATACCAGTATAGAGCCAGAATCTAAACAGGTTTCAAACATATTCAGCACTCAAAGAATTTTTAATGCCTTGCTCAGCCATACAGTAAGTGGAGTTGTTGCAGGACTCAAACTCAGGTCTCCAGGTTCCCACTCCAACCAAACAGACTCATATATAAGGATGTAAGGACAGACAAAATGAATTAATTACTGTATTCTATGGAAAAAAGAATAACATGATTCTCTTAGCTTAAGAGATTTTTCTTGGACAAAGGGAAACCTTAAGAGGGTGTGTTTCTGTACTGCATAACTCTTGCTACCAGAACTGGCTACCACTCCTGTCTGGGACTGTCCAGTTGGCTGTTTTAAAATAGAAGCTGCCAGCCACAAGATGTTTTGATCAGCTTGTCTATAAAGGCTAAGGAAGTCTGAACTTAAGTCAGTCCATAATGATTTAATCAGGCCAACTACACCCAGTCCACACCTGGCAATGTTAATTATGGGTTATAAAAATAGAATGGTACAGTAAACCATTTTCAGAACTAGTGGGTGAGCCTCTTTATTTTCAGGAACTTGAATGATGCAGATCAGAATTTTCAGCAGATAGACCAGAGCCAGATTAGGTTGGCTCAGACTGTCCCGGTCTGGCATGTCCCAAATCTCTACCTTGAGCAGGTGCTCAGAGTGAAATATCATACCAGTTCCTATGTTTCCAATCCTCCTCCCCCATATCTGGTACCGTTGTGTGACCAATCACATTAGTGTTCACTGGGATACCTCTGTATTATTTAATGCTCAACTGTGGGATTCCAGCCTTAGCATGTGGAAGCAGTGAGAAATGTGGGATGCACCTCCAAACCAGAGGGACAGAATTCCAAAACACTGTAGAACAGGGCTTTGCTACACATGAGGTTTCTGAATCAGAAAAATCATACATTACATTGCACAGTAAGGGACTTGACTCCTTCCACTCTATGTTGGGCAGAAGAGGTTCTGGGCAGCTACACATGGGCTTACTATAAATTTAGGATTAAGTAAAGCCTGTTTTATATAATAACAACTCATGAGTCACTTTTTAAAGAACAGATCTTTCACAGAGTGTGCCAGTACATTAAGTACTCATGCATGTACAGCAGTAATACATAAAATCCCCAGCTATAGGCAATATATAAGTGACCATAAGTCAAATATCATTTTGTTAAGTGTGTCTACACTTAGTCCGGCTTTTCAGTGCAGTGGTAGAGTTATCACACATTATACCAGCAACCCGGGTTTGGGAACAATTCTAGGTCACTGGAGGCTGACTGGCGGGGTGGAGTATTGCGCGTCCTAGAGGACACATTCCTCTGGGGAGGGAGGTTTGCTGCCTGTGGTGCAATACTGCCACCTGGGTGACAACAGGTGGCAGTGCAGCAGAGGTACTGCAGCAGGAGGGGAGGATGCCAGTCAGAATCTGTGCTGCCTGCTTTGTGCACACATGCGCTCAGATTCTGTAAAGCACTGACATCCTCCAGGGCCAGGAACAGTGAACAAGGAGCCCCCCAGCATGGTGCAGGATGATGGCACACACTTGGGCTCTGGCTTGATCACTCAGCCACCATACCCTGGGAGCCTTCATGAACAGGAGGTCCAAAACCTTGCCGGGGGTTAAACTGGAGGTTCGGGAAGGGGTAAGCACTATGAAAAACTTAGGTATGAGGCTGGGTAGTAGCCACCATAAGGGGGCAAAACTGGAGAAAGGCATAATCAAACTTTTTTTTAAAAGCATGCCTATACATAGCTACAAAAGACATTGCTCACATGACTAAATTGCAATTCTAGAGGCAGTAGATCAAATTCTATTGATTTATTAGAGATTTGACTAACAGTTTTGTTATATTGCTAAAACAGTCTGGTGATAATTAGCCAAATTGCCATAGGGATTTAGACATATAGCTTGTACACTGTATAGAGAGGGGTTGGAATGGCAACTTAGAAACAGATAATGTATGCTCTACATGAAGACTTTTAGTCCAGTGGTTGTAGCACTGACCTGTGATGCATTGAGCAAATCATTTGGCCTCCCTTTGTGATAGCCAGTCCCAGCTGTAAAGCTGGATAAAAGCAGGATCTCATTGGGAATGAGATGCTGCATCTCACTTGGGTTACATTCTATGCTCTGAATTCTCAACAGACTTGCAATCCTGAACAAATCAGCATGGTTTATTAGAGAAATGATGGAAACCTGGCAGGACCGATGGCGCGGTGGCAATCCTACTGCCTGCACTGCCAGCAACTCAGGTTCAGGAATGAGCCTGGGGCATCAGAAGGCCAGCGTGTGAAGAAAGCTTCAGTATCCCAGAGGATGCTTTCCTTCCCTGGAGAAGGATGGCGCTCATCTCTGTTGCAGCACTGCTACTTAGATGACTGCAGGTGGGAGTGCACAGCAGGGGTGACTAGGGAGGGATTGTGTCAGCCAGCCCTGTTTGGGGTTAGTGCCTACATGCATCTTAACACTTGGAGTCCTAGCTGCCGATGTCCTGAAATGGGGAGAACAAGTAGGTGGAAACACCTGGCAGGTGCAGGAGGTTGATGGCCCCAGGAAAGCACTCAGAGACCCTATGTACCAATCGAGGGTTCCCATACTTTGCTGATCCCAGTAGCCAAAATCTTTGCTACTCTTTTAATGTCAGCGTTCATTTAAGAGATTGACCTGACATTTTACAGCAGGATGTGGTCTCTATCCAGCTTAGGTATTAGAAATATTTTGGAGCTTATTGCTTTGTTGGAGAGCTCCCTTATTAAAGGCCTTGTTATACATGTCCACCATGGGGTGGGCAAGATGGGTTGCATGACTTTGTAAAAACTGAGTGGAAAAAAAAAAAAAATCACGTGACAAATGCTTAGTTCATTTTCTCAGATGTGAGCCCCTAGAGGGGAAAAGTAAAGGGCACCATCCACTGACAATAATCCAAGAATCGTATCGTTTGTTGCATATTTAAGCAAAATAAAAATGGTATACAGATAAGTGCCACATAGGTGCTCACTCCCTCTACTACCAGGCCTGACTGGCTTCATGCATGCGCACTTCCTCAGGGATGGCCTGTCACCTCCAGTGCACATAATTTATACAATTTAAGTGATTTAAAGTGAGAGTGTAAATTAAACAGAATACAGCTAAAATAAAGATGTGATATAAAGGTGAAAAGACCAAAAGGTGCTAGCATAAATATTCTTGTCGCTCTTAATATGTATTATTTTAATTTAAATACATTTACGTATTATTATAGATATATGAAGGACAAGAATAAAGCACCAAGGTGACCAATTTATCTTTAATAGACAATCTTGTTCCATGGCATAATACATAAACACTGGCCCATTCTTTCCACAGATCCAGCTCTGAGTGATGTAGCTTCTACCTTGCCTCGTACAGTATACCAGAGGTAAACATCTATCTGACTTATTGGTACATTTATTACAGCCACCAGAGAAACAAGCACAACCATGGTTACCCCCACCCCCTAAGGGTTGCTTTACATGTGGACGGTGTACGTTTTGTGAGGTGCTCACTAAAGCGCAGCAATTTACCTCTATGAATACTGGTAGCATGTTTTATGTTAGAGGGTTTATTAATCACTCTACATACACTGTAGTTTATGTAGCCACATGCTCCTGTAATGCCTTCTATATAGGCAAAACTTCACGTCCTCTAAAACAACAAATTTGTGAACACCTTACTGACATCAGGTGCAAGGACCTTACAAATGTCTTGGCTAAACATGTAGCAAACAGTACAGGCACACATCATTTTACCTTTAGTGGCATAGAAAAGGTAACTTTAAATGTAAGAGGGGGTGACTTGGAGAATAAGCTTCTTTGTAGGGAAGCCTATTGGATTTTCCAGTTGGGGGCACTGTTTCCACTTGGGCTCAATGACCATTTTGATAATGGTCCATATTTAAAACAGGACAAGAAGGCCGGCCCGCTGGCGCAATGGTGGGATTTCCGCTTGCGACGCTGGCGACCCAGGTTCGAACGACCCGGATCGTCGAGGGTCAGCCGGGGTAGAAGGATTGAGCAGTCCGGCGGGCAGCTCTCCTTCTCTGGGGAGGGTGCGGGCAACATTCGGAGCGCTGGGGACTCCTGGTGGAGGCTGGGAGAACTCACGCTGCCGACGCTCGAACGGGGGGAGAGGGAGGCGGGCGACGCCACGCCATTGCACGCCCCGCCTCCTCGGGAGGAAAAGGGTGGGAACAAAATCACACCTTGCGCCTCGTGACGCCTGCCCCAGAAAAGTCCTGATTGGCCACCAGAGCCGTCCCCAACCAGTTACATTTCCATGGTCCGATATAGGGGGTCGGTACCGCGGCCCTACTCTCTGGGGGGTAAGCCAGGGATGACTGGGGGAGATGGCAATATCCGGTGGCCGGGGCTCCAGGGGTCCGTGACCAGAGTGGATGGTCGACGAGAGGCGTGGGGAAAAAAATAGGAAAATATAAAAAAAAAAAAAAACAGGACAAGAAAGGATATAAAAAATAATCACCTAACACCTCTGCTTCTGTTATCCCTAAGGTAGCTGCTGCAGCAGTCTAATAGTTTCAGCAGTACAGTATGTAATTGAAAATGAACAGTATCAATTCAAATTTAGAATGATGCTAGAAGCTGTACAATCAACTGTGCCTATATGAATCCATGCTTGTGAGTTTAATAACTAAGTTTTCCCTTGAAAGGACAACCATCAACAAGCTAAGCTCCCCTAACCAGAACTCCTACCAAAGAGCTGGTATACCCCCTTTTTACTTTAAACAGGTTACAGCTGCTGAAACCAAAAAATATGTAACACGAGGACTAGGCAAAACTAGAGTAGGAAGTGACTCTATTGATATAAAGTTACTAGCCCTAACCCAGGACGAACTGACAACCCCAATCGCTAAGTTGTTTAACAAGTCCCTCCTGCTTGGTCAGTTTCGTAAGGCTTGGAAACTGGCCCAAGTTACCCCTGTGCACAAACATGGTGACTGGGCCCTACACTTGAACTATAGACTGATCTCCATCCTTTCCCCTCTGTCTAAAAGCCCCAGAGAGAGTAGTGTCAGATCAATTAACAGAATACCTAAACAAATACAGCAATACAATGTTCTGAACAACAAAGCTTCCACAAAGTTCACAGCACCTCGACCTCTCTCATTGAATACACTAATTTTATTCGCTCAGCCCTTGATAGCGGCAGACAGGTGGGGTCCATCTACCTTGACCTCACAAAAGCTTTTGATCTGGTTAACCGCCACCTTCTATTAAGAAAGCTGCTTGATCTAGGACTATCCCCCAAACCACCAAGAGGTTTCACAGCTACAACTAGAACACAAGTGAAATTTAATGGTACCCTGTCTGGAACTAGAAAGGTGTCCCTCGGGGTCCCCCAAGGATCCATGCTGGGACCCCTTCTCTTTATCAAAATGGGGAGTAAAGTCCACAGGAAATGGGTATTGCTTAATCTTAATTATGTTGGTTTCCCCACCTGAGGACATAATCCTTTGTCAGTGTTCAAAAAATGGTGATGGTGGGGGGGCAGAAACATTTTTTTCCACACTCAAACTAATGTAATCAAGTTCCTTTCATTTAATCCAGGCCTAACGTTTCACACTTCCTAGTGCTTTTTCAAAGGGCATTCTTGTTCTGAAATATATGATAAATATTCAAATCAATCATTTTTTATATCACAAAGGGTGGAAAATAGATATGTTATACCAAAAAATAGGATACATAGTGAACTAGCAATAAGCAAAATGTAAAAATATGAGATTAAATAAGATACTGCAGTAGGAAGCCTGTGAAAAGCCGTAGTACTTATAGGAGTGCAAGTTTTTAAAAGCAATATGAGCATAAGGCCAGGAGTAACCCATCCTGATAACAAGATGTATAAGAAAAATATAAAGTAATACTGTATAGGAAAGGTTAAGCATTAAGATAACCTGAATGCAATGTATTGTATTGTCTTGATTCGTAGTATAAACATATGAAAAGGAAAATTGAAACATAAAGTTAACAAAAGTAACCAAGTGGAGAACTTGATGATAATTGTCCATTCAGACAAATTAATTAATAATTGAAATTTATAAAAAACTGATATAAAAAATTATTTATCTGAATATTTATCATATATTTCAAAACAAGAATACCCTTTGAAAAAACACAAGGAAGTGTGAAACGTTAGGGCTGGATTAAATAAAAGAAGCTTGATTACACAAGTTTGAGTGTGGAAAATAATTTTTCTGCCCCCCCCACCATTTTTTGAACCCCTTCTCTTTAGCCTGTTCCTTAACACCCTCCCTGACTCTTGCTCAAAAAATATCCATAGTTAAATCTCGCTGGATTAGATAGCTCTATTACTGTAAGTACTGTAACTGTGTAACATCCTTTTGGTACTGTGAACCTACCCTTTATTTGTATATATTTCAATAAATAAATAAAATATAATCCAGTCTTGCTTAGAGGTAGATTAAGAGAGCCTACATTCTTTTTTATGGCTTTGGGCGGAGCCTACAGCCATCCTGCTTTTGCTTGAAAAAGGTATTTCCATGGAACACATCTTCTAGGAGTTTTCAGTGTATCCCTCCATGCTGCAAATTTCTATGGCAGTTAAAGAAATACTCCCTTCTTTCTGCTAAACTACTATTGCATTTCAAAGAGCCTGCTGTGTGAAATTACTATGCTGAGACCAACATATGGTTTATATCTTGTCATGCCTAATTTAACAGCAGATCCTGAGTAATACCTTTGAAGTTGGCTGGCTGCAGGAGAGTTTTATGACCATAATTAATCAGTCAATTGCTAGTTCTTCTTAATAGCATTCAAAGAAGTTCAGGGAGAGGTTTAAAAGGAAGCACTGTTCTTTTATGGAGCAACATGGTAATACTGAACATATATTTCTGATCTTGACCACTAATTTGAAACAAAATATTGTTTTTAAACACAAAAAGGCAAGAAAAAGACTGTATAAAAGATGTACACATAAATGCAAATTGCCGCCCCCCCCCCATTCACCTCTCCAAGCAAGCTTAAAATGTTGGTGGAAGAGGTTAGCTAAACAAAGACAGTCTCACAGGACCACAAGGAAAAGGACTTTAGGCTGACTTAACCTTTTCAGAACAGCACATTGTTAATAGGTAACTGTCTTCATTTTCATTTGCTTTCTCAACTGTTTACCTATGTTTCTTTTTAAATGAAGATTTCCCCTGCAGCAATACATTTTTCTAACGCTGAATGAATCAAAACCCAACAGATGCAACCATGAATGGTACACTAATAAATAAATACACTTATTGAAATTGTGTTTTTCTGACACATCTGCCATTTTTGTTGTATTAAAATGCCATATGGTTGGTACTGAAAATGAGACCCAGTGATGGTTCAATTTTGATATAGATGTAAAAAATGCCTTTGTGAAACAGGGAAATCATCGCCTTTCTAAGATCTTGTAATCACTTTAATATTTTTTTAGCATGAATGACAAACAGAACTATATTTGCAGCACTTAATGTTATACACAATCCGATGCACTTATTTTCATTCAAATGTGGCCGCCTCCCATATCACTTTATTTGCCATCTTTCTTATGCATACCAGCTTCCTGATATAACCCTGCCAGATATATGGAAAGGAAAAGCGGAAATTGTTTAACCAGGAAAGGAACACTAAGCCAGAGCTTGTTTCCAGGTATGACCTGGGAGCACAGGGAAGTTAAGTGACTTGCTCAGGGTCACACATTAAGCAAGTGGAGGCTGATGGGATTCAAACCCAACTCTCCAGGTTTGTAGCTCGGTGCTGTTAACCACAGCACTATACTGCCTACTTGTATAGACAATATACATTTTCTGTTTTGGTTCAGACATGTATCCACCACATGCAGCATTTCTCTTGCAAAAAGTATTTTTTTTCTTCAATATACTATTACACTACATTAAGTTCTGAATGTCCTAGCAAGAGCTCTTATTTATAGCCAAACTTCATTTAGCAAGCCAATGTACAGTAAAGGGGGACTTGTTTAACCAGGAAAGGAACAGTAATCCAGAGCTTGTTTCCAGGTGTGACCTTGGAGCACAAGGAAGTTATGTGACTTGCTCAGCGTCACACAGTATGCAAGTTAGAGCTGATGGGATTCAAACCTAGGTCTCTAGCTTTGTAGATCAGTGCTGTTAACCACAATGATATACTGCCTCCTCATAAGAAAAATAGTCTTTCTGTCCGAATCTAAAAGAAGTCACATTTGTTATAACAAAAGTAATACAATGATGTAAACATGCCCCTCCAGCAATGTAATGTTGTGCGATTGCTGATAAGATTTAAGAAAGCCTACTGTATTAATTTTCACCAAGTCTTTATGTGTTACTGGACTAGGGGCACCATGACCATTTCACACCTCAGAGTAAAAGTTGAAAGCATAGCTCATATTTGCTAAACACGTATGTGTGTGTGTGTGTGTGTGTGTGTGTGTGTGTTTGTGTGTGTACAGACAGCCAGTCAGACAGAATGTCCAGTTGAGATGTACTGCCCTGTTTTCAGTGGAGTAATGCTTCTTATGTTACAAAGTCTGAATAACACATGAATGGTGATAATGTGACACTTTTAAAATCTGGTACTTCCCATTTCTGCATATTTCTGCCATCACATTATGTTAGGGGTTTGTTCACTTAAAGCAGCAGTATTTGATAATCAACATCAGTTTTAGTTTTTAGTTAAAGATGCATTGCATTCATAATCAGTATATTTCTAACTATCTCACATACTTAAAAGCAGATTTTATAACTATACAGTATTTGCAATTAATGGCTCAAGACATTAGAATGGATTCCACTGACAATACTTAATCTCTGTGGTTGACAGTATCTTATACTGTTGTATTATGGTGTATATCAAAAAATGGTTCGTAAAAAAATGCCCTTTATACCCTAACAAATGCCCTTCCAATTTTCAACACCCCCATCTATTTCAATCTTCTGGCACCCTTGTCTAAGAGCATTGCCATCTGTCAGCTATACTCTTCCAACTTAGAATTTCCCTGGTCAGTAACGGTAGACTGGATTACATATAGATAGAATACACAATAGGCTATCTTTTCATTGTTATGACGACGGATTACCTCGAGAGTGCAGCTCAAGAGGTAATCCGTCGTCATAGTGCCAACGAGGTGAAAGATGCCCTGTTGTCAACTGTTCCCCATGCATTTTTCTTTATAGTGTATGGTTGAACGTCGTCTTTTTGAGAAAAAAAATAACTACAGCATGTTTCTGCTTCCAAACATTCTTCCTGGGTTACTAGAAGGAAAAAAGAACTTTATGTTTTGAACATGTTCACGCTTGACATTTTAACTGTTTCAGAACTTTACATTTTGAACGTTTTAACTAAACATGAGTACTGCCGCCGACATTGCTGCTTTCGCTATGTGTCCTTTCTATGGAGTGAGCCTAACTGTCAAATGCTGTTCGAGGATACAGTATGTGACGTCAGAGTAGAAAAATCCTTCTGCTGCACTGCGAACGTCACTAGTGTGTGACTACAAGGTTTCGACAACGATGGATTTCAGTGGAGAACGACGTTCCACCATACACTATATTCTAATATACAGCACAGAGCAAGATGAATTATACTAAAATGTTTAGTGACTGCAGTATACAATCAGAGATTATATCTTCATCTCAGTTAGACTGCTAGGAGCCATGCAACGATAACAAAAAAAAAACAAGCATTTGTCAATGCTGAAGGTTTCCTTGCATGGTGTATGTGGGATGGCATTCAGCGGTGTGCATGATGCTCGATACTTGGAGCTTTTTCGAGCTCGCCACAGCCATATCAGCTCTGGCTAGAGTTTGTTTTTATTTGTTGCAGCAGGACAGTGGTATCTTTTCTTTTTTTTCCAGGCAGCTGCTAATCAGATAATCCTCCGAGAATATGGTACATTTTAAACTGTCCATGTTTGATCCTGGTTTGTGATTGACCCTGTATTCTCTTGAAAGATATTTTAACTGTTTTCTTGCAGTTTCTGCACATAGAACTCTGACTTTAGTATGTGGTTGTTAATTTGCCATCTTCCGTCTGCAACATTATTATTTGTGGGATTATATGTGAGTGGTACCAGGGCATGGTCAGAGATGAGCAGAGTAGTTATTTCTCAGGTTATATCTGTAGGAAGTATAGAGTGGCCGAGCAAAACATAGTCTAACTTTGAAAAGGAGTTATGTGGTGAGTAGTAAGTGAAGTCACATGTGTTTGGGTTTAGAAACTGCCATACATGTACTTATCCCAATGAATCCACTGTCCAAGGGCAAGACCTCTCTTATGCTGCCAGACCTGTCCAGCTGTGAGTTGTGTACCATGTTCTAAATAGCTGCCACAACCATCGGGAGGTGAGTGAAAGCAGTTAGTATGTTTATTAATGCAAAGAAGTGCTAGGTAATGCATCTGGGAAACAAAAACCCAGGGGAAGAGTACACAATGGGGAGTGAGTTAACAACAACAACAAAAATCGAAAGAGACCTAGGAGTAATTATATCAGATGACCTAAAGGTGGGGAAACAATGTGAGAAGGCAGTAAGGAGGGCTGGGGAGATACTGGGATGCATAGGGAGAGGCATCACCAGTAGAAAACAGGAAGTTGTTATCCCTCTGTACAGATAGTTGGTGAGACCCCATCTGGAGTACTGCGTGCAATTCTGGAGATCCCATCTCCGCAAAGACATAGACAGAGTGGATGCTGTTCAGAGGCGGGCAACCAAAATGGTGCAGGGTCTGCACCAGAAGACATACGAGGAGAGACTAAAGCAGCTTAATATGTATACCCTTGAGGAAAGGAGGGAGAGGGGGGACATGATAGAAACTTTCAAGTATCTCAAGGGAATTAACAAAGTACAAGAGGGTAGCATCTTTCAGAAGAAGAGATGTGCAAGAAAAAGGGGGCACAATTTGAAGATGGGGGGATGGCTCAGAGGTAATGTTAGAAAGTATTTTTTCACAGAGAGGGCTGTGGATGCATGGAACAGCCTTTCTGAGGAGCTTGTGGAGTCAGGAATAGTGGGAGAATTCAAGAATGCATGGGACAGGCATAAGGCAATTGAAGGGGGGTAAGAGGAAGTAAGCTGTTGATTAACTAGAATCTGCACCTTATCCATCAGGTAGGGAAATGGGCAGACTAGTTGGGCCAAGTGGTCATTATCTGCCGTCAAATTCTATGTTTCTGTGTTTCTATGTTTCAAATTCTATTATCAGTGTGAAGAAACCAGGTCATCTGCATTACGGTCGTAAATACATCTTGCAACCTATAGTGTAGACCGAAAGGAACCTTTTAAAAAATGTATTGCTCATCTTCATCCGCTGTCTGGTGTTCTAGTTGGAAGGGTGTGTTATGGGCAATGAAGATCACCATGCCCACTTCTCTATTGTTCTTTCTGGCACCAAAGGCCTGACCAACCCCTCCCCTTCAAAACAGTGGTGACTTGCACGGACACCTCGTGGGTCTTCTGTAGGAAGGCAATGTTTATGCCTGGTGTTTTTAGGTGACAAATAACTTGTAATCTCTTCTCCTTTACTTGCCCCCTTTTCCAAGTGGTGTAACAGAGTCCATTTAAAGCCATCCGTAAAGGTGGAACTTTGTGTATCTGCATTGCCCATAAATGTTCCTCCAAATATTACATCAACCTCCCCCCCCCCTTCCTTCATTAATATTGTTGCCCTCCCTGCCCTGGTTGTTTCAATGATTGTGACAGTTGTACAGTATTCATTTTTCAAAACAAATACCTATTTCACCAGTATGTGCAAGAACATTCAACCTTCCAGTGTGGATGGTGTTGCAGTTCTCCCTTTCAGTACCCTACACAATCATATTGATGGGTGAGTGAACACAGAAACATTAAAACATCAGTAGTGACAACAAATTAATCACAAAACAGAAATCATTCACAACCCAACTGCAGCTGGCAGTTGAGGGAGAATGACAAACATTTTTAAATTTCAGTGAAAATGTTTCTGTTGACAAGTGTGTTGCCTAGATGAACTTTACCTCTTATTCTCCCATCCCAAAGGGGTGGGGGAGAGGGAGAACCTGATGTGACTGGCTTCTGTCACAAACCTATCATCGGATTGGAATGGGCTCATCGTTAGTGTGCTTTGCCACAGCTCAACTGCCACCCTCATGATTCCACTGGACTGCAATAAGGGGTGAACCTCAGCACGATTATGTAAAGTCCTCATAGTATGGTGGGGTGACCCCATTCTGCTTTGACAACCACATGAGCTTTTTCCAGATTTTATTTAAATGTGCCCATTAGAGGCATTATAGCAGGCAAATATGCTATCCAACCCTCTCTCCCATCTCTCTATTATGTCATAGTCCTCACTTTCTTTCCCCAAGCGTTGCAGATCATTTGTTTCTGTGTTAAAGTGTCTGTGGGTTTGTTTATCTTTACATATACTGTGTTAATACTAAAGATGTTTGTTGTTTTGCTTTAAATGTTTTTATACACTTACTTACTCTATGTATAGTTTTATTTGATTCTGTATTCATATTTTATCCCCTTCCCCTTTCCCCCAGGATACATCTGGAAATGAGCTGCGCAGCTCAGTATGTCTTTCCTGGTGAAGTTTTTCAAAATAAATGAAAAAATAAATTATATATGCTACTTGGGAGATTACGATTATAAGCATTGTGTCTATATTCTGCTACTAAGTGGACAGATGTTTGGGGGCTTGCTAGTAATCCCCGATTGACAGTGCACTTCAGCTTATTGAGGCCACCTAAAAGTAAGCTTCATATAGGAAAGACAGAGCAAAGTAAAAGATACTGGGGAACTACAGTTTAGGGCAATATTCAAGTGAGGAGAGTGATTAGGTGTCAACAAGTAGTGGTAATTACTCTTGAGTGCACCAACCAAACATATAACTGAGTGTAAGGGCTGGACACCCCCCTGCGGCTAGAGGTATATGGTGGTATATCTCATCCAGCACAGCACCGCTCTATACCATGAAACACTGTACCTCTTTACCTTTACCGTATACCACAGATCAGGGGAATGGGGACCAGGGGAAACCAATGCTCACTTTTTGGAGCACCACATACTATGAGATCACACTCAAAGAGAATGGCTGTACTAGGAGCTGGGATCAAGTAGGATGTATTTATTAAGCTGTTACAGTGTCACACAGCTTCAAAGGGCATTGCCCTCTGGGGGAGTGTGGCTAGTGCTTGAGCAAGATGGCCAGTCAGTGAGTTCCTCACCAGTCAACCTCACTCATTAGTCAGCCAACACTAAACTGCTTTGGGACTTGAAAAAGTCTGCATCCCTGACTGCTGTCAACCTGTGCTGCAGTCTGCAGTGTTTATTTTTACTCCCGGACTTACAGATCAATCCGTAGAGCTGCATCAACTGACTCCTACTCATGGCCTTTTCCCCTGCACCAGCAGACTTATCATGGTGACGGCCCTTCCGATAGATCATATTGAAGCTTTGTTCTCCCAGCTTCTTGCAGAACATAAGGACATTAAATGGACCTCAGTTGAAAATGGTTTGAACAGCTCTAAGCTAGAGACCCGTACCACAGCCATGGAACAACTCATCAAGCACACTGATGATTCCTGTCAGAAGCTTTGCACAGTCATAAGGGAGCAGAAGAGAAAAATACAGTCCCTCTAGGAGAAACTCAACGACCTCAAGAATCAGGGCCAGTGAAACAACTTAGATTTCATCAGTTTTCCCAAAAAAGTGGAGCTTGCAGGCCTGATTGCCTTCCTTTGCCATGCCCTGCTTACTGAACTTGCTCAGGGACCCATGCTTTGACATCAGGTGGGCCCACAGATCCTTGGTACCTCCACCTAGGCAAGGGAGATATCCAGACCAATCCTTACAAGGTTTCTTTGTTTCCAGGTGAAGGAATACATTCTTAGAAGGGCCTACGAGCTCAGATCTCTGGAGTGGCAGGGGCATGGAATTATGATATTCCAGGAATGTTCTAAAGAACTAACACTTAAGCACAGAGCCTACATTGAGTAATGTCAGGCTCTGCTCTGCAATGGGATTCCATTCACTCTAAGATACCCAGCCCTGATCCACCTTGTTCATAATGGTGTCCCCTCACAGTCATCTCTCCTGAGGCGATAATGAACTACATCCATAAACACTGGCCCAAAGCTGTTTCACCACTGGCTCTGTTACAGTTTACTAAACAAGAGCTCCTGTCAGCTACAGACTCAACAAAAGCTCCTGCAAGCTGCAATGGCAATGGACATCACCACCAGCTGCCCTGAAACTCCCCAGGCCTTGCTGACAGCCTCTGCAGAGGATGATGCATGGATGCTCCCCCCAAGACTAAGCAGAAACACCAGAACCAAGGCAGAGCACAGAAGGAGGCTGCTCAACAGTGGCTCCAGTCCAGGAGCCATAGCCATTTATGTATTGAAATGTTTCACCAGGAAAGCACACTGAACAACAAGTTGCTTGTGTCCCAGTGCGACCTGGGGGGGACGGGGTACAGAGTGGATAAACAGCTATACATTCAAGGTACACGAGACAACAGTTACATGCACTGAATAGTGGGGCAAGTCAGCCAGACATTTAAAAGCCAAGTCAAGGTGATGAGTACTCTGAGGATTTTTGGCGGCAGAGGCAGGATTTAGAACAGAAATAATTAGCCACATGGGGCCACAACTCCCCAAACACTTCCCAGTCCCCACCCTAGGACAAACAAGAAAGTGATGGAAGGGCCAAGAACCACTTGCAGATATTAAAGCTAGTTTAACAGCCTCAGCAGGAGGTTTTGAGCTGACCTCAGTAGTAGAACAGGGTGAATAAACATAAAAGCAGCATCTGTATGGAGTACACTGAGTTTTAACTGCAATAAACATAAATAAGGAGACACAATGCTCTGAAAGCAGGTGTAGCCAGGCAGTGTAATGAAGCTGTTGCAATGAGGTAAGTAGCATGAGGCAGCATGATTGAGCTGCATAGCTAGGTTCAGTGTAAGCCTGTCAGGTGAAAACAATTGAGTATGCAACATGGAGCAGCTTTGGTTAAGCTGAAACACACAGATAATGATTGCAGTTGCATTGCAGTAGTTTGAGTGTTGAGGGTAACAGAGCAAATAGTAGGAGCTTCTGGAGCTATATGCTAGGGGATTAGAAACAAAAGCCCCCAAAAAAGAGACAAACCAAAGACACACAAACAAAGGAAACAGGGAACAAGACAGAAAGAAGCACACACAGCCGAAGGTAAAATACAAACCAGAAACAGGAAAGAAACACAGAAATCCAGCAGACAAGCAGGAGCAGCGGGGGAACCAGCTCAGAGTACAAACTGACAGAGCCTTCAGCTGAAAAGAAAAAGTGCTTCACAATGAGGCTGAGAGGAACTGCTTATATAGCTCAGGAAGTGGGAACGGCTGGCTGCTTGGCCACTGAATTCCAGGCAAAGCATTTCCAATTATGGTCCAGTATTGGTGAAGGTGGGTTACGACATGGGTATCCCAGTGCTTATGGTACATAAGCATCAGCTGCTGGGATCCCTGTGGCTGGCCCATCACTCCTCTGCCTTCCACTGAATCCTTAAATTAGCCTTCTGTTGTGCTTCAGTTGACTAAGGAAAATGGTCCTTGTCTATGGCAAAGAAGCACTGCAAAATACACCTAACAGCTTCAGATGTACTGCATGGCCTTAATTGCACTCATCAAGCTGGACAATGGCTGCAGAGTATCCTTTGCTGGGCTGTGGTCCCATGTGATATTCTTCTTTCCTTGTTTCTACAGCTGTAATGGTAGATGTTATTATATGTTTAGGTTGCTGTCTTAAATAATAATGCCCAGGCAGACTGACTTAGGTCCTTACCTCTGTTTCCTGGGAGACCTGATCTTAAAGGGACAGGAATGCTTCCCCTTCACCTTGACATATGCCCTTGACCCTCCCTCCCTGAAGCAGAGCAGCTGCATTCTTCACAAATGTGCATTTGTGCATGCGTTTGATATGGAGCCTCTGTGATGGTTACTGCTGTCCTTCTTGAAAGCTTTTTCTCTGGTAGACTGCACAGCCACTGCAACACTTGCACACACAGCAGACAATTACAAACATTGGCCTGCAGTTACACTGCCAAGGGCCCTTAAACCAGGTGTGATCTGGTGCTTGTAGCTCTTGGGAGAGGGGAAGTTAGCCTCATCTCAATCCTTAAGGTGAAATACCCCTGTAGAGTGCATCCAGTAGTGAGGGAAATATTGGTTGACCAATTCAGTCACACCGAAGATCCTTCCAAGCCAGACCCACTGGGGTTAAACTTAGCACCGCAGCTGAGGAACGGGACCTAGGAGTCATCATCAGTAACACCCTTAAACAGGCTAGCCAATTCAACAAGGCTTGTAGTATGGCAAACAAGATGCTGGGGTGTATCAGCAGGGCTTTTGATAGTAGAAAGAAAGTAGTGATACTCCCCCTGTATAGGTCCTTGGTGAGGCCACACCTGGAGTACTGTGCCCAGTTCTGGAGGATGGGCTGGAGGTGACACAGTGTCGGGTGATGAAGATTGATACAGGGCCAGCAGGGGAAGTTCTATGAGGAATGCCTTAAGGCAGTGAACATGTACTCACTGGAGACCAGAAGGGAGAGGGGGATATGATACAAATCCCTGAAAGGAATAAGCAAAGTGAACTATGAGGAATTATTTAGCAGGAACACCAGTTCGACAACACAAGGGCACAACAGGAAGCTGACAGGAGGAAGGTTCAGAAGAGATTTGGGAAAGTATTATTTTACTGAGAGGGTGGTGGGACCATGGAACAGCTTGCTGTCTCAGGTAGTGGAAAGTAAAACTATGGAGGGCTTCAAATGGGCTTGAGACAGAGCAAAAGGAACAGTGATCACTTGTAGAGATAAAACCGGGGAAAGGAATAGGAAGACTGATGGGGAGAGTTAGAACCCTGGATTGACCCTAGGTCGCAGGGTTACATAGGGCCCAATGGGCAGACGTGATGGACCTTTGTTCTTTTTCTGCTGTTACTGTCTATGTTTTGCTTTCCATGTATAGTTTTTCATTTTTTATCTTATTCCCATTCCCCCTCCCCCGGGACCACAGCATACATATACGTGTACACGTGGGGAGGCGCACGTACACACCAGGAATCAATGGCCCCTTCCGCCCCTCCCCCTGACTTTTTGTCACCACACGTTGCTGCCTACGCACCCACTGGACCTTCACCCGGTGGGAGTGGGACTACGGACAGACGAAAATCCACCCCATTGGAGGGGAGAGCCATGGCTCAATCCGGCTTCAACCTCCCCCACTCCCGAGCTGGCACCCCGTGACCGGAGGTCATCGAACACGGGTCACCAGCGTAGCATGAGGTAAGGTGCCAGTGCCTCAGCCCTCTGTGATGTTGGGCCATGTTTCACAGTATGGCCCCATTCTCAACGGTGGCACCACTGATCCTGCTCCCCTCCCTGATTTTACAGTACCTCCCCCTCATGACCCCTCTTCTCCTGATCCTTCCCCCCTTCCAAGGTACACTACAGGCCTAGGGCAGAGGCTAATTAGCCCACTGCTAATGACTTGCCATTATGGGCTTTATCTAAAGCCATGAAGTGTTTTCTCTCCTCATAGCAGCCCTTTGTGAGGTGCCCCCAACTGAACCGGATGAGTGTTCTGGCAGTAGTTAAGGGGTTCACTCAGATGGCCTCCACTGGGTACAACCAGAACTTGAGTTACTGGATCACATAGGCTTCCAGCCTTACCTGTATCTTGTCCCTCCCATGACATGGTTGAGGAAATGCTGAAGGAATTATGAACAGTAGGGAGCACAATGTATGCCAACTTGGAAACCACTTCCTAGCAGCAGAGACTGTGGCTAAGGCCAGAAGTCAGATAAACCACTTAAAAAGCACCTGATCTGAAGCCACCTGCCCATAGCACAGAAGCCTATACATAGGGCAGATGTGCTGTGTCACACCCCTCCTCCTCTTTTTTGCCCCCCCCACACAACCTGCTTACCCTCTGCTCCACCCTACGTGCTGGATATCCTAGCCCTCACCCCTCCCAGCAGGGCTAGATACAAGGTGAGGTCACACCACCTGTGATGGGGGCTCCCCAACACAAGGGCAGACCATTTATGACAAAGTAGTAACCACATCCTCCCCACTGGAAGGCAGAAAGGGCTGGACTGTGAACCATCATCAGACCGAACAGACTTACAGGCATGTCCGAGCAACCAAACAGATTGGCTAAATATGGTTAAAGGTAGGAGGGGTCTTCGATAGTGTAGTTTTAGGTATAGTTAGAAACACAGATATTCATCTGTCTCTGTAGGCAAGCATCTACCAGGACCAGGGACACTAAGTTGTGTTTGGCCCTTATCTCTTGACCTTATTAAAGTTCTATTACATGACCTTAATAAAGTTTTATTACACTTCTTACCAGTTCACATTCACTATGCTGTATTTTCACCTTTTTGTTGTTCTGTCACAAAGTGCTCCGTCTACAAGAACTCAAACTTGACATATTGGGAGAAGGATGATTCACAAGGGGGGAGGGGAAGCTTGAAGGGGCTCTGATAGTTTAGCCCCTGCAACCTTTATGGTATTACCCCTTGGAAACCTGCTGCTGCTCTACACTCAAGTAACCCCACACATCCCTGTTTGTGACTTCCTTGGCACCCTCTATAAAGGCAGCTTCTGTGTCTGTCCCCCATGATGGCTGACCTACGCTGCCAGTACTGGAATGTAAGGGGAGTAAACTCACCAGTAAAATGCAAGCAGGTGATGAATCACTTATGCCAACTGCAGTCTCTGCTAGCCCTCCTCCAGGACACCAAACTTAATACTGCAGAGGTCCAAAACCTCTGGAGCAGTTAGATTGGGCTTGAAGCTCACAGCAAAGCAATCATTAAAAAGAGGAGGGTCTCCATACTAGTCCATAAATCTCTATGCTTGTCCAGTCAGAAAACAGAGGACAACATCGATGGTCAATGGGTGCTATCCCTGTTTGACACCTGCCAGTGGCCACTACTGGTGGGCAACCTGCATGTCTCAAATGTGGACTCCCCCTTCCCCAATTCTTTCATGATCAGGTGAACAAAGTCACTCTTTACTGATAATCAGGCCTTCCTTTTGCTGTGGTAGACTTTCATCTGATTGTGCACTCTTCCCTTGATCGCAGCCATGGGCAGTCTGAACCACATGTCAGGGCAGCTCAGGCAGTTAAGCTGTGATTTTCAGACCAGGCCCTTTCCGACATCTGGTGCCTTCATAATACTAGAACCTGAGACTACACATATTGCTTGGAAATGCATGGATCCTATGGATGTCTGGATGTATAACTTACTTCCCAAAAACTAATTACCCTGGTCACCTTGGTGTCCATCTGGTCTCTGTTCATATCGGACCATGCTCCAGTATAGGTTGACCTCCTCCTGCATCAAGCCATCCATGCTTCTCTGGATGGAGGCTAGACACCCCCCCCCTTCTTCCAAGACCTGCAGTTTAGCACCTGACTTCAGGGAGCAACGGAAAATACTTTCTAGTGAACGATAACGGGATGACATCAGTGGCCACCCTCTGGGAGACCCTTAAGGCCACAATCAGGGTCAAATCATATACTTTGCCTATCATCACCACAGGCACTGTGAGCATGAACTGGCCTTACTGGATGCCCAACTGGCCCAGAAGGAGGCAGCTTACAAGGCAGACCCTAAGGCAAGTTCAAGCTCCTAGGCACATAAGGACATAATGAAAATTCACCTGGATAGTGACACCCTCACAGCAAGGAAAGTGGAGCTCACCATTCTCCAACTGTCCATGTATATTGGGAAGGAGGAGAGAAAGGAGGAAGCTCCTAGCCTATCACCTTAAAAAAACAGCAGACCGGAATCATGTAGCTAGTCTCTGTATGCTCAGATCACCCTGTGCACTATGGCTAACGACATCAGTGCAACTATGCTAAACTTTTATGCTCGACTATACAGCTCTGTCTCAGCCACAAGTGTCCCCCCTGTTGGACTCATTTTTGTCCCACCTCCAGCAACCCTGACTCTTAACAGAGCAGGCAGGGGTGCTGGACCTTCCCTTCACCTTGGGAAAGATAGAATCCACCCTAAACGTACTTGATCCCTGTAAAGCCCCCAGGAGGAGGCGGGCTCCCTGCCACATTCTTACAACCCCTGTCTCCACTAGTTTGTCTGGTATTGCAGCACCTCTACTCAGAGACCGGCACAGTGAGTTCATTTCTCCCCTCAGTGGCCACTGCCACTATAACAGTACTTTCCAAAAAAGATAAGGACCTCACTCTACCTGCACCCAGTTTCACTGATTATGGTGGATTCCTGATTAGAGAGTCTTCTGCCACAGCTGCTACATCCAGCTGGAATCTGGTTCATCTGAGGCAGACTCAGCTCTGATCACTTTAGGACCCTGATCTACTTGATGCAGGTAGCAGGGGGTCCCACACTCTTGCTGCCACAGTTGTTACAGACTTCAAAAAAGCCTTTGATTTGGTGAAGTGTAGGTAGCCCTATGAGGCACTGACCAGAATGGGATTTGGTGCCACATTACTTTTAAAAATATTCATCATCATCTATTCAACACCCAAAGCTCAGGTCCTTACAAGCTCCACTCTCTCTCTCCCCCTTCCCCTTTCTTTAGGCACACGTCAGGGCTGCCCCTTCCCCCCTACCCTTAGTTCCTGTAATCGAGCCTCTGGCAGCAGCAGTATGCTTCCACCCTGACATCAAAGGTATAGAAGTGAGGAAGAACCAACACATTGCACTTCTTTATGTGAATGACCTTCTGGTCCCACTGGAAGAGACTCACACATCCCTCTTTTCCTTATGTACCTGTTATAAGACTTTGCTAGTCTTTTGGGGCTTAAGATCAACCAGAGTAAAACTGAAGTGTTAGCACTCAACTGTAAATGTGACACCTCACATTTTACAGCCCTTGGACTTCATTGGGTGTTGGATAGCATTAAGTATCTGGGGATCAAGATCACGCTGCAAATCACAAAGCTATGTGATGCCAGCTTCACCCCATTACTTAATGGTCTGCAGTTGGAGTCTGACCACTGGAAACCCTTGCAGCTCACTATGGCTTGCAAGATCAAAGCAAGCAAAATGATCACAGCCCCCAAATTGTTTCATCTGTGTTCACATATTCCCACCAACATCCCAAAAAGATGGTTTGGCTGCATAGATAAAGCTATACAGTAGGTGTCTTCCTATGGGAAGGCAAGCAGCCAAGATACAGCCATCAAAAACTGAGCTCCCACAGCCCTAAAGGAGGTTGGGGGCTCCCCTGATTCCAGGGTGTTACTTGGCGTAGAGATGCACACAGATGCACACAGACCTCCCACTGGTTTCACACCTTGGGACACCTCCCCCTCTGGCTAGATATTGAGGCCTGTTTGCTTGGAGGGCGCCCTTCTGCCATCTGCCTCTCCTCCCCTTCCCCAAAGAGTAAACTATGGGTCACCCCAGGTATTCATAGCTTGATTAAAATCTGGAAACAACTGGGGAAATGTTTAGACACTGACCTGGCCCACCTAGCACTAACAACCCCCCCCAAGGGATAACCACAGTTTCAGGGTTTAGGGTTCAGGGGAAACAGCTTGTTTGGTACTATGCGAAGCCCACAGCCATACATCATCTAGCAGACCTACTTGCCCCCTTGAAGCAGCTTGTTAGACTCTTTTCAAGGCCTTCAAACCTGATTCAGCCTACACAAGTTGAACTTCTTTTGCTGCCTTCAGCTGCTCAGTGGCCTGTCCCACCTCCATAAGAACCTGAAAGAGTGCCACCCCACTGCCCTACCATCCTCTACATTCCTGGCTCTCTCAGCCTTCCAGTAGAGCGGGGACCATTTACTCACTTATTAGAGACCATATCCCCAACCAGATGGTTGCTGCCTGAAAAATTTGGACAGTAGCACTGGGTCACGCTACTGAAAAGATAAATGGTGGCTGTTGTGCTGGGTGTCTGCCCACAAACTAATTAAGGATTAAGCAGACTTATACAGAACAAATCACTGCACTACTGGTACCACACCCCCAGGGTACTGCATGCAGCACAACTCATACCCAGGGACAAGTGCTGGAGGTGTGACCAACCTAAGGATGATCTCTTCCACATACTGTACTGTAGGCATGCCCAGATCTCATGGACTACTGGCAGCATATCAGAGACCTCACAGCAGCGGTCCTCACTTTCCCTCTCACATTTACCCCAGGATATTTTTTCCTAGGATTGAAGCAGGATGCCCCCATCTGTCAAAAACCCAACTTGATTTGGTAATCCATGTCAGTGTTGAAAAAGGTTCCTGCTGTGTAGGTGGCACATGCTGGAGGTCCAGACCACAGATGAACTTCGGTCAAGTATGGCCCAGATGGCCACCTTTGAGTGACTGTCCACTTGGCCTCGGGCATATTGGAACACTATAACAAGACTTGGTTCCCTCTGCTCAGTTATCTCAGCCCTGCTACCCAGCCTTGGGTGGGTGCTCCCTCTCCCAGCACTCATACGCTTGGAGATGGTGTAGGTTGACTCTCACTAAGATGCCTTTGAGAACAGGTTGTGGTCCCATCCCCCAGCCGATGATTTCCTCCACAACCACCTAATCACTAAGATTAGGTTTGAGGTTTTTCCTTGCTATGAGTTCTCCTACCACTTAGTTTGTTACATGCAGTAGTGGGAGTGGATACTCATAGACCCCGGTGACTTCTCCTGAGGGGTGACCCTCCGCAACGCCTAGCGTGCCACTGAGTTTTCAGTGTTCTCTCTCTCTCTCTCTCTTTTATCTGGAAGGGGATGCAGTCCACCTCCTCCAGCTGGAAGGGTGTTCTTCCCATCAGAACCACAATTGGGTTCCTAGCCTCCAGAGAAACCTCCTCCAAGGGGACCAGTGCTACATGGACACAGGGACCCTATCTCTATTCCTGAGGTCACAGGGCCCCTAGGCTCAGTCACAGCTGGGGCAACTGGACTCTCCCACTGTTCTTTCTTCTCTCCCCAATCTAACTCAAACCCATGGCTTGCCTTCCCTTTTACAGTGTAAAGAGAGAAAGGCAGGACCATGAATATTTACACCTGAGCTTCCCACCATTGGCTGAGTCAGGAAGCTGTAGGCACAAACTCCAGACATCCTGTCTACAAGCTGGAGCCCACTAGAGAACAGCTCTTAGAGTCAGGCTTAACACTTCAAGAGCTGTCTAGCAATGCTAGCCTTAAGCTGGGTTAAGAAAGATGCTGGTTACATGCATGCACAACCGCATTGTCCACTGTCACATTTGAGAGTCTACGAATGCAAGGGCCTCAGACTTTGGGGGCGTCCTGACCATTAGCATTCCATGGGAATATACATGTACCCAGGCAAGAGAGGTTAGTCAAACATAGCAACATAGACTGTGACAGCAGAAAAAGACCAAGGGTCCATTGAGTCTGCCCAAAGTTACCCAGGACCTAGTGTTAATATAGTCTTATATATCCTGGGAATTCTTCTGGCTTCCTTGTATGGTCGTATTAATACAGTATATTACAGTTCTGCACAAAGAACAAAACAATGCCACCGAAAGAAGCAGCAGCCCACTCAGAAAAAACGGGATCACAGTGTCACAAACCCACTCAGCAGATCAAGCCCTCTACTTCCAAAGTGCCAATCTCCGAGCGCTGTCTTGTGAACAGTTTAACAGAACAAGGTAACCCTCTTGTCTGTTTTGTGAGTTCGGATCAACCTTTGATCTCAAGTCTTGGAGGGATCCAAACTGTGAACCTCTTGCTAGCGTACCCAATGCACAGGCTCAGATATTTCTGTCTTCAGGGGGCCAGATATTTTTGCCTATGGGCACCTAACCAGGTATACAGAGATGAACCCTTAAAAACTTTAATAAAGACCTCAGATCTAAAATGCTTATCTTTCCAGTTTGGTATGACCATTCAAGCTTATGCCTCGTGTCTGCTATAACCATATATACTTTTCTTACAAATGAAAAGAAATCAAAGACAGACCAAGTATGCTCTAAAAATTATTTTACTAAAATAGATAAAAATATGTAAAACACAAAATACAGAACTCTTATATCGCAAGACATACAAATTTTTTAAAAGAACAAGGTTTAAACAGTCAAATTCCTATAACAATATTTAGATTTATCTCTCTTTCTAAATACCTGTTTAAAGTGCTCACAGATGTTTCATTGTCAGAGTCTAAATAAAAGTGTCTCTGAAGTAAAACAGAATATTCCTTAAAGCAAACTGTATTTGCCAACCCCTTTTTTGGGTGAGGTCACCTAGCTCCTCCTCTGTCAGAATATATAAAAAATATATATTTAATAAAAAAACAAACAGGATGTCTTTTTCAAGAATTAAATTCTGCAACCTCAGCATACTCATATGTTCTTCAAATGACATCTCTTTGATCTTAATCAGTACCCTGTCTCACACAGGCATCAGAGGAACATTTACAACTTCGCGCCAGTTTGCTAAACCTGGTTTCCCCTTCTAACGTCATAAACCTTTTTTTTATGATTTCCCTCTTAACAATAACATCAAGTCTGTAAATAGCTTCTGGCCTGCCATGTAACACCTGGTATCTAAAACCAGTGTGTGTGTGAGCTCACATGCTGTTTCAGCATTTTCTCATGGCTTTCATCTTTCCGCTTTAACCGGGGGGGGGAGGTCACTCCTAAAGCACCAGATTTTCAGCAGAGACAGTCAGTAATACAGTTTATATTAAATTAAATGATACAGCACTCTGAACTGGCTGTCTACATAACAATTCCTCCCTGCCTAGACTGAATTTGGGGGTTCTATCGCCTACATGGGATGAGCTTCCCAAATCAGTTCACTCCTCATAGACCCTAGACAACCCATATGAGTTCTGGTTTTTGGCTCTACCCCTATGTACGATTGTCAGATCATAACCTTGCAAAGCAAGATTCCCATCTTAGCAATCTGCCATTGTTTTTCCCCATCTGCGTCAGCCAAACCAGTGGGTTGTGGTCAGTCTGTACCACAAAATGCTGCCCGTACAAGTATGGCTCTAATTTCTTTAGGGCCCACACTGTGGCGAGACACTCTTTTTCCACCATGGAGTATGCTTGCTCCCTGGGAAGTAACTTCCTACTCAGGTACACTAGTGGGTGATCTGTCCCTTGGCTAGATGTCTGACTCAGTACTGCCCCAATACCCACGACTGAGGCATCGGTCTGAACTATAAAGGTCTTGCTATAGGCAGGACTTGTCAAAACAGGAGCACTGTACAGTGCCTCCTTTAGTTTGGTAAAGGCTTCCTCACAGGCTGGGCCCCAGGTAATTTTCTTTGGCATCCTTTTCTTTGTCAGGTTATATAGGGGAGCAGCCAGGGCACTGTAATTGGGTACAAATTTCCTGTAGTACCCTGCTGTCCCTAGAAAGCTCCTGAACTGCTTCTGGGTTTCTGGTCTGGGCCATGCCTGGAACACCTCTATCTTTATTTGGTTAGGACAGAGCTGTTCCCAGCCTACCACATGCCTGAGGTATGCCACTTCCCCCATGGCCACCTGGCACTTCTTGGCTTTAACAGTGAGCCTGGCCCTCTGTATCCTGTCCAGCACTTCCCTAAGGTGGGATAGGTGTTCCTCCCAGCTGGTACTAAAGATGGCAATATCATCCAGGTACGCCACAGCGTACTCCTCAGCATGATTTAACACCTGGTTCACCAACCTTTGGAAAGTGGCCGGGGCATTCTTCATTCCGAAAGGCATTACTTTAAACTCAAATAAGCCTATCAGGGTGATGAAGGCCAACCTCTCCCTAGCTCTGTCTGTCAATTCTACCTGCCAATACCCCTTTGTCAGGTCAATGGTCATAAGGTAGGTCGCCCCCCCCAACTTGTCCAGCAGTTCATCTGTCCAAGGCATTGGGTGGGCGTTGGACTTCGTGACTGCATTCAGTCCATGATAGTCCACACAGAAACGAGTAGAGCCATCTGGCTTAGGCACAAGGACTACGAGTGAGGCCTGGGGCTGTGGGATCTCTGGATTACCCCTAAATCCAGCATCTCCTCCACTTCCCTCCTAATGTCCTTTTGGACAGCCTCTGACACCCAATATGCTGTCTGCCGTATGGGCGTCTGTGTCCCTGTCTCCACATCGTGTGTCACTAAAGGGGTTAGTCCAGGCTTGGTGCTAAACAATGTGGCAAAGTCTGCTAAAACCTCCCTTACTTTCTGGATCTGGTCCGGGGCCAGCTGGGGAGACAATTTTACTGCCTTCACAGAGGACTCCCGCTTACTTTCTTCCAGCAAGTCCAGAAGGGGGTCTCCTTCATCCGTCCCCTTCCCATGACTACACACTGCAAACACCATGTCAGCCCTAGTTGCATATGGCTTCATCATGTTGACATGGTACATCCTTTCTGTCTGTCTTCGGTCAGGTAACTCCACAATGTAGTTCATGTCATTTACCTTCCTAACCACTTTGTATGGTCCTGCCCACTCAGCCTGCAGCTTGTCATTCCGGACCGGAATAAGGACCATGACTTCCTGACCCACCATGTACGAGCGAGCTCTGGCTCTGCGGTTGTACCACACTTTTGGTTTCTGTTGGGCAGCTGCTAGGTTGCTCTGGGCTGTCCCCATAAGCTCCTTCAGTCTTTCCCTAAACCTACAGATGTAATCACAATGGGGGTTCCCTGGGTGGCGTGTTTGCTTTCCCAGTCCTCCTGGATCAAGTCTAGGGGCCCACGTACGCGGCGTCCATATAAGAGTTCGAAGGGGGAAAATCCTGTCGACTCTTGGGGCATCTCCCTGTATGCAAACAACAGGTGGGGAAGATATTTCTCCCAGTCCCTCCCATGCTGTTCAGCAAACTCCCGGAGCATTGACTTTAGGGTACCATTGAATCATTCCACAAGTACATTGGCTTGTGGGTGATACGGTGTTGTACATCTCTGCACCACCCCACACTTCTCCCATAAACATTTCATCAGGTCCGACATGAAGGAACCTCCTTGATTGGTGATTACCTCCTGCGGAACCCCAACCTTGGAGAAAATCCCAAGTAAGGCATCTGCCACTTTGTCCGTCCTCAGTGAGGATAGGGCAACTGCCTCTGGGTACCAGGTGGCATAATCCACCACAGTCAGGATGAATCTCTTCCCTGAGGAGCTGGGTGTATTTAAAGGCCCCACAATATCCATTCCCACCCTCTGGAATGGCTCCTCCGCTATGGGCAATGGAATCAGGGTGGCTTGGGTTTTCTTGCCCGCCTTCCCTATTTCTTGGCACCGGTGACAAGACCTGCAATACTCCTTCACCTGCTGGGTGAAGTTAGGCCAGTAGAAATTCTGGGCTAACTGCTGCATAGTGCACGTGATTCCCAGATGACCAGACAAGGGAATATCATGTGCAATTTTGAGCAACTGCTCACGATACCCCTGGGGAACAACAAGCTGCCTGCCTAGCATCCCTCCCTCTGTCTGTACTGCCTGAGTATACATAAGTCCGTTTTCCCAATAAACCTTATGTCAGTCGTCACCTCCCTGTGTGCCGTCTGAGTCTGCTGAAGCCCTCAGCTTCTCTAAATTAGGGTCACTTCTCTGAGCAGCTGCGAACCCCTCACACATTCCCAAGGCATGGGACAGGTTCCCTTCAGTCGCTAAACTAGGGCCCCTAGCACTAGCGTCAGTGCCGTCAGGATCACTGTCAATCCCAACCCTCTGACAATGGGTCACCTGTCCCTCTTCGGAGTAACCTTCCTTAGCTGTGTGGTCACTTGCTACCGGGGAAATTTCTACCCCCTTTTTATCAATCTCCATATCAGGATACACAGGCTGGGGAACCAGCCTCCCAGTGGTTTCCCCAATGGCCTCCGTGGGGTTCAGGGAACTACAATTTTCCCTTGCCGCTTGGCTATGGGTAACTGCACATACCATCCCCTGTTGGAGATTATTACTCAGGATCACATCCACTGCTAATGTTTTGGCTACAGCCACCTGTTGCACAGTTCTCCCAGTTTTACCCCAGCCTAAGAGAACACTAGCGAGGGGTTATGTTTTCTCTTCACCAATGAACCCTTGGACAGTGACGTATTTATTGGGTATAAGCTGACCAGGGTGTACCAGATCCCCCTTTACTAACGTCAGGGATGCCCCTGTGTCCCTTAACCCTTGCGTCTGCACACCATTTACCATGACTGGGTGCATGTGTTCCCTCATATTCACTGGCATGCTTCCAGGGACACACAAACAACCTTCATTTTTTTCTAGCACTCTGTTGTGTATTGCTCACCTTTTTGGGGCACTGTCTGGCAATATGCCAGTTTCTTTACACAACCAACATTCATTTCTTCTCTCAGAGAAATCTTTTCTCTGAAACCTGGGGCTAACTGGTTTTGGTGGAGGCAGTGAGGGTTTTAGCTGCCCTGAAGGCACGCTTTTCCCTTTCTGCACTGTCACGCCCGCCCCATTTGCTCTCAGAGCAGGTCTGTTCTTGGCATAGCGGTCCGAGAGTTCAGCAGCCTCTTGCACTGTTTTGGAATCTCGGTCCTCTAGCCAGGTTTTTAGCTCGGCTAGGCATGCCCAATAAAACTGTTCTAATAAAATCACATTTTCAATTTTATCAACAGAGTTTGCCTCAATTCCTTCCCACCAATGTTTCAAAAACTGACATTGTTTCGTTGCCAGCTCCTCATAGCTCATATCAAGGCTTCTCCTGAGCTTACGGAATTTAGCTCTGTATGATCCAGCAGTTAATTAAAACATTTTTAACAGTGCAGCTTTTAGCTTGCTGTAATCTTTGCTGTCCTCATTGTCCATGTGACCCAATGCATTCCGAGCTTTCCCAGTAAGTAGCGGGGCAAGCTGGAAGCTCCAGGACTCTCTAGGAATTTTAGCCTGAATACAAACTTTTTCAAAAGAATTAAAAAGGCATCCATATCTTCCCCCTTTTTAAATCTGGCTATTAATTTGGAGTTCAATTTGCAACCCAGTCCTGCAGTCCCAGTTAAACCCAAGCCACTTACCTGCTCTGGTGCCACTGGTCAGAGTCGTATCTCCTCCAGTTCGTGTTGCCTCTGGTGCTCCTCTCTCTTCTCCTCTGGAGCTCACTGGCGCTCATACTCCTCATGGTCTGCCTCCCTCTGTTGTCGCTCTGCCTCTCGCTGTTCCCTCTCTGCCTCTCGGCATTTTCACTCTGCCTTTCGGTTCTCTCCCTCCCTCTTCTCCTGGAACTCCAGCTCCATCCTGCGCAACTCAATTTTCAGCCTGAGTACCTCTGGATTCAGGATACTGGTGACCTTCCCCTGCTGAAGTGGCCCTTCACTGACAGTGGCCCTGCTGTTATCCTCACCAGACCTGGACACAGCACTGGCCACTAGTCCTGCCACACTCGAGGTCTGGTCCCTTTCAGTCACGGTCTGTAACTTGCTGCTCTGGGTATCTGCTACCATCAGGGCCTCTATAAGGTTCTGCTTTTTGGCTGTCACCTCGAACGGGACTCTGCTGTCCCCACACAACTGCTTCAAGTAATCTACAGTGTGCCTGCTGTAGTCTGAATCCATCTTCTTCCCTGACTATGGTTGCTCTGACTTGCACTTTAGGAAAAAAAAATAAAACGGGTAGGAACTTGACTGTATGCCAAGTGATATATAGTTCTGTTTCCTTTTAAAATAAAACTCTGCCTTTTTTCTTTCTTTGCAAGAGAGCTTACAGTCTCAGCTGACACAGAACAATAAAGCTTGTGACACCAAAATTATGCCACCGCTGCCAACCAATCTGTTGCAAACCCACTCAGCAGGTCAGGCCCTCTACTCCCAAAGTGCCAACCTCCAAGCACAGTCTTGTGAACAGTTTAACAGAACAAGGTAACCCTCTTGTCTGTTTTGTGAGTTTGGATCAACCTTTGATCTCAAGTCTTGGAGGGATTCAAACTGTGAACCTCTTACTAGTGTACCCAATGCACAGGCTCAGATATTTCTGTCTTCAGGGGGCCAGATATCTTTGCCTACAGGCTGCTAACCAGGTATACAGAGATGAACCCTTAAAAACTTTAATAAAGACCTCAGATCTAAAAACGCTTCTCTTTCCAGTTTGGTATGACCATTCAAGCTTATGCCTCGTGTCTGCTATAACCATATATACTTTTCTTACAAATGAAAAGAAATCAAAGACAGACCAAGTATGCTCTAAAAAGAATTTTACTAAAATAGATAAAAATATGTAAAACATAAAATACAGAACTCTTATATCACAAGACATACAAATCTTTTAAAAGAACAAGGTTTAAACGGTGCAAATTCCTATAACAATATTTAGATTTATCTCTCTTTCTAAATACCTGTTTAAAGTGCTCACAGATGTTTCGTTGTCAGAGTCTAGATAAAAGTGTCTCTGAAGTGAAACAGAATATTCCTTAAAGCAAACTGTATTTGCCAACCCCTTTTTTGGGTGAGTTCACCTAGCTCCTCCTCTGTCAGAATATATAAAAAATATATATTTCAAAAAAAAAAACAGGATGTCTTTTTCAAGAATTAAATTCTGCAACCTCAGCAGACTCATGTGTTCTTCAAATGACATCTCTTTGATCTTAATCAGTACCCTCTTTCACACAGGCATCAGAGGAACATTTACAACTTTGCGCCAGTTTCCTAAACCTGGTTTCCCCTTCTAACATCATAAACCTTTTCTTTTATGATTTCCCTCTTAACAACAACATCTATAATTAACTTAGAAAAGTCTGTAAATAGCTTCTGCCCTGCCATGTAACACCTGGTATCTAAAACCGGTGTGTGTGTGATCTCACATGCTGTTTCAGCATTTTCTCATGGCTTTCATCTTTCAGCTGAAACTTGGGAGGGGGTCACTCCTAAAGTACCAGATTTTCAGCAGAGACAGTCAGTAATACATTTTATATAAAAAAAAATGATACAGCACCAGTCTGACTGCTCTGCGCTCCAACAGGTTGCTGTGGCATTGGAACTCCTCGGGGGTCCAAAACCCATGAGCCCTGTTGTCCCCCATGTGGGCTCCCCAGCCCATGAGAGAGGCATTGATCATAAGGATGACCATCAGCTCGGGGTGAACAAACAGGATCCCTTCCTGCAACCTGTCTGGGGTGGTCCACCATTGGAGAGCATCCCACATCTTCTGGGTTACAGTGATCAGCTGGTCAAACTGACCATGGTACTGAGTCCACTGGGTGGCCAGCTTGCATTGGAGGGGGTGCATGTGCAACCGGCCCAATGGACCACTGAGGTGCATGCCACCATGTAACCCAGAAGGCGCAGAAAGTCCTGGGCAGGGCGCAAGTGCCCAACCAGAAATGATTGGGCAAAGGAGAAAAGAACCTCCACCCTGTCTGCTGGGAGCCGAGCTCTGGCTTGACAAGAGTCGAGCTTTGGCCCGATGAAGTCATTTGTGACGTGGACAGCCAGTTCTGAGTGCTCTATCATTTTTTTTAATATAAAATATATTACTGACTGTCTCTGCTGAAAATCTGGTGCTTTAGGAGTGACCTCGCTCTCCCCCCTGGTTTTAGCTGAAAGATGAAAGCCATGAGAAAATGCTGAAACAGCATGTGAGATCACACACACTGGTGTTAGATACCAGGTGTTACGTGGAAGGCCTGAAGCTAATTGCAGGGTGAAAGAAGCTTGAGTCGAGCATAGCCATTTTATGATGCTTCCAGAGGAAGAAAAGCAGGTTGTGATGTATTAGTGTGAAATCATAAAGATGCTTTCATGTCTTGGAAGGGGGAAGCTTATCATGAGATCCAAAGAGATGTCATTTGAAGAACATATGAGTAATGCTGAGGATTGCAGAATTTAATTCTTGAAAAAGACCTTCTGTTTTTTTTATTAGATATATTTTTTTTATATATTCTGACAGAGGAAGAGCTAGGTGAAATCACACAAAAAGGGGTTGGCAAATACAGTTTGCTTTAAGGAATATTCTGTTTTACTTCATAGACACTTTTATCTAGACTCTGACAACGAAACATCTGTGAGCACTTTAAAACAGGTATTTAGAAAGACACAAAAATCTAAATATTGTTGTAGGAAATTTGCACTGTTTAAAACCTTGTTCTTTTAAAAGTTTTGTATGTCTTGTGATATAAGAGTTCTGTATTTTGTGTTTTACATATTTTTATCTATTTTAGTAAAACTCTTTTTAGAGCATATTTGATCTGTCTTTGATTTATTTTCATTTGTAAGAAAAGTATATATGGTTATAGCAGACACGAGTCATAAGCTTGAAGGGTGATACCAAACTGGAAAGAGAAGCGTTTTAAATCTGAGGTCTTTATTAGTTTTTTAAGGGTTCATCTTTGTATACCTGGTTAGGTGCCCGTAGGCAAAGATATCTGGCCACCCAAAGACAGAAATATCTGAGCTTGTGCATTGGGTATGCTAGCAAGAGGTTCACAGTTTGAATCCCTCCAAGACTTGAAACCAAAGGTTGATCCGAACTCACAAAACAGACAAGAGGGTTACCTTGTTCTGTTAAACTGTTCACAAGACTGCGCTCGGAGGTTGACACTTCAGGACCACAGCAGACCACAAACAACAGAGAAAACATGGATGGGGCAGCAGAAAAGCAAGATATTCTTCTAGCAGAAATGAGGCAAGGGTGTGCCAGGGTAACCGATAAGCTATCAACAGTTCAATCAAACCACCCAAATGTTGGAGATGATCAAAGACCTGGGACACAGAAGGGAACAGCTGGAGAACAGAGTAACAACACTCAGGATAGACTGGCATGCATGGAACAACTAGTGCACAAGCAGGACAAAGTTATTCAACAGCTGTAATACAAAATCAACAGGCCATAAAATTATAGCTGCAGGAATAATGTAAAAGTGATTGTCTTACCGAAGGGCATAAAAGAAGTCCACCCCGAGAAATTTTTCAGCAAGCTGCTTACTGCTTTTTTGGCACCAGAAGGTTTTTGGGGAGAAGTTGAAATTGATTGTGCCCAGAGAGCTCCCAGAGTTTTCCAGCACCAGGGGAACCACCTCAATTCATATTGCTAAAATTCCACAGCTACCTGCAGAAAGAGTGACTGGTGAGAAGAGCAAGAAAAGAGTGGGGCGTTCCCTACAACCTACAAAAACCTTAACTTTAGTTGTTCCTGGACATCAGTTCCGAATTATTTGCCTACAGAAAGGAGTTCAACGTTGTGAAGGTTAGGCTGACAGCAAAAAATATCCCATTTGCTCTATTAATGCCAGCCAAGTTGAGAATTGCCATGGAAGGGAAACAAAACTTTTTCACTGAGTGGCAGAGGACTTTGTGAATTCCATCAACTAACTCCTGGTCCTGATACTTGCCTTGTCAATGATCAGAACTTTTGGTACTGTAATGAACATGGATGTAAGAAACCAATGAAATGAATTAGAAGTTACTTACTAAACTTACTATGCAATTAAGGACATAGTGGGAGTATGGCAGGGGAAAAATTTCCTGGTGGGGCTGCTGCTAGGACAGGAGATACAGGCAGCTGCACTAGTGTGGGAATAATGTGCTTATGTAACTTGGTTATGCTTTTTGCAAATGTATTTAACTTGGTTTGGTCTTATTCACATCCTCAGTAGAAAAGCTGGGTAGCATAGTAGGAATGAAGGCTCAAAAGGAATGTAGAATGGTGATTATGATAACCTCCTCCTACTTAAGGAGAGTATAGTCAGCAGCATGCAGGAAGGGGAACCCCCCCCTTGGAGGAAACCTCTGAGGAACCATGGCTACTGAACTGCCCTTCCTTTGGGCATGCTACGAGGAGATGATCTAAAATGTTTGGAGGATAACCAGTTGCCGAGGTGTCTTAGATGACATGACTGGTATAGCACTCTGAGAGGGAGCTGTCTAGATTCCAGGAGCTGACTGCAGAAGATACTGAGTCAGTCCACTTTCTATGCAGGGTACCAGGTGGTGCACAAGGGTACTGAGTGATGTGTATTCCTTGGAAGTCTATTAGATCTGACATTGGAAAGTGGAGTATGATGTCTTCTTGTGCAACAGTGAGAATGATGAAGATGGAGTTGCTGTAAGTGAAACTTTCCAGGTGGATGAAACTGAGAGGGTTAGGCAAGTAGTGAAGAGTTTATGTTTATAATGAAGTACAGAAAGTCTGGTATGGAAGCCATCAGTACATCCAGGAAAGGAAATCCGCTAGAAGACAAGAAGGATCAGAAGCGAATAATTGAGCAAGGGCTTTAACATCCACTGGGGTAGAAGTTGTAATTATGAATGGTTAGGATGAGATACTTTTGTACAAATGATTCTGGAATAGCTTCACCATAAAGGTTGCAGAGATGACAGTATTTACACTTCGGGGTTGAACATCCATGTAAGTTGAAAGTGTTGCATAAAGGCTTCTTTCCTACAAAGGCCACTGGATGACCAAGCCTTTTATGATTGAAGCAAGGAAGAGCACCAGTGGAGGAAGTAGAAGCTGGATCAAATGGTGAACTTCTTTGCTGAAACATAAGTATGTCAGAGACTTTTAATGGGCAAAGGGAGGCAAAATGAGAATATGAGCCACATAATTGGCAGGAGAGAGCCTGTAGACCTGCAAAATTATGGCAGAATAATGTCTAATATGGATCAATTTAATTTAATGTTAAAATTGGCTAAGGCTGTTGCAGCTTTTGGAGAAATAGATCTATGGTAGTCATAAAAATTAGTGCCTCCGATGGCCCAGTGGTGTGGAGGGCTGAGGCGCTGGGCATCTTACCTCCTTCTACACCGGCGATCCAGGGTCAGGAATGGAACCTTGTTGTTCGGGGGCCAGTGGGGTGAGGAAAGATTGAGCATCTCAAGACAGCTCACCTTCTTCAGGGAGGGGAGTTAGAGTGCCATGCTGCTTGCCTGCCACCCAGCAGTGGCTGGGTGGTAACACATGCACATCACCACACAGGGAAGGGAACCCACATTCAAGGCACTGGGGCCATCTCCGCGGATGCAGAGCTTGGACATCATGCCCATTGCACATCCATGGGCCCAGGGGAGAAAATGGAGGAAAAAACACTCCAGGTGGCAGGATGAACAACCGACCCCCGCAAGCCCCACACCAGTGCCGGGCACAACCACAAGTCCTGTGGCAAAGGACAGCAGTTAAGGTAAGTCCCGGAGGAGCCAGGTGATGGGACTGGGGGAGTCAATCAGAAGGGAGCTGCCAGGGGGAGAACCAGGAGATAAACAGAAGATGAAAAAAAAAAGAGTGCCTCCATAGCGGACTCCCAGGTTGACTAAAAGATAAGAGATACGAATCCAGTTCATTGCATCTGGACAGGAACAATGAGTACACAATATCTCTATATAGACTGAAAGCTCAAAAAATTCTGGAATGGTTAACTTCTTTGTAAGTTTGGGGTCCTCAGATTTCAGGACTACAGTAACATCCCCAGAAGAGATGACTCTATTTTCTATGGAGTTGTGTGAGGCAATTAGGAGGGATATTAAATTAAAGTCCCTTCCCTCAATGATGTCCTTACAGAGGTGACTTTGTGTAAAATGTATCAGAGAAATAGATGGTAGAGGAGGATCTGGAGATGAGATACTAGGCTGTTGCTGGGAACTTGAAGCTGCAGTCGATATGACAATAGATGATATAAAGTTGTTTCTTCCACAGAAGAGGTGGGAGCACTGGAGAGTCAGAGGAGATGTATTAGAAGAAGCAGTAGATGTGTACAGAACCAGAGGGCGAGTTTCCAGGGGTGAAAGTCAGGCTTGAACATCTGATACGGAGGTAGCAAGTTGAGAGATGAGGTCATGAATTTCAGATTCAACGTCAGTAGCTAGTTGTGGGACTGGCTGTATCTGAACAGGATTTTCATTCTCCTGAGACTTCCCAGCTACGAATAACTTAAACAGTTCTTGCTTTCTAGCTGAAGTAGGATATGAGATACCAAGTTTTTTGAAGTTCCATTATCAAGTGAGGAATAGTCCAGTCCTTTAGTGAGTATTTAAATTTTTAAAATCATTTTCTAGAGGAAGAATTGTTGGAAGGAGTGCGAGGAGCTGGTGCGGAGTGTTCTTCCAGATCTGGAGATGGGGAGGTGCAAGAAGATTATGAAGTACCTTCTTCCTGGTCTGGAGAGGAGGAGTCCAAAGGATTGTCAGCCATGGTGATAAGAGGCAGCAAAAAGGGTACACACACAGTCAGTAGATTAAAGGCAGTGTTGGGTTGGGTAAGTTACTTTTTCTATTACTTTTGGAAACTTGTTCTAGAAAGCTCTGTGCTGTCACTAGCAAGGATGGAGAAGTACTGGAAAAAGTAATACACCTTACAGTTGCAATTACTTATGTCTTTTTTATACAAAAGTAGTACGTAACTGTAACTGATTAAATTTATTTGAAAGTAACTAGTAACTAACCTATTACTTTCAAATAAATGTCATCTGTTATAGTTATTTATTATTTTTGTATTGTTTTTGTATAAAAAGAAATAAGTAACTGTGACTGTCAGGTGTATTACTTTTTCTAGTACTTCTCCATCCTTGCTAGCGACTTCTCAGGGCTTCCTGGATCTAGTCTCTAAAATAAATAGAAAGTAATATAAAAAGTAACTTGCCCAACACTGATTAAAGGTAGTTCGAGTATATGACCTCAAAGTAGGGAAATGATGAGGAGACCTTCACTGACATCAGCAGGTGAAAATGCTTCCACATAAGCCTGAGCAGATAATGAGATCTGCAGGTAGGTAGACAGAGCAACCTCCTCATAGGTTAGCTAGAGAAGAGACAATTAGAAAATTAATTGTGAGCTATAAAGTGCACTAGTCCTCCACGTAGGACTAGCGTGACAATAAATGAAAGACTAAACCCCCATGTAGGTTAGTCAATTAATTATTTCAAGACCCCCATGTGGGTCTGAAACTCCAATAGAAGGAAGAGGTGTAAGTGTTATAATTACCATAACGTACACGTAGGTAAGGGACAGATTAAGTGGTGCCGCCAACTACTCTTGAGACCCCCACATGGGTCTGAGAATCCAATAGAAAAATGCAGTCAGCAAATGTTATTCCCGAGCCTCCAAGGTCAGTATATAAATAAAAGATATAGGAGTAGATAGTCTTCCCGTAACCTCCACGTAGGCACGGGACAGAAGCAGTCCATGCGAGACCACCACATAGATGTGAGAAAATCAAAGGAATATACAGGAAGTAGTTAGTATTCCCGGAGCCTCCACATAGGTTCAGGACAAAGGTAATCCTCCCAAGACCCCTACGTGGGTCTGAGAAATCTTCACAGAGAATGAGGTAATGAATTAATATATCATAGCCTCCACATAGGCACGGTTAATCATAATGTTGACAAATGCAGATTGATATATTATGCCCAGACCTCCACGTAGGTGTGGGACAAGCCTTGAGAAACACAGGCCACTGCTGCAATAGACAGATGCAGATAGATTGAGAAAGGACAGTTGATTGTCACAGGAGGAGAAGGCTGAGGGAGGAAAATACAGAGAGAGTGGAAGGGAAACAGCAGGGATAGATAAGTGGTATAGCTTTAAGAATGAATGACATCATGGACATACAACCCAGAAGAAACAAACAGCTAAGGAGGGACAGAAAATGGAGAACAGAGGGACAGAAAATTAGAGAATGGAGAAGCAGAGGAGGAAAAGAGCAATAGCCAGCAAAGGGGAGGAAAATCCCAAAAGGAGTATACAACAATAAGGTAAGAGGAGCAAGGAGGACAAGACAGAGGAACAAGCAAATGATAAGCACAAGCCATGGCACAGCAGGGCAAAATCAAAAACACCGGGGGAACAAAGTAGGGGGAGAGAGACAAATGGAGCAGATAAGTAAATGAAATTGCTGAGCCTTGGTTTCGCTCGTGTGATCTTGATTGGTGTAGCATAGTTAAGTAGTAAAGTAACTTGTAGTGTTAGAGTGCACCTTAGGAGAAGGCAGAGCAGCAGGATGTGGGAAACGAGGGAGAAGGAAGGAGAAGGAGAAGAGCTGGAGGGGGCAGGGAAGACAGCAGAGCCAGAGGGGGTTGATGTCAGGACACAGCCTGACAAAGAGAGGCAGACTCGGAGAAGAGCAGAAATGAGGAGGAGTATGCAGACCAAAAGACAAAGGAAAAGTAGCAAACAAATGCCCCAAATGGCAAGACAGGTATGAGAGGAAGGGGGACGGGAACCAGTATATGGTGAGAGGGGAAATGGAAGGGGATGGGAAGATGCAAGAGGAGCAGCACAGAAGTTGCAAACAGTGGGAGAGAAAAGGGGGGCAACACAAGCCAGGACTGGCAACAGAAAACAGGCAACG
Source organism: Neoceratodus forsteri (assembly GCA_016271365.2). Classification (NCBI taxonomy): domain Eukaryota; kingdom Metazoa; phylum Chordata; order Ceratodontiformes; family Ceratodontidae; genus Neoceratodus; species Neoceratodus forsteri. The sequence goes on from CM057456.1 coordinate 13,676,872, forward strand.
GGGGTGTAGGCAGCAGGGAAAGAAGCAATGAAGAAACTAGATCCCGTAGGATTAGCAACACAGAACGGACAATGGGGAAGAAGGAGGGGAGAAAACAGAGGCAACAGACGGGAGAAACAGAAAGGAAGATGCAAAATGGCAAAGAGGGGCGAACAGCAGAAAGGAAGGCAGGAAGGATGGAGAGATGAGGTGGAGAAAGGCGAGAATGGCCTGCCTGGTGGCGCTGAGGGTTGAGGCAATAGATGCCACACCTTGCGCTATGCTGGTGATCCGGGTTCGGAATGACCTCAGGTCATCAGGGTGCCGGCATGGGGGTGGGTGGGTGGGAGGAGGCATCAAGCATGCTGTTAGGCTGCTCTCTTGTCCCATGAGTGGTGGGAGTGGGTTGTCGACGCTTCCGTAATCCCATTCCCCACTGGGTGGAGGTCCGGTGGGGTAACATAAGCGGGTAGGGCGGCAGTACGGGTGGGTGAAAGGGGCTGAGATAGCTTCTGGTGTGCATGCGTGCCTCCACGCGCATGTACAACCGTATGCCGTGGCTCCAGGGGGAACGGAAGAAAACCAAGAAAAACAGAAAAGCTTTATACATATTTATATATAAATATATATATATATATTATGGTAGCATGATAGTGCTACCAGATAGGAGTTGAAAAACCATTTACATGTTAAACCCAAAATTTTGCACCTTAATAACTTTGCAACCGTTCAACAGATTTGCCTGAAATTTGGAATACAGAATCAAGACCCATACGCCTTGGGATTTGCCAAGTGTCGTACCGGTCGGATATACGGCTGCAGCGTTATTAAGCGTGATCTGCACATGCGTTTATGCTTTTTTTGGAATTCTACGGTCGCGACTACAGGTCGCATGGTTTACGCGACCAGTCCAAAATCTTCAGGGAACGTGCAGCCAGGGTCTCCGATGTGCCTTTTGAAGATTTCAGTGAAAAATATTAAACAGTTCAAAAGTTATTCAAAAAACAAGTTCCCATTATAAGTCAATGGGAAAAGTTAACAAAAAGTTTGACAGTGTCACAAATGCAGTTTTTACTTTCGCAAATGGCCCTTTTACTGTCGCAAATCCGCCATTTTGTTTTCAGTTGGTGATCAGAAAAATGCTTGGCATTTAAATTTGGGACCCTCTAACAACCTAATTATTTTTGTATTCACCTAGTCGGACCCTGAGGATGCTAGCCATGTATTTATTTTGGGGTAAAACAGCCCAGAAATATGTTTTTCGGATTTCTGGAAAGAGTACTTTCTCAAAGCAGTGTTGCACTCACGAAAGTGTCGCAAAATTTTGTGAAAGCTTTCGCAAATTGCGACAGTACTTTTCTAGGCTGTGGGAAAATGACAGCAATTATTTGGCACCCCGCTGCAAAAGAACGGTTTGGAGTTTTATGCTGAAATTTGGAGAGAACGCAGCTGACATCTCACAGATGTGCCTTTCAGTGTTTTGTTGAAAAAATATTACATGGCGTCAAAGTTACGGTACTCCAAAGTTGACACTTTTTCCCATAGGATAACATTATGGCATATGACGCATTGCAGCAATCGTTTGGCGCCCTGCTGCAAAATAACAGTTTGGTCTTTTGGGCTGAAATTTGCAGGGAACACAGCCAACATCCCACAGATGTGCCTTTCAGTGGTTTGGTGAAAAAATATTACAGGGAGGCAAAGTTATGGCACTCCGAACTTCTGTTTTTTTTCCCATAGGGTAACATTACAGCGTTTACCGCGCCTTTCAGGGCCCGTATCTAAGAAACAGTGCGAGATATGGACTTTTCGTCTAAAAAATGCTCAGCCCCCTAACAGAAGCTAAGTACAAAACTAGCCAGGAAAGTGATAATTCATATGACTTTTACATTTTTTTTCTATGTTGTACGGTTCCTGAGATATAAGCAATTTACTATTCCAAGTCCCAATTTTTCTGTTCCGAGAGTCATTATTTTGCATACATTCTTTGTACTCACTGTCTTTCTCTATACAGCTTTTGGGGAAAACCAGCCTGTGTGCTTACATTACTGTTACCATTACCGTTTCTGCTTGTGGTTCCGTACCCGTTTCACTTACCGTTCACGTTTACGCCACCATGTGCGTTACCCTTTGCATTTTCATTTGCAGTTGCGTTTGCGTTGTTTTTAACATTTCTGTCTACAGTACTGTTTCTCTTTCTGTTTTGCTTTGCATCACCATGCGCATTACAATTTGCGTTTGCAGGCACAATGTTACTTGCAGGCCCCGTGCTCCTGCCGGTGCATTACGTGGTGCTCCCACCGCCGCATTACATTCATTATTTCTCGTTATCATTCTCAAAAAGAAGGGAAATTAGAGGCAAAAAACTCTGTTTAATGCATCATTTAGGGTTGTTCCACAGCGACAAAAGCAAGGAAATTCGATGTTAGGGTTGAAACCCCCTTTGCACCCCTCCAGCTCACCCCCCCAACTGGAATTGGGGTGCGCGTTGAGGTCATCGGTCCTAACTCTCACCCCATTCTCCTATTCCTCAGCTTCTTTCCACATGTGATGGGGTGAGAGGGCCGATGACCCCAACGCACACCCCGATTAAAGTTTGGTGGGGGTGGGCTGCAGGGGTGCAAAGGGGGTTTCAACCCTAACATCGAATTTCCTTGCTTTTATCGCTGTGGAACAACCCTAACTGATGCATTAAACTGAGCTTTTTGCCTCTAATGTGTGTATATGTGTGTGTGTGTGTGTATATATATATATATATATGTAAAGAGAGCAGGACAGGAGCCCACAGATGCACAGTGGTTTAATCATACCAAACAATGAGCTAAGTGCTGGATTTGAGAAATGAGAGGATTTAAATAGAGAGGAGGTGGAGTTATTTTATCAGTTGAACCACAGGCAGAAGTTCACCAATTGTTTGGAAAAAAGTATTTCTTGTTGCGCTCCTGCTTTCTTTCTTTTTTTTTCTTCTTTTTTTTTGATTAGGGACCAACTAACTGACATTTGCATTGGGTGTCCCTAGTACTGTATTGAGTACAAGTTGGAAGAATACCACAGGACAGAGAGGCTGGGACAAAACTGAGGCAGACCTTAGCATGCGCACATTCACAGAGGACCCCTCTAGGGTGCAACTCGATTCCCTGTTCGTACCCAGCCTGTGAGTCAGCCTAAAAAGCTGAGAGACAGGAGGGTTGGGCTTTGAGTAACTCGCTGATAACTTCATCCTGTAACAATCATTTCTGCCTCGAGGTATATGATAAAGATGTAGAGGCAGAGACTGGACAGGATGTGTGTGGGGCTTATAGTTCTTAGCAACAGCCGAGAAGAACTACAGTCTTGGGGGACGCCTCAAAGGAGGACTGTTTTTTACTTGACACTTGCAACTTGGGCACAGTTAGGCTGAAATACTAATTATTAGTGTCCTGGTGGACTATTTAAATTTTAAATCTTGAGGTAATTCTCCCTGTATAGCTTGCGACCCTGAGAGCACTTCCGGGTCACGGCACACAAATACGGGCATTGGAGTGAACACCGAGTGATTCCCTGCTCGTTCCCAGCCTGTGAGTCAGCCTAAAAAGCAGAGAGACAGGAGGGTTAGGCTTTTAGTAACTCGCTGCTAACTTCATCCAGTACCAGTCATTTCTGCCTCGAGGTATATGATAAAGGTGTAGAGACAGAGACTGGGCAGGATGTGTGTGGGGCTTGTAGTTCTTAGCAACAGCCGAGAAGAACTACAGTCTGGGGGGATGCCTCAAAGGAGGACTGTTTTTTACTTGACAATTGCAACTTGGGCACAGTTAGGCTGACATACTAATTATTAATGTCCTGGTGGACTATTTAAATTTTAAATCTTGAGGTAATTCTCCCTGTCTAGCTCGCAACCCTGAGAGCACTTCCGGGTCGCGGAACACAAATACAGGCATTGGAGTGAGCACCGAGTGATTCTCTGCTCATTCCCAGCCTGTGAGTCAGCCTAAAAAGCTGAGAGACAGGAGGGTTGGGCTTTGAGTAACTCGCTGCTAACTTCATTCTGTACCAGTTATTTCTGCCTCTAGGTATATGATAAAGGTGTAGAGACAGAGACTGGGCAGGATGTGTGTGGGGCTTGTAGTTCTTAGCCACAGCTGAGAAGAACTACAGTCTGGGGGAACGCATCAAAGGAGGACTGTTTTTTACTTGACACTTGCAACTTGGGCACAGTTAGGCTGAAATATTAATTATTAGTGTCCTGATGGAGTATTAAAATTTTAAATCTTGAGGTAATTGTCCCTGTGTAGCTCATGACCCTGAGAGCACTTCCGTGCCATGGCACACAAATACGGGCATTGGAGCAAGCGCTGCGAGCTTGAGCATGCGTCACTGCTTGCCATGACACGCACATTCAGCATGTGTTGTAGCATGTTGTAGCATGTTGTAGCATGTTTGAGCGGGGAGCGGGGAGGAGAAGGAATATGTAAACAGGTAAAAGACCCTTATTATAGCTAAAACAATGAGCACAGGTATGGATTGTCTGTTTGGAACCCTGAAAACGGGTGAACTAGGTATAAAATGTCGAGAATGCCTTAAATTTACTCTTGAGGTATACACTGGACTGCAGGAGTATGTCTGTCAGCAATGCAGCATGATTAAAGATTTAAAAGCAAAACTCTTGAGATTGGAACTAGAACTTAAATGTTTCAAACAGGTAGAATTATCAGGCAATCTAGACAGTGGTTCTCTAGATATGGTGAACGAGCAACCAATGAAAAGAAGTAGGACTGAACAGGACAGTGACTGGGAAGTGCAGCCAAACGCCAGCAAAAAAAAGAAAGGAAGAAGGGCCATGAGTTTTGATATCCCCTTAATGAATTATTTTGCCCCCTAACACATCTAGTAGCGGGAGATGAGGATCAGATACCAGTACAAGGAAGCACAATGAATGTTGAGGATGGGCGGGTTAGAAGTGTTATCAGTATACAAATGCTAGATAGAGAGGATCATGAAAATGAAATATCCAAGCAAGGAAACACAACTGAAGTTGAAGATAGGCAGGTTACAAACAAAAACAGCATACAAATACCAGATAGTGAGGGCCAAAATAATACTATGGAAACTGAAGCAGGAGGCATGCAGTATACCAATAGAGTTTATGTAATAGGGATTCAATGATTAAATACATGGATGCCTACACAACTAAAAATCTAAAAGAGGTAGTTACTAGCTCATATTTACCAGGGGTTACATTGGATGACATGGTATCACTTCTCCCCAAAATGGTGAAAAATACAGGGGATACTCCAACAATTCTGGTCCATGTGGGAACAAATGGCTTGAAGTATACAGGGGAAGACCAAATGTGCTTAGAGTTTTTGACAATAGGTAAACTGGTTAAGGAAATTAATGGGACCTTAATATTGTCTGAAATGTTACCAATCCCCAGGGCAGGTGTAGAAACAAATATGAAAGCAAAAAGGGTGAATAACTGGTTAAGAAGATGGGTGATGATGGAAGGTTATGATTGTGTTAAGTCATGGGAGATATTTGAACACAGATCAGAACTGTTTGGGAGAGATGGGTTACACCTGAGTAGAAAGGGGAGTAAGGAATTGGGACGCCTTTTTAGGGAAGTGACTGAAAGTAATTTAAACTAGCACAAGGGGGGTGACTCTGTGAGAACTAAATTAACCAAACTAGCTACTAACCAAACAAGTAAAGGACAGGGAAGGAATACATCTAGGAAGGTGCTGAGAAACGAACCCAAAAATACTGCTTCTGAATGCAAGATGTATTGGAAGTAAACTGGATGAACTAAAGTATATTTTACTAAGAGACGGGGTGGACATATGTGGAATTATGGAGACCTGGAGTAAAGAGGGGGACTGGGGAAGTAGTCTTGCAGGGTATGACTACTTCCAAAAATTAAGAAAAAATAGGAATGGTGGAGGTGTTGGTCTATACATTGCTAGCCACTTAAAAGCGTACCTTTACGAGATACATGATAATGATGTGGTAGATCAGGAACGGCTGTGGGTGAAGTTTCAAATGAAGAATGAGACTTATACATTAGGTGTATGCTATCGAGCACCTAGTCTGTCCGATACTGAAAATGAGAACTTTTTCAGTTTGATCAAAGAAAGGACCCAAAACAAAAATACTATATTAATGGGTGACATTAACATGCCCAATATCGATTGGACAACAAATCAGGGAAAAAGTAGCATTGACAAGAGATTTTTGGATTTATGCCTTATTAATGGTTTACACCAATATGTATATGAACCAACAAGGGGAAGCCATATCCTGGATCTTATATTGGGAGGTAGTGATAGTCTAATAGAGAATGTTAGGATAGCCCCACCTCTGGTGAACAGTGACCACAATATGGTTAGTTGTAATATAAACACAAAGGTTGATAGAATAGTGGGTAAGACAAAGATCTTGAACTATTCTAATGCTGATTGTTTGGGAATAAAGCAGTTTTTGCAGGTATAGAATTGGGAAGCAGACTTAGAATTGTTGGACCTGGATGATACCTAGGATACAATAAATACAAAAGTACGGGAATATGTAAAAACATTTGTACCTGAAGTGGTTAAATACGATGGTAAAGGTCGTATACCCACATGGTTTAATAAAATATACGTAGACTGGTAAAAAAAAAAGAGAGAGAGTGTACAAAAAGTTTAGGGCAGATCCTTCGGAAAGTAGGAAACAAAAATTCACCAGCTATCAAAGAAGTGTAAACTACACATAAGAAGAGCTAGGGCAAAAGCAGAACTGAAATTGGCACAGTGTAACAAAGATAATTATAATAGTTTTTACAGTTACATAGGGGGTTTGAGGAAAAATAACATCCAAATACCTAATATAATGGTGGGTGATAGAATTCTGGTAAAAGAAGATGAAATAGTTAAAGCCTTTAATGAATATTTTATGGGTGTATTCCCGTCAGATCCACCTGGTAGGGACTTTGATCTAGGGCAGGCAGAAAGATTGAAGGAACATTTAGATTTGGAAATTACAGAAATGCAAATCAGAGAGAAGTTAAATAAACTAAAGACTTCTAAATCGTATGGCCCAGATGGATACCACCCGCTGTTTCTAAAGAGCTAAGTGAATGAATTGTCTGGACCACTGTGTGTGTTGTTTAATAGGTCACTGAGAGAGGGTAGAGTACTTGAGAAGTGGAGATCTGCACATGTTACACCCATATTTAAGTCTGGAAACAAAATGCAACTTAATAACTATAGGCCCATCAGTATAACTTTGGTGGTGGGGAAAGTGATGGAGAGATGTGTAAAGGATCTCTTGGAGCAGGACTTAAGACATCTCCAGGAAACAAATATTAGTCAGCATGGATTTGAGGCTGGTAAATCGTGTATTAGCAATCTGCTCCATTTTTTCGATTCAGTCAGCCAGGCCTTGGACAGTGGTCTCCCTGTGGACATCCTCTATTTAGACTATGCCAAGGCTTTTGATTCTGTCTCACATCGAATATTGATGCAGACTCTAATGGACCTAGTGGTACATTGGCAGTTAAGTTTATGAATAAAAGCATGGCTTAGTGAGAGGATTCAATTCAGGGGGTTTCTTTCAGACTGGGGATAAGTGACAAGTGGGGTTCCTCAGGGCTCTGTCCTGGGTCCCCTTCTATTTAAATTGTTCATTGTTTCCATGCAGGTCTCTGATGGTGCATGGATTTGTAAATTTGCGGATGATACAAAAGTGGGAGCTATGGTTAATAACCAGGAAGCAATAGTCAGTCTCCAGGACCAACTGACCAAATTGGAACTCTGAGCTGTTAAGCACCATTTGAGCTTTAATGTGGACAAGTGTAAGGTCATGCACTTTGGGGCTAACAACTAAATAGCTGAATACAAATTGAACAATGCAACAATTGCTAGTACCAAGTCTGAAAGAGACCGGGGGGTCATAATATCTGATACGTTAACATTCAGCAAACACAACTCAGAAATGGTTAAAAAAGCAAATAGATTAATGGGGAACATCCTGAGAAATATTGAGAGTAGGCACGAGGGAGTTATGTTGCCACTTTACAGATCCCTGGTAAGGCCAATATTTGAGTATGGAGTACCCCTAACTGTCCCACAGGAAATAGGTACTGGTAAATTAGTAGAAAGAATGCAACACAGATATACGAAGAAGACTGGTGTTGCTAAGGACATGGATTATAAGTACAGATTGTGTAAACGAGGCCTTTATGTCACAAACCCACTCAGCAGGTCAGGCTCTCTGCTTCCACAGTGCCAACCTCTGAGCGCAGTATTGTGAACAGGTAACAGAACAGGGTAACCCTCCTGTCTGCTTGTGGGTCCAAATCATCTTTGGTCTCAATTTCTGGGGGGATTCAAACTGTGAACCTTATGCTAGTGTACCCAAATGTACAGGCTCAGATAATCTGCTTTTCAGGGGATGCCAGATATCTTTCGCCTAAGGGCACCTAACCAGGTATCCAAAATGAACCCTTAGAACTCTATAAAAGAACTTAGATATTTCTTACCTTTTCCCAGTTCAGTAACACCATTAAGCTTATGAACAGTTGTCAACTTTAACCGTCTGTACTTCACATGCAAAAGAAAGAATTTCAAAGGCACACCAGGCAGTCTCTTTAAAATAAGAGGTTTACTTAAAAGTGGATAAAAAATATGTGAAATGTAAACACGGAATAATATATCACAAAGTATACAATCGCTTAAAAGAAAAGTTAAGAAAACTCCAAACTCCTGACAACGTACAGTTAGACTTGTTCTATCTAATGTATACCTCTACAAGTGCCTTTAGTTAGATCTGAGATCTTGTTTCTACAGAGTCCAAAAATAAGTGTGTCACTAAAGATCAGACACAGAATAGTTTAAACTGTCTCTATACCCACCTCTTCCATGATGTCAACTAGCTCCTCCTTGTTAAATATAAAAAAATAATACACACAGGATGTGCTATCAGGAGGTATATTAAATAAGGTGACATCAGCAAAAACTAATTTCCCAAATTATAAGTCTGTGATTTCCCAGTTCATTCTCTGTGATCTTTGAGCAGTTCCTGTTCCCAGCCCATATTAAAAGACCTGTTACAACTCTGAAGTTTTCTCACCTAGATGCAATATAGCTTTTTAACACCAGTTAAAATTAACTGTTCTTCCTCTGAAGACATCAGAAAATGTATATTTTAGTTTCCCAGCTTCAAAGAAGCAACAGGTCATACAATGCAATGTCTTGGAACTTAATCACATTACAGAGCTCTGCTGTTTAACATATATCCTGTTATTTTAACTGAAACCTGGGGGGGGGGTCATCCCACAGGCTGTCTCATGAGAGACACTCAATAACGAGTTCTATATACAAACATCATAGAGCAATCATAACCAGCTGGTCAAGTGTCACAATCTCCGTGTCCTACCGCTACTTGAGAGGAGACCTATGTTCCACATACAGATGCTTCCATGATGAAATGTTATGGGAGTGTGCTGGACTCAGGAAAAAAGATGTACTAGATAGGACAACTAGATTACATCCATACCAGTTATTAGGAGAGAATTACAGAATGCAGAGTGTTACGCTTGGGTTATGCCCCTATCGTCCCACATACACTTCACATACACCTCACACTGTATTCCTGGTCTATTGTACTGTGATACTGCTATTTTGCACTTATATATAGATATGAGTGCTAGGAATGTGCTTTGCTGCTAAGATATGCTAATATTGTAATGCATGATTTATTATACCTCACTATAATACATTTATTTAGATTATGTTTGTCTTTTTCATATATTCCATATATAATCTATATAATCACTGATAAAATGACTCAGAGGGATCATCAGTGATTATTGTATACTTATATTCTCATATAATTATATGTAATGTGTTTTACACTCAGATATGCCATGTAATAGGCCTGTCAGCAGTTCTCTTTTTCTAAGCAAGCTGACACAGAGAGAGACAGCTTTGTTATGTCTCTATGTTTTATATTGTACATAAGCAAGGAATGTAGTTTTGAACTGTCAGCATTTCTTTTGTGTAAGCTATAATGCTAATGGAAGCATATTCTGTCTCATATGATACTCATTAGTAATTCTGTCTCCTAAGTCATTTTCCAATGGAGAATGACTTAGGACCAATACATATTGTTTTTCATAACTGTAACTCTGTTGTAATCTCTGTTGCTATGCTGTTATCTGTAGTATTTAGCTGTCTGCAACCCATTGTAGCACTCTCAAGACACTACTGTAACTTCTCTAGAAGGGCAGAGAGCTGGAGCATGGGGAAAGATAGAACAAGATCTTAGAGAACCTAAGATCTACAGTTCTGGAGATTATGTACATTCTTCAGGAATGGTGAGAAACCCATCTCCCTTGTGATTTTCTCTATCACATGCTTGGCATAAGTAGTATAATAAACTTTATTAGTACTCCTTGCTTGTTTACGAATGTTTCTTGGCAGACTCCGAGACACAAGAATCTGTATTATTATTATTTTTATTGTTTACCCTACACACCAAGAGTGTTTAGACAACAAGAGAAGGAGGAGATGGTATAACCAAAGGGTGGTTGGGGAGTGCAATAGGTTACCACTTGATGCTGTGGAAGCAACTACAATGGAAAATTTCAAGTGAATGCTTGATGAATGTATTCAGGAAAGAAAATGGGATTATCTCCACTGACGCGGCAAGTCCATTTATGGCCTATGACTGATAGGACTTGAAAAACAAACTATGAAACTATGAAACTCGAGTGGGACAGGGGAGGGCAGTTGAAAGAGTCTCACACGACAATACATAACTCCTAACTTAAAAGAAGGCCACAAAAAGGAGTACATCTTTGGCATCTTGGCATGGGGAGCCCAGCTAGAAACAGATGTAAGTAGGGGTTGCCAAGGTGGAGGAAGGTCAGATGCAGAGTAGGTGGGCAGAACAGAGATGCAGCAGGGATCACAGCAAGGGGGGAGGGGGGCTGCTCAGCTGAAGGTGGATTTTTTTCAAACCACTGACTTAGATAGGCAACCTCCTTCTGGCCCAAGGCCTCCTTAAGGAGAAGCAACAATTCAAATGGCTTCCTGCCCTCCCTATCCCACCTGTGGGGGCACCCCTGGGTAGAATGGGGTACTATCACTGCCCAGGGGACAGGATGGAGCAGATGGAATGAAGAAACTAAGGAGCAGCAAGGAACCTCACTGTGGAGGATACCTCCTCTTGTAAATTAGGGAAAAACAATGGAATGGCCAGGTGCTTCGGGGGCAGGATAGCCAGCATCTAGCACTGACAACCACTTGTGGGAGATGTCTCTCTTTAGGTTTTCACATGCAGCAGTAAGGCCCTGGGGATGAACACAGATGGGGTCATAGTGGACCTGCAGGCCTTGGGCAGTACTAAGAGCCAGTGGGCAGGGGACACTTGCGCAGGTGTCTCAGCTGGCCCAGGTTGTGGGGGGTGTCCCCTATCTTGCCCCTTGGGGTGCCCAGCCGCACACTCATCACTTGCGGAGGGGGGGCTTCTTTAGCAGGGAAGGTTTCTTCAGACTCCGATTTGAAAGGGGGAAGGTTTGTTAATAGCTTAGGATGTTAATTGAAGGCCAACCTGGACGTGAGTGGATACTGCAGACTGAAAATTGCTTGGGGCTGGTATCCCCAAGTCTGGGAACGTGTCCATCATCGTAGGAGCTGATGTCCCTTGGTGGCCCCCATTCTGGGTGTCCATGTTCCTCATCTCATGGGCAGGGGGCTTAGGGGTGTGTTCAGGAGCACACAAGAAATTTGGGGAAGGGTAGCCTCCACGGCCCAATCATACTCGAAAGCTGGAGTTTAGCAGCTGCTGAGAGGATTGGAGCAGAACAGTGACCAAGCACAAAGGGAATTAAGCTGGCTGGCTATAGTAGCAGGCTTTGTGCCTCTCTGCCTTTTGCTGCTGGGATGGGGTGGCTCTGACTGGGTGTTTGAGGCATGGGGTGCTGGGGGGGTGGCCGCCAGGGCAGGGGGTGCACATGCTGCCCAGTAAACAATGTGGTCCTGGAAGGATGTATGGGCACTCGGTCTGCCAACACAGTAATTCATCTTGCAGTGGTGCCCTGGGTCTGCATTCACGTCCTACGCAGGCCTCTCATAATACCTAAAGATGGGACCTGTGGCAAGCTCACTGTATGGGATGTCACTTTGAGTAGGGGGATGGGGTACCCATGGGGGGTCTGGTGGGGGGTGCTTCCTTTGGGTGGGGATGGCAGGAAAGAGGTAGGATGATGTGGGTATCAGTAGGGTGCACTCACAAGTTGATGCTGCCTCTTTAGGCCCACTGGCTCCTGGATGTCCCCCAGGATAGTTCATTCCGGAGACAGGGGGCCAGAGGTTATCTGTGGCATAAAGATAATATTGGGAACCCAGTAAGGGCTGGGATTGATAAGAATGAGGGGGGGCATGATCCTGGATGGATGGCACCTGAACAGATACAATTGATAAATAGGTTGATTTAGCCATTGGTCCTGGCTCTGGTTGGCTCCCCAAGGGGAAGGGACCTCTCATGCTACTGCTGCCCAAGATCAGGGTACACCAATTAGGACAGAATGGGAGGAGATTGAGAGTATGGGACTGGGAGGAAGACCACTATGTCTCAAGAGAACTGGAGGGGGGGGCGTCCAAAGGTGCAGCACCCAGAGTGCAGGGTCCCAAAGTCCCTGTGAGCAAGCTTGAATCAGCCTGAGGCAGGAAGATGGAGGCCCTACTGGGCACTGCACAGCGCATCTACTAGAACATGGATACACTCCTGGCCCAGCGTGGTGGGGAGGGTTAATGTTAACTTGTGAATAAGGAGATTGTAGAATCACATCAATAATTCAAACAAACACTGGAGAACTGACAAGGCTGATATTCTAGTGAATAAGAACAATACACACCTATAGCCTCTTGAACCAGTAAGCAGCGATGTATTTCTAGGGGATTACCCTAGTGTAGGAAGTCCACATGGGTTCTCCATTACAAAAGAAGTCAAATTAACTCTGTATAATTTGCTGCATGAATGTCACGAATGCACAGCAGCCCATGGTTGAACTGGGGCTGCAACTGTTCTCTTGCTTTGCTATGAAGTGTTTTTTTAATATGTATAATAGTGTAGTGTATAATGTAGTCAAACACGGATTCATTTCCCAGACCTGGCCTGCACATAACAATGAAGGGTTAGGCAGACACAGGTTGACCCTAAGAAATATGGACAGGCTAAAACTATACAGTGTCCTAATTGACACAAAGCTTCCGATCATAATGGAAAGTGATGCGGGACCCAATTAATTTCATATCATGGAACATCAAGGGTATCATTCATTCAATCAAACACAAAAAGGTTTCATCCTGCCTCAAAAAAATAAGAACCAGGAGTAGTGTTCTTAAAAGAAACCCACCTCACGGAAGTAGAACACACCAAATTAAAAAGGGAATGGGTGGGGCAGGTGATGGTGGCATCATTTACCTCTTATGCAAGGGTGTGGCCATACTACTTCACAAAAAGATACCATTCCTTTCCAGGTGAATAACATTTGAAGAGATGCTGGCAGGAGATGGGTGATGGTACATGGTGAGGTCCATAACAAACCAATGATTTATGCCCGCAACTTTGATGACATGGGGTTTGTCCAGGGACTGATTATTAGTCAGGGGAAAGCCCAAGGAGACATAGTCTGGGGAGATGATTTTAACATGATCCTAGATGACATACATCATAGATCCTTCACCAGACTACATCAGCTCTCAAGATCAGTTCAGCTCCTAAAAAGACAAACTGGCTCCCTGAACCTGCTAGAGGTGTGGCAAACCCTAAACCCAGTGAGCAAGGATTACTCATTCTACTCCCCAGCCCACCAGTCCTATACACCTATTGACTATTTCCTGGTAAATCAGACCATGCATCCTGACGTAGAGTACGGTAAATATCTACCTAACATCATATCTGACCGTGCCCCCTTGAAAATTAGCCTGGAGACCAGATTGAGAGGAAAGATGTGACTGCAGAATATGGCATTTAGACCCACTAATGATAAAAAGCCAGAATTCATTGAACAAATGAGGAAAGAAATCAAGGACTGTTGGAGTACCAACAAAGGAACAGTCACAGATATAGGGGTGGTCTGGGACTCCCTAAAAGCATATGTAAGAGGGAGGGCAATTGTGTATAGTAATAAGATCAAAAAGGAGAGCCAGATTAAACTAGATGAGCTAGAGGGAAAGATCAAAGAACTAGAAGTGGAGTTCAAGAAACACAATAGCCAGAACACATGTAGGAAACTGGTGGCGCTGGAAATTGAGTATAATGAAACCCAAACTAGGCAGCTAGAGTAATGTGTGATCAGAGAGTCAGGCTCTATGAACTCAGAAACAAATGTGGGAGACTATTAGCTTACCAGCTAAAACAATTGGGGTACAAAGACATATAGGACACGTATGTGGTAGCAAGGGTTCTGTCAAATTCACCCAAAAAGAAATAAATGTACAATTTGTTAACTTCTATAAACAGCTATGCACAGCTGAGATCGATAACCCTATGGCAGCAGATCCCAAACAATTGGAGGCTTTCTACAAAATGTTACAGGTTTTGTAGGAATCTGACAATTTGACCCTGGAGACCAAACTCACAAAGCAAGAAGTCCTCAGAGCAATAGGGCAGCTCGTAACAGGAAAGGCAACAAGACTGGATGGCCTTCCAGTAGACCTGTACAAGAAGATGGCATCTGCCATCTTGGGCCCTCTGTTTGAGATGCTGGAGTCTGCATTTGAGAGGGAGGCTCTGCTTGCCTCATTCTGACAAGCCAGAATCTTGGTGTTGCCAAACTGTGTAAGCCAAAGGATGAGGTTGCCTCATATGGGCCCATATCTTTCTCAACATGAACTTCAAGATTTATGTGAAAATACTGGTGGTAAGGTTGAAGAGAGTCCTCCCAAAGCTAGTTTCAGAGGACCAATCTGAATTTGTTAGTGGTAGAGGGGCACCTATGAATCTGAGGACACTCTTACAGCAAGAAGGATGATAGGGAGTGCCCAGTGGTGGTCTCGCTCAGTGCCAAGAAGGCATTTGACCAGATTGAGTGGGACCATCTCCGGTACACAATGGAGAAGATGGGGTTCAGACAAAAATGTATTGAAAGGGTGAAGGTCATATACCAAAAACCTATGGTGGCGGTACAAACCAAGTGGTTGCGTATCTGAATAAAGGGGAACACGCCAAGGGTGTCCCTTGTCCCCACTGCTGTTCAACATTGCTAATTGGCTCAAGCCATTAGGGCAAACAACGATATCTGCGGGGGGGTCACTGTGGGTGGGACCACTGTGAAATTATCCCTGTATGCAGATGACCTGCTCATATGTATCACCAGACCCGGCTGTTCCCTACTGGCATTACTGTAAGTGTTATCAGATTTCGTGGCACTGGCTAGCTACAAGGTAAATCTGACAAAAACAATAGCTATGCCATTCTGCAACTGCAAGCATGCAGAACTGGAAACGAACCCCCCCATTTGTTTGGCCAGCAGAAGGTTTCAAGTACTTAGGGGTGCATATAAGATGGAGAGTCAAATACATTCATCAGGCAAACTTCACTCACATTACTAAAAATCAAAGGTCTCCTAGCAAAATAGCAATCCATCCCGCTGAACCTATTACGAAGAGTAAATGTGCTAAAAGTGGCCACCCGCCTTAAGCTACTGTACCTATTCCAGGTGCTCCCCATTCACATACTTACCAAATGTTTTAATCAATCAATCAATTTATTATTTGTTAGGTGCCCAATCCTGAAGGCTCTAGATGAAGTACAGGAAAAAAAAATTTTAAATATCAAATTAAAACAATCAATTTACATACATAAATAAAACCATGTCATATAAATAAGTAAAGTTTATGCAAGAGGGTTAAAGGGCAGTGGCAGGAAATGCTAAATTAAAAAGGTGAGTCTTTAGGTCCCTTCTGAATGCCTCCACCGTAGGGACCTCCCTCAAAGAACTTGGCAGCGAGTTCCAGAGGACCGGGCCGGCCACCCCGAATGAACAATCACCCAAGGTTTTCAGCCCAGTCCTTGAAACTGACAGGATGCTCTGAGTGGAGAAATGAAGGGAGTGGGCTGGGATGGCAGGGATAAGGAGGTCTGACAGGTAGCCAGGGCCCAATTCATATAGGGCCTAGTAGGTGAGCAGGCCCACATTGAAGAGAACTCTCTGTCACAAGCCCCTGGCCTCCAAACTTTGGGCAGTCTGGTAGGATCTCCAGCCTGTCTCTCAACCTCTCCCGTCTAAATTTCTGTGGGGTCCTGAAGATCACAGGAGCCTCTATTCTTTTGGCTCCTGGTCAGAGCACAAACCACTCCCTGTGGAACATCATTCCCCACAATCACATCCATAATGAGTTTTTTGGCTATAGCCACTTCCTTACCCCTTCATCTGCATCTCCCCAATCCAGGGTAACACTGGCTAATGGGTAAGTTTTCCTTTCCCCTGTGTAGTCACTCACAGAGAAACTGATTTGGCAGTATTTGTTCAGTGCCCACCAAATCCCCTTTCCCCAGGGTAAGGGATGCTTATGTATCCCTTAGCCCTCTGGTGTGTACCCCATTCACCATGACTGGGTGAATGTGTCCCCTCATATTGTCAGGGAAAGCATAAGCAATACAGTGGGCTATTGTCTCCAATTGCACAGGCCCTTTTACCTTCTGGACTTTCTTAGGACACTGCCTAGACAGAAGACCTACCTGGTGACAATACCAGCATTCATCATGTTTCTTGTCCCCAACCTCCCTTTTGGGCAGCTGGGATTCCCTTTTTTTTGCAGGGACCTGTGGTTGTTGGTTGTCCAAAATGCCCACTTTTCCCTTTCACTCCTGAATTCCCCTTGAGAGCAGCCCTGCTTCGATCATAGCGATCTGCCAGCTCTGCTCTTTGGCAGTCTTAGGATCTGTGTCCTCCAGCCAAAGCTTTATGTTAGGTGAGCAAGTCCAATAAAACTGTTCAAGCAATACCACCCCTTCAATAGCTTCAACAGAGTCTGCTTTCACTCCCTCCCACCAACGTTTTAAATATTGATTCTGTTTTGTGGCTACCTTCTCAAAGTTCATTTATGGCCCCTTTCGGAGTTTCAGGAACTGTGCTCTGTATGCATCAAGGTTTAGACCATATTTTTTTAATAAAGCAGTTTTTAACTTGTCAAAATCTTTACTTTCAACATTGTCCATTTCTACCCCAATGCTTCCCTTCCCTTGCCAATAAGTAGTGGAGACAGGTGAAAGTTCCAGGTCTCTTTGAGCAGATTGGCCTGGATACAGACCTTTTCAAATGAATTTAAAAACATGTCCAAATCCTCCCCCTCTCTAAACTCAGCCATTAATGTTGAATTTAACTTGTACCCCAGTCCTGGAGATTCAGAACTAACTCCACCACTTACCTGCTCAGGGGTTGTTGTCGGTTGGAGTGTCAGTTTTTTCAGCTCATATTCCCTCTGGTGCTGCCATTCTTCTGCCTCCACCTGGTGCTGCCTTTCTTCCGCCTCTGCCTGGCACTGCCGTTCTTCTGCCTCTATCTGTTGCCATCGTTCCTCTATTTCCATCTCAAACCTCTTTTGCTCATTCTCAAACCTTTTTTGCTCATTCTCAAGCTGTTTCTCCTGCATCTGCAGCCTTCTCCACTTCAGCTCTTTGTCTGTAGATGTCTCCTTCTCCTCCAGGCTCTGGACCTCTGAAGTCACCACCTGTGGCTCTAAGTGGAGTAGCGCTTCCTCCATCCCAGCTGCCAGAAGGGCCTCCATGAGTTGCCTTTTATCTTTGTTTTCCCTAGGGATGCCCTTCTCCCCACAGATCTACCTCAGTTGTTCCAAGTTCATATTGCTATACTGTACAGACATTCTTCTATCTAGATTACTCTATTCAAAAAAATATTCAGACAGGATAGGGTCTATTGTCTGCAACCAAATTTCTTTTTCCCCTTTCCAAATTCTGCTCTTCACTGTGTGATGGATTTGCAAGACCATTAAAAATCCCAGTAGCTGGCACCAAATCTGTCACGAGCCCCTGGCCCCCAAACCTCGGACAGCCCAGTTGGACCTCCTGTTTGCAGACAGGATTTCCCTTTTCAAGAACTTGTGAGCAGGAGTAAGGATTCAGGAAGAATTCACCAACCTTCCTCTTCCCAGTGGGAGGGTGGAAACTGTAGTTTTGAGTTCCCTTGACTCTGCACTACGTTCAGTGTTTGAAGCCCACCTTGGCCACTGGCTACAACTTGCCTAAGTAGTTTGGTATGATAGCCGAGTGGTTCTATCTTTCAAGGCACACAGTCTTTTCAAAACCCTTCTGTTAAAATGTTAGATCACACAATCAGACCCCCAGGAAGTGTTGATAAGAAAAATCATAAAAGTTTACTTAAAATAAAAGCAATACAGAAAAGTCTACAGTTTGGAAGAACTTTGAAATGCATACAATAACAAAAGTAAAACTGAATGGTTTTCAGAAAACACTAGATACTGTTATTCTAAAACTATACCTTGTTTTGATGTTAGAGTCCAGATAAGATTTTAAATGTCCTTGTAGAGATGAGCCCTTAAGTAACAGTTCTGTAGCAAGTTTTTATTTCAAGTCAGTTCCTCTAAATGTGCTTTTAAAAAAATTCTTCATGTGCTTTCCTTGGTGAAAAGTCTTGGTTTCTAAAATTCTGACTTAAAATCAGACTTTTCTGTTCAGTATGTGACAAGTCAAACTTTCCACACACTCAGGTCTGGCTTTAGAGATTTTTCCAGGCCTACACATATACTTCTGGTTTTCAAGTATATGCCAGTTGGACAGGCTATTTGACCCCCAGCTAAACTGTTTCACAACTGCTCTGAGTTCAAAATGTGTGTCTTATACATACAGGCTGGTCATCTTCAAGCTACACCTACGGTGTGATGGGGTGCAAAAGTTTACCTTTCCCTTTCATGTCAACCTCAGTGACATCTGGTTCATGCATTTGGCTTAACCCCTGACCCCTAGGGCATCCCCCTGACCTCTTCCTGTCATGGAAAGCTAGATACCCAGTTTTCTCTAAGAGTTATGTTTTCCTGGCTCCATAAAACTGTCTCCCTTATCTGGAGACATACCAGATTCACCCTAGCCATTAGAACAATTAAGGCTATTTTTGTAGTGTTATTCCTAAAAGCATTTTAAAGAGACAGTGTCTTAATTCTAAAGTACATTACAGCATATACAATATGAACCCACTTGATATAGGCCTGTCATGCGACATTCTCCACCTGACCAGAAGCCAGTGCAGACCCCACAGGACTGAGGTCACATGACAGAACCTGGGCAGCTCTGTCAGCAGCCCGGCCGCTGCTTTCTGCACCAGCTGCAGCCAGTGGAGGTTCCCTCCACTGACCCTGTGATGAAGAGCATTGCAGTAGTTGAGTCTTGATGTTACAAAGACATGCACTAGTGACGGCAGGTCTTCAGGCGGAATTAGGGGTTTAATCCGGGTGATGTTCCTTAAGTGGTAGAAACCTCTTTTGATGACAGCCGACACCTAAGCTTCAAATGTCAGCTTGTCATCAAGGACAATGCACAGATTTCTCACCGTAGAGGACACCATCAATGGGATCAACCCCATGACCAAGCCTGTTGTCATCTCGGAGGCATCACCGTCACACCCATAAGCCGGTTCAATCACCAGTACCTCCATCTTGCCTGGGTTAAGTCTCAGCCAGTTAGAGTTCATCCAGTCCTGGATCTTAACAAGGCATTTATTCAGCACAATGATGGCACCAGTTGTTTCTGGTGCAAAAGTCATATACAGCTGAGTATCATCTGCTTAACAGTGAAAACTCAAGCTGTATTGTCTAATGAGCCTGCCCAAAGGCAGCATGTATACCGACCTCAAACAACATCAGTGATAGGACTGAGCCCAGAGGAACCCCACAGGTCAGGGGCATCGGTGAGGCGGAGAAGTTCCCCATCACCACCCTCTGCCTTCTGCCCAAGAGAAAGGACTCAAACCAGTTGATGACAGTACAGGTGAGTCCACAATACTCTCTCAGGTGATCCAACAACACAATGTGGTCCATGGTGTCAAATACTGATGACAGATTGAGGTGAATGAGAACTGACCATTCCCCTCAACCTATAGCCCTGAGCAAATCACTGTGCACCCAGACTAGTGCCATCTCTGTGCTGTGCCTCATCCTAAATCTGGACTGGAATGGCTTGTAGATGTCAAAGGCCTCCAGGTGCTGCTTGAGCTGCAGAGCCACTATCTTCTCAATAACCTTCCCTAAGAATGGGAGGTTGGAGATAGGTCTATAATTTGCAAGGACATCTGGGTCGAGAGATGTTTTTTTCAGAAGGGACTTCACCAGCATCTCCTGCACGGCATTGGGGAAGACCCCCTCCAAAAGTGAACACCCAGTTATTCTGGTGAACACTGAACTGATAGCCTCTACGCAACCCACCAGGAGACGTGTCGGGTCAGGGTCCAGTTCACAACAAGTGGGCCGCAGCTTTGAAATCACCTTGGAGACCTCGGCCACCTCCACCAGCCAAAACTCCACCCAACAATTGGAGTGTCTCTGCTCCACTCAGGCCCCACCCTGCGGGACTGGTCTAGTCTCACTGGCAAGATCCTGGCCCAAATAGAGGATACCTTGTCAGAGAAGAACAGAGCAAACTCTTCACAAAGTGCTACTGAAAAGGCTCTTTTCAGTTGTAGACAGACTGGGTGAAGTAGTGTGTGCACAGTCCGGAAGAGCGGAGATGGTCTGTTCTTCCCTGTGGCAATCTCGCTGGACAGGAACTCTGCCTTCTTACTGTCAATTGCCCTTTGATAATCAACATAATGATTCCTAAAAGTCAGTCTATCCTCCACTGACTGAGTCCTCTGCCAGCAACGCTCTAATCTCTGACCCATGGTCTTCATCACTTTGAGAGCCCCATCAAACCATAGGGGTCTCAAATGAGAGGACCTGGGTCATATATGGACTGGTGCAATGGCATCGAGTGCCACAGAGACAGCCCTATTGTATGCTGCCACCACCTCACCCAAGTCAGCCGCACAAACAGCACTAACAACAGAAAATCAACTACCGCTATCAGCCCCTCTGGGGACAATCCCCTTAAAGGGCGATAGTTGATCATCTCAACAGGGGAGGGACTATTGAAGGGGGCCCTAAATGAGAATTTCACTGCACAGTGATTGGACCAAGTGACCCAATCAATCTCGAGGTCAGTGAACCCGAGACCCAGTGAAAATACCAGGTCCAAGGTGTGGCCGTGATGATGGGTCACAGAGGCCCAACAATGTCATCAGCTGGAGGAGGACACAACCAAATTGCGAGGATTCGTCATCGATCCAGGCACTGAAGTCCCCCAGAATCAACCATCTGGGTGGCTCCAACACCCTATCAGTGATGAACTCTGCAGCCTCCTGCAGGAATTCTCTACTTAACCCCGGAGGGCTGCAAACCAAGAAATTCTGCAAACTGCACCTGGACCCCCATGCACTGTTACACATTCGGATGATGAGGTAGAACCCACCAGATGTATGGAGAAATTCAAGCTGGGTCTAAAGCAGATGGCCACACCCCACCCTGCGATCCCTCCTCGGGCAGTGAGCCACAGAGTACCCGGCAGGGACCGATGCCTCCAAAACTGGACCAGCATTGTTCCCCCAACCAGATCTCCATGATGCATGCCAGGTCGACCAAAGAAATCAAGTCCATCATAATTGCGGTCTTGTTTCTCATTGACCTGGTGTTGCACAACACTACCCAGAAGGGATCAGTGGAGACTGTAGACCCTCTAGCTGCCTGCCCATGCAGTCTGGTGGGAACCCTGGGAATGGAGACCAAACATGTTGGGCCTCTTTCAAGGCTCCGTTTAATCCCAGGGCACCTCCTGCCCCTAACCACCTCAATCCCTCTCACCTCCATTGAGCCCCCGGTGCCTCACCACAGACCTCCCTTCCCCCTATAGATACCCACCTCCCTACAATGCTTTATAGCAATAACAGGATGGGGGAGGTCACAAAAGGGGCAGAGGTCATGCAGCAGGGTTGCTGGATATCTAATTCAGAAGGGCCCAAGATTCCTACAGTTCTATGTGATAATGGTGAAAGCCTAAAGGCGATTGCCATTATCGCAAAGTCATAATAGTGAATTTTTTTTTACCACTGTGACACCCTGTCACACAGAAAAATAGTTTTGAGGACTTACTTTTAATGTTTTCTGTGGGGCTGCGCCCTCCCCACACACCCATGTGGGGGGCTTTGCCTCTGCACCACCCTAATACTAAAGCATTCTCAATTCCAGGGGGCTACATGTTGGGGAGGGGTGAAAACATTAAAAAACAAAGTTTGGGCTGGGCACAACAAAAAGCAGCACTAGCGCCGGACCTGAACCCCGTGCCCTGCCGACTAGCGCGTGAACCACCCACCTTGCCACGTGATCGGCTCGGCAACCACGCAGCACAACCCCTCACGTTCCCTCATGAGTGCACTTGTTACCCCCCGTTTGCATACATACAGTGTCGGGATGTCGCTATATTCACCCATCCCCCTATCCGGCCACCCTACCCTACCTAGCCGGCCCTGAAATGCACTGGGGAAGGGGTCGCCATTATTGTAGGCGCCCTTTCCCCAGCGCCTACATCATGGGCTACTGACTCCTACACATATCTGGCAACTGGATCAACAAACAAAATGAAGGCCAGCCCAGTGGTGCTGGGGTTTAGGCACTGGATGCCACACCTTGCACCACGCTGGGATCGAGCTCGGGTGCCGTGGGTCAGTGGGTAGGGAAGGGATTGAGCGTCCCCAGGATGGCTCTCCTTTCCCGGGAGGGAAGGTGTTGGGGATGTCCGGTGTCCAAGTGACCCCAGGTTGAGACCAGGGGTACCGCAGGATCTCGGACTAGAAATGAGGGGATCGTGGCAGATGCCGGCAGGGTTGCCATGCACCATGGCATCACCAGTTGTCATGTTCGGGGGGGGGATCCGGGAAGCAACCAAAAATACCCTCGAGGGCCGGATAGGCGACAGCATCCCAGTGCCTTGACTGCCACATGCCCAACACTGGGCCTCTGCCTCCACCCCTTGTTCTCCCTGCGGGTTTGGGTCCAGGCCCGCGGGGAGCACTAATGCCTTTGAGGGAGCAGATGGTCACAGTGGGTGGTAGAAGCGGCAAGTGAGTGGACTGCCTGAGAGAGTTCCGGTTCTCGGGTGAGATAAATAGACTTGAAAAAACAAACAAACAAAACAATAAATAGAAGTCTAACTTATCAACAAACAAAACAATAATTAAAAGTCTAACTACTCATTCAGTCACCATTCAAACAATTAATATGGTGTAACCCAACTACACATTCAAACTAATGCAATCTTACACTACCTAGTCACCATATTAGAATAATACCCTTGTAACACCTCCCACCCTACAAATAACAGTTAGCCAGAATTTCGCTTCTCAGGAGAGTTCACAAGAATGCTATGGAAGAGATCAATAACGGGCTCCAACATGGGAGCAATATACAAAATTCATTGTAAGTCAAGTTTTTAAATAATCAGAGATGTTGAGATCAGAGCGATCAGTCCTGGGACAATAAAAACCATAGTACGCTCTCACTGGACTGCAGAAAAGAGGCAGGATAGGAACAACATTTTAATAATAAGCTCCCAAGATGTTATTTAACCAGGTATTTCAGGCTGATAGAACACATTTTCACCAGGGAGGAGGTTTTCTGGAGGGGGCAGTTTTTATCCGGCTTCACCCAGCAACTACTCTCACTAGAGCTGGGACAAGCCTTCTCAAAACACATGGTTGAAAAAGCATAAAGATACACTCACCGGTCCAGCAATCATGAAAACACCACCCAGCACCACTCTCACCGGCACTGAACGAAGTCCACTTAGGTAGCTTTCGACATCCTGGGGCACTCCCTAACTAGGACTGGTGACGTAAACTGCAAGTGGAAATGACCACAAACAAGAGTCTGATGCCAAAGGCATGTACTCTGTGGCACACGACAAGTCCCAATAGGCAAGCACAGCAGCAGTCCAAGGAAATCGGAATATAGCCGGCTACCAAGACAATGGGCTCCTCTGTAAAGCACACTCCAAGCAGTGAAAGCTCCAATGCAGTGAGCAATCACAACACCGGGGTCCATCAATGAAAGCTCAATGCAGTGAGCAATCACAACATCGGGGTCCATCAGTGAAAGCTCAAATGCAGTGAGCAATCACAACACCGGGGTCCATCAGTGAAAGCTCCAATGCAGTGAGCAATCACAACACTGGGTTCCATCAGTGAAAGCTCCAATGCAGTGAGCAATCACAACACCAGGGTCCATCAGTGAAAGCTCAAATGCAGTGAGCAATCACAACACCGGAGTCCATCAGCAGCTTCTGAATAAGTTGTTCCAGGAAGAAATCCTCAGTCCTCTAATACACTTGACCGCAGCCAAACTGCCCAGTTCAAAACCAGCAGCAAATGGCAGAGTTCCTCAGGCCCCACTCTTCCAGTCGGGCCACCAATTCACCGGATGTTAGATCCTCTGCTTTTTCTCCTCCAGACAATTCTCCTCAGCCAAGATCATTAGCACCTTCAGACCTCCCTAAAAACCAAAAAAGTTGGCTTCTCCAACTGACTCACTATCCCTTCCCTACTTAATGCTGGAACCCTACACCTCGCAACTAGCTAAAGTAATTTAAAATTTAGAACTCTGGGAGCAAAACAGCAGCCACAAGAGTCACAGCACCAACAAATTATTAAAACTCTCCTGATTAGCATAAAATAAAGGAATTCTGGGGGAGAAACTCAGCTCACTTCAGAGCACTTACAGCCAGCAACCCAGCATTGTTGCCATCTCTTTCCTCCACCTGGCTTTGGAACAATAAAACAACTAGAATCAAATTTGAACAACTAACCCAGCCACCAGACAAAAGAGGTACAGGGGATACCCCACTACAGAAATTATTACTGGACCACACAGCTGGCCAGCCTAAGGGGCTGGCACGCTAGACACTGCAAAATAAGGGTCTACTCCTAGAGAAGGCATGGACATAAAGGGACTGGCTTACAGATCTACTTTACAGCTCCACTAGCAACAACCTATTCATGGCAAGAAACAATGAAATCATAACACACCTGCTGAGAACTTGACACAAAGTGCATTAGAATAAAAACCACAGAGCAGAAGAGACAGCTGTCACTATACTGTCAGTCAATGAGTGCATACCGTATACAGTTCGCACTCGGTGACAGCTCAGTTGGTGGCCAGCCATGGCAGAGTGAGGAGAGCTGTGCTGGTTATCAACTTGGGGATAGAATAGGGGGGAGTGGGGTGGTGGGGCACTACCTGCTGGGGTGAGGGGGGTCCGCTAGACCACCAGAGAATGTTATCTATTATTATTTGGGCAGCTCGGGGCTTGGGGGGTTCATTACACCACAAGGGCCATTTTTCATTGCAATAAAAGGGGATCGGGGCTGGGGGGGTCTACTAGTCCACCAGGGATAGGGGGATCAGGGTTGGGGTGGCAGGGTCCACTAGACCACCAGGGACGTCATTAATATCAATAAAAGGGGATTGGGCTGGGGGAGTCCACTAGTCCACCAGGGATGCCATTAATATTAATAGAAGGGGCTTGTGGTTGGGGGGATCGACTAGACCACCAGGGATGTGTTTCATTTTAATAAAATGGGATTGGGGCTGGAAGAGTCCACAAGCACACCAGGAATGTGTTCAATTAAAATAAACGATGATCGGGGATGGGGTACTGCCGCACATGTTCCCTCCCACCCAGGGAGGGCCCCAAGAGTGGCTCAAGTGCTCTAAGCCTCCCAGTGGGTGAAATATTATGTACCCTTAGACCAGCCCAGGCTGGTCTAATGGTACTTAGACTTTCACCCTCTGGGAGGGTTTAGAGAATCCTGAATTAGGGGATATGGCAGCTTGCATCTGCTGCATGCCCTCTAGCACCATGCCGCAGTCCATTTTGTGGTGCAAGAACAGCGCAAGCCCCCATTGGTGCACACAGTCTGCAGTTGACTCAGGCTGCATTTGTGAATTACTCCCATTGCATCTTTTGGTGCTAGCGGCAGTTTGCAGCATTCCTTTTGGCGCAAGCTCCCTGCGCCTTTCTGGGAGCTTTGACAATCGGGTTTCTTGTCTTTAAGGATGTTCTCTGGTGTTTCAAATTCCCATTTTTCTGATGCTCTCGAAAACATTTTCAACATTGTTTTCTGGCACAAGTACATCCTTAAATATATGGAAGCATTATTAGAATAATGATTTATCCTATTATGTCATGTCCAGCTGAGAAGGTATACAGGATGGCAGCAAGGAAATTAGCTCCCACAGTTCCAGCAGTTGGTATCATTCAAGGCGCTTTAAATAAATATCTGTCTGTCTTTGGTTACACTGTTTATTTTATGTTAAAATCCTCACCATTCTGCATATACTTTTGAATTGTTGAATCACATTTTTGCAATTTAATTTTTTTATTGGGATGTTTCAATTATTTTTATCCTGAGCTGACCACCTCTGAAACTGCAGCTCTGAAAGCAGATAAAACCAAAAGAAACATGGCAACCCCTATATTTCTTTCTGTTTGTATATTCATAACCATATTTTACATTTACCCAAAATGTTCTGTGGAAATTACATGGGTTTGAAAAGGTTTTATGTATAAAAACATGCAAACATTTCCCCCTTTTTGGGGAATATCAGTTGAAGTGGGTGTCATAGTTTTTGGTAATATACTCTTTGTTTTTGCATTTGTGGAAAAACTAAAGCAAGCAGCATGACAAATGATGTGTCTTCATTTCACTTTTTCTTTCACACTCATGTTGACATCTAAAATATTAATATTATAACCACATAAAACAATCTGACCCCTTCCAGATTTTTTCCGTAAAGAGAAATTAAGTCTCACCATGTAACTTAAAAACAAGCTTGGCAACCCATGTTTTTTGTTGTAGATTTCAAATGTATAAATGACCATCATGCACGGGGCCAAAAATTGTGACTTTGACATGGGGTTGCTGAAACACCAAGGAACATCCTTAAATGGTCCTGGCTTTACTGCCAGCCGGGGATAGAGGTCTTAGGGAGCAGTGGGCTCTCTCAATGGAATACTGTGTGTCATTGGGAGGGGGACCGTAACATCCTGCAACAGATTCTGAATTAAATCCAGTATATTGTCCCCTTCTACTTTTTCTGGCATCCCCACTGTTACGAGATTATCGTGATGGCTCCTTCCCTCCTGATCTTCTATTTGGTCCTCCAACTTAGACGCCTTCTTCCTCAGTTTTTTAAGTTTGGTATCGGCCATCACATGTTTATTTAAATAAATTGGAGCAGGTTGGGGCAGAAGGGGAAGGGGTGTTTGGGAGGTGGAAGAAAGGAGGGAGAGGGCACATGTGGTGCAAAGGGAGTTGAAAGTTGAGGCAATTGGAGATGGGGGAGTCACCCACATTGAGGACGGGGGGAAGGGGTGTGGAGGTAAGGGAGAAGACGGTGTGGATAATCTTCCAGAACCTTGAGAGGTGGTAAAAGTTGTTCTGGAACGTGGATGCAAAGTAGTCAGCCTTCACAAGACTAGTAGCTCTGGTACAGATGTTATGAAGAGACTCATATTTATCAAGGTTAGATGGGGAGTATGAGTGTTATGACCTGGTTTAGTTACCCAGACTCAAGCCTGGAAGCCAAAAATGTAGGAGGCAACCTGATTTACTTTATAGTTTAAAGAGGAACGTTCATGATGGTCAAAAAAAGTTACAGCTTATAGTCATCATATGCAGTACTAGATCGGAAAAAGTGTGTGCATTTGTTATTTTTGGCCAAGGTTTACTCTGCCTTCCATAATTTGGATTTGTTTTTGAGCTCTGCTGCACTTGCCTTTGCTGTTCAGCTGCTGGGCTGCTAGCTCCTGATGACATCACTGTTGGGTAGAGGAGTGACTCACACTGTGCAGTACCATGCATTTGCAACAATGTGGCAAGGGAAACATACTGTGTTTCCTCTTCCCCAAGACACCATGTTAGCAATGCATTATGCCCAAATCCAAATGCTTTGCCAGTATGTTTTTTTTTTTTGTGTGAAATTGACTCTGTCCTATAGTGATCTCAGCAGTACAACCCTGGGCCCACAGCAATACCAGACTTGCTATAGAAGCTCTGGTACACCCTGCAGTTTTAAGCAGCTTAGAGTGCAAAAACTAACTGCAGTGGACAGTAATGAAATACAATTCCAGAATCAATGCAAGAAGAGGTAATTTATGCATGAAAGTCAAAAGGACTATGAAAGGTGCTCTTTAAGAGCATCTCTTAATCTCAGTGTAGTAGATCTCACATAAATCCCACAATGTAGTGAGTTTCACTGGATGAGCAGATAACAAAAAAGCTGCACTATAAGATTCAATAGATGTTATTCTAAGCAACACAGATTTGAAAAAACAAAGATGGTGTTTTTTAATTTATCTATTAATTTGTTAATTGGGTTGGTGCACTGATCTGAAGACCTTTCTCAGGCATAGTTACTGGCACATACAATGGTAAAAGACAGTCAGCACCAACAGCAAGAATCATACAATGATCATAACAGGCAAACAGTACAAGTCAACAGATAAAACAGTGGTGTGGAAGATAAATACAGGTAAACAGCACCAAGTCAAACTAACAAGGTAAGCAAACCATGATTAAATAACATACAGTACACTAAACAGGTCAATGTTCAGTATATAAGCAGTCAACAAGTAATTAAGCAACAGTCTTGCGCAAATACATCTGTACCAGTGCACTCTCATTAGAAGAACATGACATTGCTGACAGACGTTTGATTCCCCTGGAAGGGGGCAGGTGTTGCTGGAGAGGCATTTTCTTTGAACAGTTTCTTTTTAGCTGATACCCTTAGTACAACAGTCCAAATTTCTGCTGGGCATATAACCAGTCCAGATGATGTCAGGTTATATAGTTCTTAGCAAACTTGCACACACTTTAGTCACTAAATAAACCCACAGCCCCAGGTAAATTTCACTCCCAGCCCTTCTTTTGTAGAGATGAGATATTAATTAGGGAATTTTGTTTGGCGAGGGCTCACAGTCTTTTACAAACATTTGTTTTTACCTGGTCCATGGGAGGAAGAATTATGTTTGCTGGCATTCTCTCCCTCGATGGTCTGATCCAGTGTAGATGTATGGAGCTGGTGGGAGGTTTGTTACTAAACAACTTGTCGCACCGTGATTGTGAGGTACAGGATTCTACATGCTGTCTTTCTCCCGAGGTCCTGTAGCTTGTTGTTACTGTAGATAGACTTGTTGCTGAAGAAGATGTGATGATGGTATTAGATGTTGAGCATACCATCCTGATGGTGTTGATGTTCAAAACACCATAGTTGATGGCATTAAATATTAAGCAATACCATAGTTCTTGATGGCATTAGAAGCTAAAATTACCATTAGTGATGGCATTGTTGAATGTTAAGCAATACTATAATCGCTCTTGAGAAATGGTCATATTTTTATACAGTACATTTTACAGAGAGCACATTTTTTGTCTTGCGTCATCAGACATTAAGAAAGCTACATTGAATTTTGCTTACATTTCAGCTAGGAACATTTGATAAGCATGTTATCACCTAGGTCAACAAAACATGGTTTGAACCATTTTAACACACATTGGTTTTGTAACAAGAAATGCTATAGGGCACCAGTGTTTCAGTTACCAATATGGCTAACGCAGGTGACATACTTGTTGAAGCACAATTCAGTGTTGCTTATCGGTTTGTTCCTAAACAATGAACAAGGACTGCGATTAGGTACCATTGTAAACAGCTGTAGGCACGGAGAGTTCATGCTGCATCCAGATTGCAGCTGTGCAAGACTTAATAGGTAAAAGTCAGTTAGCCTGTGGGTGGGCCAGTACCAACCTAACCCAAAACCACAGTTCAAATGGACATTCTGTGAATTTGTTAAAGATTAAATCAGCATAACTTGTAGAAATTGCTCAAAGTTCTTTATTAAGTCCATGCAAAACAGTAGTGTAATTCCAGTTCCTCAGCCCAGGGTATCACAGCTTCAAGATAAGCAATACATGTTAAAGGCATCTGAATCCACCTTACCTACAAGCTGCTGCCAATGCTGTGCATGGACTTAATAAAGAGCTTTGAGCAATTTCTACAAGGTGTGCTGATTTAATCCTTTGCAAATTCACAGAATGTCTATTTGAACAGTGTTTTGGGGTTAGGTTGGTGCTGGCCAACCCATATACAATCTGACCACTGTAGACACTAGCATAATGTGTCTATAAACAAATATACTGTTGTCCCTTCAGCACTGATAAGAACTGGGACATTACAAGCGCAGAGAACAAAATAACATGTGTAAGCCCCCGTCCCCGCGTCTGGGGTAACCAGATGGTAGATGTCATGGGGAGGGGGGAAGTGTACAACCACGGAAACACAGACCAGAAATAACAACAGGAAAACAGTACCTGAATTCCCACAAGTGTTGCAGGTGTAGGATAAGCTGCTCTTGGGGGGGCCCTCAGACCGCCAAATGATGCAGGGATCTTGCACTGGTGGGATGATGCAGACCTTCACCTGCCTGGCCTTGCCAACTTCACCCGCAGGCCTTTGTAGACAGTCTTCACCAGGCAGGCCTCTTGACATCCTCCTTGATAGTACAGTGGTTCTTGGGGATCATACCCTGGAACACACTAGTGGCTGGCTGAGGAGGCAAACTTCTTTTCACAGCAAAACAGTTTCTCCAGCAAATGAAGCAAACATCAGAACTGCAGAAACAGGGGTCCCATTTAATGAGCAGTTGTTAAACAGGAACAGTCATTCCATGGAGCATGGGGGTGACAGGTACTGAGGGGGCACTTCACAGGTAGGCACCTGACACTGGTTCTACAACAATCTCTTTTGCCAACAGATTGATTTACAGCATGCAGACCTTCCCTTGAGCCAAAAAAGGCTACATTCCTGACAGCAGCATTTGATGTGGATCAAAGCAGGTCTCACTTAAAAGCATTTCAAACTCAGCAGCACTCTCATTTCATATTCCTTCATGTTACTCTGTCTTCAGCCAGGCACTTGCTTACTTTTCCCCTTCTCTGAGTCTAAGCAAAACATAAACTGAGGTAACAATTGTGACAGCACGAGACATTTCTACTGTCCCAGTCCCATTTCTTGCTTTACCTGCTTTAATCTTCTGACACAGGGGGTTAATCCAAAACACAGGGGGCTGATTTTAAACAGTGAGAAAATCCTATCACTAAGTGGAGTCTCACACTTCCCTTGCTTTTAGCATGAAAATGAACCACCAAAGACCTTCTGGATACCCACTCGACAATGCCATGCGCCAAACTGTTCTCCCCAAGGAATTCTGAATGTTTCTGAACCTGCAGAGACCCAGGGCACAATCTGCTCTTGCAGTGATTCCAGTTTATTGACTGCTTTCACCCAGGGAACTGCTTGCTGTGCCACATGGAGCAACCAGATGGCCTGCCACCCTGCCAGGGTCCCAATCAACCATTCCCCACTTGGATCCTTTCCAGCCTTCACAGGCTGCACCCACTGAGAGCCACAAACACTGTAGCAGCCACCAGCCAGGGGGAAAGGGGCAGAGCTGCCGCCACCACACCCTCAAGAGTGCAGGCCTCCACCTCTGGACTGTGCCCCGGACCCCATCTACCAAAGCAGGCCTGCCCACAGAAGCACACACTGGTTCTACAGGGTGCACATGCCCATGGGTGAGATTACTTAGAAAACAAAGCCCCCATTGGTGCTTACCTTACCAAGGTGCCAGAGATCATTTGGCAGGCCTCCATATTCTGCTTCTCGGGGCTTCAGCTCCCAACAGCACCAATAGGACCCAGGCTGATGCTCCACTGCTTCCCAGTGGCGGAGGAATAGCCGGTGCAGTGGCACAGAGGCCCGAGACACTTAGGGTCCCAATAAGTTTATTCAGTGTTTTAACATTTTTTGGCCAAAGATTCAACATTTAGTCACCCTCCCAGTCCCAGACAGCTGACTGAACTGTCAGTATGCTGAGCCCAACCTGTGCTGCCCAACGACGTACTACAGATGGCAGCAGAGAGTCTCGCGATGTAGAAGATGGTGTCGGATAGGGACTAAAGCTGTTGTCTTGCCTGCACTGTGTGATGGTAACTTTACTTGGACAGGACAGTCACTCACTGCATTGTGCTGAGGCAGAGCAGCAGACAGAAGAGAGAGAGAGAGAGAGAGAGAGCACCCACACAGATGGTCCCGGTCGCTCGCTTGCTCACTGGCTGCTGCACAGACAGAGCATCCACCTTCCCCCCGTCTGGCCCGGAGGAGTCGGACTCCCTCCCGACCCCCATGTACTTACTCAACAGTCTGTCTTCTCTTACTCTCTAGTCTGTGCTTCTCTTGTCTCTCTCTCACTCTGTACTTCTCGATTTGTTGTGTGGTGGTTGGCAAAAGGGGGGGGAGGACAAAGTTGAACTTGCAAGTGGCTGGCTGCCTGCGACCACTGACCTTTTGGGTTTCGGGGTGGCTGGGGGGAGGGTTTGTTGTAGCACTGATCTGATGGGGGCCCATGGACGGCCATCGCCGCTGCTCCGTCTCGTGAGTGGTTGACTGTGGAGTGCTCGCTGCTGCTGCTGCGTGCTGCTGTTCTGTGGACTAGGGGAGGAGGTGGAGGCCTACTCAGGGTCAGGCAGGCACACAAAGGGCAGCATGGGTCCTAGCAAGCTCGAGCTCTGCACCACATGACTGGCTGCTGGCTGACACGTCCCATTGGACAGGGACACTGTCAGTCAGTCAGTGGTAGGCAGGGCCGAGCTGGGCTATATATTGCATTGCAGCATGAGAGATGGGTCACATGGTGTGTAGATCGGAGAGTGAGCTAAACATGCAGTGTCTGTGTGTGGAGTAGTGGGGCACACAATCACATCTTTCTTTTTGCTGTGAAGTAAAACTAATGTAAATATGTAGGCAGGGGCTGACTGATTTTAGTTAAGGACAAGGAAGTAGTTGCACAGCATCGATTGGACTGACTGACTGGATTCTAATTTCTGGCTATAAAGAAAGAAAACAAAACACATTTGGACTTGGTCCTTGCTTGCTGCCTGGGCAGTGTGGGCACATCGCTGCTGGGCTGCTAGCACTAGGCTAGCAGCACTGGGCTGAGTGCAGCTAGTAGTCTTAGCTGTTGGTTTTGCTTTGCAAACAAGGAAATTAATAATTATCATTTAAAAAAAAAACTTATTGGGCAGGCAGCACAGCGCTGTCCAATCCTTCCTGTTTGTCTGAGCACAGCAGGAGGAGCCACCTTAGCCCCCAGCTGGGTAGTAGGGACAGGGTTTTTGCTTTTTGCTGCAAACAAGGAAATTATCGCAAAAAAAAACTTATTGGGCAACACTGCAGCAGCACAGTGCTGTTGAAGCTGTTCCTGACCTGTTTGTCTGAGCCTGGGAGTGAATAGGGACTCTGCTATATATAACAGCATTTAGCATAATAACAACAGACCTGCTGTCTGGGTAGGGTTTTTGCCTTTGCAAACAAGGAAACTATCATTATTGAAAAAAAATTATTGGGCAGCACAGTGATGTTGAAGCTGTTCCTGTTTATCTGAGCTTGGGAGTGAGTAGGGACTCTGCTATATATAGCAGCATTTAACATTGCAGCAGCCACCTTAACCCCCAGCAAACAAGGACATTTTATCATTATAAAAAAAAACGTATTGGGCAGCACAGCGCTGTTGGAGCTGTTCCTGTTTGTCTGAGCCTGGGAGTGAGTCAGCTGGGACTGTGTGGGGTGGGGTGAGGTTACTCAAGACAGTGCAGACAAATAATAAATAATACAAATAATACTGTGATACAGATGACACTGTACTACTTGTTGCTTGCCAGTCGGCTGGCCCACCCAGTACAGTCTCTCTCAGTCAGTGACTGTCATCTTTTTTAGTCTACAGTTACAGTAGTACTGTTATGTATTCACAGTGAGAACGAGTCTGTAGTGTCACTGTGTTTGCCTTGCAGCAGCAGCAGTGAGTGAGACTCCTGAGAGAAGGCTTGCTGCCTGACTGTGACTTTTTTTCTGTGCGTGTCCAGCCTGCCAGGCCAGCCTGTGTCTTGCCTGCCTTGCGTGCTCTGCTGTCTTGCCTGCCCTGACTGAGCCTGTATTGCTCTGCTCTTGTCAGTAGCTGGCTAGCTAACTGAGCACTAGCTGCACTGCAAAATTTAACACCTCTCCTCATTTCTGTGAATGTGAATCTGTGACTGACTCTCTGATTGAATTGATGACCTGACCACTTGTGTTTGTTTTGTCTTTGCCTCCGTGACTCTTCTTCTCCAACAAACAAACCTCCATCCCTCCTTAATTTGGGACTTGCTGGCTAACCTGAGTCAAAATCTCAGTCCTCCTCATTATCCCTTTCTGATCTGTAGTTGTTGACGTGACTTGTTGTTACTAGTCACAAAGTTACTCAGACTAGAGAGGAAGCCTGCTATAGTGCTATACTTTATACTAACTACACTAACTGACTCTCTGTTGAGATTGAGAAAAGTGGAGTGCTGTCTCTGCTGCTGCAGCTGCATGATGAATGCACATAATTGTGGTAAATAAGAAAAAAAAAAAAACTATAAAGTTAACTGTTCAGACCAGGGCCTGCCCTGCCCCCATCCCACTCAAAAAATATGAAACACGGTATAGCGGCACTGCAGTATTGAGCACATAACATAAATACAATAAGGGTGTTGGGGGGCAAACAAACTTGGCAGATTAATAAGTAAAGGGACTCTAAAGTAAATATAATTATTTATTTATTTTTTTGCATTATTTGTTTATACCGCCTCCCCCATGCTTCACTGGCCCCCACTCCTTCAGGCTCTACAAGTTCCTCCCCGACCCCACTGACCTCACCCAGCCCTCCTCAGGTCCTCAGATCACAGCCGATCCCCGGGATATCGTGTAATCCCTTAGCGGGGTCCCCCACTCCTCAGGGAAGGGTTTCGGGGAGTGAGGCCCTTTTCATTAGGGCCCGGGGATGCTGCTGAGAAACAGGAGGCCCTGGGCAGGTGCTGGAGGTGCTCAGAGAATGGAGAGCCATCATCTTGGCAGCCAGCAAGCAATTTTTCCATTTTCTGTGGGGGCAGCATAGTGATGTCATGGCATACGCCGATGTCCGCTCCTCCCCCTAGTCCACATTGGGCCGTGCATCCTGCGATACTCCCAGCCTCCGCTAGGAGCCAGCAGGTGCTGGACCTAATCCCTCCCCTCCCCCCGGAGAAGGAGAGCTGTCATAGGATGCTCGATCCTTCTCCCCCCGGCCGGCCCTTCAGTGACCTGGGCTCGTTCCCGAACCCGGGTCGCTGGCATCGCAAGCAGAAATCCAACTGATGCGCCAGTGGGCTGGCAAAGTAAATATAATTATAATAAAGGAGCACCAAGTGTCCTGATTAACTCAGTAACCTACACTTCTCCCTCCCTCCCTGTTTGTGAACTGCCATTTAAAAACAGTAAACTACCTACATAAACAGTCCCATGCAAAGGCAGTGGTGGTAGGCAGGGACCTGTCTGGTCACTGGGGGCACTGGGCTGGGGGGGTGCTGACTGTTGAGCTGCAGGGTTACTAGTAAAGGGGCACCTCCTCCAGAGCTACACCTCACCCTGTTTGCCAGTTGCCATTACTCCAGACTGAAGCAAACAAATTAACTATTTCAGTAAGTATATAAAGTATGTTCTTGCTAAGGTAGAGGTGTGTGAGTTCAAAGCAACAGCTTGTGGAAGGCAACTGGTGGGGCACTGGGGATCTTGTGTGTTGGCTGTGGTACTGTACCTTAGTTCAGTTGTGCTGCAGTTGAAAAGAATCTGAGGTAAACATTCTGCTAGACAGCGCAAGGTGGCGGTTCAGTGAGTGGAGGATAATTTTAGGATTTACAGCACTGTATGTTGTACAGTAAATACAATACTGTAGATAAGATTATAAATACAGTTTATTGTTGACTGTAAAAGATGCCTCCAAAATACGAAAGTGGTGCACAAAAGCGTAAACAGAAGAAGGAAGAATTGATGTTGGCTGCAAAGCTTCCTAAAATCAGCCTTTTTTTTCTGAACTGTGATGGAGTCTGATACACCTGATAAGACTGAAGCTTATGAAAATGACATAGACACAGAGAAAGACAGTGGACCAAGTACTTCGGCTGAGATGGCCTGTGGTGATCATGCTGTTCCTGAAACTAACTTTGCTAAACAATCTGAACAAGAATTGGACATTGACAGTATATTGGAGAAAGAACTCGACGAAACAGGTGCTGCTTTAAACAGTGAAGAAGAAGGAGAGAACCGCTTTTCCAAGTTTTCCTCCTGTTGATGACAAAAACTCCACAGACAGAGGTCATTTTCCTTTAGATATTAAGGATAGCCAAATAAAAAGATACATCATATTACAAGGTTCGTGTAAACCCGATGGACCATTTCCACAAGACAAAAATCAAGATGGGGCGCTGTTTCTCCAGAAGCTATTATAATATTACGACAAAGGCAGGAGTTACGTTAACACGTACTTGGCTTTGTTACTCCCCTAAATTAGACTGTGCATATTGCGAGACATATTGGCTGTTTGCTGATCGTAGTGCAACTGCATATAATGTTGCATGGGTTAAAGGAGTTCGAGACTGGCGTCACCTAAGCAGCAAAATTGAATATCATGAAACATCAGCAATTCATCTAGAATCTTGCTTAGTGTATGAGCAGTGGCAATTACATGGTACAATTGATGAAGATTTTGAAACTCAAATACAAAAGGAGAACACTTCTGGAGACAAGTTTTGAAGCATCTGATCAATGTGACTCTTACATTAGCTATGTGCAATTTACCTTTCAGGGGACACAGAGAGGTTTTAGGTCAAGTAAATAGTGAGAATTTTCTTTCAGTTATGGAACTGTTGGCCAAGTATGATCTCGTGTTAAAACCAACTCATTTCCATGCCCAGTGGATCAATTCACTATCTTAGTCATACTATACAGGATGAACTCATTGAAGTTTTGTCAAAGCGTATTGAGCAAGATGTTATTGACGAAATAAAAGCTGCGCCTTTTTTCTCTGTAATAATGGATACCACCCAAGACATTAAAAGCATGCCTAAATATAGCTACAAAAGACATTGCTTACATGACTAAACTGCAATTCTAGAGGCAGTAGATCAAATTCCATAGATTTATTAGAGATTTGACTAAGTTTTGTTATATTGCTAAAACAGTCTGGTGATAATTAGCCAAATTGCCATAGGGATTTAGACATATAGCTTGTACACTGTATAGAGAGGGGTTGGAATGGCAACTTAGAAACAGATAATGTATGCTCTACATGAAGACTTTTAGTCCAGTGGTTGTAGCACTGACCTGTGATGCATTGAGCAAATCATTTGGCCTCCCTTTGTGATAGCCAGTCCCAGCTGTAAAGCTGGATAAAAGCAGGATCTCATTGGGAATGAGATGCTGCATCTCACTTGGGCTACATTCTAAGCTCTGAATTCTCAACAGATTTGCAGTCCTGAACAAATCAGCATGGTTTATTAGAGAAATGATGGAAACCTGGCAGGACAGATGGCGCAGTGGCAATCCTGCTGCCTGCACTGCCAGCAACTCAGGTTCAGGAACGAGCCTGGGGCATCAGAAGGCCACATGTGAAGAAGACTTCAGTATCCCAGAGGATGCTTTCCTTCCCTGGAGAAGGATGGTGCTCATCTCTGTTGCAGCACTGCTACTTAGATGACTGCAGGTGGGAGTGCACAGCAGGGGTGACTGGGGAAGGATTGTGTCAACCAGCCCTGTTTGGGGTTAGTGCCTACATGCATCCTAACACTTGGAGTCCTAGCTGCTGATGTCCTGGGATGGTGAGAACAAGTAGGTGGAAACACCTGGCAGGTGCAGGAGGTTGATGGCCCCAGGAAGGCACTCAGAGACCTGTGTACCAATCAGGGGTTCCCATACTTTGCTGATCCTGGTAGCCAAAATCTTTGCTACTGTTTTAATGTCAGCGTTCATTTAAGAGATTGACCTGACATTTTACAGCAGGGTGTGGTCTCTATCCAGCTTAGGTATTAGAGATATAAGAGCTTCTTGCTTTGTTGGAGAGCTCCCTTATTAAAGGCCTTCTTATACATGTCCACTATGAGGTGGGCAAGATGGGTTGCATGACTTTGTAAAAACTGAGTGAAAAAAAAAAATCACGTGACAAAGACTTAATTGCACTCAACAGTTCATTTTCTCAGATGTGAGCCCCTAGAGGGGAAGAGTAAAGAGCACCATCCACTGACAATAATCCAAGAATCATATCTTTTGTTGCATATTTAAGCAAAATAAAAATGCTACACAGACGAGTGCCACATAGGTGCTCACTCCCTCTCCTACAAGGCCTGACTGGCTTTGTGCATGCGCGCTTCCTCAGGGATGTCCTCTCACCTCCAGTGCACATAATTCATACAATTTAGGTGATTTAAAGTGACAGTGTAAATTAAACAGCATACAACTAAAATAAAGATGTGACATAAAGGTGAAAAGACCAAAAAGGTGCTAGCATAAATATTCTTGTCGCTCTTCATATGTATTAATTTAATTTATATATTATCATAGATATATGAAGGACAAGAATAAAGCACCTAGGCGACCAGTTTATCTTCACTAGACAACCTTGTTCCATGGCATAATACATAAACACTGGTCTATTCTTTCCACAAATCCAGCTCTGAGTGATGTAGCTTCTACCTTGCCTCGTACAGTATATCAGAGGTAAAAATCTATCTGACTTATTGGTACATTTATTATGGCCACCAGAGAAAAAAGCACAAACATGGTTAACCCCACCCCCTAAGGGTTGCTTTACATGTGGACGTGTACGTTTTATGAGATGCTCACTAAAGCGCAACAAGAAGCCAGAAGGGGAAGGAAACATATTCAATTCGGTGCTTTACAGTAACTGGTAATTGCTATTTTTCTTTTAAACTTAGATTGTGGGCTTTTAGTGACACTGTAATTTCTTTGCTGTCTTTACTTAGAATTGTTTTTGGGCTGTTGAAAATTTAAAACGTAGTGGTGGTGTATTTCTTTGCTGTCTTTAATTGCTGCAAATTTAGTCTTGGCTTGTCTGACTTGCCCTGTAGTTTGGGTGAGGGGTGTTAATTGTCTGGCCTCTGACCGCAGCTATGTGATAACTGGAGGTGGGGCTTAGTCAGAGTTGAGGTAGCAAGTGAGTTTTGTTATCTCAGAAGAAGCCAGAAGGAGAAGGGGAAGGAAACATATTCAATTAGGTGCTTTACAGTAACTGGTAATTGCAATTTTTCTTTTAAACTTAGATTGTGGGCTTTTAGTGACACTGTAATTTTTTTTGCTGTCTTTACTTAGAATTGTTATTGGGCTGTTGAAAATTTAAAATGTAGTGGTGGTGTATTTCTTTGCTGTCTTTAATTGCTGCAAATTTTTCGCCCCCTTCCCTTACCCCAACTCTTAATTATATGCCCTGTTAAATCTGATTGACAGGAGCTAAACACAGGGGATAGTAAGGGGTGTGGAGTAGGAGGGGGCATAAGGGAAGAAGCCCACCTC
Organism: Neoceratodus forsteri; assembly: GCA_016271365.2. NCBI lineage: Eukaryota > Metazoa > Chordata > Ceratodontiformes > Ceratodontidae > Neoceratodus > Neoceratodus forsteri. Next base: position 13,716,405 of record CM057456.1, read on the forward strand.
ACCACGACAAGTGTTTTGACTCATTTATTTATTTATTGGTTTCTTTTCTTTTTTTTTAAAAGAAAAGTATCTGAGGATCAGTGACAGGATTTTTAGGACAGTAAATTAATAAAACGGGAACTAGGAGAGCTTCAGTAACAGACAAGTAGTGGAATAGCAGTATAATTGCGGTATAATGTGGGGAATGGTGCAATGCAGTGGCTGTGGGTCAGCCATATTCAGGCAGACCTTCTGGACACTGAGGTGCTGCCCTATCTGCATGCATCTCTCTGGACTGTGGGGTGAGGTAGCCAGACTCAGAGTGGAAGTAAACTGGGTCAGGAGTACCATCACCCCTATCCAGAGACCACCCAGTCCAATGCAACTGCCTCAAAGGATGCCGAGAACGAGGAGCACTTGGATGACAGTGGGCTCAGGGAGGGTTACAGCAGTCAGGCAGAGGCACATCCCAGATCCTATTCCACTCAAGAACTCATATGCCACACTGGCAAATGGGGACAACCAAATGAAGTACCCAAAGTGGAAGGAAAGGATGTGGAGGTTAGCCAAGGAGGTGACCTCAGCGGGGAGAGGAGTGGACCCCAGAGGAGGAGGAAGCGAATCCTGGTGGGGGACTCCATCATAAGAGGGATCCAGCTAGGAACACAGGAGGGGGAGGACAGGGAGGTGAAATGCCTACCAGGTGCCATGGCATGGAGGGATGGAAGGAAGATCCTGTGGATCACTGGGAAGGCAAGACGGGAGGGTAAGCTGGATGTCATTAACCACCTAGGTACTAATGACCTGGCAAATGGGGAGCCAAAGGAAGTTCAGGAAGAGTTTAGGAAATTGGGAGGGGTCTCAAGCAAGTAGCTACTTCTGTCACTTTCTCAAGTACTACCTGTGAGAGACAAGGGAAACATGAGGGTGCATGCACGGAACTTTAACTCATGGTTGAAGAACTGGTGCTATGAGAAGGTTTGCATTCATTGGTGACTGGGGACCCACCTGGAGGATGGAGGTTTGTTCAAGCCTGACGGCCTTCATCCATCCTGGAGAGAATCAAGCACTCAGTGATAAGTTTAAATGCTACATTGACAAGCATTTAAACTAGCAAAGGGGTGGCAGGCCAGTAAGGAGGGTACCTACTTGCTCACCCCACAGCTAGCAGTGGAACCAGTGAACCGGAGGTGGCTATATCTACAAAGCAGTGTGCAAAAGATGGAGATTAGCACCCAAGAGGTGGATAGGCAGAAAAGGGGCAAAATTCAGCAGAAGGGCAGACAGCAAGGAGAACCAGGGATAAAGGACAACCAAGGAAGGGGCTGGAGTAGAACAGTGAAACAGTCTAGGGAGGTGAAATCATGGAAAGCCATGTGTGCCAATGCCAGGAGCCTTAGCAACAAGATGGAAGATCTGGAAGCTGTCATGGTGCAGTCAGACCTGGACATTGTGGCCATCACTGAAACCTGGTGTAATGATAACCATGACTGGGAGATAGCCATACCTGGCTACAGCATATTCAGAAGAGACAGGGCAGGTAGGAAGGGAGGAGGAGGAGTGGCACTGTATGTGAAAAATGACATAAGGTCCACAGAGATCCAGGAGGAGAGATACTGTGGGTTAAGCTGGAAAGGAAAATGGGGCCAGCCATCCATACAGGTGTGGTCTATAGACCACCAGCCCAGGAGGAAGAAACAGATAGGGAGCTGATGCTAGCCATCCAAGGATGGCAGACAAAGAGTGAGATAGTACTGGTTGGAGACTTCAATATTCAGGCGTGGACTGGAGCATCCCAGCAGCAGCATCAACTAGAGCAGTTATCCTGGACTCCCTTCAAGGTGCCTTCCTCAAGCAACTGGTCATGGAACCAACTTGGCAAAGGCAATACTGGACCTTGTGCTCACAAACAGGGACAGTATGATGGGGATAACAGTGGGGAAGCACTTGGGGAACAGTGACCACCAGTCATTGTGGTTTGAAATCACAGAAAGAGCAGAACAAACCACACAAAAACACGTATCCTGGATTTTAGGGGCAGACTTTGGGAAAATGGGAGATACTTGAAAGAGGCATTAGGGAATGGGGCGGGAATCAGGGGTTGAGGAACAGTGGGCAGTATTTAAAATGGGGATTACAAGAGCAACAGAATTATGCATTAAGCAGGTTAGCAACAGGAAAAGGAAGAGAGACCATTATGGTTTCCAAAGGGTAGCAAAGAAAGTGAAAGCCAAAAAGATTGCATTCAGGCAATACAAAAGAACACAGGCAGAAGGGGATGGGAGAAGTACCAGGAGAAGCAAAGGGAGGCAGGGAGGTCAGTAAGGAAGCCAAAGCTCAGACAGAAGAACACATTGCAAAATCAGTGGGCAGAGGACAAAACCTTTTACAGGTACGTGAAGTGAAAAAGAAAGGCAAAGGAGGATAGTGAGACTAAAGGGGAGGATGGGGGCCGTGGAGGATGACAACAATAAAGCTGACATATTGAACAGGTATTTCTGCTCCAGTCTTTACTGAGGAAGAGGAGGGTAATGGGTCTGAAGGGAGTACAAGTGGTGAGAATGGTGCAGAAATGGACACAAGTCCCTTTACACAAGAAGGGTCCTGAAGGAACTGGAAGTAATAAGAGTTGATAAAGCAATGGGGCCAGATGGGGTGCACCCAGGGTCCTTAAAGAACTAGAGAGGTGGTGGCTGAACCTCTGGCTATTCTGTTTAGCCGATCACTGGAAACAGGGAGGTACCAAAGACTGAGGACAACAGATGTAGTCCCCTTATACAAAGTGGGAACAAAGAGGCGGGGAACTACAGACCAGTCAGCCTCACCTCGGTAGTGGGAAGATCATGGAAGCACTACTGAAGGAGAGATTGGTGGAACATCTGATTGTCAATGGATTACAGGACCCAAGGCAGCATGGTTTCACCAGGGGAGTCATGTCAGACCAACCTCGTTGAATTTTTGACTGGGTGACTAGGGAGGTGGATCAGGGAGGGCAGTGGACATGGCCTATCTGGACTTCAGCAAGGCCTTTGACACTGTGCCACATGAAGACTATTACACAAACTAGGGAATATGGGTGTGGGCAGGACAGTAGTGTAGGTAAACTGGCTGGGCGGCAGGACAAGAGGGTGGTGGTAAATGGCTGTCACTCCACAGAGGAAGAGTGACCAGTGGGGTGCCACAGGAATCAGTGCTGGGACTGGTCCTATTCAACATCTTCATCAGTGACATTGCACAGGACCTAGAAGGCAGAATTTCACTATTCGCTGATGACACAAAGCTCTGTAACAGAGTAGACACACCAGAGGGTGTAGACAGAATGAGAAGGGACCTGCAGAAACTTGAAGAATGGTCAGGGGTTTGGCAGTTGAAATTCAATGCAAAGAAATGCAAGATAATGCATATGGGGCACAAAAACCCTGGCACAATATATCAGTTGGGTGGTGAGGATATTGCATGCACCAAGCAGGAAAGGGATCTTGGGGTTATCATCTCTGATGACCTCAAGGTAGGGAAACAGTGTGACATGGCAGCAGGTAAAGCAAATAGGATGCTGGGATGCATAGGCAGGGGCATCACCAGCAGGAAAAGGAGGTCATAATTCCACTATACAAGACACTAGTGAGGCCCCACCTGGAGTACAGTGTACAGTTCTGGAGACCTTACCTACGTAAGGACATAGACAGGGTAGAGAAAGTTCAGAGGAGGGCAACAAAGATGGTACATGGATTGCATCACAAGTCCTATGAGGACAGGTTGAAGGATTTGAATATGTACCCCCTGGAGGAGAGGAGGGAGAGAGGGGATGTGATAGAGACATACAAGTATCTTTCAGGGAGGAACATGGTGCAGGAATACACTATTTTTAAGCGAGAAAGATGTCCCAGGACTAGAGGGCATGGGATGAAGTTGGAGGGAGGATGATTCAGAGGAAACGTGAGGATGAATTTCTTCACAGAACGGGTGGTGGACAAGTGGAACACCCTGCCAGAGGAAGTGGTGGGGGCTGAAACAATCACGGAATTTAAGAATGCATGGGATAGACATAAAGGAATTCTGGAGGTCAAGGGTAAGGGGCAACAGACTTCAAGGAAAACATAAACTGAACTTACAAGCTCAAATGGGCATCTGGGTGGGTCATAGGCCCTTATCTGCCGACACTGTCTATGTATCTAAGTATCTAATTCACCTCTATGAATACTGGTAGCATGTTTTATGTTAGAGAGTTTATGAATTGCTCTACATACACTGTAGTTTATCTAGCCACATGCTCCTGTAATGCCTTCTATATAGACAAAACTTCACGTCCTCTAAAACAACGAATTTGTGAACACCTTAGTGATATCAGGTGCAAGGACCTTACAAATGTCTTGGCTAAACATGTAGCAAACAGTACAGGCACACATCATTTTACCTTTAGTGGCATAGAAAAGGTAACTTTAAATGTAAGAGAGGGTGACTTGGAGAATAAGCTTCTTTGTAGGGAAGCCTATTGGATTTTCCAGTTGGGGGCACTGTTTCCACTTTTGCTCAATGACCATTTTGATATTGGTCCATATTTAAAATGGGACAAGAAAGGATATAAAAAATAATCACCTAACACATCTGCTTCTGTTATCCCTAAGGTAGCTGCTGCAGCAGTCTAATAGTTTCAGCAGTACAGTATGTAATTGAAAATGAACAGTATCAATTCAAATTTAGAATGATGCTACAAGCTGTACAATCAACTGTGCCTATATGAATCCATGCTTGTGAGTTTAATAACTAAGTTTTCCCTTGAAAGGGCAACTATCAACAAGCTAAACTCCCCTAACCAGAACTCCCACCAAAGAGCTGGTATACTCCCTTTTTACTTTAAACAGGTAACAGCTGCTGAAACCAAAAAATAGGTAACACGAGGACTAGGCAAAACTAGAGCAGGAAGTGACTCTATTGACATGAAGTTAGTAGCCCTAACCCAGGACGAACTGACAACCCCAATCACTAAGCTGTTTAACAAGTCCTTCCTGCTTGGTCAGTTTCGTAAGGCTTGGAAACTGGCCCAAGTTATCCCTGGGCACAAAAATGGTGACCGGGCCCTACACTTGAACTATAGACTCATCTCCATCCTTTCCCCTCTGTCTAAAGCCCCAGAGAGAGTAGTGTCAGATCAATTAACAGAATACCTAAACAAGTACAACAATACAATGTCCTCAACAACATAGCTTCCGCAAAGCTTACAGCACCTCGACCTCTCTCATTGAATATACTACTTTTATTCACTCAGCTCTTGATAGAGGCAGACAGGTGGGGTCCATCTACATAGACCTCACGAAAGCTTTTGATCTGGTTAACCGCCATCTTCTATTAAGAAAGCTACTTGATCTAGGACTATCCCCCCAAACCACCAAGAGGTTTCACAGCTACCTCACAAATAGAACACAACAAGTGAAATGTAATGGCACCCTGTCTGGAACTAGAGAGGCGTCCCTCAGGGTCCCCCAAGGATCCATCCTAGGACCCCTTCTCTTTATCAAAATGGGGAGTGAAGTCCACAGGAAATGAGCATTGCTTAATCTTAATTATGTTGGTTCCCCCACCTGAGGACATAATCCTTTGTCAGTGTTCAAAAAATGGTGGTGGTGGTGGTGGGGGGGGGCAGAAAAATTATTTTCCACACTCAAACTAGTGTAATCAAGTTTTTTTTATTTAATCCAGCTCTAATGTTTCACACTTCCTAGTGCTTTTTCAAAGGGCATTCTTGTTCTGAAATATATGATAAATATTCAAATAAATCATTTTTTATATCACAAAGGGTGGAAATAGATAAATTATACCAAAGAATAGAAGGATACATAGTGAACTTGCAATAAGCAAAATGTAAAAATATGAGATTAAATAAGATACTGCAGTAGGAAGCCTGTGGAAAGCCATAGCCCGCAGTACATATAGGAGTGCAAGTTTTTAACTGCAATATGAGCATAAGGCCAGCAGTAGCCCATCCTGGTAAGATGTATAAGAAAAGTATAAAGTAATATAGGAAAGGTTAAGCATTAAGATAACCTGAATTCAGTATATTGTATTGTCTTGATTTATAGTACAAGCATATGAAAAGGAAAATTGAAACATAAAATAAACAAAAGTAACCAAGTGGAGAACGTGATGGTAATTGTCCATTCAGACAAATTAATTAATAATTGAAGTTTATAAAAAACTGATATAAAAATTATTTATCTGAATATTTGTCATATATTTCAGAACAAGAATACCCTTTGAAAAAACACTAGGAAGTGCGAAACATTAGGGCTAGATTAAATAAAAGAAACTTGATTAGATAAGTTTGAGTGTGAAAAATAATTTTTCTGCCCCCCCCAATTTTTGAACCTCTTCTCTTTAGCTTGTTCCTTAACACCCTCCCTGACCCTTGCTCAAAAAATATCTTTAGTTAAATCTCTCTGGACTAAATAGCATTACTACTGTAAGTACTGTAACTATGTAACATCCTTTCAGTACAGTGTACCTACCATTTATTTGTATATTTATTTATTTATTAAATTTTGTTAACCGGATAGGCCCACTGGGCCCCCGAAGGTCTCTTTTTCAGGGGCGACCCGGGGTTATTTACTTATCTTTTGCTTATACAGGCAGATAATACAGTAAGGACATATCATCATACAGGATGACAGGGACAGTATACAGTTTTGTGGAAGAGGGCAGTAGGTACATTACATTACTGGATACAACAGTACAGTCTTGGACATATCGTTCAGAGTAGAACAACAATATAAAGTTTAGTGGGAAAGGGCAGTAGAAACATTACATCTTAGAATACAGTAGAGACAGCAGATGGATGTGGGGTGGTAGGAGTTTTAGGTGCACACAATAAGTTCAGCATAAGACAGTGTACCAGTTTTAGCAGACATTAGACATTTAGACGATTCCATAGTAGGGAACAGTATTGTATATATTTCAATAAATAAATAAAATGTAATCCAGGCTTGCTCAGAGGTAGATTAAGAGAGACTACATTCTTTTTTATGGCTGTGGGCAGAGCCTACAGCCATCCTGCTTTTGCTTGAAAAAAAGGTATTTCTGTGGAACACATCTTTTAGGAGTTTTCAGTGTATCCCGCCATTCTGCAAATTTCTATGGCAGTTAAAGAAATACTCCCTTCTTTCTGCTAAACTACTATTGCATTTCAGAGAGCCTGCTGTGTGAAATTACTACGCTGAGACCAACATATGGTTTATATCTTGTCATGCCTAATTTAACAGCAGATCCTGAGTTATACCTTTGAAGTTAGCTGGCTGGAGGAGAGTTTTATGACCGTAATTAATCAATCAGTTGCTAGTTCTTCTAAATAGCCTTCAAAGCAGTCCAGGGAGAGGTTTAAAAGGAAGCACTGTTCTTTTATGGAGCAACATGGTAAAACTGAACATATATTACTAATCTTGACCACTAATTTGAAACAAAATATTGTTTTTAAACACAAAAAGGCAAGAGAAAGACTGCATAAAAGATGTACACATAAATGCAAATCCCCCCCATTCATCTCTCTAAGCAAGCTTAAAATGTTGGTGGAAGAGGTTAGCTAAACAAAGACAATCTCACAGGACCACAAGGAAAAGGACTTTAGGCTGACTTAACCCTTTGAGAACAGCACATTGTTAACAGGTGACTGTCTTCATTTTCATTTGCTTTCTCAACTGTTTACTTGTGTTTATTTTGAAATAAAGATTTCCCCTGCAACAATATGTTTTTCTAAAGTTGAATGAATCAAAACCCAACAAATGCAACAATGAATGGTACACTAATAAATAAACACACTTATTGAAATGGTGTTTTTCTGACACATCCGCCATTTATGCTGTATTAAAAAGCCATATGGTTGGTACTGAAAATGAGACCCAGTGATGGTTTAATTTTGATATAGATGTAAAAAATGCCTTTGTGAAACAGGGAAATCATCACCTTTATAAGATCTTGTAATCATTTTAATATTTTTTTAGAATGAATGACAAACAGAACTATATTTGCAGCACTTAATGTTATACACAATCCGATGCACTTATTTTCATTCAGATATGGCTGCCTCCAATATAACTTTAGTTGCCATCTTTCTTATGCATACCAGCTTCCTGATATAACCCTGCCAGGTATATGGAAAGGAAAAGGGAAAATTGTTTAACCAGGAAAGGCACACTAAGCCAGATCTTGTTTTCAGGTGTGACCTGGGAACACAGGGAAGTTAAGTGACTTGCTCAGAGTCACACAGTATGCAAGTGGAGGCTGATGGGATTCAAACCCAACTCTCCAGGTTTATAGCTCGGTGCTCTTAACCACAACACTATACTGCCTATTTGTATAGACAATATACATTTTCTGTTTTGGTTCAGACATGTATCCACCACATGCAGCATTTCTCTTGCAAAACATTTTTTTTCTTCAATACACTATTACACTACACTAAGTCCTGAATGTCCTAGCAAGAGCTCTTATTTATAGTCAAACTTCATTTAGCAAGCCAATGTACAGTAAGGGGGGGGGCTTGTTTAACCAGGAAAGGCATGTGACACTTGGACAGCTGGTTCTGATCACTGTATCATTTTTTTTGTAATATAAAAATGTGTGATGGACTGTCTGTCATGAGAAATGCTGAAACAGCATGTGAGATCACACACACACACACACACACACACACACACACAGGTTTTAGATACAAGGTGTTACATGGAAGGCCAGAAGCTAATTACAGACTTTTCTAAGTTAATTATAGCTTTGACTACTAAGAGGGAAAATCAGTATCCCTTTTATGACGGTTCGAGGGGGAAACCAGGTTTAGTACACTGGTGCGAAATCATAAATGCTTTGGTGTCTGTGTGAGAGGGAATACTACTCACAGATCAAAGAAATGTTGTTTGAAAAGAGAAAATGAGTTGTGCTGAGGATTACAGAATTTAATACTTTGAAGACATCCTGTTTTTGTATAGATATATTTTTTATATATTCTGACTGAGGAGGAGCTAGGTGACCTCACACAAAGGGGTTGGAAAATACAGTTTTCTTTAAGGAATATTCTGTTTCACTTCAGAGAGACACGTCTATCTAGACTCTGACAGAGAACCATCTATGAGCACTTTAAGCAGGTATTTAGAGAGAGAGAGAGAGAGACAAATCTAAGTACTGTAGTAGAAATTGCACTGTTTAAACCTTGTTTTTTTTAAAGATCTGTATGGTTCTTGTGATATTGGTTCTGTATTTTATGTTTTACATATTTTGTTTCTATTTTAGTAAAACTCTGTTTTTAGAGCCTACTTGGTCTGTCTTTGATTTCTTTCATTTTGCAAGTGGAGTATATATGGTAAAAGCAGACACTGTACATAAGCTTGAATTGTGATACCAAACTGGAAAAAGGTAAGCATTTTAAATCTGAGGTCTTTTATTACAGTTTTTAAGGGTTCATTTCTGTACACCTGGTTAGATGCCCGTAGGCAAAGATATCTGGCCCCCTGAAGACAGAATTATCCAAGCCTGTGCATTGGGTATGCTAGCAAGAGGTTCACAGTTTGAATCCCTCCAAGACTTGAGACCAAAGGTTGATTTGAACCCACAAAACAGACAGGAGGGTTACCCTGTCTGTAAACTGTTCACAAGACTGTGCTCGGAGGTTTGCACTTTGGGAGTAGAAGGCTGACCTGCTGAGTGGGTTTGTGACAGATTGGTGGACAGCGGTGTGGATAATTATGGTATCACAAGCTTTTATTGTTCAACGTTTCAGCTTGAGACTGTAAGCTCACTTGCAAAGAAAGAAAAAGGCAGTGATTTATTTTAAAAAAGAAACAGAACTATATAGCTTGGTGTACAGTCAAGTTTCTACCTGCTTTATTTTTTTTTCTAAAGTGCAAGTCAGAGTAGCAGTAGTGAGGGAAGAAGATGGCTTCCGACTACAGTGGGCACACTGTGGACTCCTTAAAGCAGTTGTGCGGGGACAGAGGAGTCCCGTTTGCAGTGAAAGCCAGCAAGCAGAACCTCATAGATGCCCTGATGGTAGCAGATATCCAGAGCAGTGACTGAAAAGGACCAAACCTTGAGTGTGGCAGGGCTAGCAGCCAGTGCAGTGTCCAGATCTGGTGAATATGACAGTAGGGCCACTGTCAGTGAAAGGTCACAGCAGCAGCGGATGGTCACCAGTATCCTGGATCCAGAGGTACTCAGACTGCAAATTGAGTTGTGCAGGATGGAGCTGGAGTTCCAGAAGAAGAGAGAACCATGAGGCAGAGCAAGAACGCTGAGAGGCAGAGCGAGAACAGAGAAACACAGACCATGAGGAGCGTGAGCGCCAGCGAGCTGCAGAAGAGAAGAGGGAGCGAGAATGCCAAGATGCAGACCATGAGGAGCAGGAGTGCCAGAGGCAACATGAACTGGAGAAGACATGACTCCGACCAGCAGCAGCAGAGCAGGTAAGTGGCTTGGGTTTAACTGGGACTACGGGACTGGGTTACAAATTGAATTCCAAATTAATAGCCAAATTTAAAGAGGAGGACGATATGGATGCCTTTTTAAATTCTTTTGAAAAAGTTTGTATTCAGGCTAAAATTCCTAGAGAGTCCTGGAACTTCCAGTTATCCCCACTACTTACTGGGAAAGCTTGGGACGCATTGGGTCAAATGGACAATGAGGACAGTGATGATTATAGCAAACCTAAAGCTGCACTGTTAAAAAAGTTTGAATTAATTGCTGAATCACACAGAGCTAAATTCCGTAAGCTCAGGAGAAGCCCTGATATGAGCTACGAGGAGCTAGCCATGAAACAAGGTCAGTTTTTAAAACATTGGTGGGAAGGAATTGAGGAAAACTCTGTTGATAAAATTGAAAATGTGATTTTATTAGAACAGTTTTATTAGGCATGCCCAGCCGAGCTAAAAACCTGGGTAGAGAACCGAGATCCCAAAACAGTGCAAGAGGCTGCTGAACTCTCGGACAGCTATGCCAAGAGCAGACCTGCTCTGAGAGCAAATGGGGCAGGCATGGCAGCGCAGAAAGGGAAAAGTGCACCTTCAAGGCAGCTAAAACCCTCACTGTCTCCACTGAAACCAGTTAGCCTCAGGTTTCAGAGAAAAGATTTCTCTGAGAGAAGGGGGACGGGGGACCTAGAGGCTCTGGAAAGTTGGTCTAGAAAGTGGAAGCTGAGGTTCAATGCAGGGAAATGCAAGGTACTGCACCTGGGGGCCAGAAACCCAGGCCAAGTGTACACTCTGGGGGGGAATGCTACAAGTCTTGATGGCTGAGAGGGACCTGGGGGTGGTGGTAGATGTCAAGATGAACAACTCGAAGACTTGTAGGAGGGCAGCAGCCAAGGCCAACAGGATGCTGGGATGCATCACTAGGGGAATCACCTCCAGAAGGAGGGAAGTGATACTCCCTCTGTAAAACTGCTTGGTGAGGCTGCACCTTGAGTACTGCGTGCAGTTTTGGAGGCCACAGTTAAAGAGGGACATTAAACTCCTGGAGAGGGTCCAGAGGAGGGCAACTAAAATGATTTTAGACTTGGGGGACAGGACCTATGAGGAAAGGCTTCAAGAGCTAAATATGTACACATTTGAAGAGAGAAGGGACCGGGGGGACATGATAGAGGTCTTCAGGTACATGAAGGGGGTAAATAGGGGAGGAACAGTCAGGGTGCTTCAAAGGAAGGAGGAGGAGGAGGGGGCCACTAGAGGGCATGGGTGGAAGCTGGAGGGAAGATTTGGGGAGAAAGAAGGAGGTGCTACTTCACTGAGAGGGTGGTGGAGCCATGGAATGCACTGCCTAGGGGGCTGGTGGAGGCAGAGACAGTGGAGGGGTTCAAGAGGGGGTGGGATAGGTACAGGGGAAGGGTTCTGGAAGCAAAATCCAATGCAGTGAGAATATCCGGAACTGGGGGAAGGAGAAGCCAGAGAAGGCGAGGGGGGCAGCAAGATCAGCTCCCAGGGTGGGGGCTGACCAAATGAGGAGACTCGAAAGACCATTAGGCCTATTCTGCTGGCATTTTAGTATGTTAGTATTTTAGTAAGAAATGAATGTTGGTTGTGTAAAGAAACTGGGCATATTGCCAGACAGTGTCCCAAAAAGGCGAGCAATACACAACAGGGTGCTAGAAAGGAAGTAGGTTGTTAGTGTGTCCCTGGAAGCATGCCAGTGAACATGAGGGAACACATGCACCCAGTCATGGTGAATGGTGTACAGACGCAAGGGTTAAGGGACACAGGGGCATCCCTGACCTTGGTAAAGGGGGATCTGGTAGAGCCTGGTCAGCTTATATCCAATAAATACGTCACTGTACAGGACTTCATTGGTGAGGTGAAAATATTGCCCCTTGATAGTGTTCTCCTAAACTGGGGTGAAACAGGGGAAACTGTGCAACAGGTGGCTGTAGCCAAGACCTTAGCAGTGGATGTGATCCTGGGCAACAATCTAAAACAGGGGATGGTATGTGCAGTTACCCATAGCCAAGTGGCAAGGGAAAATTGTAGTTCCCTGAACCCCACAGAAGCCATTGTGGAAACCACTGAGAGGCTGGTTCCCCAGCCTGTGTCTCCAGATGGGGAGACTAACAAAAAGGGGTAGAAATTTCCCCAGTAGCAAGTAGCCACACAGCTACAGAGGATTACTCCGAAGAGGGAGGGGTGACCCATAGTCAGAGGATTGGGACTGACAGTGATCCTGAGTGCCCTGATGCTAGTGCTAGGGACCCTAGTTTTGCAACTGAAGGGGACCTGTCCCATGCCTTGGGAATGTTTTGAGGGGTTTGCGGCTGCTCAGAGAAGTGACCCTAGTTTAGAGAAGCTGAGGGTTGGGCAGACTTGGACAGTGCACAGGGAGGTGACAGCATACATAAGGTTTATTGGGAAAATGGACTTATGTATACTCAAGCAGTACAGACAGAGGGAGGGGTGCTAGGCAGGCAGCTTGTCGTTCCCCAGGGGTATCGTGAGCAGTTGCTCAAGATTGCACATGATATTCCCTAGTCTGGTCATCTGGGAATTGCATGCCGCGATGCAGCGGTTGACCCAAATTTCTACTGGCTAACTGCCTTGGCCAGGTGAAGAAGTATTGCAGGTCTTGTCACCGGTGCCAAGAAATAGGGAAGGCGGGCAAGAAAACCCAAGCCACCTTGATTCCATTGCCCATAGTGGAGGAGCCATTCCAGAGGGTGGGACTGGATATTGTGGGGCCTTTAAATACCCCCAGCTCCTCAGGGAAGAGATTAATTCTGACTGTGGTGGATTATGCCACCCAGTACCCAGAGGCAGTCTCCCTCTCCTCACTGAGGACAGGCAAAGTGGCAGATGCCTTACTTGGGATTTTCTCCCGTGTTGGGTTTCCACAGGAGGTAATCACTGATTGAGGGGGTTCCTTCATGCCGGACCTGATAAAATGTTTATGGGTGAAGTGTGGGGTGGTGCAGAGATGCACGACACCATATCACCCACAATTCAATGGACTTGTGGAAAGATTCAATGGTACCCTAAAGTCAATGCTCCAGGCATTTGCTGAACAGGATGGGAGGGACTGGGAGAAATACCTTCCCCACCTGTTGTTTGCATACAGGGAGGTGCCCTAAGAGTGGCAAGCATGCCACCCAGGGAACTCCCATTGTGGATTACGTCCTTAGGTTTAGGGAAAGGCTGAAGGAGCTTATGGGGACAGCCCAGAGCAACCTGGCAGCTGCCCAACAGAAACAAAAAGTGTGGTACGACCGCAGAGCCAGAACTCGCTCGTACATGGTGGGTCAGGAAGTCATGGTCCTTATTCTGGTCTGGAAAGACAAGCTGCAGGCTGAGTGGGCAGGACCATACAAAGTGGTTAGGAAGGTAAATGAGGTGAACTACATTCTGGAGTTACCTGACAGAAGACAGACAGAAAGGATGTGCCATGTCAACATGATGAAGCCATATGCAAATAGGGCTGACATGGGGTTTGCAGTGTGTAGTCATGGGGAGGGGGCGGATGAAGGAGACCCCCTTCTGGACTTGCTGGAGGAAAGTAAGTGGGAGTCCTCTGTGGAGGCAGTAAACTTGTCTCCCCAGTTGGCCCCGGACCAGATCCAGAAAGTAAGGGAGGTTTTAGCAGACTTTGCCCCATTGTTTAGCACCAAGCCTGGACTAACCCCCTTAGCGATGCATAATGTGGAGACAGGGACACAGATGTCCATACGGCGGACAGCATACCGGGTGTCAGAGGCTCTCCAAAAGGATATTAGGAGGGAAGTGGAGGAGATGCTGGATTTAGGGGTAATCCAGAGATCCCACAGCCCCTGGGCCTCACTCATAGTCCTTGTGCCTAAGCCAGATGCTCTACTCGTTTCTGTGTGGACTTTCATAGACTGAATGCAGTCATGAAGTCAGACGCCCACCCGATGCCCTGGACGGACAAACTCCTGGACAAGTTGGGAGGGGTGACCTACCTTATGACCACTGACCTGACAAAGGGGTATTGGCAGGTAGAGTTGACAGACAGAGCTAGGGAGAGGTTGGCCTTCATCACTCCGATAGGCTTATTTGAGTTTAATGCCTTTCAGAATAAAGAATGACTCGGACACTTTCCAAAGGTTAGTGAACCAGGTGTTAAATGGTGCTGAGGAGTACGCTGTGACATACCTGGATGACATTGCCATCTTTAGTGCCAGCTGGGAGGAACACCTATCCCACCTTAGGGAAGTGCTGGGCAGGATACAGAGGGCCGGGCTCACTGTCAAAGCTGAGAAGTGCCAGGTGCCATGGGAGAAGTGGCATACCTCGGGCATGTGGTAGGCCGGGAACAGCTCCGTCCTAACCAAAAAAAGATAGAGGTAATCCAGGTGTGGCCCAGACGAGAAACACAGAAACAGGTCAGGAGTTTTCTAGGGACAGCAGGGTACTACAGAAAATTTGTGCCCAGTTTCAGTGCCCTGGCTGCTCTCCTATCTGACCTGACAAAGAAAAGGATGACCAAGAAAATTACCTGGGACCCAGCCTGTGAGAAAGCCTTTAAAAGATTAAAGGAGACACTGTGCAGTGCTCCTGTTTTGACAAGTCCTGACTATAGCAAAACCTTTATAGTTCAGACTGACGCCTCAGACATGGGTATTGGGGCAGTACTGAGTCAGACATCCAGTCAAGGGTCAGATCACCCAGTAGTGTACCTGAGTAGGAAGTTACTTCCCAGGGAGCAAGCATACTCCATGGTGGAAAAGGAGTGTCTTGCCATAGTGTGGGCCCTCAAGAAGTTGCAGCCATACTTATATGGGCAGCATTTTGTGGTGCAGACTGAACACAACCCCCTGGTTTGGCTGATGCAGATGGGAAAGAACAATGGTAGATTGCTAAGATGGAGTCTTGCTTTGCAAGGGTATGATATGATAATCGTACATGGGGCTGGAACCAAAAATCAGAACTCAGATGGGCTGTCCAGGGTCTATGAGAAGTGAACTGATTTGGAAAGCTCATCACATGCAGGGGATAGAGCTCCCAAATTCAGTCTAGGTGGGGAGGAATTGTGACACTTGGACAGCTGGTTCTGATCCCTATATCATTTTTTGTAATATAAAATGTGTGATGGATTGTCTGTCATGAGAAATGCTGAAACAGCATGTGAGATCACACACACACACACATGTTTTAGATACAAGGTGTTACATGGAAGGCCAGAAGCTAATTACAGACTTTTCTAAGTTAATTATAGCTTTGACTGCTAAGAGGGGAAAATCAGTATCCCTTTTATGATGGTTCAAGGGGGAAACCAGGTTTAGTACACTGGTGCGAAATCATAAATGCTTTGGTGTCTGTGTGAGAGGGGATACTACTCACAGATCAAAGAAATGTCATTTGAAAAGAGAAAATGAGTTATGCTGAGGATTACGGAATTTAATACTTTGAAAAGACATCCTGTTTTTGTATAGATATAATTTTATATACATTCTGACAGAGGAGGAGCTAGGTGGCCTCACACAAAGGGGTTGGCAAATACAGTTTTCTTTAAGGAATATTCTGTTTTACTTCAGAGAGACACTTATATCTAGACTCTGACAGAGAAACATCTATGAGCACTTTAAGCAGGTATTTAGAGAGAGAGACAAATCTAAGTACTGCAGTAGGAATTGCACTGTTTAAACCTTGTTCTTTTAAAAGATTTGTATGGTTCTTGTGATATTGGTTCTGTATTTTTGTTTTACATATTTTGTTTCTATTTTAGTAAAACTCTATTTTAGAGCCTACTTGGTCTGTTTTTGATTTCTTTCCTTTTGCAAGTGGAGTATATATGGTAAAAGCAGACACTGTACATAAGCTTGAATGGTGATACCAAACTGGAAAAAGGTAAGCGTTTTAAATCTGAGGTCTTTTATTACAGTTTTTAAGGGTTCATTTCTGTACACCTGGTTAGGTGCCCATAGGCAAAGATATCTGACCCCCCGAAGACAGGATTATCTGAGCCTGTGCATTGGGTATGCTAGCAAGAGGTTCACAGTTTGAATCCCTCCAAGACTTGAGACCAAAGGTTGATTTGAATCCACAAAATAAACAGGAGGGTTACCCTGTTTCTGTAAACCGTTCACAAGACTGCGCTCGGAGGTTGGCACTTTGGGAGTAGAGGGCTGACCTGCTGAGTGGGTTTGTGACAAGGCACAGTAATCCAGAGCTGGTTTCCGGGTATGATCTGGGAGCACAAGGAAGTTACGTGACTTGCTCAGGGTCACACAGTATGCAAGTGGGAGCTGATGGGATTCAAACCCAGGTCTCTAGCTTTGTAGATCAGTGCTCTTAACCACAACGATATACTGCCTCCTCATAAGAAGGAAGGAAGGGGAAATTGTTTAACCAGGAGAGGCACACTAAGCCGAAGCTTGATTCCAGGTGCGACCTGGGAGCACAGAAAGTTTAGTAACTTGCTCACGGTCACACAGTATGCAAGTAGGGGCAAATACAATCTTTCTGTCTGAATGTAAAAGAAGTCACATGTTTTATAACAAAAGTAGTACAATGATGTAAACATGCCCCTCCAGCAGTGTAATGTTGTGCGATTGCTGGTAAGATTTAGGATAGCCTATTTCACTAAGTCTTTATGTGTTACTGGACTAGGGGCACCATAACCACTTCACACCTCAGAGTAAAAGTTGAAAGCATAGCTCATATTTGCTAAACGTGTGTGTGTGTGTGTGTGTGTGTGTGTGTACAGACAGCCAGTCAGACAGATTGTCCAGTTGAGATGTACTGCCCTGTTTTCAGTGGAGTAATGCTTCTTATGTTACAAAGTCTGAATAACACATGAATGGTGATAATCACCATGTTTACATGCACTCAGTAATCTGATTCGAATTGGAATACTGAAACATTTTATTACCAAATCAGATTATGCAGATCCATGTAAACAGGAGATTTCTTATTCGAATCAGATTTCTTGAATTTGTAGAAATCTGATTCACATACCTGGGTTTTCTTGTTCAAATCGGATTACTAAATCATGTAAACAGATCTGGTAGCATTTTCAGATTAACAAATATTATCCTCTGAAGTTTCAACAGGCAAAACCTGCAAGAACAATTAAAGGCTGGTGGTGGTGGTGGGGGGGGTGATGATAGGTTTGTTAAGTGATTACGTGTACTAGATGGATGTGTATGTGCATGAAACTGTTCTAGACTTTTAAAATGTCTAAAAGAGAAAGAAAACATTTTTTTAAAAGAAAATGTTTATCATATATACAGTTTTGTTTCGAAAGTTGCAGTGCATGTTAGGATACACATTTTTCCTATACCTTTTTATTCCACTTTAAATTGACTCTTGCCTCCTGTCATGTATTATACCATTCTTTCCAAATTGTGAGTCTGCTTAGCCCTTTGGTTTACATTTGAAGTAATAAAAGAAGTTCCTTTGGACCAGGTTTACAGCAATATTTTCAGAAGTGCAGTGCCTGTTCTTAGTAAGCTACTCCTCCATTTTAGTCAGAAAATAGTGCTTGAGGAAAAGGTTAGAAGGGTTCTACTGGATGGGACAGTATTCAGTAAGATGTTCGGAAGGGGGCCCTAGATTACAGGTAGAGTTAAGAAAGACTGATGGTGAAAAACACCGTAGCCCAAAAGTAGGCATACAAGGCTGGGATATGGAGAATGACTAAAGTGATCATGCCTATGCCCACTGCCTCTGTTCATGGCATAGTGCTAAGCAATTGGTTCTGTGACATACGCAAAAATTCATAGTATCAAACTTCATGAATGAACATGCACAAGCTTCATTTGCAAACACTAACATACCATATGGTGACCCTCATTTACTTTAAAAGTTATGCCCATGGAAAACTCCTCCCACATCAACAAAGACAGACTTTAGTGTATAGCTGAAAAGTGTGGGTCACAACAGGGTGGCTGCTAGCCACCTGTTTCTCATTTCCATACTTTGTGACTGAGAATTACCATGCACAACCAGTGTTTGTCTACATAGATCCTTATATTGTGTTATTCATTGCTTTAAAAAGTCAGAATGTTCAATACTGTACAATAACATGAGAAAAGTAATTTTCAAAAACAAATGTAGTTGTTAATAAGTAAGCAATGCCGGTGACCCGTGTTCGGGAACAAGCACGGGTTGGCGGGGGTTGGTGGGGAGGAGAAGGATCGAGCGTCCGTTGGACTGCTCTCCTTCTCCGGGGTGGGGGGACACTAGCGGTTGGCACTCTACTGGTCCCTAGCGGCTGCTGGGGGGCAGCGTACTGATGCTACAGCTGAAGGGGAGGAGACAGGCAGATGCTTGGTTAGAGTGCGTGTGGTAGCGTGTGCGCACTCACCGCAGGCGTCATTGCATGTCCTGCCTCCTCACAAGGGGAGAAAAATGGAAAAATAGCTCCAGCTGGATGACATGGTCCCCGGAGCACCACCTCCGAGAAGGCAGCTCCCTGGCATGGATCCATTTGGGGTGGGTTGAGTTGCTCCTCACCACCCTGCCACGAAGGGTAAGTCATGGGGTGCGCAAGGGAGGCGGTCTAACCTCGGGGGAAGGATGCGCTGGGGGACAGCTGAAGGCAGAAGTTGGGAGCTCGGAAGAAATAATACATCAAAAAAAAAATAAGTAAGCAATAAGTCACAACAAGGTGTACATTAAAGGATTTTAATGCACGCCCCAAGGGTGTGCAGCACAAAACTGAAGGTCGTGTCCTTACACCCCTGAAAAGTGCATTCAAATACTTGTCATTTTAAAATGGTTCACTGCTCTTTTGTATTATATGTGAAGTGAAACATTTTTTAATGTTTTTTTTTTTTTTTTACATTATCCATTTATTTAAATCAACTTTTCTTAGGGAGATAATAGGTAAAACTGGTGCAAACCTCCACTCCTGCAAGTATGACAATACTAGTGTTCACTCACCACCAACTTCACAGAATCTGCCTTACTATTAATATCACTTCTCTGTTGCCAGCAACTGAGGGCTGGATATTGGGGTCACATGGGGGGGAGGTTGAAGGTTATTAAAATTTGTGAAACACCAGGCTGTGTATTTGAGAAAGAGCAGGTGTCTCTGGGAGTCACATGTTTCCAGTTCTTGGGTGACACAGTTGGTTATGCAGCAGAATAGTATTCATAGTGGCCTGGGTTCAAATTACAGATAGGGCACTTCATAAGTTCTCATTTCTTTTATTAATTCATATACTGTATATACATATCACACCCTTGCTGTAAATATGCCACAGTCACCTAAGGAAGCAGGCCCTTGTGACCTCCACTAAAGTCTGATTCTTCTGGCTCCTAGCCTCTGGAGTCCCCATTCTATGTCTGGAAGGTTGTGGCCTCCCACAAAAGAATGGGAACATTGTGGGGATGATATCTTGATGTTGGGTCATTGATGAACATATAGGTGTAACGTAGTCCCCACACTCAATTATATACCCCACCACTACCCCCATCCCAGTATATTCCAGGAACCACCACAGACCCCAGGTTATGCCCATGATCACTATTATACTTCAATTTTTGCTCTGCAAATTGCCTTACCCTTGTTTTTAACTCCCAGCTACTACACTGCAGTACATACCCATAATCAGCTCACGCCCCAATAGCTGACTCAGTACTACTCTTCAGTGAAATGGGGATTAGTTCAGGAACTGATGATGGGTATTTGGTAGCTGTGTAGCAACTACTGGGGTGTAGTGGTGGTGGTGGGGCAGATACTGGTGTATTGGTGATTTACACAGATACTGTGGTGTGGTGTAATTGTGTAACAGATAGAAGGACAAAGAGTAGTTTCTGATCAGGTACCATTGTGTAGGGTTATTAAGGGGCAGAAACAATGGTGTGTAGGCTGTGGATAATACATTGATGGGTAGTTGCAGGGCAGATATTGTGATGTGGTGTCGTTGTTAGAATAAGTTTGAATAGTTTTGAAGCTGTTATCAGAGTGTGGGTATCTGCGGGGCAGATACTGTGTTTTGTGCTGGATACTGTGCTAGTATGTGGTGTACTAGTTTAAAGCAGATGCTGGGGTAGGGGCAGTTGTTAGATATATGGATAAGGGGTAGTTGCTGAGCAGATACCATGGTGTGGGGTAGTTATGGGGCAGATACAATGGTAAGTAATAGTGACAGGGCATATACTAAGGTTTGGGGTTGCAGGGCAGAATGCTTGGTAAGATTATGAGTGTTATGAGATTAGGGTAGTTCTGGAGCAGATATTAGGTTATAGGGTTTTTGCAGGGCAGACAATTGGGTAGCTGCATGAATGTTACTAAGGGAGTAACTGTGGCCAGATATTGTGGTGTGGAGTAGTTACAGGGAAGAATATTGGGTAACTGTAAGTGTGGTACCTGACTGGGGTATTTGTGAGATAGATATGGAATGTGTGGTAGTTACAGGACATGCTATTGGGCTCCTGTGAGAGTGATACTACAGTGGGGCAGTTATTAGGCAAATATTTTGGTTTGGGGTGGTTGCAGGGCAGAATATTATATGGCTGTGTGTTAGTAGAGTGGAGTAGTTGTAGAGCAGACACTGGGGAGTGGGGTAGTTGTACAGCACAACGTTAGGTAGCTGCAATAGTGTTACTAGAGTGGGGGCAGTTGTGGGGCAAATATTGGAGTGTGGTGTAGTTGCAGGGCAGAGTATTAGATAGCATAGAGTAGCTGTGAGGAAAATATTGTAATGTGGTGTAGTTGCAGGGCAATATATTGAGTAGTTCTAAGAGTGTTTCTACAGTGGGGGTAGTTGTGAGACTGATATTTGAGAGTTGCAGGGTAGAATATTGGGTAGCTGTGAGAGTGTTTCTAGAGTGGGATAGCTTGGAGCAGATATTGTGGTGTCATGTAGTCACAGGGCATAATATTAGGTAGCTGTGACACTGACAATGGGCCAGATGTACAAATGGGTGGGTAATATGCAACAGAGGAGCATTACCCGCCTGCAGAGTTCCGCACCTGTGGTCAGGTGTGCACTGGCCGGTATTCACTACCGACTGCCACCTGTCCGTGGCCCTGTCCCCCAGCATCCAGATGTGCAGAGGACATTCCCGTGGACTGGGTGCACATCCAGTGGGATGCTCAGACCCAGTCTGCTAATGGAACCCTTGTGCCCACGGGCATGGATGACAGCAGAGGGTGCAATTTGCACTGCCAGCTCGGGGCAGGTGGGAGCCCGGTTGGCTGCCCGTCTGCCCTCCTTGTAGAACCATGGACTGGGGCAGCATGTGGGGGGCGGGTCTGCAGTGCCCTAACTGTGGCACCATGGCTGGCGGCAGAATCCTTAGGGGGGCATGTATCCCTTATGGCTGGGTGTTACCCAGCGTAAGGTGTACCCCCTCGCCCAGAACTCTGCACATTTGTGAATGGCGTGGAGTACGGGCATGTCCCTTGCCCACCCCAGCACATTCCTGTCTTTGCGGCCGAGGGAATGGGCGCATAGATGCCATGCAAACCCTCTGTGAATGCCGCATGGAGTCTGCGGGCCCCTGCTCTGCAGCATTGCGTCATAGTGATGCCAATGCACCTGGTGTATGCAGTGCATTGGTATCATGCATAGGGGCCAATGTTAGTACAGTGGGCTGATGTTGGGCAAGTGTTGTGGTGTGGTGAAGTTGAAGGGCAGGCTATAATGTACCTGCATTTGTGTTGCTAGACTGAGGGTAGTTGTGCGGCAGATACTGGGGTGGTGTAGGTGTAAGGCAGAATGTTGTGCAGCTTCAAGAGTTTTTCTAGAGTGGGGGTAGTTATGGGTCAGATATTGGGGTGAGGTTGTTACAGAGCACAATATTGGGTAGTTATGAGAGGGATACTAGAGTGGGGGTTGTTGTGAGCTAGATGTTGGGGTGGTGGTAGTTGTAGGGCACAATACTGGGTAGTCAATATGAGATGGATACTGGAGTGAGGGTAGCTGTGAGCCAGATACTGGAGTGGAGTAATTGCAGACCTGAATATTGAGAAGCTAGCCATGAGACATTAAGTGGGGGTACCTGTGGGGTAGAGCTTGGGGTTTGAGGTAGTTGAGGTCAGACACTCTTACTATTTTGTGGATAAGATTTTTGTTTTCAATTCCGGTCAACAAAACTAAACAAAAGTAAAATAAATGTTAACTGCATAATGCAGACAAAACAGTAATGTTACAAATGGACCCCAGTAATGTTACAAATGGACCCCAGGTAAAAGAAACCAGATTCCTATCAAACATGTAAACAGGCACACCGAATCAGATTACTAAGAGAGCCTGCATGTAAACAGCACCACAGAAAACTCAATCAGATTTTCAGGCAATCTGATTTCTTCAGAAATCTGATTACTGCCTGACATGTAAACATGGTGAATGTTACACTTTTAAAATCTGGTACTTCCCATTTCTGCATATTTTTGCCATCAAATTATGTTAGGGGTTTGTTTACTTAAAGCTGCAGTATTTGTGAATCAACATCAGTTTTATTTTTTAGTAAAAGATGCATTGCATTCATGATCAGTATATTTCTAACTATCTCATATACTTTAAAGCAGATTTTATAACTATACAGTATTTACAATTAATGGCTAAAGACATTAGAACGGCTGGCAATGCTTAATCTCTGTAATTGACAATGTCTTATACAGTTGTATTATGGTGTATATCAAAAAATGGTTTGGAAAAAATGTCCTTTATACCCTAACAAATGCCCTTCCAATTTTAGCACCCCCATCCATTTCAATCTTCTGGCACCCCTGTATGCAAGCATTGCTATCTGTCAGTGATGTTCTTCTAATTTAGAATTTCCCTGGTCTGCAAAAGGTAGACTGGATTACATTCTAATATACAGCACAGAGCAAGATGAATTATATTAAAATGTTTAGTGACTGCAGTATACAATCAGAGATTATGTCTTCATGTCAATTAGACTGCTAGGAGCCGTGCAATGATAACAAAAAAACAAGCATTTGTGAATGCTGAAGGTTTCCTCGAACGGTGTATGTGGGATGGCATTCAGCGGAGCTCATGATGCTCGTTACTTGGAGCCACTTCAAGCTCACCACAGCCATATCTGCTCTGGCTAGAGTTTGATTTTTATGTGTTGCAGCAGGACAGCGCTGTCTTTTTCTCTCTTTTTTTTTTCCAGGCAGCTGCTAATCAGATAATCCCCCCAGATATGGTACATTTTTAAACTGTCCATGTTTGATCCTGGTTTGTGATTGACCCTGTATTCTCTTGAAAGATATTTTAACTGTTTTCTTGCAGTTTCTTCACATAGCACTCAGACTTTAGTATGTGGTTGTTAATTTGCCATCTTCCGTCTGCAACAGTATTATTTGTGGGATTATATGTGAGTGGTACCAGGGCATGGTCAGAGATGAGCAGAGTAGTTATTTCACAGGTTTTATCTGTAGGAAGTATAGAGTGGCTGAGCAAAACATAGTCTAACTTTGAAAAGGAGTTATGTGGTGAGTAATAAGTGAAATCACGTGTTCAGGTTTAGAAACTGCCATCATCTACTTATCCCAATTAATCCACTCTCCAGCTGTGAGTTGTGTATCATGTTCTAATTAGCTGCCACAACCATCGGGAGGTGGCTGAAAGCAGCTAGTATGTTTATTAATGCAAAGAAGTGCAAGGTAATGCATCTGGGAAACAAAAACCCAGGGGAAGAGTACACAATGGGGAGGGGGGGTGAGTTAATGACAACAACAAAAATTGAAAGAGACCTAGGAGTAATTATATCAGATGACCTAAAGTTGGGGAAGCAATGTGAGAAGGCAGTAAGGAGGACTGGGGGGATACTGGGATGCATAGGGAGAGGCATCAACAGTAGAAAACAGGAAGTTGTTATCCCTCTGTACAGACAGTTGGTGAAACCCCATCTGGAGTACTGCTTGCAATTCTGGAGACCCCATCTCCGCAAAGACATAGACAGAGTGGAGGCTGTTCAGAGGAGGGCAACCGAAATGGTGCAGGGTCTGCACCAGAAGACATACAAGGAGAGACTAAAGCAGCTTAATATGTATACCCTTGAGGAAAGGAGGGAGAGGGGGACATGATAGAAACTTTCAAGTATCTCAAGGGAATTAACAAAGTACAAGAGGGTAGCATCTTTCAGAAGAAGAGATGTACAAGAACAAGGGGGCACAATTTGAAGATAGAGGGGGGACGGCTCAGAGGTAATGTTAGAAAGTATTTTTTCACAGAGAGGGTTGTGGATGCATGGAACAGCCTTCTTGAGGAGGTAGTGGAGTCAGAAACAGTGGGAGAATTCAAGAATGCATGGGACAGACATAAGGCAATTCTAGTGGGGGGGTAGGAGGAAGTAAGCTGTTGATTAACTAGAATCTGCAGCTTATCCATCAGGTAGGGAAATGGGCAGACTAGGCGGGCCAAGTAGTCCTTATCTGCCATCAAATTCTATGTCTCTATGTTTCAAATTCTATTATCAGTGTGAAGAAACCAGGTCATCTGCATTATGGTCGTAAATACATCTTGCAACCTATAGTGTAGACCGAAGGGAACCTTTTAAAAAATGCATTGCTCATTTTCATCCGCTGTCTGGTGTTCTAGTTGGAAGGGTGTGTTATGGGCAATGAAGATCACCATGCCCACTTCTCTATTGTTCTTTCTGGCACCAAAGGCCTGACCAACCCCTTCCCTTCAAAACAGTGGTGACTTGCACGGACACCTCGTGGGTCTTCTGTAGGAAGGCAATGTTTATGCCTGGTGTTTTTAGGTGACAAATAACTTGTAATCTCTTCTCCTTTACTTGCCTCCTTTTCCAAGTGGTGTAACAGAGTCCATTTAAAGCCATCCATAAAGGTGGAACTTTGTGTATCTACATTGCCCATAAATGTTCCTCCAAATATTACATCAACCCCCCCCCCTTCCTTCATTAATATTGTTGCCCTCCCTGCCCTGGTTGTTTCAATGATTGTGACAGTTGCAGAGTATTCATTTTTCAAAACAAATACCTATTTCACCAGTATGTGCAAGAACATTCAACCTTCCAGTGTGGATGGTGTTGCAGTTCTCCCTTTCAGTACCCTACACAATCATATTGATTGGTGAGTGAACACAGAAACATTAAAACATCAGTAGTGACAACAAATTAATCACAAAACAGAAATCATTCACAAGTCAACTGCAACTGGCAGTTGAGGGAGAATGACAAACAATGTTAAATTTCAGTGAAAATGTTTCTGTTTACAAGTGTGTTGCCTAGTTGAACTTTACCTCTTATTCTCCCATCCCAAAGGGGTGGGGGAGAGGGAGAACCTGATGCGACTGGCTTCTGTCACAAACCTATCATCAGTTTGGAATGGACTCATCGTTAGTGTACTTTGTCACAGCTCAACTGCCACCCTTATGATTGCACTGGAGTGCAATAAGGGGTGAACCTCAGCACGATTATGCAAAGTCCTCATAGTATGGTGGGGTGACCCCATTCTGCTTTGACAACCACATGAGCTTTTTCCAGATTTTATTTAAATGTGCCCATTAGAGGCATTATAGCAGGCAAATCTGCTATCCAGCCCTCTCTCCCATCTCTCTATTATGTCATAGTCCTCACTTTCTTTGCCCAAGCATTGCAAATCATTTGTTACTGTGTTAAAGTGTCTGTGGGTTTGTTTATGTTTACATATACTGTGTGAATACTAAAGATGTTTGTTCTTTTGCTTTAAATGTTCTTATACACTTACTTGCTCTATGTATAGTTTTACTCAATTCTGTATTCCTATTTTATCCCCTTCCCCTGTCCCCCTGGATGAATCTGGAAATGAGCTGTGCAGCTCAGTACGTCTTTCCTGGTGACGTTTTTCAAAATAAATGGAAAAAGAAATTATATATGCTACTTGTGAGATTACAGATGATAAGCACTGTGTCTATATTCTGCTACGAAGTGGATAGATGTTTGGGGGCTTGCTGGTAATCCACAATTGACAGTGCACTTCAACTTATTGAGGCCACCTAAAAGTAAGCTTCATATAGGAAAGACAGAGCAAAGTAAAAGATACTGGGGAACTACAGTTTAGGGCAATATTCACGTGAGGAGAGTGATTAGGTGTCAACAAGTAGTGGTAATTACTCAGGAATGCACCAACCAAACATATAACTGAGTGTAAGGGTTGGACACCCCCCTGCGTCTAGAGGTATATGGTGGTATATCTCATCCAGAGCAGCACTCTCTATACCATGAAACACTGTACCTCTTTACCTTTACTGCATCATCACAGATCAGGGCGAATGGGGACCAGGGGAAACCAATGCTCACTTTTTGGAGCACCACATACTATGAGATCACGCTGAGAGAGAATGGCTGCACTAGGAGCTGGGATCAAGTAGGATGTATTTATTAAGCTGTTACAGTGTCACACAGCTTCAAAGGGCATTACCCTCTGGGGGAGTGTGGCTAGTGCTTGAGCAAGATGGCCAGTCAGTGAGTTCCTCACCAGTCAACCTCACTCATTAGTCAGCCAACACTAAACTGCTTTGGGACATGAAAAAATCTGCATCCCTGACTGCTGTCAACCTGTGCTGCAGTCTGCAGTGTTTATTTTTACTCCCACACTTACAGATCAATCTGTAGAGCTGCTTCAACTGACTTCTGCACCATGGCCTTTTCCCCTGCACCAGCAGACTTATCATGGTGACGGCCCTTCCGATAGATCATATTGAAGCTTTGTTCTCCCAGCTTCTTGCAGAACATAAGGACATTAAGTGGACCTCAGCTCAAAATGGTTTGAACAGCTCTAAGATAGAGACCCGTACCACAGCCATGGAACAACTCGTCAAGCACACTGATGATTCCTGTCAGAAGCTTTGCACAGTCATGAGGGAGCAGGAGAGAAAAATACAGGCCCTCTAGGAGAAACTCAATGACTTCAAGAATCAGGGCCAGCAAAACAACTTAGGTTTCATCAGTTTTCCCCCCAAAATTGAACTTGCAGGCCTGATTGCCTTCCTGTGCCAAACCCTGCTTACTGAACTTGCTCAGGGACCCATGCTTTGACATCAGGTGGGCCCACAGATCCTTGGTACCTCCACCTAGGCAAGGGAGAGATCCAGACCAAGGTTCCTTTGTTTCCAGGTGAAGGAAGACATTCTTAGGAGGACCTACAAGCTCAGATCTCTGGAGTGGCAGGGCCACAGAATTATGATATTCCAGGAATGTTCTAAAGAACTAACACTTAAGCACAGAGCCTACATTGAGGAATGTCAAGCTGTGCTCTGCAATGGGATTCCATTCACTCTAAGATACCCAGCCCTGATCCACCTTGTTCATAATGATGTCTCCTCACAGTCATCTCTCCTGAGGTGATAATGAACTACATCCATAAACACTGGCCCAAAGCTGTTTCACCACTGGTTCTGCTGCAGTTTACTCAACAAGAGCTGCTGTCAGCTACGGACTCAACAAGAGCTCCTGTCATCTACAGACTCAACAAGAGCTCCTGCAAGCTACAATGGCAATGGACATCACCACCAGCTGCCCTGAAACTCCCCAGGCCTTGCTGACAGCCTCTGCAGAGGATGATGCATGGATGCTCCCCTCAAGACTAAGCAGAAACACCAGAACCAAGGCAGAGCACAGAAGGAGGCTGCTCAACAGTGGCTCCAGACCAGGAGCCATAGCCATAGTGAGGGCTCTGTAGATGTAGAAGATGAACCCCCAGACATCCTGCCCTCCAATAGATTTTTTTATTTATTTATGTATTGAAATGTTTCACCAGGAAAGCACATTGAACAACAAGTTGCTTGTCTCCCAGTGCAACCTGGGGGGATGGGGTACAGAGTGGATAAACAGCTATACATTCAAGGTACACGAGGCAACAGTTACATACAGTGAATAAAACAATAGGCAATTAATTATAGATTCTAGGTACATGAGACAACAGTTACATACAGTGAATAAAACAGTAGGCAAATTAATGGATGCCAATATAGAGTAAGTGGGCGGGGAAAACGGGGAGTAGCATGGGTGTGAATCTAAACAGATGATAACAACTAGTAGTAAGGAAACAGCTGAATATAAACAGAGTAGAGAAGATATGGGAAAGGTAAGTGCATTCGCTTTGGGTGAATTAATAAAATGCCAGAGGGAAAGGTGGGGACTGGGACAGGAGTGGGAGGACTTGAGGGGCAGGGGAGGGGGAAAGCCGAAGAAGCCAACAGATATGCCCCTGTCACACTAACCCCACCAATTCTGCCTCCCAAAATAATTAGAACAGTTGCAATCCTCCCAAGCCTCTCAGGGCTCGACTGGGTCACAGGGTCTGCCTCAGCAACAGCCCTCCTAGGCCTCCGTAGTGGCAACGACTGTGCCACAACCCACCTTGACCTCATCTGGAGCAGAGGATAATCACCAAGCAGATATGCCCAAACTTGCTGCTTCTACTGCTGACTCCAGATGTCCAGCACCTCCGTGACTGACACAGACCAAATTGCTCAATACTAGCTAAACTGTGATTCAATGTCCTGTGCAGCCAGTATAGTGTTTTGCTTGTGCAACTGTGTTAGTTTGGTTTGGGCCATTCGCACTCTCTATTGTAGAGGAATTACCACCCTGTAGGGCCTCGAAAGGCAAGGAACCCTCAGAGAAGGTTCCACCACTAGAGGTGCCACGGGATGATTCCTGTGACTAAAGGTACCTTAGGAATCCCCCTAAGGAGAGAAGTGCTGCCACTGGCAGCCCTTAAAGAGACAGTACACAGAGGCTATACAGGCACTCTCTGGCAATCACATTTAAACTGCTAAAACGCAGGACACCAGCCTGGCAGTGAGCATTTAGGCAACCTCAAGGAAGACTTTTAGGTGTGGGCTTCTTTTACACTTCAAACCTTTTTACTTGAAGTGGACGGGGCTAGAGCGTGTGTTCGGTGATCCCTCAATCTCACTTCCGGGTTGGGGAGGCTATAAAACAGTGTCCTATAGCGAGCGGGGTGAGCTAGAGTGGGGTGAGCACTAGATGAGCTCAAAGATGCGTGCAAAGACACGCACATCCTCGTTCGTGTTTTGCGTGTTTTGCGTGTTTAGCGTGTGGAGTGAGAAGTAGTCGGTACCCTAGAAAAGTACTGCTGTGTCTGCATATAGGGTAAGATCACTATTTCTCACTAAGAATTAAGCTTAAAAGCACCTAGCCAACAGTTAAGATGGACAATTTGTATAAATAGTGTAATCGTTGTTCTATGTTTGGCCTAGGTATTTCTGATCTAGAATCTATTTGCAATAACTGTTTGCTGATAAAATCTCTGCAAGACCAAATTTCTGGTCTTCTTAGTCAAGTAACTGCAAACAGCGATATTACCAGTTTGGAATCCTTTATCGACCAGGCAGTAGAACACTTTGTCTCTGTTAATTCTACTACTGCTGTTTCCTTGTCTGAACCCATAATCTTGGAATCTATAAATTCACATACTCAGTCTGTTGTGGACGATTGGGCTACGGTTCCTAGATCAAAAACTAAACGTAGGGGGGGACAAATACACCAGTCTTTTCAAATACCATTACAAAATAGTTTGTCACTATTAAATGATATTGTATCTCAGGAAACAATCATTCCTTCAAATAAATTGACAGTTTATCCCACACTGAATATCAGTAAAACTTTGAAACCCATATCTCTGGGAAATTCATCAACAGAAAAATCTCAAAACCCCCTTCACTTGTTAAATAACTATGCTCAGAAAAGCCAAAATGATTTAATTCCTATTGTTTCTTCCATTCAGGATACTTTATCTCCTCATTTACCAGTTACCAAAACCATTCATAACTTAACACTGTCTTAAATGCCTTCTTCAAATTCAGTTGGGGCTCCCACCCTTGCAGATGTCCCTAAGCAGATATTTGTTCTCGGTGATTCCTTCATTAAGCACTTGGATAAGGCTATTTGCAACCCAGACAAGATTAATTGAACCTGTTCTAGCTTTAGGGGGGCAAAGATAAGTGACATTACAACTAGGATCCCCAACATTCTACACAACGCAGGCCCAAATCCTTTTGTCATAATTCATGTAGGCATAAACAATATTCAGAATACTACAACTCTTAATATACTGAAACAGGATTTTGTAGCACTCAACAATTTGCTTGTGGACAAAGGATGCACTGTTTGTTTTTCAGAAATTCTGCCAGTTCCTAGAGCCACTCAGAATTTGATTTCAGAAATTAAATCTGTAAACAACTGGCTTAGAAAATGGTGTATTAGTCAGAACATTCCCTGTCTAACCCACTGGGAAAATTTTGTTGATAAACCTCCTCTATATTGCTGGGATGGTTTGCATCTGAGTAGGAGAGGTAGCACTATGCTGGGCAAATCCTTTTTTAAACATCATAAACAATCATTTAAACTAACAAAAAAGGGGGAGAATGGGAATCAGCCCACGTCTCTAACTAAACATATGACCCAGTTACCAGGAACATTTAAAATTCTATCTTTAAATGCTCACTCTCTAAACATGTCTAAATTATTAGAATTAGAAGCAAAAAGTAAATTACTAAACGTGGCCATAATTGCAATAACTGAAACCTGGTGGGACTCACATTCCCAGTGGAGTCAACAAATAATGGGTTATAAACTTTATCACAAAAACAGAGCTGATGGGGGGGGGGTTGTCTCTATATTAGAGATGATATTTCATCTTTTGAACTTTTAGCCCTAAATAATTCTGAAAGTATCTGGGTGGCAGTTCAACCTTAAGGACTTCAACAGATAATAATTGGGAATTGCTATAATCCCCCCGTCATGTGATTCAAATATTTGGAAAGCTTTGGTTAAAGATCTTGCCCACTTTACTAGCTATAAGGATGCAATAATACTGGGTAATTTTAATATGCCTCATATAAATTGGTCCTCCCACTCAGGAAATAGCAACCACGATTGTGAATTTCTATCAGTACTAACGGATAATGGATTAGTGCAACTTATTTCTTCTGCTACCAGAGGAACTAACATTCTGTATCTTCTTATTTCTAATATTAGTCATAAAATACCAATATTCAGATTTTGGATCCCTTGGGCAATAGTGACTATTACTCTGTACTGTTTGATCTGATAGGAACCCAATGCAGTTTATCTAATAAGTCAATATACAAAAATTACAATAGTTCAGACTACAATAGCATTAATAGAGAAATTAATAATACTCAGTGGGATAAGGTTTTTCAGGGTCTTTTTCCAAATGAGGCTTGGACCTTATTAAAAGATTTAATTTACTCACTAGAAAAGAAATATGTTCCAATTAAAAACAAATACAACAAAAAGGGTAGAATACCAAAATGGCTGAATAAATCAATTAGGTTACAAATAAAGAAAAAAAAATTGTTCAGGAAACTAAAAAGTAGTCAATGTAAAAGTAATAGCGCAATTTTCTTTGAGTATAAAAAAACTCTACAAAAACTCAAACATATGATCAAGCAGGCTAAAATGAAAATTGAATTTAAATTGGCACATACCAAAGATGGATATAAAGCGCTGTTTTCATATTTAAATAATCAAAAAGGCAATTTTCATAAGGTAGGGCCATTAACTCATGATGGTATTGCCATACAGTCGGATACGGATATAGTTAATCTTTTTAATTCTTATTTTTGCTCAGTTTTTGCTAAAAAAAGCTCCCACTTGCCTAAAATGTATACTGGATCTCGTCCTAAATTAACTCACTCATATAGTATTAAGGCTTCAGATATACTACCACTCCTTACAAATTTAAAGAAAACTACAAGACCAGGTCCCGATTTGATAAACGCTATATTCTTAATCCATACTGCCAAGGCTTTAGCCTCTCCTTTACAAATAACATTTAATAAATCTCTTCATAAAGCAGAAAATCCTTTAGACTGGCTAACGACATTTGTTACTCCAATCTACAAAAAAGGTAGCAGGTCTATAGTTCAGAATTATCGTCCAATAGACCTCACCTCAATTATCTGTAAAACAATGGAAAAACTGATAAAATCATTTCTTGAAAAATAAATGATTGAATTAAAAATTATCGATCCTACTCAACATGGATTTAGAACCAATCATTCCTGTACAACTAATTTAATATCATTTTATGATAATATTAGTCAGGGTCTGGATAACAAAAGTCAAATGGAAGTTATCCTATTGGATTATAGTAAGGCCTTTGACAAGGTTTCTCATAATATTCTTATCAACAAAATGTATCATTTTGGTTTTTCAGATCAATTAATTAACTGGGTTTCTGCCTGGCTCACAAACAGAACCCAAAGAGTGGTATTAAATAATCAACAATCTGGACTGGGAGCGGTTACTAGTGGAGTCCCCCAGGGCTCGGTGCTGGGCCCAGTTTTATTCCTTATTTATATTAGTGATATGCAGGTATCAAACAGTAGCTGGTTGTCTAAATTTGCTGATGACTTGAAGCTTGGGGGTCTAGTGAATAATCTATCAGACTTTAATTCTTTGAACTC
Source organism: Neoceratodus forsteri (assembly GCA_016271365.2). Taxonomy (NCBI): domain Eukaryota; kingdom Metazoa; phylum Chordata; order Ceratodontiformes; family Ceratodontidae; genus Neoceratodus; species Neoceratodus forsteri. Next base: position 13,749,223 of record CM057456.1, read on the forward strand.
TGATCTAAAGCTGATTGAAAAATGAGCAACTGATAATTTGATGGAGTTTAATGTTGATAAGTGTGTGGTTTTGCATTTTGGATCTCAAAACCCCAGAAATAAATACTACATTTGTAACTCACTATTAAATTCTTCATACGTGGAAAGGGATTTGGGTGTTTTAGTTAATTCTAAACTTTCATCAGTCGATCACTGTACTAAAGTGGCTAATTCTGCCAATGGTCTACTAAGACAAATCCAGCGATCATTTGTGAACAAATCCGAACAGTGTATGATGACCCTTTATAGATCATGTGTCCGACCCCTTATTGATTACGGGTCTCCTTTTTGGAATCCCTATTTAAAGGCAGATATTGATCGCTTGGAGAGAGTACAAAGACGTGCAACAAGGATGATTCCTAGGTTAGCTAAATTGCCCTATAAATCCAGATTATCTACTACTGGTTACATTCTCTTCAGAGTAGAAGGGCTAGGGGAGATTTACTTCTTATATATAAGCTTAAAAAAAAATCTGATCTAATGAATAAATGTGGACTATCTTATGTCACAAGACGTATTGTTCCTAGATGTCACACTAAACAACTTATGGTCCCCAAGGCAAAAACTAATCAAAGATTAAACTTTTTCTCACTAAGGGCACCAACACTGTGGAATAGACTTCCACAGGAACTGGTTGATTCAGCTAACATTGAATCATTCAAAAAGGGTGTTGATATTTGGTTGACTGAGAAATATGTAATGTGAAATGTTCCCACTTAGTGTAGGGGGAAATCTAGATGGGCCTTGGCCTTCTTTTTTCTCAAACAAACCAAGTAAAGCCCCATCTGTGGGGGGGGGGGGTTACAGATGCCACCTGGAAAACTTTGACAGTAGCACTGGGTCACGTTATAGAAGAGACAAATGGTGGCTGTTGTGCTGGGTGTCTGCCCACAAACTAATTAAGGATTAAGCAGACTTATACAGAATAAATCACTACACTACTGGTACCACACCCCCATGGTACTGCATGCAGCACAACTCATACCCAGTGACAAGTACTGGAGGTGTGACCAACCTAAGGATGATCTCTTCCACATACTGTACTGTGGGCATGCCCAGATCTCATGGACTACTGGCAGCATATCAGAGACATCACAGCAGCGGTCCTCACTTTCCCTGTCACATTTACCCCAGGATATTTTTTCCTAGGATTGAAGCAGGATGCCCCCATCTGTCAAAAACCCAACTTGATTTGGTAATCCATGTCAGTGTTGAAAAAGGTTCCTGCTGTGTAGGTGGCTCATGCTGGAGGTCCAGACCACAGATGAATTTCTGTCAAGTATGGCCCAGATGGCCACCTTTGAGTGACTGTCCACTTGGCCTCAGGCATATTGGAACACTATAACAAGACTTGGTTCCATCTGCTCAGTTATCTCAGCCCTGCTACCCAGCCTTAGGTGGGTGCTCCCCCTCCCAGCACTCATACGCCTGGAGTTGGGGTAGGCTGACTCTCACTAAGGTGCCTTTGAGAACAGGTTGTGGTCCCATCCCCCAGCCGATGATTTCCTCCACAACCGCCTAATCACTAAGATAAGGTTTGAGGTTTTTCCTTGCTATGAGTTCTCCTACCACTTAATTTGTTACTATATATAGTTATATGTTATCTGTCAGCTTTCATGGTGGGATACCTCCCCTTCCAGCTTTCATGCACAATACTGGAAATTGCAAACCATAAGGCCCCACCTGCATACTAATATTTCAGGATATAACTAAGAACAATTCCTCTTTGTAAGTTCATGTTCTTTGCAATGGTATCCTCTCACTGTATTGATGCAATACCCTATACCCCTGCTATTGTACCAGTGCTGTTAATGTCCAATACTGACTATGTTTGTATATGGAAAACTTGAATAAACAGTTTAAATACAAAAAAGGCATTACCCTCGTCATTCACTTCTTCTCAGTTGTAAACACATTGCTATTTGCAATTATCTTCATCAGTTTACTTCCCATCCTTCAGTAGGATTTACCTCTGACGATCAGTACATTACAGTGCACCCATATGTTGTTCAAAGGATTCCCTCCCATTGATCTAAAGGGCTTCTGCAGCTGCAGTCTATTTTCAGTTTGTTTCCATACATTTACACCAATTTGTTTTACTCCCTGTCTCCCATTTATAAGGGTCCCTGTAGCTCTGGTGCTCCCATGACCCGTACACGGTGGCAGCCTCCCAGGCAAGGCAAGTACTACCCCGGGGCAAACATGCCTGCACTCGTCTACATGCCAGCATGTAACATTCACATTGCAGTTTCATTCCATCAGACTATGATCTACTACTAAGTTACTTTTTACACATACAGTTGGTCCGACTATGCCTTCTTCCCTCTGGCAACAACACTGACAGCCCCAGTGGAACAAAAAATGTACTCCTATGTCTGGCCACATCCTGGGGACTTACCAACACCAGCTCTTACCAGCTCCCTCTGCCTGGTTAACATTCATTTGGGGCACCTCCACAGAGGTTGTAAGAATACATTTGCCTTGGCCTTTAAAGCAATCCAGTAGCAGTGAACTCACATGTCTGCTCTCTCTGTTGCATACAATAGTGGGAGTGGATACTCATAGACCCTGGTGACCTCTCTTGAGGGGTGATCCTCCGCAACTCCTAGCGTGCCACTGAGTTTTCGATGTTATCTCTCTCTTGAGTCTGGAAGGGGATGCAGTCCACCTCCTCCAACTGGAGCTTCTGGGGGTGTTCTTCCCATCAGAACCCCAACTGGGTTCCGAGCCTCCAGAAAAACCTCCCCCAAGGAGACCAGTGCTACTTGGACACAGGGACCCTATCTCTATTCCTGAGGTCACAGGGCCCCTAGGCTCAGTCACAGATGGAGCAACTGGACTCTCCCACTGCTCTTTCTTCTCTCCCAAATCTAACCCAAACCCACGGCTTGCCTTCCCTCTTGCACTGTAAAGAGAGAAGGGCAGGACCATGAATATTTATACCTGAGCTTCCCACCATTGGCTGAGTCAGGAAGCTGTAGGCACAAACTCCAGACATCCTGTCTACAAGCTGGAGCCCACTATAGAAAAACTCTTAGGGTCAGGCTTAACACTTCAAGAGCTGTCTAGCAATGCTAGCCTTAAGCTGGGTTAAGAAAGATGCTGGTTACATGCATGCACAACCGCATTGTCCACTGTCACGTTTGCGAGTCTACGTATGCAAGGGACTCAGACTTTGGGGGTGTCCTGACCATTAGCATTCCATGGGAATACACATGTCCCCAGTCAAGAGAGGTTAGTCAAACATAGCAACATAGACTGCGACAGCAGAAAAAGACCAAGGGTCCATTGAGTCTGCCCAAAGTTACCTAGGACCTAGTGTCAATATAGTCTTATATATCCTAGGAAGTCTGGTGGTGTACTGTCCTTTCTCAATGACCAGTATGAGTTGTAAGTTTTAACTATGGGACACCAATTATTTCCTGACTAAATCATCTGTTAGCCTTCCTTTAGATGTGACAGAAAGACCAGTGAACAACTGGATTATTTCAGTGGTGGTATGATCTCAACAAGTTATAGCGGTGGTACGATTTCAACAAGTTAAAGAGACATTGAATGAAGGCCCACTTAAGTGTTTGCATGTCACATTGCAAAACAGTGTGCTGTAGAATCAGTCGACACCTATAAGTAGATTGGTTCTGTGCCCTTGCTTTGATTCAAGTTATCTGGGCTTCCGTTTTAAGTGTGGTAGAGTATAAAATTGCAGCTGATCATTGGTAATTGGTTGGGGGAATCGAGATAAGGTCATTATGTTTAGCATCCCAGTAGAAACATGAGCCTTCACCATTTGGTGCCTCCGGTCAGTCCTCAAGCGGGTTGTCTGAAGTTATTGGGGTGCATCTGGTCAGTAGGTTATTTCAGTGGTGGCCAATACAAATTGTATTGGGATCCTTTTCGGTGGATCTCAAGAAGCTCCAAGATCCACCAACAATAAAGTGAACAAAAAGTAGAATAATTATGCTCCTCAGCTGTAAGGCTCTACATTGATTGGAAAATGTAGTCTTTGTTTAGCTTTGCTCCAAGATCCACCAAAAAATCTATTGAGATCCACCAGTAGATCTAGAGCAACGTAATGGCCACCACTGGGTTGTTTGCAGATGACTGACAGGTCATGGCAGGAATGGGTCTCAGAGGGAGAAAGGCCTGAAGCTCAGAGTTAAGCCTCAGCTGCTGATTTAAAGCAACTTGGCCATCTTTGGCTGGCATATTTACTGGAGCCCAGTTATCCTCATCCATAAATGTCTGCCCCAGCTCGCTCCCCACTGCCAAGATAAGTCACATATGGCAGAAATATGGTGCAAGAAAAGATGTAAAGTTAATGCACTCACTTCTCCCATCAAGAGCATTTATGATTGGGAGGAAGTAAGATGGCCGCCGACTAAGAAGCAGCATCACATTGGAGCTCTGGCCCTGCAACACATGCTACAGTCACCTAGCCTTCACTTGCAACACTAAACTATGAAACCGGCAAGCAAGAAGGGGGACAGCGATAGCACCCCCCGCCCAAGAAAAGTGGAAAAATACCCAAAACATACAGCATACTTCTGGCTTGTTTGTATGGTCGTATTAATACAGTATATTACAGGTTTGCACACAGGACCAAACAATGCCACCCAAAGAAGCAGCAGCCCACTCAGAGAAAACGGGACCACAGCAGACCATGAACAATGGAGAAAACATGGATGGGGCAGAAGAAAAGTAAGATATCCTTCTAGCAGAAATGAGGCAAGGGTTTGCTGGGGTAACCGATAAGCTTTCAACAGTTCAATCAAACATCACCCAAATGTTGGAGATGATCAAAGACCTGGGACACAGAAGGGAACACCTGGAGAACAGAGTAAGCAGCACTCAGGATAGACTGGCACCCATGGAACTAGTGCACAAGCAGGACAAAGTTATTCAACAGCTGTAATACAAAATCAACAGGCTACAAAATTATAGCTGCAGGGATAATGTAAAAGTGATTGTCTTACCGAAGAGCATAAAAGAAGTCCACCCCGAGAAATTTTTTTGCAAGCTGCTTACTGCTTTTTTGGCACCAGAAGGTTTTTTGGGAGAAGTAGAAATTGATTGTGCCCAGAGAGCTCCCAGAGCTTTCCAGCACCAGGGGAACCAACTCAATTCATATTGCTAAAATTCCACAGCTACCAGCAGAAAGAGTGACTGGTGAGGAGAGCAGGAAAAGAGTGGGGCATCCCCTACAAAAACCTAAACTTTAGTTGTTCCTGGACATCAGTTCTGAATTATATGCCTGCAGAAGGAGTTCAACATTGTAAAGGTCAAGCTGACAGCAAAAAATATCCCATTTGCTCTATTAATGCCAGCCAAGTTGAGAATCGCCATGGAAGGGAAACAAAACTTTTTCACTGAGCGGCAGAGGACTCTGGACTTTGTGAATTCCGTCAACTAATGCCTGGTCCTGATACTTGCCTTGTCAATGATCAGAACTTTTGGTACTGTAATGAACATGGATGTAAGAAACCAATTAAATGAATTAGAAGTAACTTACTAAACTTACTATGCAATTAAGGACATAGTGGGAGTATGGCAGGGGAAAAATTTCCTGGTGGGGCTGCTGCTAGGACAGGAGATACAGGCAATTGCACTATCCACATGGTGTGTAGATTGTGTGATCCTCCTGCCTCTGCCTTCTTTGCTTTACTGTCCACTCCCTGTCCTCTGAGAGATAAAAGGCATACATGCAGTCTGCACTAATGGACAAAAGTCCTTCCCTTCTCCTTCTCTTTTGATGTCTTTCACTTTTGGAATGGCAGTGCAGCAAGACTGGGCACAAAATTTGACCCTATCTTCCCTCATTGGAGAAGATTCTGTGTGGCTTTCAGCTTTATTTGGTGGTAAAGCATCCCAAGTCTACAAAATATGAGTATTTTATGGGTATTTTAGATGGTGGTTGCATTTGGCTTAGAAATAGCATTTTGAATCTGGTGGAGGCTGGGACAGAGAAACTAAAAAATGCAAATGGTGTACATCGTGGGAGGCACCTGGAAAAGTAGATTTGACAGGAATGCTGATATTTTGCTGAAATTAGTTCAATGTGTGGGAATAACGTGCTTAAGTAACTTGGTTATGCTTGGTGTAAACTTATTCAGCGTGGTTTGGCCTTACTCACTTCAACCCTCAGTAGAGAAGCCAGGTAGCTTAGTAGGAATGAAGGCCCCACACTAAGGGTAAGAAGAGTGCCAGAGAAGGAGGAGGTAGTGTGGATGGCGGGTATCAAACAATAAACTAAGCACTGGATTTTAGAAATGAGAGGCTTTAAACAGAGTGGAGGAGGAGTGATTCCCACCTATTGAACCAGGGGCAAAAGCCCTCTAATTCAATGTGTGGGAATAACGTGCTTATGTAACTTGGTTATGCTTTGTGCAAATGTATTTAACTTGGTTTGGCCTTACTCATTCCCATCCTCAGTAGAAAAGCTGGGTAGCATAGTAGGAATGAAGGCCCAAAAGGAATGTAGAATGAGAATTATGATAACCTCCTCCAACTTAAGGAGAGTATAGTCAGCAGCATGCAGGAGAGAACCCCGTGGAGAAACCTCTGAGGAACCATGGCTACTGAACTGCCCTTCCTCTGGGCATACTATGAGGAGATGATCTAAAATGTTCAGAAGATAACTAGTTGCCGAGGTGTCTTAGATGACATGACTGGTATAGTACTCTGGGGGAGCTGTCTAGATTCCAGGAGCTGACTGCAGAAGATACTGAGTCAGTCCACTTTCTATGCAGGGTACCAGGTGGTGCACAAGGGTACTGAGTGATGTGCATTCCTTGGAGGTCTATTAGATTTATCATTGGAAAGTGGCGTATGATGTCTTCTTGTGCAACAGTGAGAATGATGAAGATGGAGTTGCTGTAAATGAAACTTTTTAGGTGGATGAAACTGAGAGGGTTAGGCAAGTAGTGAAGAGTTCATGTTCATAATGAAGTATGGAAAGTCTGGTATGGAAGCCATCAGTACATCCAGGAAAGGAAATCTGCTAGAAGACAAGGAGGATCAGAAGCGAATAATTGAGCAAGGGCTTTAACATCCACTGGGGTAGAAGTTGTAATTATGAATGGTTAGGATGAGATACTTTTGTACAAATGATTCTGGAAGAGCGTCACCATAAAGGTTGCAGAGATGAAGGTATTTACAATTCGGGGTTGAACATCCATGTAAGTTGAAAGTGTTGCATAAAGGCTTCTTTCCTACAAAGGCCACTGGAAGACCAAGCCTGTTATGATTGAAGCAAGGAAGAGCATCAGTGGAGGAAGTAGAAGCTGGATCAAATGGTGAACTTCTTTGTTGAAACATAAGCGCGTCAGAGACTTTTAATGGGCAAAGGAAGGCAAAATGGGAATATGAGCGACATAATTGGCAGGAGAGAGCCTGCTGACCTGCAAAATTATGGCAGAATAATTAATTGTCTAATATGGATCAATTTAATTGAATGTTAAAATGGGCTAAGGCTGCTGCAGCTTTTGGAGAAATAGATCTATGATAGTTGTAAAAATTAGTGTCTCCAATGGCCCAGTGGTGTGGAGGGCTGAGGCGCTGGGCACCTTATCTCCTTCTACACTGGCGATCTGGGGTCAGGAATGGAACCTTGTTGTTCGGGGGCCAGCGGGGTGAGGAAGGATTGAGCATCCCAAGACAGATCACCTTCTTCAGGGAGGGGAGTTAGAGTGCCACGCTGCTTGCCTGCCACACAGCAATGGCTGGGTGGTAGCACGTGCACATCACCACACAGGGAAGGGAACCCACGTTCAAGGCACTGGGGCCATCTCCACAGAAGCAGAGCTTGGACATCATGTCCATTGCACATCCATGGGCCCAGGGGAGAAAATGGAGGAAAAAACACTCCAGGTGGCAGGATGAACAACTGACCCCTGCAAGCCCCACATCAGTGCCGGGCACAACCACAAGTCCTGTGGCAGAGTACAACAGTTAAGGTAAGTCCCGGAGGAGCCAGGTGATGGGGCTGGGAGGGTCAGTCAGAAGGGGGCCACCAGGGGGAGAACCAGGAGATAAACAGAAGATGGAAAAAAAAAGAGTGCCTCCATAGCGGACTCTCAGGTCGACTAAAAGATAAGAGATACGAATCAAGTTTATTGCATCTGGAAGGGAACACTGACTACACAATATCTCTATATAGACTAAAAGCTCAAACAAATTCTGGAATGGTTAACTTCTTTGTAAGTTTGGGGTCCTCAGATTTCAGGACTACAGTGACATCCCCACAAGAGATGACTCTATTTTCTATGGAGTTGTGTGAGGCAATTAGGAGGGATATTAAATTAACATTCCTTCCCTCAATGATGTCCTTACAGAGGTGACTTCTTGAAAAATGTATCAGAGAAACTGATGGTAGAGGAGGATTTGGAGATGAGATACTAGGCTCTTGCTGAGAACTTGAAACTGCAGTCGATATGACAATAGATGATATAAAGTTGTTTCTTCCACAGAAGAGGTGGAGGACTGGAGAGTCAGAGGAGATGTATTAGAAGAAGCAGTAGATGTATACAGAACCAGAGGGCGAGTTTCCAGGGGTGAAATCATGCTTGAACATCTGATACTGAGGTAGCAAGTTGAGAGATGAGGTCACAAATTTCAGATTCAGTTGTGGGACTGGCTGTACCTGAGCAGGATTTTCATTCTCCTGAGACTTCCCAGCTACGAATAACTTAAACAGTTCTTGCTTTCTAGCTGAAGTAGGATATGAGATACCAAGTTTTTGAACTTCCATTATCAAGTGAGGAATAATCCAGTTCTTTAGCGAGTATTTCAATTTTGAAAATCATTTTCTAGAAGAATTGTTGGAAGGAGTGTGAGGAGCTGGTGCGGAGTGTTCTTCCAGATCTGGAGATGGGGAGGTGCAAGGAGCTTATGAAGTGCATTCTTCCCGGTCGGGAGAAGAGGAGATCAAAGGATTGGCAGCCATGGTGATAAGAGGCAGCAAAAGGGGTACCCACACAGTCAGTAGATTAAAAGGTAGTTCGAGTATATGACCTCAGAGTAGAGAAATGATGAGGAGACCTCCACTGACATCAGCAGGTGAAAAGGCTTCTACGTAAGCCTGAGCAGGTAATGAGATCTGCAGGTAGGTAGACAGAGTAACCTCCTCATAGGTTAGCTAGAGAAGAGACATTTAGAAAATGAATTGCGAGCTATAAAGTGCACTAGTCCTCCACGTAGGACTAGCGTGACAGTAAATGAAAGACTAAACCCCCATGTAGGTTAGTCAATTAATTCTTTCAAGACCCCCACGTGGGTCTGAAGCTCCAATAGAAGGAAGAGGTGTAAGTGTTATAATTACCATAACGTCCATGTAGGTAAGGGACAGATTAAGTGGTGCCACCAACTACTCTCGAGACCCCCACACGGGTCTGAGAATCCAATAGAAAGATGCTGTCATCAAATGTTATTCCCGAGCCTCCAAGGTCAGCATCTAAATAAAAGATAAAGGAGTAGTTAGTCTTCCTGTAACCTCCACATAGGCACGGGGCAGAAGCAGTCCATGCGAGACCACCACATAGATGTGAGAAAATCAAAAGAAGATACAGGAAGTATTTATTATTCCAGAAGCCTCCACATAGGTCCAGGACAGAGGTAATCCTCCCAAGACCCCCACGTGGGTCTGAGAAATCTTCACAGAGAATGAGGTAATGAATTAATATGCCATAGCCTCCATATAGGCATGGATGATTATAATGTTGACAAATGCAGATTGCTATATTATGCCCAGACCTCCACGTAGGCGTGGGACAAGCCTTGAGAAGCACAGCCCACTGCTGCAGCAGACAGATGCAGATAGATTGAGACAGGACAGTTGATTGACACAGGAGGAGAAGGCTGAGGGAGGAAAACACAGAGAAAGTGGAAGGGAAACAGCAGGGAGAGAGAAGTGGTATAGCTTTAAGAATGAAAGACATCATGGGCATACAACCCAGAAGAAACAAACAGCTAAGGAGGGACAGAAAATGGAGAATAGAGGGACAGAAAATTGGAGAATGGAGAAGCAGAAGAGGAAAAGAACAATAGCCAGCAAAGGGGAGGAAACCCCCAAAAGGAGTATACAACAATAAAGTAAGAGGGGCAAGGAGGACAAGACGGAGGAACAAGCAAATGGGAAGCACAAGCCATGGCACAGCAGGGCAAAATCAAAAACACCGGGAACGAAAGTAGGGGGAGAGAGACAAACGGAGCAGACAAGTAAATGAAATTGCTGAGCCTTGGTTTCGCTCGTGTGGTCTTGATTGGTGTAGCGTAGCTAAGTAGTAAAGTAACTTGTAGTGCTAGAGAGCACCTTAGGAGAAGGCAGAGTAGCAGGAAGTGGGAAACGAGGGAGAAGAAAGGAGAAGGAGAAGAGCTAGAGGGGGCAGGGAAGGCAGCAGAGCCAGAGGGGGTTGACGTCGGGACACAGCCTGAAAAAGAGAGGCAGACCTGGAGAAGAGCAGAAGTGAGGAGGAGTATGCAGACCAAAGACAAAGGAGAAGCAGCAAACAAATGCCCCAAAATGGCAAGACAGGTATGGTGGGGGGACGGGAGCCAGCATATGGCGAGAGGGGGAAATGGGAGGGGGATGGGAAGATGCAAAAGGAGCAGCACAGAAGTTTCAAACAGTGGGAGAGCAACGGGGAGCAACACAAGCCAGGACTGGCAACAGAAAACAGACAACGGGGGGAGGCAGCAGGGAAGGAAGCAATGAAGAAACTAGAGGCTGTAGGATTAGCAACACAGAATGGACAATGGGGAGGAAGGAGGGGAGAAAACAGAAGCAGCAGATGGGAGAAACAGAAAGGAAGATGCAAAATGCCAAAGAGGGGCCGACAGCAGAAAGGAAGGCAGGAAGGTTGGAGAGATAAGGTGGAGAAAGGCGAGAGTGGCCGGCCTGGTAATGCTGAGGGTTGAGGCAATGGATGCCACACCTTGCGCTACGCTGGTGACCCGGGTTCGGGAATGACCTCGGGTCATCGGGGTGCCGGCATGGGGGTGGGTGGGAGGAGTGGGATCAAGCATGCTGTTAGGCTGCTCTCCTCTCCCTGGGGTGGTGGGGGTTGGTTGTTGACCCTTCCGTAGTCCCGTTCCCCACTGGGTGGAGGTCCAGTGGGGTAACATAAGCAGGTAGGGTAGATGTACGGGTGGGTGGAAGAGGATACGATGGCTTCTGGTGTGTGTGTGCGTGCCTCCACGTGCACGTACAGACGTATCCCAGGGCTCCAGTGGGGAACGGGAAGAAACCAAGAAAAACAGAAAAGCTTTATATATATATATATATATATATATATATATATATATATATAAATAAAAAAAGAGAGCATGACAGGAGCCCACAGACACACAGTGGTTTAGTCATATCAAACAATGAGCTAAGTGCTGGATTTGAGAAATGGGAGGATTTAAATAGAGAGGAGGTGGAGTTATTTCATCAGTTGAACCACAGGCAGAAGTTCACCAATTGTTTGGAAAAACGTCTTTCTTGTTGTGCTGCTGCTTTTTTTTTTTTTTTTGATTAGGGACCAACTAGCTGACATTAGCCAAAAAAGCTGAGAGACAGGAGGATCGGGCTTTTAGTAACTCGCTGCTAACTTCATCCTGTAACAGTCATTTCTGCCTCGAGGTATATGATAAAGGTGTAGAGGCAGAGACTGGGCAGGATGTGTGTGGGGCTTATAGTTCTTAGCAACAGCCGAAAAGAACTACAGTCTGGGGGGGACGCCTCAAAGGAGGACTGTTTTTTACTTGACACTTGCAACTTGGGCGCAGTTAGGTTGAAATACTAATTATTAGTGTCCTGGTGGACTATTTCAATTTTAAATCTTGAGGTAATTGTCCCTGTGTAGCTTGCGACCCTGAGAGCACTTCCGGGTCACGGCACACAAATACGAGCATTGGAGCGAGCGCCGCGAGCTTGAGCATGTGTTGCCGCACGCTGAGACACACGCATTCAGTGCATGTTGTAGCATGTTGTAGCGTGTTGTAGCATGTTGTTGCATGTTTGAGCGTGGAGGAGGAGGAGGAGGACTACGTAAACAGGTAAAAGACCCTTATTATAGCTAAAACAATGAGCACAGGTAGGGATTGTCTGTTTGTAACCCTGAAAATGGGTGAACTAGGTATAAAATGTCGAGAATGCCTTAAATTTACTCTTGAGGTATACACTGGACTGCAGGAGTATGTCTGTCAGCAATGCAGCATGATTAAAGATTTAAAAGCAAAACTCTTGGGATTGGAACTAGAACTTAAATGTTTCAAACAGGTAGAATTATCAGGCAATCTAGACAGTGGTTCTCTAGATATGGTGAACGAGCAACCAATGAAAAGAAGTAGGACTGAACAGGACAGTGACTGGGAAGTGCAGCCAAATGCCAACAAAAAAAGAGAGGAAGAAGGGCCATGAGTTTTGATATCCCCTTAGTGAATTATTTTGCCCCCTAACACATCTAGTGGCAGGAGATGAGGATTGGATACCAGTACAAGGAAACACAATAAATGTTGAGGATGGGCAGGTTACAGATGTTATCAGTATACAAACACTAGATAGAGAGGATCATGACAATGAAATATCCAAGCAAGGAAATACAACTGAAGTTGAAGATAGGCAGGTTACAAACAGGAACAGCACACAAATACCAGATAGTAAGGGCCAAAATAATAGTATGGAAACTGAAGCAGAAGGCATGCAGTATACCAATAGAGTTTATGTAATAGGGATTCAATGATTAAATACACGGATGCCTACACAACTAAAAATCTAAAAGAGGTAGTTACTAGCTCATATTTACCAGGGGTTACATTGGACGACATGGTATCACTTCTCCACAAAATGGTGAAAAATACAGGGGATACTCCAACAATTCTGGTCCATGTGGGAGCAAATGAGTTGAAGTATACAAGGGAAGACCAGATGTACTTAGATTTTTTGACAATAGGTAAACTGGTTAAGGAAATTAATGGGACCTTAAAGATATTGTCTGAAATGTTACCAATCCCCAGGGCAGGTGTAGAAATAAATATAAAAGCAAAAAGGATGAATAACTGGTTAAGAAGATGGGCGATGATGGAAGGTTATGATTGTGTTAAGTCATGGGAGATATTTGAACATGGGCCGGAACTGTATGGGAGAGACAGGTTACACCTGAATAGAAAGGGGAGTAAGGAATTGGGATGCCTTTTTAGGGAAGTGATTGAAAGTAATTTAAACTAGCACAAGGGGGGGGGTGACTCTGTGAGAACTAAATTAACTAAACTACCTATTAACCAAACAAAAAAAGGACAGGGAAGGAACACATCTAGGAAGGTGCTGAGAAACGAACCCAAAATACTGCTTCTGAATGCAAGAAGTATTAGAAGTAAACTGGATGAACTAAAGTATATTTTACTAAGAGACAGAGTGGACATATGTGGAATTATGGAGACTTGGAGTAAAGAGGGGGACTGGGGAAGTGGTCTTGCAGGGTATGGCTACTTCCAAAAATTAAGAAAAAATAGGAATGGTGGAGGTGTTGGTCTATACATTGCTAGCCACTTGAAAGCGTACCTTTACGAGAAACATGATAATGATGTGGTAGATCAGGAACAGCTGTGGGTAAGGTGTCAAATGAAGAATGAGACTTATACATTAGGGGTGGGATATTCAAAGGGTTGTGCATGGCGCCTTGATTGCGCCATGCAGGAGCTCTCAATCGCCAATGGCGATATTCAATGGGGAATATCGCGGCACAATTTCTCGCCGAGAGCGCACCGGTAATCTATGCGGTAATATATGCGGTGCAGGTAAGGGAGGCGTGCTCATGTATATTCTGCACATCCCGATATTCAGCCCAGGATGTGCTGTGAATATGAAGGTGCAACCCCTACAAGCACCGCACACAGTTAAGCCAAAAAATTATGGCGCAACAGCTGGCCACCCACAGGTGGGCTGCCGTAATTCAGGGCGCAACACGGCAGCTGCCAGCTGTGAGTGGCCACCTGAGTTCTGGCAGCACCGTCCGGTGGCGTGGCACCCCCCCATGCCCGATCGTGGGCTGTAAAAATGTAAAACCTCCCTGGTGGTCCAGTGGACCTCTCTCTTTGCCTGATTGTGGGCTGTAATAAGAAAGAACCTCCCTGGTGGTCCAGTGGACCCATCCACCTGCCAATCGTGGGCTGTAATATTAAAAACACTCCCTGGTGGTCTAGTGGTACCTGTAGCCCCTCTCCCAACCCACCCACTCATTCCCACCACCCTGCTCCCCCCCGGTCAGCGGCGGGTGGCAGCACCCCACCCACAAGTCGCCCGGCCGCCTGCCGACTGATGGCATACAGTACAGCTGCATGCCCATTGGTCGAACCGTGCCGTACTACACAGTCCGATATGTGAATGGATCCATTCATATTGAGACTCAATAATGACTATAATTCTATGCCCATTGGCCCATGCTGTGGACCAATGGGCGTGCAGCCTGCATTGACACCGTCAGTTGGCAGGTGGCCGGACAGCAGCAGGTGGGTGCTGCCGCCCGCCACCTGACCGGGAGGAGCAGGGTGGCGGGAATGAGGGTGGGTTGGGAGGGGGTCATGGGAACCGCTAGACCACCAGGGAGTGTTTTAAATATTACAGCCCATGATCGGGCAGGGGGGATGGGTCCACTGGACCACCAGGGAGGTTAGTTATTATTACAGCCCGTGGTCGGGCATGGAGATAGGTCCATGGGACCACCAGGGAGGTTAAATATTATTACAGCCCGTGATCAGGCAAGGGGATAGGTCCACTGGACCACCAGGGAGTTATTTACTATTTACGGCCCACGATTGGGCGTTGGAGTGCGTTGCTGGTGGGGGCAGGGGGCGTCGGTCCCCAACGGCTGCTGCCTGGCAAGGCGCCAGGCACAGGCGAACAAGTCGCCGGGGTTCGGTGCACCTGCATGCAAATGGGGCCATAATGACATGCCACTGCGCCATGCGCTATGTGGGTGGCCAGGAGCGATATTAAGTGGTGCTGAGCCATGGTGCAGCACCGTTGAATATCACCCTGTCAGCACCCTGGCACATTCCAGTTGCACTGCACCCAGGCTTGCACCACAGCCTGGCGCAGTCTGAATTTCCCACCCCAGGTATATACTATCGAGCACCTAGTCTGTCCGATACTGAAAATGAGAACTTTTTCAGTTTGATCGAAGACAGGACCCAAAAGAAAAATACTATATTAATGGGTGACTTTAACATGCCCAATATCGATTGGACAACAAATCAGGGAAAAAGTAGTGTTGACAAGAGATTTTTGGATTTATGCCTTATTAATGATTTACATCAATATGTATATGAACCAACAAGGGGAAGCCATGTCCTGGATCTCATATTGGGAGGTAGTGATAGTCTAATAGAGAATGTTAGGATAGCCCCACCTCTGGTGAACAGTGACCACAATATGGTTAGTTGTAATATAAACACAAAGGTTGATAGAATAGTGGGTAAGACAAAGATCTTGAAACATTCTAATGCTGATTGTTTGGGAATAAAGCAGTTTTCGTAGGCATGGAATTGGGAAGCAGACTTAGAATTGTTGGACCTGGATGATACCTAGGATACAATAAATACAAAAGTACGGGAATATGTAAAAACATTTGTACCTGAAGTGGTTAAATATGATGGTAAAATTTGTATACCCACATGGTTTAATAAAATATATGTAGACTGGTAAAAAAAAAGAGAGAGAGTGTACAAAAAGTTTAGGGCAGATCCTTCGGAAAGTAGGAAACAAAAATTCACACAGCTATCAAAGAAGTGTAAACTACACATAAGAAACTGGCACAGTGTAACAAAGATAATTATAATTATAATAGTTTTTACAGTTACATAGGGAGTTTGAGGAAAAGTAACATCCAAATACCTAATATAATGGTGGGTGATAGAATTCTGGTAAAAGAAGATGAAATAGTTAAAGTCTTTAAAGAATATTTTATGGGTATATTCCCGTCAGATCCACCTGGTAGGGACTTTGATCTAGGGCAGGCAGAAAGATTGAAGGAACATTTAGATTTGGAAATTACAGAAATGCAAATCAGAGAGAAGTTAAATAAACTAAAGACTTCTAAATCGTATGGCCCAGATGGATACCACCTGCTGTTTCTAAAGAGCTAAGTGAATGAATTGTCTGGACCACTGTTTGTGTTGTTTAATAGGTCACTGAGAGAGGGCAGAGTACTTGAGAAGTGGAGATCTGCACATATTACACCCATATTTAAGTCTGGAAACAAAATGCAACTTAATAACTATAGGCCCATCAGTATAACTTTGGTGGTGGGGAAAGTGATGGAGAGTTGTGTAAAGGATCTCTTGGAGCAGGACTTAAGACATCTCCAGGTAACAGATATTAGTCAGCATGGATTCGAGGCTGGTAAATCGTGTACTAGCAGTCTGCTCCATTTTTTTGAATCAGTCAGCCAGGCCTTGGACAGTGGTCTCCCTGTGGACGTCCTCTATTTAGACTATGCCAAGGCTTTTGATTTTGTCTCACATCGAATATTGATGCAGACTTTAATGGACCTAGGGGTACACCGGCAGTTAAGTTTATGGATAAAGGCATGGCTTAGTGAGAGGGTCCAACTCAGGGAGTTTCTTTCAGACTGGGGAAGAGTGACAAGTGGGGTTCCTCAGGGCTCTGTCCTGGGTCCCCTACTTTTTAAATTGTTCATTGTTTCCATGCAGGTCTCTGATGGTGCATGGATTTGTAAATTTGCGGATGATACAAAAGTGGGAGCTGTGGTTAATAACCAGGAAGCAATAGTCAGTCTCCAGGACCAACTGACCAAATTGGAACTCTGGGCTGTTAAGCACCATTTGAGCTTTAATGTGGACAAGTGTAAGGTCATGCACTTTGGGACTAACAACAAAAGAGCTGAATACAAATTGAACAATGCAACAATTGCTAGTACCAAGTCTGAAAGAGACCTGGCAGTCATAATATCTGATACGTTATCATTCAGCAAACACAACTCAGAAATGGTTAAAAAAGCAAATAGATTAATGGGGAATATCCTGAGAAATATTAAGAGTTGGCACGAGGAGTTATGTTGCCGCTTTACAGATCCCTGGTAAGGCCAATATTTGAGTATGGAGTACCCCTAACTGTCCCACAGGAAATAGGTACTGGTAAATTAGTAGAAAGAGTGCAGGGCAGATATACAAAGAAGATTGGTGTTGTTAAGGACATGGATTATAAGGACAGATTGTGTGAACTAGGCCTCTACTCCATGTCCTACTGCTACTTGAGAGGAGACCTATGTTACACATACAGATGCTTCCACGATGAAATGTTATGGGAGTGTGCTGGACTCAGGAAAAAAGATGTACTAGATAGGACAACTAGATTATATCCATACCAGTTACTAGGAGAGAATTACAGAACGCAGAGAAGAGGAGATGGTATAACCAAAGGGTGGTTGGAGAGTGGAATAGGTTACCACTTGATGTTGTGGAAGCTACTACAATGGAAAATTTCAAGCGAATGCTTGATGAATATATGCAGAAAAGAAAATGGGATTATCTCCACTGATGCGGCAAGTCCGTTTACGGCCTATGGCTGATAGGACTTGAAACACAAACTATGAAACTATGAAACCATACAACTTGAGTGGGACAGGGGAGGGCAGTTGAAAGAGTCTCACACGACAATACATAACTCCTAACTTAAAAGAAGGCCACATAAAGGAGCATGTCTTTGGCATCTTGGCATGGGGGGCCCAGCTAGAAACAGATGTAAGGAGAGGTTGCCAAGGTGGAGGAGGGTCAGATGCAGAGTAGGTGGGCAGAACAGAGATGCAGCAGGGATCACAGCAAGGGGGGCTGCTCAGCTGAAGGTGGATTTTTTTTCAAACCACTGGCTTAGATAGGCAACCTCCTTCTGGCCCAAGGCTTCCCTAAGGAGAAGCAACAATTCAAACGGCTTCCTGCCCTCCCTATCCCACCTGTGGAGGCACCCCTGGGTAGAATGGGGTACTATCACTGCCCTGGGGACAGGATGGAGCAGATGGAATGAAGGAACTAAGGAGCAGCAGGGAACCTCACTGCAGAGGATACCTCCCCTTGTAAAATAGGGAAAAACAATGGAATGGCCAGGTGCTTCGGGGGCAGGATAGCCAACATCTGGCACTGGCAACCACTTGTGGGAGATGTCTCCCTTTAGGTTTTCACATGCAGCAGTAAGGCCCTGGGGATGAACACAGATGGGGTCATGGTGTACCTGTAGCCCTCGGGCAGTACTAAGAGCCAATGGGCAGGGGACACTTGTGCAGGTGTCTCAGCTGGTCCAGGTTGTGGGGGGTGTCCTCTGTCTTGCCCCTTGAGTGCTTCCAGCAGCCCCACGCTCACCGCTTGCGGGAGGGGGGCTTCTTTAGCAGGGAAGGTTCCTTCAGACTCTGATTTGAAAGGGGGAAGGTTTGTTAACAGCTTAGGATATTAATTGAAGGTCAACCTGGATATGCATGGATACTGCAGGCTGCAAATTGCTTGGGGCTGGTATCCCCAAGTCGGGGAATGTGTCCATCATCATAGGAGCTGATGTCCCTTGGTGGCCCCCATTCTGGGTGTCCATGTTCTTCATCTCAAGGGCAGGGGGCTTGGGGATATGTTCAGAAGCACACAAGAAATTTGAGGAGGGGTAGCCTCCCCTGGCCCAATCATACTTGAAAGCTGGAGGTTAGCAGCTGCTCAGAGGATTAGAGCAGGACAGTGGCCAGGCACAAAGGGAATTAAGCTGGCTGGCCATAGTAGTGGGCTCCTGCCTCTCTGCCTTTTGCTGATGGGATTGGGGGTCAGGGTGTTCGAGGCAGGGAGTGCTGGGGGGGTGGCCACCAGGGCAGGGGGTGCACATGCTGCCCAGTAAACAATGTGGTCCTTGAAGGATGTATGGGCACTGGGTCTGCCAACACAGTAATTCATCTCTGCAGTGGTGCCGTGGGTCTGCATTTATGTCCTACGGAGGCCTCTCATAATACCTAAAGATGGAGCTAGTGGCAGGCTCACTGTGTGGGATGACACTTTGAGGAGGGGGATGGGGTGCTTCCTTTGGGTGGGGATGGCTGGAAAGAGGTAGGATGATGTGGGCATCAGTGGGATGCACTCACAAGTTGATGCTGCCTCTTTAGACCCACTGGCTCCTGGAAGTCCCCCAGCATAGTTCATTCCAGAGACAGGGGGCCAGAAGTCATCTGTGGCATAGAAATAAGATTGGGAACCCAGTAAGGGATGGGATTGATACAAATGAGGGGGTGCATGATCCACGGACGGACGGCACCTGAACAGATACAATTGATAAATAGGTTGATGTAGCCATTGGTCCTGCCTCTGGTTGGCTCCCCAAGGGGAAGGGACCTCTCATGCTACTGCTGCCCAAGATCAGGGTACAACAGTTAGGACAGAATGGGAGGAGATTGTAGAGTGTGGGGAGGGGATGGAGACCACTATGTCTCAAGAGAACCAGAGGGGGGAGAAGGGGCCAAAAATGCAGCACCCTGAGTGCAGGGGCCCGAAGTCCCTGTGCGCAAGCTCGAGTCAGCCTGAGGCAGGAAGATGGAGGCCCTACTGGGCACTGCACAGTGCATCTACTAGAACATGGATACACTCCTAGCCCAGCATATGTGTGGGGGGGTTAATGTTAACTTGTGAATAAGGAGATTGTAGAATCACATCTATAATTTAAACAAACACTGTAGAACTGACAAGGCTGATATTCTAGTGAATAAGAACAATACACACCTATAGCCTCTTGAACCAGTAAGGGGTATTTATTTCTAAGAGATTACCCTAGTGTAGGAAGTCCACATGGGTTCTCCATTACAAAAGAAGTCAAATTAACTCTGTATAATTTGCAGCATGAGTGTCATGACTGCACAGCAGCCCATGGTTGAACTGGGGCTGCAACTGTTCTCTTGTATTGCTTTGACGTGTTTTTTTAATATGTATAATAGTGTAGTGTAGAATGTAGTCAAACACGGATTCATTTCTCAGACCTGGCTTGCACATAACACTGGAGGGTTAGGCAGACGCAGGTTGACCCTAAGAAATGTGGATAGGCTAAAACTATACAGTGTCCTAATTGACACAAAGCTTCTGATCATAATGGAAAGTGATGCGGGACCTGATTAATTTCATATCATGGAACATCAAGGGTATCATTCTTTCAATCAAACACAAAAAGGTTTTATCCTGCCTCAAGAAAACAAGAACCAGGAGTAGTATTCTTAAAAGAAACCCACCTCACGGAAGTAGAACAAACCAAATTAAAAAGAGAAAGGGTAGGGCAGGTGATGGTGGCATCATTTACCTCTTATGCAAGGGTGTGACCATACTATTTCACAAAAAGATACCACTCCTTTCCAGATGAATAACATTTGAAAAGATGCTGGCAGGAGATGGGTGATGGTACATGGTGAGGTCCATAACAAACCAATTATTTATGCCCTCAACTTTGATGACACGGGGTTTGTCCAGGAACTGATTATTAGTCAGGGGAAAGCCCAAGGAGACGTAGTCTGGGGAGATGATTTTAACATGATCCTAGACGATGTACATGATAGATCCTCTACCAGACTATATCAGCTCACAAGGTCAGTACAGCTCCTAAAAAGACAAACTGTCTCCCTGGACCTGCTAGAGAGGTGGTGAACCCTAAACCCAGTGGGCAAGGATTACTCATTCTACTCCCCAGCCCACCAGTCCCATACACGTATTGACTATTTCCTAGTAAATTAGACCATGCATCCCGATGTGGAGTACGGTAAATATCTACCTAACATCATATCCGACCATGCCACCTTGAAATTAGCCTGGAGACCAGACTGAGAGGAAAGATGTGACTGCAGAATATGGCATTTAGACCTACTAATGATAAAAAGCCAGAATTCATTGAACAAATGGGGAAAGAAATCAAGGACTATTGGAGTACCAACAAAGGAACAGTCACAGATATGGGAGTGGTCTGGGACTCCCTAAAAGCATATGTAAGAGGGAGGGCAATTGTGTGTAGCAGTAAGATCAAAAAGGAGAGCCAGATTAAACTAGATGAGCTAGAGGGAAAGATCAAAGAACTAGAAGTGGAGTTCAAGAAACACAATAGCCAGAACACATGTAGGAAGCTGGTGGCGCTGGAAATTGAGTATAATGAAACCCAAACTAGGCAGCTAGAGTAATGTGTGATCAGAGGGCCAGGCTCTACAAACTCAGAAACAAATGTGGGTAACTATTAGCTTATGAGCTACACAATTGGGGTACAAAGACATATAAGACACATATGTGGTAGCAAGGGTTCTGTCAAATTCACCCAAAAAGAAATAAATGTACAATTTGTTAACTTCTATAAACAGCTATGCACAGCTGAGATCGATAACCCCATGGTAGCAGATACCAAACAGTTGGAAGCTTTCTACAAAATGTTACAGGTTTTGTAGGAATCTGACAATTTGACCCTGGAGGCCAAACTCACAAAGCAAGAAGTCCTCAGAGCAATAGGGCAGCTCATAACAGGAAAGGCAACAGGACTGGATGGCCTTCCAGTAGACCTGTACAAGAAGATGGCATCTGCCATCTTGGGTCCTCTGTTTGAGATGCTGGAGGCTGCATTTCAGAGGGAAGCTCTGCTTCACTCATTCTGACAAGCCAGAATCTCAGTGTTGCCAAACCGTGCAAGCCAAAGGATGAGGTTGCCTCATATGGTCATTTAGCTTTCTCAACACGAACTTCAAGATTTATGTGAAAATACTGGTGGTAAGGTTGAAGAGAGGCCCGGCCCGGTGATGCTGAGGGTTGAGGTGCTGGCTGCCACACCTCATGTCACGCTGGTGACCCGGGTTTGGGAATGAGCCCAGGCCACTGGGGGTCGGCGGGGGGGGGAGGAGATTGAGTGTCCATAGGACTGCTCTGTCTTTCAGGGGAGGGTTGGGGAGATGCAAGCACTCCTGGAGTGGCCTCTGGTGGTGATCAGAGGTGCCCAGCATGGCGACATAGCAGACACATGGGGCGGACATGCGGCATTGCGTTACCCTGTTAGCCGCACTTCGAGGGGGGAAAAAGGACTTGTCCATTAAAAAAGTGAAAACTCCACTCCTGGGGATAGATGAAGTCACCTCGGCATCTTAAGCCCACACTCCCAGCTCTGGACTGCCTCCTCTCTAACTGGCTTCTCGTGTGCCCAGCGCTTTGCCCTTGAAATAGACCACCCTGGGCAGATAGGGCAACCCTACCTCTGGAGGGTATAGACCCGGAGGTGGTGCTGGGTTGCATGAGAAGGAGGGGAGAGTAGCCACGGAGGGAGGCAGCAGCTGGGAGTCCCCGAGGATGCCAGAAAGAGCTCCTCAGGTAAGTGGTGATAAATAAAGTCAAAAAAAAAAAAAAGGTTGACGAGAGTCCTCCCAAAGCTAGTTTCAGAGGATCAGTCTGAATTCGTCAGTGGTAGAGGGGCACCTATGAATCTGAGGACACTCTTACAGCAAGAAGGATGATAGGGAGTGCCCAGTGATGGTCTCACTCAGTGCCAAGAAAGCATCTGACCAGATTGAGTGGGACCATCTCTGGCATACAATGGAGAAGATGGGGTTCAGACAAAAATGTATTGAAGGGGTGAAAGCCATATACCAAAAACCTATGGTGGTGGTACAAACCAATGGTTGGGTATCTGAATAAAGGGGAATACACCAAGGGTGTCCCTTGTCCCCACTGCTGTTCAACATTACCAATTAGCTCAAGCCATTAGGGCAAACAATATCTGGGGGGGGGGGTCACTGTGGGTGGGACCACTGTGAAATTATCCCTGTATGCGGATGACTTGCTCACATGTATCACCAGACCCGGCTGTTCCCTATTGGCATTACTGCAGACGTTATCAGATTTTGTGGCACTGGCTAGCTACAATGTAACTCTGACAAAAACAATAGCTATGCCACTCTGCAACTGCAACCATGTGGAACTGGAAAGGACCCCCATTTGTTTGGGCAGCAGAAGGTTTCAAGTACTTAAGGGTGCATATAAGATGGAGAGTCAAAGACATTTATCAGGCAAACTTCACCCGCATTACTAAAAATCAAAAGTCTCCTAACAAAATGGCAATCCATCCCGCTGAACCTATTGCGAAGAGTTAATGTGCTAAAAGTGCCCATCCTCCCTAAACTACTGTACCTATTCCAGGTGCTACCCATTCATATACTTCCCAAATGCTTTAATCAATTAATCAGTCAATCAATCAATTTATTATTTGTTAGGCGTCCAATCCCGAAGGCTCTGAGCGCCATATAGGAAAAGAAAATGTAACATATCAAATTAAAATAATCAATTTACATACATAAATAAAATCATGTCATATAAATAAGTAAAATTTATGTAACAGGATTAAAGGGCAGCGGCAGGGAATGTTAAATTAAAAAGGTGAGTCTTTAGGTCCCTCCTGAATGCCTCCACCATAGGGGCCTCCCTCAAAGGTCTTGGCAGTGAGTTCCAGAAGACTGGGCCGGCCACCCTGAATGAACGATCACCCAAGGTTTTCAGCCCAGTCCTTGAAACTGCCAGGATGCCCTGAGTGGAGGAATGAAGGGAGTGGGCCGGGATGGCAGGGATAAGGAGGTCTCAAAGGTAGCCAGGGCTCAGTCCCTATAGGGTCTTGTAGGTGAGCAGGCCCACATTGAAGAGAACATAATGTCATGAGCCCCTGGCCCCAAAACCTCGGGCAGCCCGGTAGGGCCTCCAGTTTGCAGAGAGGATCACCCTTTTCAAGAACTTGTGAGCAGAAGTAAGGATTCAGGAAGAATTCACCAATCTTCCTTTTCCCAGTGGGAGGGTGAAAACTGTAGTTTTGAGTTCCCTTGACTCTGCACTATGTTCAGTGTTTGAAGCCCACCATGGCCACTGGCTATGTCTTGCCTAAGTAGTTTGGTATGATAGCCGGATGGTTCTATCTTTCAAGGCACACAGTCCTTTCAAACTCCTTCTGTTAAAATGTTAGATCACACAATCAGATCCCCAGTCAGAATTGATAAGAAATATCATAAACATTTAAAATAAAAGCAATACAGAAAAGTCTACAGTTTGGAAGAACTTTGAAATGCAGACAATAACAAAAGTAAAGCTGGATGGTTTACAGAAAACACTAGATACTGTTATTCTAAAACTATACATTGTTTTGATGTTAGAGTCCAGGCAAGATTTTAAATGTCCTTGTTGAGATGAGTCCTTAAACAACAGTTCTGTTGCAAGTTTTTATTCCAAGTCGGTTCCTCTGAATGTCCTTTTAAAAAAAAAGGCTTCAGGTGCTTTCCTTGGTGAAAAGTCTTGGTTTCCAAAATGCTGCCTTAAAATCAGATTTTTCTGTTCAGTATATGACAAGTTAAACTTTCCACACACTCAGGTCTGGTTTTAGAGATTTTTCCAGGCCTACACACATACTTCTGGTTTTCAAGTATATGCCAGCTGGACAGGATATCTGAGCCCCAGCTAAACTGTTTTATAACTGCTCTGAGTTCAAAATGTGTGTCTTATACACACAGGCTGGCAATCTTCAAGCCATACCCACAGTGTGATGGGGTGCAACAGTTTACCTTTCCTTGTAGGTGTCCCTGTGGTTCCATGTCAGGTTTCATGTCAACCCTAGTGACATCTGGTCCATGCATTTGGTTTAACTCATGATCCCTAGGTCATCCCCTGACCTGTTCCTGTCATGGAAAGCTAGATACCCAGTTTTCTCTAAGAGTTATGTTTTCCTGGCTCCATAAAACTGTCTCCCTTATCTGGAGATGTACCAGATTCACCCTAGCCATTAAAACAATTAAGGCTATTTTTGTAGTGTTATGCCTAAAAGCCTTTTAAAGAGACAGTGTCTTAATTCTAAAGTACATTATAGCATATACAATATGAACCCACATAAATGGATATAGGCCTATTATGCACCATTCCTCCCTCCTAAAACAGAACCTGGGGGGAACATGCCCCTATTGGAAACAGTTCTTCTCAGTTCTATTATAGATCCAGTATGCATGATAGGCTGTCTGCATTCCCATTCTTGGATCCAGGTCTATGCGAAATCTCCATGTCATAAGCCTGCAAGGCAATACTCCATCTCAGAAGTTTCCCATTTGTTTTCCCCATTTGGCCCAACCATATTAATGGGTTGTGGTCCGTTTGGACGTTAAAATGCCTCCCATAAAGGTATGTTTCCGTTTTTTTTAATGCTCAAACTAAGGCAAGACATTCCTTCTCTACTGTTGAATAGGCTTGTTCTTGGGAAGCAGCTTCTTGCTGAAGTATACAATGGGGTGCTCTTTCCCCTGATTGGATACTTGGCTGAGGACTGCCCCTATTCTCACATCTGAGGCATCCATCTGTACAACAAATGGCCTTTTGTAGTCTGAGCTAGCCAGCAATGGGGCCCTACACAGTGAGGGTTTCAGCTGTGAGAAGGCCTGCTCACAGTCTGCGTCCAGTTTTACCTTCCTAGGCTTATTCTTTGTCATAAACCAAGGTAAGTGAGCGGCCAGGGAGCTGTAGTTGGGAACAAATTTTCTATAATATCCTGCTGCCCCAAGAGAGCTCCTGACTTGTCTCTGGGTTTTACGTGTAGACCATGATGCAATAGCATCTATCTTTGCTTGGTTTGGGCAAGTTGGCCTCGTGCCATCATATGTCCCAAATAAGTGACCTCTGCCATAGCCACCTGACACTTTTCTGCCTTAATAGTCAGACCTGCAGCCTGTATTTGGCCCAGCACCTCCCTCAGGTGTATCAGGTGTTTCTTCCAGCTATTGCTGAAGATAGCAATATCTTCCAGGTAGGCGACTGCAAAGTCCTCTGTAGCCTGTAACACCTGATTTACTAACCACTGGAATGTAGTGGGGGCATTCTTCATCCCAAAGGGCATGACCTTGAACTCAAACAGGCCGATTGGGGTGATGAATGCTGACCTTTCCCTAGCCCTGGCAGTCAGTTCCACCTGCCAGTACCCCTTTGTCAGGTCTACTGTAGTCAAGTATGTCACCCATCCCAGTTTGTCAAGCATTTCATCTGTGCATGGCATTGGGTGGGTGTCAGATTTCATGATGGCGTTAAGCCCATGGTAATCTAAGCAGAACCATGTAGTCCCATCCGGTTTTGGTACAAGGACTACAGGTGAGGCCCAAGGGCTGTGGGACTTCTGGATCACCCCTAGATCCAGCATCTCCCCCACCTCCCTCCTAATGTCCTTGAGGACTGTCTCTGACACTCGGTAAGCTGTCCTCTGTATGGGTGCTTGGGTCCCTGTCTCTACATCATGCTCCACAGTGGTGTCTGTCCAGGCTTTGCTGTAAACAAAGGGGCAAAGTCTTGCAAAACGGTCCTCAGTTCTTGAGCCTGTCCAGGTGTCAACTGGGGTGAAAGCGTGATGGTCTCCACAGATGATGCCTGCTTGCTCTCAGCTAACAAGTTAAGAAGGGGGTCTTCCCCACCAAGCTCCTCTCCAGGACTGCAAACCGCAAGTACCATGTTAGCCCTACTAAAATACAGTATGGCTTCATCATGTTCACATGATACATCCTGTGAGTGTGTTTTCGGTCAGGTAACTCTACAATGTAGTTAACATTGTTTACCTGCCGGACCACCTTGTATGGCCCTGCCCACTCAGCTTGCAGCTTGTCCTTTTGGACCGGGATCAGAACCATTACCTCCTGTTCTACCCTGTATGAGCACGCTCTGGCTCCATGATCGTACCAGGTCTTTTGTTTTTGCTGGGCAGCTGCCAGGTTGCTCTGGGTCATGCCTGTAAGCTCCTCCAGCATCTCCTTGAATTTTAACACATGCTCCACTATGGGAGTCCCTTGGGTGGCATGCTTACCTTCCCAATCCTCTCGTATTAAATCTAGGGGCCCCCTTACCCTGCATCCATACAAGAGCTCGAAGGGTGAAAACCCAGTTGACTCTGGTGGCATTTCCCTGTAGGCAAACAGCAGGTGGGGCAAGTATTTCTCCCAGTTCCACCCATGCTATTCTGCAAATACCATAAGCATAGTTTTAAGGGTCCCATTAAATCTCTGTATGAGACCCCTGGCTTGTTGGTGGTAAGGCATTGTACGCCTCTGTATGACACCACACTTCTCCCACAAACACTTCATTAAGTCTGACATGAAGTTACCCCCTCGAACAGAGATAACCTCCTGTGGAAACCCAACATGGGAGAAAATCCCCAGCAAAGCATCTGCTACCTTGTCCGCCTTAGTGGAAGACAGCGCGATGGCTTCGGGATAGTGGGTAGCATAATCAACAACTGTCAATATATACCTTTCCCTCCGAGGAACTTGCGGTATTCAAAGGACCTGCAATATCCATGTCAGCCTTCTGAAATTGCTCCTCCACAAGTGGTAAAAGAATCAGGGCAGCCTTGGCTTTGTTTCCCACCTTCCCAATTTCTTGACACTGGTGACAGGATTTGCAGTACTCCTTCGCCTGCTTGGTAATATTGGGCCAATAGAAATTGTGGACTAAGAGCTGCATAGTGCGAGCAATGCCCAAATGTCTGGACATGGGAATATCATGAGCTACCTTGAGCAATAACCCATGATACTCCTGTGGAACAACAAGCTACCTGCTCACACCCCTTCCTCTGTCCTGATGTCCTGTGTGTATAACAGTCCATTGTCCCAATACACCCTATGCTTTCCATCACCTCCCTGTGTCACAGCAGACTCTGCACAGACCCTCAGCTTCATTAATCTAGGGTCTGTCTGTTGTGCTGCTGCTAAATCTTGCCCCTTACCCAGAGCATGGGGCATGCCCCCATCAGTTCCCAGGCTGAAATCCATAGCTTTAGCAGTAGGGGACTCAGTATCACAACCTTCCCCCTCCCCTGGGCTGTGTGTCACCCCTCCCTCCTGAGAGCAGCCTTAAGTAGCAGTTGGGTCAGCTGCAACTAGGGGAAGTTCCATCCCCCTATTATTACCCTCTTTTACAAGAGCTACAGGTTGGCTGGCCTGTCTCCCAGCTTCTCCCGTCTAAATTTCTATGGGGTCCTGAAGATCACAGGGGCCTCTATTCTTTTGGTTCCTGGTCAGAGCACAAACCACTCCCTGTGGCACATCATTCCCCACAATCACATCCAAAATGAGATTTTCGGCTCTAGCAACCTTCCTTACCCCTTCACCTGCATCTCCCCAATCCAGGGTAACACTGGTTAATGGGTACGTTTTCCTTTCCCCTGTGTAGTCCCTCACAGAGACAAACTGATTTGGCAGTATTTGTTCAGCCCCCACCAAATCCCATTTCACTAGGGTAAGGGATGCTAATGTATCCCTTAGCCCTCTAGTGTGTACCCGATTCACCCTGACTGGGTGAATGTGTCCCCTCCTATTGTCAGGGACAGCATCAGCAATACAGTGGGCTATTGTCTCCAATTGCACAGGCCCTTTTACCTTCTGGGCTTTCTTAGGACACTGCCTAGACAGATGGCCTATCTGGTGACAATACCAGCATTCATCATGTTTCTTGTCCCCAACCTCCCTTTTGGACACCGGGGATTCCCTTCTTTTTGCAGGGGGCCCTGTAGTTTTTGGTTGTCCAAAATGCCCACTTTTCCCTTTCACCCATGAATTCCCCTTGGGAGCAGCCCTGCTTTGAGCATAGCGATCTGCCAGCTTTGCAGCCTCTTTGGCAGTCATAGGATCTCGATCCTCTAGCCAAAACTTTAACTCAGGTGAGCAAATCCAATAAAACTTTTCCAACAATACCACCCCATTCAATAGCTTCAACAGAATCTGCTTTCACCCCCTCTCACCAACGTTTTAAATACTGATGCTGTTTTGTGGCTACCTCCTCAAAGTTCATCCCTGGTCCCTTTCGGAGTTTCCAGAACTGTGCTCTGTATGCATCAGGGTTCAGATCATATTGTTCTAATGAAGCAGTTTTTAACTTGTCAAAATCTTTACTTTCAACATTGTCCATCTGCCCCAATGCTTCCCTTCCCTTGCCAATAAGTAGTGGAGACAGGTGAAAGCTCCAGGTCACTTTGGGCAGATTGGCCTGGATACAGACCTTTTCAAATGAATTTAAAAACATGTCCATATCCTCCCCCTCTTTAAACTCAGCCATTAATTTTGAATTTAACTTGTACCCCAGTCCTGGAGATTCAGAACTAACTCCACTACTTACCTGCTCAGGGGTTGTTGTCAGTTGGAGTGTCAGCTTTTTCAGCTTACGTTCCCCCTGGTGCTGCCGTTCTTCTGCCTCTGCCTGATGTTGCCTTTCTTTCGCCTCTGCCTGGCACTGCCATTCTTCCACCTCTCTCTGTTGCCATCGTTCCTCCATTTCCATCTCGAACCTCTTTTGCTGCATCTCATACCTTTTTTGCTCATTCTCAAGCTGTTTCTCCTGCATCTGCAGTCTCCTCCACTCCAGCTCTTTGTCTGTAGATGTGTCCTTCTCCTCTGGACTCTGGACCTCCGAAGTCACCACCCATGGCTCTAACTGGAGTAGTGCTTCCTCCATCCCAACTGCCAGAAGGGCCTCCATGAGTTGCCTTTTATCTTTGTTTTCACTAGGGATGCCTTTCTCCCCATCTTCCTCAGTTGTTCCAAGTTCATATTGCTATACTGAACAGACATTCTTCTATCTACACTACTCTATTCAAAAAAAAAATGCAAACAGGATAGGGTCTATTGTCTGCAACCAAATGTCTTTTCCCCCTTTCCAAATTCTGCCCTTGACTGTGTGATAGTTTTGCAAGACCGTTAAAAATCCCAGTAGCTGACATCAAATCTGTCATGAGCCGCTGGCCCCAAAACCTCGAGCAGCCCGGTAGGACCTCCTGTTTGCAGAGAGGATCCCCCTTTTCAAGAACTTGTGAGAAGGAATAAGGATTCAGGAAGAATTCACCAACCTTCCTCTTCCCAGTGGGAGGGTGGAAACTGTAGTTTTGAGTTCCCTTGACTCTGCACTACGTTCAGTGTTTGAAGCCCACCACAGGCACTAGCTATGTCTTGCCTAAGTAGTTTGGTATGAAAGCCGAGTGGTTCTGTCTTTCAAGGCACATAGTCTTTTCAAAACCCTTCTGTTAAAATGTTAGATCACACAATCAGACCCCCGGGCAGAGCTGATAAGAAAAATCATAAAAGTTTACTTAAAATAAAAGCAATGCAGAAAAGCCTAAAGTTTGGAAGAACTTTGAAATGCAGACAATAACAAAAGTAAAACTGGATGGTTTACAGAAAACACTGGATACTGTTATTCTAAAACTATACCTTGTTTTGATGTTAGAGTCCAGACAAGATTTTAAATGTCCTTGTAGAGATGAGTCCTTAAGCAACAGTTCTGTAGCAAGTTTTTATTTCAGGTCAGTTCCTCTGAATGTGCTTTCAAAAAAAGGCTTCAGGTGCTTTACTTGGTGAAAAGTCTTGGTTTCTAAAATTCTGACTTAAAATCAGAATTTTCTGTTCATTATGTGACATGTAAAACTTTCCACAAACTCAGGTCTGGTTTTAGAGATTTTTCCAGGCCTACTCATATACTTCTGGTTTTCAAGTATATGCCAGCTGGGCAGGCTATCTGACCCCCAGCTAAATTGTTTCACAACTGCTCTGAGTTCATAATGTGTGTCGTATGCATACAGGCTGGTCATCTTCAAGCCACACCCACAGTGTGATGGGGTGCAACAGTTTACCATTCCCTTTCATGTCAACCTCAGTGACATATGGTCCATGCATTTGGCTTAACCCCTGACCCCTAGGTCATCCCCCTGATCTCTTCCTGTCATGGAATGTTAGATACCCAGTTTTCTCTAAGAGTTATGTTTTCCTGGCTCCATAAAACTGTCTTCCTTATCTGGAGAGGTACCAGGTTCACCCTAGCCATTAGAACAAATAAGGCTATTTTTGTAGTGTTATTCCTAAAAGCATTTTAAAGAGACAGTGTCTTAATTCTAAAGTACATTAAAGCATATACAATATGAACCCACATAAATGGATATAGGCCTGTTATGCGACATTCTTCACCTGACCGGCAGCCAGTGCAGACCCCACAGGACTGAGGTCACATAACAGAACCTGGGCAGCTCTGTCAGCAGCCTGGTTGCTGCATTCTGCACCAGCCACAGCCAGTGGAGGTTCCCTCCACTGACCCTGAGATAAAGAGCATTGCAGTAGTTGAGTCTGGATGTTACAAAGGCATGCACTAGTGATGGCAGGTCTTCGGGTGGAATTAGGGGTTTAATCTGGGCGATGTTCCTTAAGTGGTAGAAACCGCTTTTGATGACCACCAGCACCTGAGCTTCAAATGTCAGCTTGTCATCAGGACAACGCACAGATTTCTCACCCTAGAGGACACCATCAATGGGATCAACCCTATGACCAAGCCTGTTGTCATCCCGGAGGCATCCCCATCACACCCGTAATCCGGCTCAATCATCAGTACTTCCATTTTGTCTGTATTAAGTCTCAGCCAGTTAGAGTTCATCCAGTCCTGGATCTTAACAAGGCATTTATTCAGCACAATGATGGCACCAATTGTCCCTGGTTCAAAAGTCATATACAGCTGAGTATCATCTGCATAATAGCGAAAACTCAAGCTGTATTGTCTAAAGAGCCTGCCCAGGGCAGCATGTATACTGACCACAAACAACATCAGTGATAGGATTGAGCCCAGAGGAACCCCACAGGTCAGGGGCATCGGGGAGGAGGAGAAGTTCTCCATTACCACCCTCAGTCTTCTGCCCAAGAGAAAGGACTCCAACCAGTTGATGACAGTACAGGTGAGTCCACAATACTCTCTAAGGCGATCCACAACACAATGTGGTCCACGGTGTCAAATGCTGATGACAGATTGAGGAGAATGAGAAATGACCATTCCCCTCAACCCATAGCCCTGAGCAGATCACTATGCACCCAGACTAGTGCCATCTCTGTGCTGTGCCTCATTCTAAATCTGGACTGGAATGGCTCATAGATGTCAAAGGCCTCCAGGTGCTCCTTGAGCTGCAGAGCCACTATCTTCTCAATAACCTTCCCTAAGAATGGGAGGTTCGAGATAAGTCTATAATTCACCAGGACATCTGGGTTGAGAGATGTTTTTTTCAGAATGAGCATGACCAGCGCCTCCTTCAAGGCATTGGGGAAGACCCCCTTCAAAAGTGAACACCCGACTGTTCTGGTGAACACTGAACTGATAAGCCTTAACGCAACCCACTAGGAGGCATGTTGGGTCAGGATCCAGTTCACAACAAGTGGGCCGCAGCTTCAAAATCACCTTGGAGACTTCAGCCACCTCCACCAGCCAAAACTCCACCCAGACAATTAGAGTGTCTCTGCTCCACCCAGGCCCCACCCTGCGAGACTGGTCTAGTCCCACTGGCAAGATCCCGGCCTGAATAGAGAGGATACCTTGTCAGAGAAGAACAGAGCAAACTCTTCACAAAGTGCTACGGGAAAGGCTCTTTTCAGCTGTAGACAGATTGGGTGGAGTAGTATGTGCAAAGTCCGAAAGAGCAGAGCTGGTCTGTTCTTCCCTGTGGCAATCTCGCTGGACAAGAACTCTGCCTTCTTTCAGTCGATTGTCTTTGATAATCAGCATAATTATTCCTCAAAGTCAGTCAATTCTCCACTGACTGAGTCCTCTGCCAGTAACGCTCTAATCTCTGACCCATGGTCTTCATCACCTTGAGAGCCCCATCAAATCATGGGGGGGGGGGTTCAAACAATAGGACCTGGGTCATATATGGACCAGTGCAATGGCATCAAGTGCCCCCAGAGACAGCCCTATAGTAGGCTGCCACTGCCTCACCCAAGTCAGCTGCACAAACAGCACTAACACCAGAAAAATCAACTACCGCCATCAGTCCCTCTGGGTACAATCCCCTTAAAGGGCGATAGTTGATCATCTCAAAAGGGGAGGGACCATTGAGGGGGCCACAAATGAGAATTTTACCGTATAGTGATCAGGCCGAATGACCCAATCAATCTCGAGGTCAGTGAACCCGAGACCCAGTGAGAATACCAAGTCCAAGGTGTGGCCGTGATGATGGGTTGCAGAGGCAACTGCCTGTGCAAGGCCCAACGATGTCACCAGCTGGAGGAGGTCACAACCAAATTTCAAGGATTCTTTATTGATCCAGGCATTGAAGTCCCCCAGAATCAACCATCTGGGCGACTCCAACACCCTATCAGCGATGAACTCTGCAGCCAACCCCAGCGGGCGGCAAAACAAGAGAATTCTGCAACCTGCACCTGGACCCCCACGCACTGCTACACACTCAGATGACGAGGTAGAACCCACCGGATGTATGGAGAAATTCAAGCTGGATGTAAAGCAGATGGCCACACCCCCCCTTCCCTGTGACCCCTCCTCGGACAGTGAACCACAGAGTACCCGGCAGGGACCAATGCCTCCAAAACTGGAACAGCATCGTCCCCCAACCAGGTCTGCATGATGCATGCCAGGTTGAACAAAGAAATCAAGTCCATCATAATTGCAGTCTTGTTTCTCATCGACCTGGTGTTGCACAACACTGCCCGGATGGGATCAGTGGAGACTGTAGACTCTCTAGCTGCCTGCCCACGCAGTCTGGTGGGAACCCTGGGAATGGAGACCAAATACGTTGGGCCTCTCTCAAGGCTCCATTTAATCCCAGGGCACCTCTGCCCCTAACCACCTCAATCCTCTCACCTCTGTTGAGCCCCCGGTGCCTCACCATAGACCTCCCTTCCCCCTACAGATACCCACCTCCCTTCAATGCTTTATAGCAACAACAGGAAGTGGGAGGTCACAAAAGGAGTGGAGGTAATGTAGCAGGGTTGCTGGGTATCTGATTCAGAGAGGCACAAGACTCCTATGGTTCTATGTGATAATGGCGAAAGCCTAAAGGTGATCACAGTTATCGCGAAGTCACAATGGTAAAAAAAAATTTCGCCACTGTGACACCCTGGTGCACAGAAAAACAGCGCCGGAGGCTTACTTTACTGTTTTTCTGTGGGGGCTCGTCCCCACACACACTGCAGGGGCTTGCCCCCCCTATTAAAGGAGTCTCAACTCCGAGGGCTGCATGTTGAGGGTGAAAACATTCAAAAAACAAGGTTCGGGCCGGTGCAAAAAATCACCCAACGCCTGACCAACCTCGTACTCCTGCCGACTCAGCACTGGCAACTCCACCCACCTCGCCACGGGGTTGGCTCAGCAACCACTGTGGCACAACCCCTCACGTTCCCTCCTGTGTGCGCTCTCTGCCACCCCCACGTGCGTACATTCTGTGTCGGGACATCGCTTTGTTCAGCCACCTTAGCCTGCCTAGCCATCCCTGAAATGCACTGGGGAAGGGGTCGCCATTATTGTAGGTGCCCTTTCCCAAGTGCCTACATCACGGGCTACCAACTCCTACACATATGCGGCAGCTGGATCAACAAACAAAATGATAATTAAAAGTCTAACTAATCATTCAGTCACCATTCAAACAATTAATATGGTGTAACCCAACTACACATTCAAACTAATGCAATCTTACACTACCTAGTCACCATATTAGAATAATACCCTTGTAACACCTCCCACCCTACAAATAACAGTTAGCCAGAATTTCACTTCTCAGGAGAGTTCGCAAGAATGCTATGGAAGAGATCAATAACGGGCTCCAACATGGGAGCAATATACAAAATTCACTGTAAGACAAGTTTTTAAATAATCAGAGATGTTGAGATCAGAGCAATCAGTCCTGGGACAACAAAAGCCACAGTACGCTCTCACCGGACTGCAGAAAAGAGGCAGGATGGGAACAACATTAATAATAAGCTCCCAAGATGTTATTTAATCAGGTATTTCAGGCTGATATAACAAATTGTCACCAGGGAGGAGGTTTTCTGGAGGGGGCAGTTTTTATCCGGCTTCACCCAGCAACTACTCTCACTAGAGCTGGGACAAGCCTTCTCAAAATACATGGTTGAAAAAGCATAAAGATACACTCACTGGTCCAGCAATCATGAAAACACCGCCCAGCACCACTCTCACCGGCGCTGAATGAAGTCCACATAGGTAGCTTTTGATATCCTGGGGCACTCCGCAACTAGGACTGGTGACGTAAATCGCAAGTGGAAACGACCACAAACGAGAGTCCGATCCCAAAGGCCTGTACCCTGTGGCACATGAGAGGTCCCAATAGGCAAGCACAGCAGCAGTCCAAGGAAACCAGAATACAGCCGGCTACTGAGACAATGGGCTTATCTGTAAAGCACACTCCAAGCAGTGAAAGCTCCAGTGCAGTGAGCAATCACAACACCAGGGTCCATCAGTGAACGCTCAAATGCAGTGGGCAATCACAACACTGAGGTCCATCAGTGAAAGCTCCAGTGCAGTGAGCAATCACAACACCGGGGTCCATCAGTGAAAGCTCCAATGCAGTGAGCAATCACAACACCGGGGTCCATCAGTGAAAGCTCCAATGCAGTGAGCAATCACAACACCGGGGTCCATCGGTGAAAGCTCCAATGCAGTGAGTAATCACAACACTGGGGTCCATCAGTGAAAGCTCCAATGCAGTGACCAATCACAACACCGGGGTCCATCAGTGAAAGCTCCAATGCAGTGAGCAATTACAACACCGGGGTCCATCAGTGAAAGCTCAAATGCAGTGAGCAATCACAACACCGGGGTCCATCAGCAGCTTCCAAATAAGTTGTTCCAGGAAGAAATCCTCAGTCCTCTAATACACTTGACCGCAGCCAAACCTCCCAGGTCAAAACCAGCAGCAAATGGTAGTTCCTCAGGCCCTGCTCTTCCAGTCGGGTCACCAATTCATTGGATGTTAGATCCTCCGCTTTTCCTCCTCCAGACAATTCTCCTCAGCCAAGATCCTTAGCACCTTCAGACCTCCCTAAAAACAAAGAAGCTGGCTTCTCTAACTGACTCACTATCCTGTCCCTACTTAACGCTATAATCCTACACTTCGCAACTAGCTAAATTAATTAAAAATGTTGAACTCTGGGTGCAAAACAGCAGCCACAAGAGTCACAGCACCAACAAATTATTAAAACTCTCCTGATTAGCATAAAATAAAGGAATTCTGGGGGAAAAACTCAGCTTACTTCAGAGCACTTACAGCCAGCAAGCCTGCATTGTTGCCATCTCTTTCCTCCACCTGGCTTTGGAACAACAAAACACCTAGAATCAAATTTGAGCAACTAACCCAGCCACCAGACAAAGGAGGTACAGGGGGTACCCCACTACAGAAATTATTACTGGACCACACAGCTGGCCAGCCTGAGGGGCTGGCATGATAGACACTGCAAAATAAGGGGCTACTCCTAGAGAAGGCACAGACGTAAAGGGACTGGCTCACAGATCTACTTTACAGCTCCACTAGCAACAACCTATTCATGGCAAGAAACAATGAAATCATAACACACCTGCTGAGAACTTGGCACAAAGCGCATTAGAATAAAAACCACAGAGCAGAAGAGACAGCTTTCACCCCCTATGGGGGTGCTGAAGCCATACTGTCAGTCAATGAGTGCATACTGTATACAGTTACGCACTTCGGTGACAGCTCAGTTGGTGGCCAGCCATGGCAGAGTGAGGACAGTTGTGCTGGTCATCAACTTGGGATGGAATAGGGGGGAGTGGGGTGGTGGGTCACTACCTGCTGCGGTGAGGGGTTTACTAGACCACCAGGGAATGTTATCTATTATAATATGGGCAACTCGGGGCTGGGGGGAGTTTTTTATGCCACAAGGGACATTTTTCATTGCAATAAAAGGGGATCGGAGCTGGGGGGGGGGTCTACTAGTCCACCAGGGATAGGGGGATCAGGGCTAGGGTGGCAGGGTCTGCTAGACCTCCAGGGATGTCATTAATATTAATAAAAGGGGATTGGGCTGGGGGAGTCCACTAGACCACCAGGGATGCCATTAATATTAACAGAAGGGGCTTGTGGTTGGGGTGGGGACGGTTAGACCACCAGGGATGTGTTTCATTTTAATAAAATGGGATTGGGGCTTGAACAGTCCACAAGACCACCAGGAACATGCTCAATTATTATAAACGGTGACCGCAGATGGGGGACTGCTGCACATGTTCCCTCCCGCCCAGGGAGGGCTCCAAGAGTGGCTCAAGTGCTCTAAGCCTCCCAGTGGGTGAAATATTAAGTACCCTTAGACCAGCTCAGGCTGGTCTAATGGTACTTAGACTTTCACCCTCTGGGAGGGTTTAGAGAATCCTGAATTAGGGGCTATGGCAGCTTACATCTCCTGCATGCCCTCTAGCACCATGCCGCAGCCCATCTTGTGGCGCAAGGACAGCGCATGCCCCCATTGGTGCACACAGTCTGCGGTTCACTCAGGCTGCATTTGTGAATTGCTCCCATTGCATCGTTTGGTGCTAGCGGCACTTTCCAGCATTCCTTTTGGTGCAAGCTCCCTTCGCCATTCTGGGAGCTTTGACAATCGGGTTTCTTGTCTTTAAGGATGGTGTTCTCTGGAGTTTCAAATTCCCATTTTTCTGATGCTCTCGTAAAAGTTTTCAACGTTGTTTTCTGGCACAAGTACATTCTTAAATATATGGAAGCATTATTAGAATAATGATTTATCCTATTATGTCATGTCCAGCTGAGAATGTATACAGGATGGAAGCAAGGAAATTAGCTCCCACAGTTGCAGCAGTCATTCAAGGCGCGTTACCTAAATATCTGTCTGTCTTTGGTTACACTGTTTATTTTATATTAAAATCCTCACCATTCTGCACGTACTTTTGAATTGTTGAATCACATTTTTGCAATTTAAATTTTTTATTGGGATGTTTCAATTATTTTTGTCCTGAGCTGAACACCTCTGAAACTGCATCACTGAAAGCAGATATAAACAAAAGAAACATGGCAACCCCTATATTTCTTTCTGTTTATATTTTCATAACCATCTTCTACATCTATCAAAAAAGTTCTATGGAAATGACATGGGTTTGAAATGGTTTTATGTATAAAAACATTAAATATTTGCCCCTTTTTGGGGAATATCAGTTGAAGAGGGTGTCATAGTTTTTGGTAATATACTTTTTATTTTTGCATTTGTGGAAAAACTAAAGCAAGCATCATGACAAATGATGTGCCGTCATTTCACTTTTTCTTTCACACTCATGTTGACATCTAAAATATTGATGTTATAAGCACATAAAACAATCTGATCCCTTCTGGATTTTTTCTGTAAAGAGAAATTAAGTCTCACCATGTAACTTAAAAACAAGCCTGGCAACCCATGTTTTTTGTTGTAGATTTCAAATGTTGATGTAACCCTTAGGTGGCGCTATCCCATGGGCTACTACCCCTGCCTACTTGGCTAGTAGCAGGTTAAGGGGCCTAGGTTCTGCAACGGGTGCCTCTACCTGGAGGTCAGGGCTGGTAGTGGTCAAACTAACCTGAGCATAGCCCTCCGGGACACTGTAACCCCCTCTTTCCCTTCTAGTGGCCTGAGCGATATATGATAATCACTTTCACAGTACCCCTTGTACACCATAAAAGTACCCACACTGTTTGCACTTACCACCAGGGCTGGTTCCTCTGGCTCGACCCTGGGGACCCCTGTAAAACAAGGTTATGCACAGCAAATAGCAACAGTACAGTACTCTTGGCACAAACTGGAACCACAGTCAGGTTAAATGCAGAAATAGTCAGATCTGATTTATTCAGGGGACTTGAACAAGGAAGGGGCATAATTAGGTTGATTGGCTTAAAGGCTATATTAATCAAACAGTTATGCATGCGCTTTAAGTCCCCACACAGTCACACCTCTGAGTACCCAGGTAGGGAGATGATGGGCTAGCCAGGAACGTTGCAGCTGATTGGGGCCCTGTGATGGAAGAAAGCAACATGCACAAAACACACTATTTGTAATCCGGAGCCGGAGGGCTCAGTTCATGAAAGAAAAAGCAACCAGACAATCAGATGACAACACTTTAGATTATCTGTTGGTACAGGGAGCTACCCTGATGTTTACTCACGATACCCAGTACTGGGCACAGGCAGGATGAAATCGAGACTGCAGGTTGTTGAGCTGGAGTGCCTGGAGAAGGGGGAACCACATGAATCACCGAGGCATTGTTCCTGTTCTAGTGTTGAGCAGGGGGCTGATCCCCAGGCAGGTCTCTCGTCGATGGCTTTCTCTGTGCAGCGGGTAGTCAGGCTGGGCCAGTGTGGCA
Organism: Neoceratodus forsteri; assembly: GCA_016271365.2. Classification (NCBI taxonomy): domain Eukaryota; kingdom Metazoa; phylum Chordata; order Ceratodontiformes; family Ceratodontidae; genus Neoceratodus; species Neoceratodus forsteri. The sequence goes on from CM057456.1 coordinate 13,788,406, forward strand.
AGGCCCAGGCCCAATGGAGATGATTTTGGATTCAGTCCGTGGGGCTGGATGCAGCTTCCAGCAAGCAGAATACAGTTCAAACCACAGTGGGGAACCAAATCGTGAGCCACTTGCAGCACACAGCACATTTACACGTAAGGAAATTCCACTGTACCAGGCAAAAGGCTCTCCAGTCACAATTACAGAGTGTCTGCACAATCCAGAAATTCAGAGGTGGCTTGAAGTCCTGACAGGCCAATCGCATTCAGCAAATCTTCGGTCTTCTTCAGGTTAAAACCTGGTCACAGTCCAGTGGCTTAAATCGTTCTCACAACTCTGATTCAGTCCAAATAAACTCTATTTTCCCTCTCAGGGATAGCAGGCAGACATGCAGGCCAAACTCAGGCCTTTCCACAGTTCTCATGCACGAATCCACACCAGGGCTGCTGCTTGAATCATTCAAGCTGCTGTCTCTTCACTTCCCAACTCAGAACTGAAACTAACTGCAAGCAGTCTGGGAATTTCCCCAAGATCCAAAAGGTTTGGTTGGTTGATCTGTCAGTTTCAACAAGGGCTCCCCCTCCAGGTTATTTTAGGTGCCAAAATGCAAAAACTACAATTCCTACAAGTTTTGACCCCACCAAGCCTCTGTAAGCAGGCTCCATTTTAGAGTTCCAACATTCTGATTGGCCCATTCTGACAGTCCTGGGCCAAGTTGGTGGAGATAAATAGAACAGCCCTTGCTGCAAAGAAGGCAGGTTAGAACAAACTGCAAAATTATTACTACTCTAACAAATGATCAGCAAACAAGCACATCTTCTATCAGAGCTCCCTTTTAGATTAATTAAGACTGTAACCCAGGCAGCTCTTAAAGAGACAGTACACAGAGGCTATACAGGCACTCTCTGGCAATACATTTAATCTGCTAAAACGCAGAACACCAGCCTGGCAGTGAGCATTTAGGCAAGCTCAAGGAAGACTATTCGGGAACCCCCATTTGTCGGGGGGGGGTTACACCCTTCCCTGCCTGGAGAAAACTTTGCATCCCCGTCAAGTCTGTACCATCGCAATATAAAAAATGTGATATAAACAAGACATATATATCATTAGCTTGTTACATTACTATACATTTCAATATACTTCACATTACTATATCCAGATTGGCAATACTTATGCAGGTTTCATACAAATAATATTGATTCATTTAATAACTTCTTGTACATTAAACAATGTAAGAGGGGGCTCTTCCCTATCAGCTAACTTGGGGCTGGATGAGGCAGGGGCACCATGGTGAGAGGGAAGAACAAGTAACCTGGAGTTGGCCGTCAACTTCAATTTGGGCAGTGAGCTTGGTGAAACATAAACCCCTCTGTGAACCACACTGAGAGGTAAATCCACTGGCCTCCCAAGGGAATCATAACTAAAGCGTAGCACTGGCTCAACAGCTCATCCAGTCTTTCTGGGGGAGCAGCCACAGTCCCTGTACTTTCAGCACTAACTTTGGAGCTTTTGTTACTTGTGAGGGGTGCCTCTGCATTGATGAGAATGTCCAAACTTGGCGCACTGTCAGCTCCTTGCTCTGTAGGCTCTGTTTCCACAACACATTGCTCATTATCTTCTGACAGAGGCCCAGGTTGCTCATTTTGAGGAGGCTCTGGCACAATTAGGCTTTACGGCACTGAAGGGGGGGCTGTCAACACTCTCACATTGTTCTTCAAGTTCTGGTGGGTCACCAGAGAGACTCAGACCATCAGCCCCTTCTTTGGGTAATTCACACAGTTCCACAAAACACAGAGAGTTTGCAACCTCAGACGTAATACTTTGCACTTCACTTTCAGGGAGAATTGGCTCCAAGGACGAAGCTGGGGGGTTAGGCAGTCCAGAAGGCCCAGCTTCAGCCCCACAATTAGTCATAGGGTTACCTTGAAACAGCTGGCTCAATTCATAAGAGGAGTAATAGGCATTGTCACACTTACTTTCGTCAGAGGTGGACTGACAGTCACTGTCATTCTGGGCCTGCTGCGGGGGGAACTTTAAATCTGTAACTACTGGGGTAGGTTGATTCTGTCTCTTTTTTGCAGCAGCATGAGTCACCGGCCCAGGGGAATCAATCTCTCATGGTTCAGCCTCAATTATGACTTAGCCGATAGGTAGCAAGTGGTTACGGTGCATGGTCATGACAGCTTTGGAGTTATTCTCTGGGCCCACCTTGTACACTGATAAATCATTCAACCTTCCAACTACTACATGGGGAAGATGGTGCCACCTGTCAGCAATTTTGTGTTTGCCATGAAGTCCCAAATTGCATAACAACACACGGTCTCCAGGCCGAAGCTATTGAGCCTTTACTTTTTTATCATGCCTCTCTTTGTTGGCGAAATTTCTTTTGGCGGCCATTGTCTGGGCCAGTTGATAGGCATGGTTCAATTAAGCATTCAGTTTCTGTACATAATTTTTGGCTCAGACCCCATCTGGAGAGACCCCAAAGCAGACATCAACGGGCAGTCATTTTTTGTGCAATTGTATGCGTGGATCAAGGTGCTAATCTGCTGGATCCACTTAGGCTTGTCTTTGGGATGGAGGGTGCCCAGCATGTCTTGAGGGGTGCGGGTACAATGTTCTGGCTGAGGGTCCCCATGTGGGTGATATGGGGTGGTTCTTGACTTCCGCACCCCCCATAGAGACAGCTTTTCTTTGATTAGCCGACTTTCAAAATCTCTGCCTTGGTCAGAGTGTATCCGCTGAGGGGCACCATAGTGGACGAAGAAATTTTCCACTTGCACCTTGGCCACAGTAGAGGCCTTTTGATCTTTAGTTGGAAAAGCTTGTGCATAATGTGTGAAATGATCCATAACCACTAACACACTGCCAATATCCCGCTGATCAGGTTCTAAACACAAAAAGTCTATGCAGACCAGTTCCATGGGGGTACTGGTAGAAAGATTGACAAGGGGGGCAGCTTTCTGAGGCAGGGCTTTCCTTTGCAGGCAATGACAGCAGGGCCTTACATGATGCTCAGCATCGGCCCCCATCTTTGGCCAGTAGAATCGAGATCGTACCAAGTTGAGAGTTCTGCCAATACCAAGGTGCCCCATGTGATTGTGGAGGGACCTCAGTACCAAATCTTTAAAGGCCGTGGGCAGGACCAATTGCTGCCTGTCTACTTGACCTCCATGATCCACTGTCTCTCTGTACAACAACTGATTGAGTAGCTTCAACCTGGGGCCTTCTTTAAACAATAGAGCTGTTCGCAAGTCAGGGGAACGCAACTTGGACACATCTTTCACCGCACGCAGGGCATGAAGTGCAGGCTGAATCATAGGATCTTAGGATTGAGCCCACTGAATGCTGTCATTGTCAAACTGAGGTAGTGCACTAATATCTAGAGCAGAAAAGTGGCAATAGGCAGCCGGTATGCGGGTATCAGGAGGGCCCAAGCAATCTACTAAACAGTCCACTGTGTCCGCACACATCTGTTCATCTCGTCAAATGTTTGGCACAAGGCTCAGATGTCAGGTTCAGATAGCCTGACCCAATCACTCTTGGAAACTGGCCTTTGTGACAAGGTGTCAGCATCAATATGCTTCAGTCCTGGCCTGTATTCAACAGCATAATCATAAGTTGATAAGGTGGAAAGCCACCAGTGCTCAGTGGCATCTAACTTAGCTGAAGTCTGTACATAGGTTAACGGGTTATTGTCAGTCTTCACCAATATCTTTGCCCCATAGAGGTATTCATGAAACTGGTCGACGATGGCCCATTTTAGCACAAGGAACTCCAGGTTGTGCACAGGGTAGTTTCGCTCCGATAGGGTCAAGCTCCTACTGGTGAAGGCCACTGGTCTCAAACCATCCTCATGGGCTTGATACAGCACAGTTCCTAGACCCTGCAGACTGGCATCCGTATGCAGCACATAGGGCTTGGTGGGGTCAGTATAGGTGAGGATGGGGGCATGGGTGAGCTGGTATATGACTTCGTGAAAGGCTGCTTCACATTCGGGGGTCCAGTGGGGCCCAAAAAGTTCACCTGTGTGGAAGTACACTTTCTCTGGTTCTTTGATGGCCCCTTTTTTATATTTATGTTTGGTAGGAGTGTAACCCTGGGTAAGATTCAAGAGCGGGCAAATCACCTTTGAATAGTCTTTTATGAACCTGTGGTAGTAGCCACAGAACCCCAGGAAACATTGTAGTTCTTTCAAATTATGGGGCTGGGGCCAAGTAGTCAGTGATTCAACCTTACTGGGATCAGTCTCTATCCCTTCTGTAGATACTATGTGCCCCACATACTTCACGAAGGTTTGAAAAAACTGGTGATTGTCAATGGACAGTTTGAGGCTGAAGTCTTCCAACTGGTCTAGTACTTTAAACAGTCAGGTCTCATGCTCCTCTAATGTGCGCTTAAACACAATGACATCGTCTAGGTACACTAGACATTCCAGCAAGTTCATATCTCCCACCACACGTTCCATCAGTTGCTTAAAGTTGGCCAGGGCACCTGAAATCCCCTGTGGCATTCTCAGGAATTTGTAGAACCCCAAAGAACAGATAAAGGCTGTTTTCTCACGGTCCTCCGGGGCCATTGGGATCTGGTAGTATCCGCTGAGAGGATCCAATTCTGAAAACCATTTGCTCCCATTCAAACAATCCAGGGCATCTTGTATATGGAGCATGGTGTATTGATCAGGGATGGTCCACCAGTTCAGGGTTCGATAATCAACACACATCCTTACTGACCCATTCTTCTTATGCACAACCACAATGGGAGTAGCATATGGGCTCCTTGATTTTTGTATCACACCAGCAGTGAGCATTTCCTGCAGGTGTCTCCTCACTGCATCTATGTCTGCTGGGGCGAGACGTCGGGATCTCTCTCGAAATGGCTGGTCATCATGCAAGTGAATGTGATGCTCTGCATCCTGGACACACCCCCATGTCCCATTCTTTTAATGAAAACACTTGGTCCCTCTGAGCGAGTTTCTTGCTAACTCTTGCCTTCCATTCAGCTGGCAACGGGGAGTCACCAAAGCCAAATAAGTCCAGGGTCACTCTCTCCTTCTCGCCAGAGCACTTGTTGCTGGGCAATACAGTAGTGTCGGTGCAGTGTACTGTAGCTAGGGTGCACCCTCTGTTCACCTGAATCTCCCGATCTGACACATTCTGAATCTGGACCATCACTCATCGTGCATAGGCATGAGCACGAGCAGGCAAGATGCTGGGTTTGAGCAATAATCCCTCTGGCAGCTTTCCATCACCCGGTGCATCCAACATTAATATTTTGTTCTTTATGTTTCTCTTTAGGTGGACTTCTCCATGGATTGTGCAGTGGGCATTGAGGGCCAATACCAAGGAGTCAGGTTCCTTTTTCCACACTATCCCCACTGGCTCATCTGGGTCCACTTCATCGGGTCTCTGTTGCCAGTCATAAGCCCTTTTTACTAAGGCTGGAATTCTTAGGGCCCATCCAGTCAGCTGCCCTTGTTTCTCATGGCAGAGTTGTGCTAGTCTCCCAAACATGTGGGCGTTTGTTCCAATTAACAGGGGAACCCCATCATACAGTCTGGTGGGGGGACACACTAGGGCCAGTGTCTCTACTTGCTCCTCTATACCAGTGACAGTTGCAAGAAAAGACAACCAGAGGTGGGCATATCCTAGATATGGGTAAGTCTTGTCGCTCAGCCCCTGTAGTGTAACATTTTACTTAAGTGTAGTCTTTCATAATATTTAACCAAATGTCTTGTGATAACCTTATAATTTCACAACACTTTACATTTCATAACATTTAACATCAAAGGCAGTATAGCGCAGTGGTCTAAGGCTCTGAGCTGCAAATCTGGTGACATCTAGCAGACCAGACCTGGGTTTGAATCCCACAGCTTCCACTTGCATACTGTGTGACCCTGAGCAAGTCACTTAACCTCCTTGTGCTCCCAGGTCGCTCCTGTAAAAAAGCTTTCAGCTTAGTGTGCTATACCTGGTTAAACAACTAAATGAAAAAAAAAAAATGTCCTATAATAAAATTATCAGGATGGTGTGCCGTTATTAGGATGGTATACACCTGTTAAGGAAGGTGTGCAACAGAGAGGGTTGTGTAAGAAATGAACTAAATACCTATGAGATTGTGTAAGAAATGAAGTAATACCTATGTTTTGAGTGAAATTCACCACACCCTAAGATTAATATGTTATTTACTTATACGATTGGCTTATAATGGGGTGTTGGCATTTTTCAAGATAACAATTCTTTATATAAACACTGAGGCCCAGATATTCAAACTGCACCAGGCTGTGGCGCAAGCTTGGGCGCAGCTCAACCAGCTTTCTTGTAAAGTGTGGATTGGCTGATATTCAACAGAGCTGCATCGGCTCAGCAGCATTGAATATCACACTCTGGCCACCCGCAGTGTGCATGGCGCAGTGGCACTGTGCCAGCACAAGTGGCCAGAGTGGAGCATGGGGATATGCTAGCGCAAGTTCCATTGCGCTATGCACAGCAACCGCGATATTCAAAACTTGACATGCAAATGAGGCCATAATGTATGCAAGGCGCAAATGGGGCCATTTTCATGTCATTATGGCCCCAATTGCATGCAGGTGCGCCAATTCCTGACCACTTGAGCCTGGTGCTCTGCCAGGCAGCAGCCATCGGGGACCGATGCCCCCTGCAGCTGGCAATGTGCTCCACAGCCCGATCGCAGGCATTTGTAATGAAAAATGAAATAAGTCCAATATCTCTGGTGGTCCAGTGGACGCTATCTGCCGATCGTGGGCATTTGTAATGAAAAACAGAAATAAGTCTAATATCCCTGGTGGTCTAGGGTCCCCCTCCCACCCGCCCACTGAGCCCCCGCCCGCTCCCCCAGTCAGCGGTGGGTGGCGCACCACCACCTGCCACCCACCCCACCGACTGACACACGTTGATAGGGCTGTCGCCCATTGGTTCACAGAGTGAGCCAATGGGCATACAACCATACCATCTACACATTCGGATATGTAGATGATTCATTCACTATCTGGAATAATGTCATCTCTGAACTTCTGCGCCCATTGGCTCATGCCAGACGAGTGAGCGTCAACCGGCGATATCGATCGCGGCGACAGGTGGGTGGGTGGTGACTGCCACCCATCGGCTGATAGAGGGTAAGTAGTGGGATTCAGTGGGCGGGTGGGAGAGGACCCTAGACCGGGATGGCTGTCAGGCTGAATGGCATTCCACTGGACCACCAGGGATATTGGACTTATTTCTATGTTTAATTACAAATGCTCATGATCAGGCAGATAGCGGTCCACTGGACCACCAGGGATACTGGACAGAATAGTTCTTTTTCTAACAGATGCCCATGATTGGGCATGGGGGGGTGCTGCCAGGTGCAGTGGGAGTTTGGGTGGCCACCCACAGGTGGCAGTTTCTGTGTCACGCCCTGCAATGTGGCACCTCACCTGTGGGTGGCCATCCGTTGTTCCTTTCTTTTTTGGATCAACTTTGTGCTGGCGCAGGTAGGGGTTGAGCATGCATGGCTCTGCACATCCCAGGCTGAATATCGGGCTGTGCAGGGTATGCATGGGCACACCCTACCTGTACCTGCAGACACATTACTGATGCGCCGCAAGCATCGAGTTTGTGCCACACACTTTTCCCTTTTGAATATCGTGCCGGGGCGCATCAGTGGGTTGCGCATGGTGCAACACTGTTGCGCCATATGCAACCCTTTTGAATATCTGGGCCCGTATGTAAATTGAATAAGCAGCTCCAATACTGATGAAAAGAATGAACATGCATGTGAAGCTGAATAAACTGCAATAAACTCGTAGAAGAAATCTGAAGGCTCGAGTGAAATTCTTTTGCAAACACAAAGTAACCTTACAATTGGTGCCATGACTCAGATGTCTGAAGACAGTCTAAATGGTTGCTGATGACATCAAATGGACTGAAGGGGCCAAGCTGCGGGGAACGCCTTACTGCACCTGACCTGCTCAATCAAGTACAGAAGGGAGTCAAACAAGGGACTCAGGAGGACTGGTGTGAAGTCACACGTGATTTGCCAGCCACAAGATAGATGTAAGTATGGATACCATTTTACATAAATTTCTAGAAATACATTTAAAAGTAAGGTCTGTACCACTCTCCTGAACAACAGGAAGATGCATACTTATGTTTTACTAAGCAATGTACGGACAGAAATGAGAAAGTTAAAGTGGATAGAACTAAGTTAGCTAACATCTGTCAAATGTATGTACAATGCCAGTATAAAATAACAGTTAGAATGTGTAACATGAAGAGGCAGATGTTAGAAAATGAAGAGAAATGTACGGAAGGTTTAGCTGTCCAAGAAAAGGAGTCAGGAAAATGTGTTACTGTAATAACAGATATGGAAGAGAAATTAATGAAAGAGATACAAAAATGTGCCACTGATGCCAAAGAAATGGAACGTAAATTAAGTGTGGCACAAGGGGAGGTTTGTGTGTTAAAAATTGAGAATAACCAGTTAGAAGAAAATCTTAAATTTGTAAAAAAACAGAGTCAGGCTCAAATTAATGCACTGACCAGACAATTGCAGCAGGCAGTAGGAAGAATAGATCAGGCAAATCAAGAATATGCCCAAGACCTCTCATATAAGGAACAGTCCTTGTATACATTACAAGCAGAGGCACAACTACAGTGCCAGATCTCCTTAGAATTAAGGCACCAAATTACCTCATTGGGCGATGATGTCCAAAAATATAAAATGGCCACGTTGCAAGTGAAACACTCCTTCCAGCCAAAACATTGTTGTGGCTGTGAGATAGTTAATGAAGAGGGTTTGAGCTCCACTAGTTCAGAGAGTGAGGATGAACTAGTACGTAGAAGGAGAGGAAAGATGGCTCCTTTTATGTAAAAATGAAAGGAGAAGGTTTAAAAATATCCCGTAAAGGTAAACGCCTTATCAAGTTAACTGAAAAGGTAAAAGAAGGGATTTTGGCAGATATTAATTCGGCTAAACAAAAGATAGAAGAACTATCAGAGAAACTGGAAGAGGTGACTGGTGAAAGTACAAAGCGAGCGCTTGAGGCCAAAATATGTGTATATGAAAAAACAAAGGATAAATTGGGACAACAAATAAAGGATGATCGTGTAGCCCATGAGGAGGAAGCAGCCATACAAAAGGCTAGTGAAGAAATGGAATATGTCCAAAAGTTCTCTCAAAGAGATTTGACTATACAGGAGTCAATGCAGTTAGTGGACCAGTTAGGTAAATGGGAGCCGGGACAAAATCTAGTACCCTATTGTGCAAAGTTAAAAACATTGGTAGCAAATTTTAACCTAACCAATAAAGATGCATGTAAAATAGTAACATTGTCCCTACCTGCTGTATTATTGCAAAGTCTCCCAGCAAAAATGGTTGGAACCCAGGTTAATCCAGACAGTGATGGTACATGGGCAACTGTAGATGAGATCCAACCTGCTTTATAGTCAATGCATGGTGTGTCCCACACAGATTGGGGAAAGATTTATGGAGTACAATTACTTCCTGAGGAATCCCCGGTTATGTTTATTAATCGATTGTATGCTGCATACGCCACCTATGGAGGTCTGGCTGACCCTGGTAAAGATAGGGAGCCATTTCTTAGTTTGATTGATTGGCAGGCAACTTTAGTCCCTGCAGCAATACGCATGTTGTGTAAGTGAGCACTTACATATACAGAAAAGGAAGAGTTGCTGACCGACTGGTGGTGGATGCAACAGGATGATCAAAGCCCAGAAAAGGGAAAGGACAAGTGGAGAGTAGCCACCATTGTCAAAACAGAAGGAAAGAGTAGATATACCTGTAATAATTATAACAAAGAAGGACACTAGAAATGAGATTGTTGGGCAAAAGGTGGAGACATGGAGGGAAAACAAAAACAGGTAATGGAAAGGAGATGAGCACAAGCTCTTGGTAGTGATACTAAACCAGGTGGTAAGGCAGACTTACAATAATGTATTGAAATGCTCAATGATTTGGTCAATACCAAGGCTGTGGCAGCCATTAAAAGGGAACCTGATGAAGAAGAGCTGATACAATTAGGGCAATGACGGGGCAAAGCCCCCACCTTCCAAGTCCTAGGTAAATTGATAGAGGACTGGGAGGGTCATCCTACTGTATCAGCTGTAGTCTTGGGCTGCCAGACTGTGATATCGGTCAATACTAGAGCTACAGTTAGCATTATGGATAGTGATACCACCCATTGAAAGGGGTCATCACATCATGATTAAAAATTTTGGTAAAAAGGGACCATGGGATGCTAATTGGATGGGGCCCTATACCGTCATTGATGTTTTGGGGCCATGTTTCATTCAGGTCCGTCGAATTCGACAAGGGTCTACAGAGACCAAATGGCTCCATGTGGACCAATGTAAATTGTATCAGTCTTTAACTGATGACAACTGATACTGCTCTGTTTCTTCCAATAGGTGAAGTACAATGATGTTTCCTGTACTTATACTGGGTAGTACTTTACTGATCCTGGTAACTTCCGACATAAATAGATGTCTGGGACATATTTGGAACAGTTTATATAACAAAACATATGCCAAAAATCATACCGTGTGGGGTATTCCTGTACTATTAGGAGAACGATTTGCTATGGACAATGTCAAAATGCGACATGGGGATGATCACCAGAAGCCTGGCCTGGCACAGCGATGTGTGTAATGAACACAACAGCCCAGAAAGGAATCTATATCCGTTCCACCTTGGGGGATACTACAAATCTGACAAGAAAAGAACAAGACTTGTTGCGAATAAAATTAAAGGACATATTGCAATATCCATCTGATATAAAGTTGGTAAATGTATCATCTTTTCCTAGTACAAATGGATCACGACGTAATACGTTGCATTTTTTATATAATACAGCCATTGTGGTGAACTATACAGTGGGGTTAAAGCAATTTTTCACAATATTACCATTAACAAATTAATACGGTAAGGTAAGGTAAAACTTTATTTTTAAAGTGCTTTTCAAAATCAAAGCGCTGTACAAAGCATTAAAACATACAATTAATTTAAATTAAAACAATTATAGTTAAAATCCTTCTGAATAGGCTTTAGCAAACAAGTAAGTTTTAAGCTCTGATTTAAAACTGGAGACAGTCAGGCATTCTCCTATCCGGCAAGGTAGAGAATTCCACAGGGAGGGGGCAGCATAAGAAAATGCGCGTGCCCAGATGTCTTTAACCTAACCCTGGGAATCTCTAGCAGTCCCTCATCGGTGGATCTGAGTGAGCAGGAGGGGCAGTAGGGAGTAAGAAGATCTTGCAGATACTGGGGTCCCTGGTCATGTAGGGCTTTATAGGTCAGCAATGCGACCATAAAGGTGAGCCACCATGGAACCGGCAGCCAATGCAGTCCATGCAGCACAGGCATAATATGACTAGACATGGAGGTACCAGTCAAAAGCCTGGCTGCCATGTTCTGCACTAGCTGCAAGCGGCGGATATCAACCCCTGGTAGCCCTAGATAGAGTGCATTGCAATAATCAAGACGGGAGGTGACAAAGGCGTGAACCAAAATAATATCCTTTGTTAACATTAAGATATACTGCCCCTGCACGATGGCCAGGAATGACTTGTAAAGTTAGTCAAACAGCATGGCATAATTTTGAAGCATGGAATATAGTATATCAAAAACAAGGTATATCAGGGCAAAAATTCTTGCCTCCATCAGATGGTACCATCTTGACGCAAATATGTATATCCATTATATTATCCTTGTAAATGAAAGTATTATAATGTGTTGTTACATCTGCCTTTTCCATGATTACCACCTCAATGTAGGGATCGGGCTTTGGTATTATTGTGGCAACAGGATTATAATAATACTTTAAATCAATACCATGATAGACACAGATCGTGGTCATTTAAAATTCCTGCAGAAGCATCATCAGGCTTATCTCGTCGCAAAAGAGATGTATGGGGCTGCTTAGGCTCAGGATTAGGAATTGCTAATGGTATTGGTTCTGTGGTTTTAAAGGGTCATTTTCGCTCTTTAGAAACGACTTTAAAAGGTATGGCTACTGGACCATTATCAGCTACTGTAAGATTAATGGCTGATAATGAAGAAATTGATTGGTTTGCATTTAGAGAAACCTTACAGAATTTTCGAATTATTGCTAAAATAGTAAAGCTATTAAATATTTCTTTACCTCAAATGTTTAATGAAACATATATACTGTAGAATTGGCTTGCTCACAACTAGCTGCTGAGGCACATGCTTATTTAGTCAATGAATTAAATAGAATTGAGACCAATAGATTACCGTTAGGAATTGGTAGAACCAATGTGACCAGATTGTTGGACCATCCCACTGTAATCTTACCACCCTTAGCTATGGTAAAAGTATGGAATTCACCAAATCAATATGCACATGTGCTTCGACATGTAATTCCCATTCTAGTGATAATACCTGTATGTTTTGAACCACTGAAAATCTTGTGGAAAATCAGTCATTTGGGAGTATTAATACATTATCAGATCATGAGACTCCAAATACCAGGTGATACTATTATCACAGTACACAATGAATATGCTGTATTACCTAAACAACAGTGTGTACAAGAACGTGAAACCTTAATATGTGGGGAAGAGACACCAACCGCCCCATGGTTTCCTGATCAATGTAAATTTACTTTAATGTCTGCAAATGAATACTGCCAAGCTATGAGATGGAACCAATCATGGTGTGTAATCGCAGGTCAACCTTGGAATGTATGGGGGTGTAGTGACAAGACCTGGTGGGTTGCAGATTGGACCCTCCGGGAATGTCCTGTCTATAGCCAAACAAATATTACCCATATTGATGGTTCCAGTATGGCCTTAGATTTACTCACTGATTTGGCCACTCCACCTCATCTTGTATTACCCAGATTTGACAAAATGACAATTAATGCCTTGTTATATCGGCAACAAACTGAAGGACTTACTTTCTCACAAAAGGCTTCTGCTAGAGAGGTAGAGAAGCAGTCTTCTTATATCCCTATTATATCCTGGTGGGATTGGGGCTCGGCTGTTTTGGGTACTAGTCCAACCCTAATAGTGGTAGTATGCAGTATTGCAGTAATCTGTATTCTTATTATTGTACAAGTGTTATTGTATCGTAAGATGAGACACATGATTAGACAAATACAAATGTTACAATGGCAGCAACGTCCTATGTGATCTCCTATTAAGGAGAGTCACAAAGGGGGGATTGTAGTGTAACATTTTACTTAAGTGTAACTTTTCATTATATTTAACCAAATGTCTTGTGATAACCTTATAATTTCACAACACTTTACATTTCACAACATTTAGCATCAAATGTCCTATAATAAATTTATCAGGATGGCGTGCTCTTATTAGGATGGTATGCACCTGTTAAGAAAAGTGTGCAACAGAGAGGGTTGTGTAAGAAATGTAGTAAACACTTATGAGGTTGTGTAAAAAATGAAGTAATACCTATGTTTTGAGGGAAATTCACCACACCCTAAGATTAATATGTTATTTTGTTATATGATTGGCTTATAATGGGGTGTTGGCATTTTCAAGATAACAATTCTTTATATAAACACTGTATGTAAATTGAATAAACAGCACCAATATTGATGAAAAGAATGAACATGCATGAGAAGCTGAATAAACCGCAATAAACTCTTAGAAGAAATCTGAAGGCTCGAGTGAAATTCTTTTGCAAACACAATGAACATTACAGCCCCCACACATGTAGGCCTTCCAGGGATTGTAAGGGCACATCAGATAAGTGTTTGTCATACCAATCCTGAAACACAATGGTCACTTGCGACCCACTGTCAAGCACAGCCCAAGTAGGAATACCGTTCACAGCCACATTAGTCTCTATTGAAGGGACCACTATCTTGGACCAGTCTGGAGGGACAACAGAAGGGGCCTGGACAGATGATTTAGCCACAGAGGGGTTAGAGTTAGGATGGCTGAAGCCTTTATTGCGGTCATTTTGTGCACCCCTTGACCACTGACTCATTTTCGGAAGCTCTCCTTGAAGCTGGTTCACCACTTTCTCTAAGTCCTTCTGAGACTGGCATTCCCTCTTCATATGGCCATCCTTGCCACAGTTGTGACAAATGACATGCTCCCGGGGCATCCTTGTGGAAAACATAGCAGGGGATGCTGGAGCATTGATGGGAGATTATGATCTGACTTTTGTGGGTAGTGTACCATGTCTCAAAAGTTCCTTTAGGTGGCAGTCAATTCCTTGAGCTCAGCTGAGAAGCCACCCTCAGTAGAGGATGCCTGAGGGTGCACCCCCAACCCCATAACAGTCACATCCCGACAGGGGCCAGGGGCTCTGTCAGCAGGGGATACCTCAGTGAACGAACCCGGTTGTACTTTTTTGACTTCCTTCAGCAACTCCTCCTCCCACCGTTTAGCCAACGGCGAGTCACTCTTAGTGGTCTCCATTCCAGAAGGGCCTTCCGGTGCCATGATCACTTCGGCTGCACTCACCCCATAATTACAATCTCCCTCTTCATCTTCTACCTCCCGGAGTTCTTTTATCAAGTCACAGTAGTCAGGTGGGTTTCCTCTCCTATCTTGGATCCTTAACTAGATGATCTGCAGTTTATAATGCTTGGCATGTTGCAGTATGTGCCCCAGTCTCACACAGTTCAAATCACTAGCGGCTACCCCACCTTTCCGGTAAGCTTTCTGCAGAGCTCTTTCTAGGCAAGTAACATATGCAGACAAACTTTCCCCCTTCCATTGTTTGGTACCTTGGAATTTCCACATCAAAGTCTCCCCGACTCAATGCTCCCAAAATTGCCTTCAAGTACAGATAGGTACTTCTGAGCAGATGCATCAGGGTTCGTGGACCTCAAAAATTTAATGGCTTCAATCAAGGGTGGGGCCCCTCAAACTTTCTATGATTCTTTTCCGCTTCTCAGCCTCCACACACTGCCACTCTGGTACCAAGGGGCAACACAGTCGATCCAGGTCTCCAATCATCCTCCCCCGGGGGGTGGGGAGGGTGACCGAGAAGATTCTCAGCCATCGGTAGGAGTCATGACTAATGGCGGGTACAGATATAAGGGCCAGCATTGGCATGGGCACAGAAGGTGGGGCAGTAACAGGTGCTGGAGTGGGAAGGGGTGTTGGGAAAAGAACACCCCCAGGTGGCAGGAACAGTTTCTTAAAGTCCTCTATGGTTTTCCCTTCCTCCAGCAACAACTTAGCAAAATTCTCCTCAAAAGTCTCAGATAATGGTGGGAGCTCATCCTCCCCAGGGTCTTTACTGTCTTTTGTTATCACTCTCCAGGCGGCTGGGACCCCTTCTGAAGCAATAGTATGTGGCACTTTAGAGCTGTCCACGAAGTCACTGCACTCTACTAAGGCTATAAAAGTTTGGGCGATCAAAGCAGCCTGTCGACCCACCACCACAGGGTTTTTTAAACATTCAGCTTTGGAGAGTGCTCCCTCTACAGTGCCCTTACTGGTACCCATGGGAATATCCAGTATAAGCAGAGCATTTTGGGGGTTGATCTCCTGTCCAGTACACCAACCCACCAACTGGTGTACAGCCATTTCTACTGGGGTAGCCATTAATCTTTAACAATGATTCGTCATTTTTGGCCACTAGAAGGCACAAAATCCCAGCAGTGAGCCTCCAAGATGTAACCCCTAAGGTGGAGCAATCCCAGGGGCTACTACACCTGCCTGCTTGGCTAGTAGCAGATTAAGGGGCCTAGATTCTGCAACGGGTGCCTCCACCCAGAGGTCAGGGTTGGTAGTGGTTAAACTAACCTGGGCACAGCCCTCCGGGACACTGTAACCCCCCCTTTCCCTTCTAGTGGCCTAAGCAATATACGATAATCACTTTCACAGTACCCCTTGTACACCATACAAGTACCCACACTGTTTGCACTTACCACCAGGGCTGGTTCCTCTGGCTCAACCCTGGGGACTCCCTGTAAAACAAGGTTATGCACAGCAAATAGCAACAGTACAGTACTCTTGGCACAAACTGGAACCACAGTTAGGTTAAATGCAGAAAAATTCAGATCTGATTTATTCAGGGGACTTGAACAAGGAAGGGGTGTAATCAGGTTGATTAGCTTAAAGGCTATATTAATCAAACAGTTATGCATGTGCTTTAAGTCCCCAGACAATCACACCTCTGGGTACCCAGGTAGGAGGACGATGGGCTAGCCAGAAACATTGCAGCTGGTTGGGGCCCTGTGATGGAAGAAAGCAACATGCACAACACACACTATTTGTAATTCGGAGCCGGAGGGCTCAGTTCATGAAACAAAAAGCAACCAGACAATCAGATGACAACACTTTAGATTTAGCTGTTGTTGCAGGGAGCTACCCTGATGTTTACTCATGATACCCAATACAGGACACAGGCAGGATGAAATTGAGACTTCAGGTTGTTGAGCTGTAGTGCCTGGAGAAGCAAGGCCCACACGAATCACCAAGGCGTCGTTCCTGTTCAAGTGTTGAGCAGGGGGCTGATCCCCAGGCAGATCTCTCGTCAATGGACTTCTCTGTGCAGCAGGTAGTCGGGCTGGGCCAGTGTGGCAAGGCCCAGGCCCAGTGGAGATGATTTTGGATTCAGTCCGTGGGGCTGGATGCAGCTTCCAGCAAGCAGAATACAGTTCAAACCACAGTGAGGAACCAAATCACGAGCCACTAGCAGCACACAGCACATTTACATGTAAGGAAATTCTAATGCAGCTTCCAGCAAGCAGAACACAATTCAAACCACAGTGGGGAACCAAATCATGACCTACTATAAGCACACAACACATTCACATGTAAGGAAATTCCACTGTACCAGGCAAAATGCTCTCCGTTCGCAATTACAGAGTCTCTGCACAATCCAGGAGTTCAGAGGTGGCTGGAAGTCCTGACAGGCCAATCGCATTCAGCAAATCTTTGGTCTTCTTCAGGTTAAAACCTGGTGACAGTCCAGTGACTTAAATTGATCTCACAACTCGGATTCAGTCCAAATAAACTCTATTTTCCCTCTCAGGGATAGCAGGCAGACATGCAGGCCAAACTTAGGCCTTTCCACAGTTCTCCTGCACGAATCTACGCCGGGGTTGTTGCTTGAATCATTCAAGCTGTTATCTCTGCACTTCCCAACTCAGAACTGAAACTAGCTGCAAGAGCTTGGGAATTTCCCCAAGATCCAAAAGGTTCAGTTGGCTGATCTGTCAGCCACAAGAAGGGCTCCCTCTCCAGGTTATTTTAGGTGCCAAAATGCAAAAACTACAATTCCTACAAGTTTTGACCCCAACAAGCCCTGTAGGCAGGCTCCATTTTAGAGTCCCAACAGTACTGATTGGCCCATTCTAACAGTCCCGGGCCAAGTTGGTGGAGATAAACAGAACAGTCCTTGCTGCAAAGAAGGCAGGTTAGAACAAACTGCAATATTATTACTACTCTAACAAATGATCAGCAAACAGGCACATCTTCTAACAGAGCTCCCTTTTAGATTAATTACGACTGCAATCCAGGCAGCTCTTAAAGAGACAGTACACAGAGGCTATACAGGCACTCTCTGGCAATACATTTAATCTGCTAAAATGCAGAAATCCAGCCTGGCAGTGAGCATTTAGGCAAGCTCAAGGAAGACTTTTCAGGAACCCCCATTTGTAGGGGGGTTACATTGAGATGACCATCATGTAATCAGCAAAAAATTGTGACTCTGACAAGGGGTTGCTGAAACACCAGGGAACATCCTTAAATGGCCCTGGGTTTACTGCCAGCTGGGTGTAGAGGTCTTAGGGAGCAGTGGGCTCTCTCAATAGAATACTGTGTGCCATTAGGAGGGGGCCTGTAACATCCTACAACAGATTCTGAATTAAATCCAGTATACTGTCCCCTTCTGCTTTTTCTGGCATTCCCCACTGTTACGAGATTATCGTGATGGCTCCTTCCCTCCTGATCTTCTACTTGGTCCTTCAACTTAGACACCTTCTTCCTCAGCTTTTTAAGTTTGGCATCGGCCATCACATATTTATTTAAATAAATTGGAGCAGGTTGGGGCAGAAGGGAAAGGGGTGTTTGTGAGGTGGAAGAAAGGAGGAAGAGGGCACATGTGGTGCAAAAGGAGTTGAAAGTTGAGGCAATTGGAGATGTGGGAGTCACCCACATTGAGGACAGGGGGAAGAGGTGGGGAGGTAAAGGAGAAGAGGGTGTGGATAATCTTCCAGAACCTTGAGAGGCGGTAAAAGTTGTTCTGGAACGTGGATGCAAAGTAGTCAGCCTTCACAAGACTAGTAGCTCTGGTACAGACATTATGAAGAGACTCATATTTATCAAGGTTAGATGGGGACTATGAGTGTTATGACCTGGTTTAGTTACCCAGACTCAAGCCTGGAAGCAAAAAATGTGGGAGGCAACCTGATTTACTTTATAGTTTCAAGAGGAACGTTCATGATGGTCCAAAAAAGTTACGGCTTATAGTTACCATATGCAGTACTAGACCTGAAAAAGTGTGTGCATTTGTTATTTTTGGCCAAGGTTTACTCTGCCTTCCATAAGCTGGATTTGTTTTTGAGCCCTGCTGCACTTGCCTTTGCTGTTCAGCTGCTGGGCTGCTAGCTCCTGATGACATCACTGTAGGGGAGAGGAGTGACTCACACTGTGCAGAACCATGCAGTTGCAACAATGTTGTAAGGGAAACCTACCATTATTCAGTGTACATACTGTGTTTCCTCTTCCCCAAGACACCATGTTAGCAATGCATTATGCCAAAATCCAAATGCCTTGTCAGTATGTTTGTTTTTTGTGTGAAATTGACTCTGCCCTGTAGTGATGTCAGCAGTACAACCCTGGGCCCACAGCAACACGAGGCTTGCTATAGAAGCTCTGGTACACCCTGCAGTTTTTAGCAGCTTAGAGTGCAAAAACTAACTGCAGCGGACAGTAATGAAATACAATTCCAGAATCAATGCAAGAAGGGGTAATTTATGCATGAACATCAAAAGGACTATGAAAGGTGCTCTTTAAGAGCAACTCTTAATCTCAGTTTAGTAGATCTCATATAAATCCCACAATGTTGTGAGTTTCACTGGACAAGCAGATAACAAAAAACCTGCATAATAAGATTCAATAGGTTATATTCTAAGCAACATAGACTTAAAAAGACAAAGATGGTGTTTTTGAATTTATTTATTCATTTTCTAACCGGGTTGGTGCACTGATCTGAAGACCTTTCTCAGGCATGGTCTGGACCAGTTATTGGCACATACAATGATAAAGACAGTCAGTGCCAACAGCAAGAATCATACAAGGATCATAACAGGCAAACAGTACAAGTCAGCAGATAAAACAGTGTTGTGGGAAATAAATACAGGTAAACAGCACCAAGTCCAACTAACAAGGTGAGCAAACTAAGATTAAATAACATACAGTACACTGAGCAGGGCAATGTTCAGTATATAAGCAGTTAACAAGTAATTAAGCAACAGTCTTGTGCAAATACATTGGTTACCAGTGCACTCTCATTAGAAGAACATGACATTGCTGACAGACTTTTGCTTCTCCTGGAAGGGGGCGTAGGGGTTGCTGGAGAGGTATTTTCTTTGAACTGTTTCTTTTTGGCCGATACCCTTAGTACAACAGTCTCAATTTCTGCTGGGCATACAACCAGTCCTGATGATGTCAGGTTATACAGTTCTTAGCAAACCATGCACACACTTTAGTCACTCAATAAACCACAGCTCCCTGCCCCCCCCCCGGTAAAATTTCATTCCCAGACCTTCTTTTGCAGAGATGAAACATAGAAACATAGAATTTGTACGACAGATAATGACCACTTGGCCCACCCAGTCTGTCCATTCCTACCTAATGGATAAGCTGCAGATCTAGTTAACCAGCAGCCTACTTCTTTCTACCCCCACCCCTAGAATTGCCTTATGACTGTCCCATGCATGCTTGAATCAACCACTGTTTTTGACTCCACAACCTCCTCCGGAAGACCGTTCCATGCATCCACAACCCTCTCTGTGAAAAAATACTTCCTTACATTACCTCTGAGCCACCCCTATCTTCAAATTGTGCCCCTTGTTCTTGCACTTCTTTTTTGAAAGATGCCACCCTCTTGGACTTTGTTGATTCCTTGAGGTACTTGAAAGTTTCTATCATGTCCCCCTCTCCCTCCTTTCCTCGAGGCTATACATATTAAGCTCCTTTAGTCTCTCTTCATATGTCTTCCGGTGCAGACCCTGCACCATTTTAGTTGCCCTCCTCTGGACGGCTTCCATCTTGTCTATGTCCCTGCGGAGATTGGGTCTCCAGAACTGCACACAGTACTCCAGATGGGGTCTCACCAGCTGTCTGTACAGAGGGATAACAACTTCCTGTTTTCTACTGGTGATGCCTCTCCCTATCCATCCCAGTATCCCCCCAGCCCTCCTTACTGCCCTCTCACATTGCTTGCCTACCTTTAAGTCATCTGATATGACTACCCCCAGGTCCCTTTCCATTTTTGTTGTTAGTATCTCACCCCCCATTGTGTACTCCTCCCCTTGGTTTTTGTTTCCCAGGTGCATTACCTTGCACTTCTTAGCATTGAATCTAAGCTGCCAAACATTTGACCATTCCTCTAAGCTTGCCAAGTCCCTTCTCATCCTTTCCACCCCACCTTGTGCATCAAATCTGTTGCAGATCTTTGTGTCATCTGCAAAGAGACATACTTTTCCTTCCAGTCCCTCTGCAGTGTCGCTTATAAAGACATTGAAGAGGACTGGTCCTAATACTGAACCCTGCGGTACCCCACTAGTAACCCCCGTTTCTTCAGAGTGGACTCCATTTACTGTTACCCTCTGTGTCCTATTCTCCAGCCAATTCTTTACCCAGGCTATCATCTTGGGACCCACTCCCAGGCTGGCTAACTTGTATATTAATTTTGTGTGGGACTGTGTCAAATGCCTTGCTAAAGTCTAGGTAGGCCATGTCCACAGCCCCTCCCTGATCTACTACTTTGGTCACCCAGTCAAAGAAATCTATTAGATTCATCTGGCATGACCTTCCTGCTCTGAATCCATGCTGCCTTGGGTCCTGTGCCCCTCTGGCCTCTAGGTACTCAACAGTTCTTTCCTTCAGAAGTGATTCCATCATTTTCCCTATCACTGAGGTTAAACTAACAGGTCTGTAGTTTCCTGCTTCTGCCTTGCTCCCACTTTTGTGAAGGGAATCACATCTGCCCTCCTCCAGTCCTCAGGTACCACCCCATCCTCCCATGATTTGTTAAGAGGGTAGTCAGTGGTGTCACTAGTTCTACCCTTAGTTCTTTTAGAATTCTGGGATGAATCTATCAGGCCCCATTGCTTTGTCCACCTTCAGTTTTAAGAGTTCTTTCAGAACCCTTTTCTTCTGTAAATAGGCTGGTATCAACTTCTGTATCCAGAGTGTTTCTATTGTTTTAGGTACCTTCCCCTCTTCATTTGTAAATACTGAACAAAAATATTTGTTTAGTATCTCTGCCTTTTCACCGTCACCCGCTGACCCCCCCTCCCCTTTATTAAGCTTCACTATCCCTCCCTTGGTTTTCCTTTGCTCCCTGATGTACCTAAAAAAGGTTTTATCCCCCTTCTTAACTGAGTTGGCTATCTTTACCTCAGTTCGGGCCTTTGCTGTTCTGACTGCCTTCCCAGCTTCCTTTTGCTTTAACTGATACAATTCTCTGTCCTGCTCCTTCTGTGATTCCTTTTACTTTCTGAATGCTTTCTTTTCTCTTGAACCTTCACTGCCACCTCCTTTGAGAACCATAGTGGTTTCTTACATCGTTTTGTTTTGTTTATTCGCTTCACACAAAGGCTTGTTACCGCTGTGATGGCAGTTTTTATTATTCCCCATTGTTCTTCCATCCCTCCTTCCTGCCCATTTGCTAGTGCATTCCTTAGGCGCTCACCCATTTTGGCAAAGTCAGCCCTCCTGAAGTCAAGTACTTTTGCCTTTGTATGGCTTGACTCTATTGCTGTGTTCATTGTGAACCATACTGTTCGATGGTCGCTAGTTCCCAGATGGCTACCCACTTCTACATCTGTGATCTTCTCTCCATCTCCATTTGAGAGAACCAGGTCTAAGAATTCTCCCTCTCGAGTGGGCTCCAATACTAGTTGACTAAGGCATGCCCTCTGTAGGGCATCTAGAATAACCCCACTCTTAGAAGAGGCTACTGCAACTGCACTCCAGTTAACATTGGCATATTCAGATCACCCATCAGCAATATCTCCCCTTTTTCTGCCATTCTAAGTATACTTTCTATCATTTCTTTGTCCATTTCCTTCCCCTGAGAGGGGGGTCTGTATACAACCACTGTGCGGATTGTGGTGCCATTGCCTGTCTCCAAATTGACCCACAGTGCTTCTTCTCCTCCCTGTTTACCCTTTTGTTCTGTTGCATTTATTCCTTCCCTTATGTAGAGAGCTACTCCTCCTCCTCTTTTACCCTCCCTGTCTCTCCTGTAGATAGTGTATCCTGGTATGTTTACGTCCCAGTCATGATTCTGTGTGTACCATGTTTCTGAGACTGCCACGATATCCAGATGTTCCTCCTCCATCAAGACCACTAATTCAGGAAGCTTGTTACCTAGACTACGAGCATTGGTACTCATTGCTCTCCATTTTTTGATGGCTTTACATTCTGTAGCAGCATCCCACACTGACCTTTCTACCTTGGTCTTTTTCTCATTTAGTACCCTGTTTTGTAGGGGGAGGCTGGGATTTTCCTGCTGCTTATCAGTGCCTCACCCTTGACTAGTTTAAAAGCTTGCCAATGAAGCATTTAAACTGATTGCCCAAAAGACTTGTTCCCTTCCTGGACAGATGCAGACCATCCTGCCAGTATAGGCTGGTGTCCCTCAGGTGGAACCCCAGTCCCCAATGAAGCCAAACCCTGTTCTCCACACCATTTTTCAACCATTCATTAAACTGCATGGTGCAAAGTACCCCTCACCCATGCCACTGACAGGCAGCACCTCTGAGAAGGATACTGTGTGTGCTACTTGTCTTAGGCCCCTCCCAACTCTACAAAGTCCTTCTGCACTGCTCTAATCTCATGATGAGCCAAGTCATTTGTCCCTAGGTGGACAATGGCGTCCAGCTCGAACTCCCGTGCAACTGTTCTCATGATCCTAAGGATGCGCCTCCTGTCCCTCCAAGCCATGGCACCAGGCAGGCACCTTACTTCGGTTTTCCCTGTTCCCCCCAGTTCTATCCCCCTAATAATTGAGTCCCCCACCAGGAGCTGCTTCCTTTCCCTGTGGTGTCCTCTGCCTCCTTCCTGAGGTCCTCCCTTGTGACAGTTGTCTGTAATCTCCTTAGTCTCCTCTGCGGGTGCATCCATAGGGGAAGTATGCTCCCCCAGAATGGTGTATGGATTGTGGAGTGGAACAACTGACTGGGTGTGCCTCTGTTCCACCACTCTTACCCTCCCTGAGCCTACTGTGGTCCAACTGCTGTGCTTTCTTCGCAACCTTTGAGGTAGGGGTTGTGGCTCTGGTGCTCCCTGGATGTGGGAGGTTCCCTTACTACTGTTCAGTGCGGCCTGAAAATGGGCAACTTCCTCCCTCAGGGCAGAGAGTTGTCTGCAAACAGGGCAGCATCTCAGCCTCCAGAAAGACTCCCGGAAGACTGCTGCCCCACAGCCATTACATTGCACTACTCCACACATGTATTAATTAGGGAATTTTGTTTGGCAAGGGCTCACAGTCTTTTACAAACATTTGTTTTTACCTGGGCTGGTCCATGGGAGGAAGAATGATGTTTGCTGGCATTCTCTACCTCGATGGTCTGATTCAGTGTAGATGTATGGAGCTGGTGGGAGGTTTGTTACTGAACAACTTGTCACACCATGATTGTGAGGCACAGGATTCTACATGCTGTCTTTCTCTCGAGGTCCTGTAGCTTGTAGTTACTGTAGATAGACTTGTTGCTGAAGAAGATGTGATGATGGTATTAGATGTTGAGCATACCATCCTGATGGCATTGATGTTCAAAACACCATAGTTGATTGCATTAAATGTTAAGCAATACCATAGTTCTTGATGGCATTATATGCTAAAAATACCATTAGTGATGGCATTGTTGAATGTTAAGCAATACTATAATCTCTCTTGAGAAATGGTCATATTTTTATACAGTACATTTTACAGAGCACAAATTTTTAATCTTGCGTCATTAGACATTAAGAAAGCTACATTGAATTTTGCTTACATTTCAGCTAGGAACATTTGATAAGCATGTTATCACCTAAGTCAACAAAACATAGTTTGAACCTTATCCTAATTCACTACATTTTAACACACATTGGTTTTGTAGCAAGAAATGCTATAGGGCACCAGTGTTTCAGTTACCAATATGGCTAACACAGGTGACATACTTGTTGAAGCACAATTCAGTGTCGCTTATTGGTTTGTTCCTAAACAATGAATAAGGACTGCAATTAGGTACCATTGTAAACAGCTGTAGGCACGGAGAGTTCATGCTGCATCTGGATTGCAGCTGTACAAGACTCAACAGGTAAAAAAGTCTGTTAGCATGTTGGTGGTCCAGTACCAACCTAACCCAGAACCGCAGTTCAAATGGGCATTCTGTGAATTTGTAAAGGATTAATTCATCATAACTTGTAGAAATTGCTCAAAGTTCTTTATTAAGTCCATGCAAAACAGTAGTGTAATTCCAGTTCCTCAGCCCAGGGTATCACAGCTTCAGGATAAGCAATACATGTTAAATGCGTCCTTTGCAAATTCAGAGAATGTCTACCTGAACAGTGTTTTGGAGTTAGGTTGGTGCTGGCCAACCCATATACAATCTGACCACTGTAGACACTAGCATAATGTGTCTATAAACAAATACACTGTTGTCCCTTCAGCATTGATAAGAACTGGGACATTACAAGTGCAAAATAACATGTGTAAGCCCCCATCCCCGCGTCGGGGGTAACCACATGGTAGATGTCATGGGGATGAGGGCACTGTACAACCACGGAAACACAGTCCAGAAATATCAACAGGAAAACAGTACCTGAATTCCCATGAGTGTTGCAGGTGTAGGATAAGCTCCATTGGGGGGGCACCCTTGGACCACCAAATGATGCAGGGATGGTTGCACTGGTGGGAAGACGCAGACCTTCACCTGTCTGGCCTTGCCAACTTCACCTGTAGGCTTTTGTAGACAGTCTTCACCAGGCAGGCCTCTTGACAGCCTCCTCGATAGTACAGCGGTTCTTGGGGATCACGCCCTGGAACACACTGGTGGCTTGCTGAGGAGGCAAACTTCTTTTAACAGCAAAATAGTTTCTCCAGCAAATGAAGCAAACATCAGAACTGCAGAAACAGGGGTCCCATTTAATGAGCAGTTGTTAAACAGGAACAGTCATTCTATGGAGCATGGGGGTGACAGGTACTGAGGGGGCACTTCACAGGTAGGCACCTGACACTGGTTCTGCAACAATCTCTTTTACCAACAGATTGATTTACAGCTTGCAGACCTTCCCTTGAGCCCAAAAAGGCTACATTCCTGACAGCAGCATTTGATGTGGACCATAGCAGGTCTCACTTAAAAGCATTTCAAACTCAGCAGCACTCTCATTTCATATTCCTTCACGTTACTCTGTCTTCAGCCAGGCACTTGCTTACTTTTCCCTTTCTCTGAGTCTAAGCAAAACACAAACTGTGGTAGCAATTGTGACAGCATGAGACATTTCTACTGTCCCAATCCCATTTCTTGCTTTACCTGCTTTAATCTTCTGACACAGGGGGTTACTCCAAAACACAGGGGACTGATTTTAAACAGTGAAAAAATCCTATCACTAAGTGAGGTCTCACACTTCCTCAACGGTGTTGCTTTTAGCATGAAAACGAACCACCAAAGACCTTCTGGATACCCACTCACTGATGCCATGTGCCAAACTGTTCTCCCCAAGGAATTCTGAATGTTTCTGGACCAGCAGAGACCTAGGGCACAATCCGCTCATGCAATGATTCCAGTTCCTCGACTGCTTTCACCCAGGGAACTTCTTGCTGTGTCACATGGAGCACCCGGATAGCCTGACACCCTGCCGGGGTCCCAATCAACCATTCCCCACTTGGATCCTTTCCAGCCTTCACAGGCTGCACCCACTGAGAGCCACGAACACTGTAGCAGCCACCAGCCAGGGGGAAAGGGGCAGAGCTGCCACCACCACACCCTCAAGAGTCCAGGACTCCACCTCTGCACTGTGCCCTGGACCCCATCTACCAAAGCAGGCCCACCCACAGAAGCACACACTGGTTCTACAGGGTGCACTTGCCCATGGGTGAGATTACTTAGAAAACAAGGCCCCCATTGGTGCTTACCTTACCAAGGTGCCAGAGATCACTTGGCAGGCCTCCATATTCTGCCTCTCGGGGCTTCAGCTCCCAACAGCACCAATAGGACCCAGGCTGATGCTCCACTGCTTCTCCTTATTCTTGCTGCCTGAACCACCACCTTCTCATATGTGGATCTTCAAGGGAGGAGGGCCAGGGTGGCAAGTGGCCCACCCTGGCCCCACCACAGCTCTCCAGCCAAACTGCAGGGCCCAAACCTCTGACTCCTGTCTCTCCTTCTCGAAGCCCCCAAAAGAAAAAATATCTTTCCACTCTAATCTCTCTCCTGTTTATACCCTCTGGGATAGGCTTCATTTGGTGTTAACAGGCAGGCCCACATCCCAGACTTACCAGCACCACTAGCTCTTCCTGCCTAGCTACACCTAGCAATCAAAGTTAATTAGTAAGCTCCCAGAGGGTGCTTACACTTCCACCCACTGAAAATGTTCACCTCCTGGTGAAAGGTAACCAGGCCACACCACTGACCCACCAGAGGGGAGATATGCGCATTTGTCCCTCCCTCCAAGGGTCAGGGCACCAAACTGGTTACACTGTCGGAACGGTGGAAATACATGTACTTTGAACTGGACCTTAACTTAACTTAACTTAACTTACACTTCAACATCTTAACTGGGGCATACTGATGACCCACCCGCTGGTTCCTATGGTCGCCTACCAGGTACTACAGTGGGGGCATCCCTCCCCCCACTAACACTATAACCTTCTGACGCTAACTTGACTTCTAAATTCATGAAAAAATGCTGCTGCCAGGAATAGGAACAATCAACATAACCCCCTTTAATATGCATAACCAAAACATTTACAATAAAAGCTTCCACTGATTTTTTAAGCCCCATACAACACACTATCCTACTATACTTAAATCAAACAGGGCTAAACAGTTTAGTAATTTGAAACAGTCATCTAGCCACTCACAACCTGACTTACGTCCATTCACACACTGACTAATCCAGATTTCAGAAAAATACATTTATGTAGAGTGCAACTCATACCAACACATTGAAAGTGCAATACTGAAACAATTAAATACACACTAAATTAACACTGCAGAAACAGTGATTCAACCACACACAATTTTTTCTCTTTTCAAAGGCATTTCCCCCCAAAAGCCCATTATCCACAAACAGTTTATAAGTTTCTGCATGAGGCTTGAATTCGATTCAAGTCCGTGGAGCACTGAAGATTCGTAGAGCAGACCACCCCCATACCTGGGCCCTAGGTAAATGAGGGGTATCTCCTCCAGTGCAGTCTTTGCTCCAACAAAATCCATCCTTGCTATAATCCTTGGCCGTGGACAGAAACAAGGCAGCGCAGCTCTCACAGAAAAAGATGCAAAAATGTCCCAGTCCCATGTGCCATTTTGTTTGTGCAATCAAATAGTCCAGCAAAGGGGGACTTCCACAACCTGTCCAGCACCCAATTTGAAGTCCACATCAGCCACAGCATCCCAAAATCAACATCCCAGATGATCCCCACGTTATAAGTCCCCCTTTCCCATGTCAAGGGGTATCCAGATGGTAAATGTCCGGGGGAGGGGGGAACTGTGCAACCACAAAAACATGGTTCAGAAATAATAACAGGAAAACAGTACCTGGATTCCCACGGGTGTTGCAGGTGATGGATTAGCTCCATCGGGGGTGCCCTCAGACTGCCAAATGATGCAGGGACAATGCACTGGTGGGATGACACTGACCTTCACCTGCCTGGCCTTGCCAACTTTGCCCCCAGGCCTTTGTAGACAGTCTTCACCAGACAGACCTCTCAGCATCCTCCTCAATGGTGTGATGGTTCTAGGACAGGGTTTCTCAAATGGTGAGGCCAGCCTCCCAGGTGAGGCCACAATCTACTCCAAGGGAGGCTCAAGCAAGCCTTAAAATGTACTATATTTAAATGTCAAGATTTGGATACTTCGTTTGAAAGGATGCGACAAACTAAAGTGAATAATGGCATGCAAATTTATGTGCAAAATGGGTGACCAGGAAAGTTATACTCAACAAACACTTGTTTCCTGGTGTGACATGGGGGGACGCTGAATGGCAGAAATACAGTACAATTCTTAGAAACTGTGCAAAACAAAATGCAAACTAATACAAATAAATAGGAACAAGGTAACAACTGACCCATTATACTGGCTGCAGAAGGGCACAAACACAAAGGCTAAGTGGAGAGGCACCAGGAGCAATTGCAGGTCAAAGCAAAATGGTCCCTGAGAAGGTGTTTAAAAACAAGATAAAACTGACAAAGAAAAAAATCTGACTCATGGAGGTATTGCAACAAGGGGTAAATAGGGTCCAAAACTCAGAAGTGTGGAGCAAGTAGGCTGACATGGGGAGGGGTGTTATACAGAGGGAGAATAATAAGTTCAATAAAATGAGAATAAACTCAACGACTCAAAGGAATTTCATTGCATTCCTTGCGTACTGTGCAAAGTATGAAACATAGAAACATAGAAACATAGACTTTGATGGCAGATAAGGACCGCTTGGCCCACCCAGTCTGCCCATTTCCCTGCCTACTGGATAAGCTGCAGATCCTAGTTAACCAGCAGCCTACTTTTTCCTACCCCCATCCCCTAGAATTGTCTTATGACTGTCCCATGCATGCTTGAATTCCACCACTGTTTTTGACTCCACGACCTCCTCCGGAAGGCCGTTCCATGCATCCACAACCCTCTCTATGAAAAAATACCTCTTTAAATTACCTCTGAGCCGCCCCCCTTCTATCTTCAAATTGTGCCCCCTTGTTCTTGCACACCTCTTTTTTTGAAAGATGCTACCCTCTTGGACTTTGTTGATTCCTTGAGGTACTTGAAAGTTTCTATCATGTCCCCCTCTCCCTCCTTTCCTCGAGGCTATACATATTAAGCTTCTTTAGTCTCTCTTCATATGTCTCCGGTGCAGACCCTGCACCATTTGGTGCCCTCCTCTGGACAGCTTCCATCCTGTCTATGTCTTTGCGAAGACTGGGTCTCCAGAACTGCCGCATGTACTCCAGATGGGGTCTGACCAGCTGTCTGTACAGAGGGATAATAACTTCCTGTTTTCTACTGGTGATGCCTCTCCCTATGCATCCCAATATCCCCCAACCCTCATTGCTGCCCTCTCACATTGCTTGCCCACCTTTAGGTCATCTGATATGACTACCTCCAGGTCCCTTTCCATTTTGTTGTTGTTAGTATCTCACCCCATTGTGACTCTTCCCTGGGTTTTGTTTCCCAGGTGCACTACCTGCACTTCTTAGCATTGAATCTAAGCTGCCACATTTGACCATTCTTCTAACCTTGCCAAGTCCTTTTCATCCTTTCCACCCCACCTTGTGCATCAACTCTGTTGCAGATCTTTGTGTCATCTGCGAAGGACATACTTTTCCTTCAGTCCCTCTGCAATGTCGCTTATAAAGACATTGAAGAGGACTGATCTATCTGATCTGCAATTGTACCCCACTAGTAACCCCTTTCATCAAGTGGACTCCATTTACTATTACCTCTGTGTCCTATTTTCCAGCCAATTTTTCACCCAGGCTGTCATCTTGGGACCCACTCCCAGGCTAGCTAACTTGTATATTAATCTTTGTGTGGGACTGTGTCAAATGCCTTGCTAAAGTCTAGGTAGGCCATGTCCACAGCCCCTCCCTGATCTACTACTTTGGTCACCCAGTCAAAGAAATCTATCAGATTTGTCTGGCATGACCTTCCTGCTGTGAATCCATGCTGCCTTGGTCCTGTGCCCCTCTGGCCTCTAGATACTTGACAATTCTTTCCTTCAGAAGTGATTCCATCATTTTCCCTACCACTGAGGTTAAACTAACAGGTCTGTAGTTTCCTGCTTCTGCCTTGCTCCCACTTTTGTGAAGGGGAATCACATCTGCCCTCCTCCAGTCCTCGGGTACCACCCATCCTCCCATGATTTGTTAAACAGGGTAGTCAGTGGTGTCACTAATTCTACCCTTAGTTCTTTTAGAATTCTGGGATGAATCCCATCAGGCCCCATTGCTGTCCACCTTCAGTTTTAAGAGTTCTTTCAGAACCCTTTCTTCTGTAAATGGGCTGGTATCAACTTCTGTATCTAGTGTGTTTCTACTGTTTGTTCTAGGTACCCCCCTTCCTTTGTAAATACTGAGCAAAAATATTTGTTTAGTATCTCTGCCTTTTCACAGTCTCCTCTGCCCACCCTCCCCTTATTAAGCCTCACTATCCCTCCCTTGGTCTTCCTTCGCTCCTGATGTACCTATAAAAGGTTTTATCCCCTTCTTAACTGAGTTGGCTATCTTTTCCTTGGTTTGGGCCTTTGCTGTTCTGACTGCCTTCCCAGCTTCCTTTGCTTTAACTGATACAGTTCTCTGTCCTGCTCCTTCTGCGATTCCTTGTACTTCCTGAAAGCTTTCTTTTCTCTTGAACCTTCACTGCCACTTCCTTTGAGAACCATAGTGGTTTCTTACATCGTTTAGTTTTGTTTATTTGCTTCACACAAAGGCTTGTTACCTCTGTGATGGCAGTTTTATTATTCCCCATTGTTCTTCCACCCTCCTTCCTGCCCATGTGCTGAGTGCATTCCTTAGGCACTTACCCATTTTAGCAAAGTCAGCCCTCTAAAGTCCAGTACCTTTGCCTTTGTATGGCTTGACTCTATTGCTGTGCTTATTGTGAACCATACTGTTCGATGGTCGCTAGTTCCCAGATGGCTACCCACTTCTACATCTGTGATCCTCTCTTCATCTCCATTTGAGAGAACCAGGTCTAAGATTGCTCCCTCTCGAGTGAGCTCCAATACTAGTTGTCTAGGGCATGCCCCCTGTAGGGCATCTAGAATAACCCCACTCTTCGAAGTGGCTGTGGTAGTTGTTCTAACTATGTTGAAGCCCAACATTATTTATTAGGGGGAGGCTCAAGATCTTTTCCAAGGCTTGAGGGAGGCTCACTATGACAAAGTGTGAGAACTACTGTTCTAGGGCATCACACCCTGGAACATACTGTACTGGTGGCTGGTTGTGGAGGCAAACTTCTTTTAACAGTAAAACAGTTTCTCCAACAAAGGAGGCAAACACCAGAACTGCAGAAACAGAGGATCCCATTTAATGAGCAGTTGTTAAACAGGAACAGTCACTCCATGGAGCGTGGGGGTAACAGGTACTATGGGGGCACTTCA
The DNA here is from genome assembly GCA_016271365.2 of Neoceratodus forsteri. NCBI lineage: Eukaryota > Metazoa > Chordata > Ceratodontiformes > Ceratodontidae > Neoceratodus > Neoceratodus forsteri. The sequence goes on from CM057456.1 coordinate 13,819,881, forward strand.
CAAGTAGGCACCTGACATTGGTTCTGCAACTATCTCTTTTGCCAACAGATTGATTTACAGTTTGCAGACCTTGATGTGGAACAAAACAGGCCTCACGTAAAAGCATTTCAAACTCAGCAGCACTCTCATTTCATATACCTTCATTTTACTTTGTCTTCAGCCAGGCCCTTGCTTACGTTTCCCCCTTCTCTGAGTCTCAGCAATACTCAAAACTGAGGTAGCAATTTTGACAGCACGAGATGTTTATACTGTCCCGGTCCCATTTCTTGCTTTGCATTGCTTTAACCTGCTGACACAGGGTCTGGTTTTAAACAGTGAGCAAATTCTCTTAATGAGGTGGTCTCACACTTCCTCAACTATGTTGCTTTTAGCATGAAAATGAACCACCAAAGATCTTCCGTATATCCAATCACTGATGCCACGTGCCAAACTGTTCTCCCCAAGGAATTCTGAATATTTCTGGACCTACAGAGACCCAGGGCACAATCCACTCATGCAGCGATTACATTTTCTGGACTGCCTTCACCCAGGGGACTGCTTGCTGTGCCACACGGAGCACCCGGACTGCCTGCCACCCCGCTGGGTTTCCAATCAATTATTCCCCACATGGATCCTTTCCTGCTTCTGCAGACTGCATCCTCTGAGAGCCCCAAACACTGTAGTGGCCACCGGCCAGGGAAAAAAGGGGCAGAGTTGCTACCACCACACCCTCAACAGTCGAGGCTGCCACCTCTGGACCGTGCCCCAGGCCTCATCCACCACAGTAGGTCTGCCACAGAAACACTCACTAGCTCTACAAGGTACACTCTCCCACAGATGAGATTACTTAGAAAACAAGGCCCCCATTGGTGCTTACCCATACCAAGGTACTAGAGATCACTTGGCGGGCCTCCATATTTTGCCTCTCCATGATCCAGCTCCTAATGGCACCAATAGGACCCAGACTGCTGCTCCACCTTACTCTTACTGCCCGAACTGCCACCTTCTCATACTCAGATCTTTGAGGCAGGAGGGCCAGGGTGGCAAGCAGCCCACCCCAGCCCTGCCACGGCCCTCCGGCCGAACTGCAGGCCCAACCTCCCTACTCCTCTCTTCTTCTCAAAACCCCCAGAAGAAAAAATCTCTCTCCACTCTAATCCCTCTCCTGTTTCTACCCTCTGGGGTGGGCCCCATCTGGTGTTAACAGGCATGCCTACATCCCAGATTTATCCGCTCCACTAGCTCTTCCTGCCTAGCTACACCTAGTAACCAAAGGTAACTAGTAAGCTCCAAGAGGGTGCTTACACATGAGGAATTTAAATCAAGCCTTAGTTGGTCTTTATGAAAACTAGTAAATCAAGTTTAGAATTGGACCAGCATGGAACCATAGGTCCCTCGGCAGCCAGTGGACTAGACGTCTTCCAGGCAAAATCTTGTGCATGATGGCAGGTCAGCAAGAAGCTGTGATCCAAGGGAGGTGTGAACCTTGGACTCGAGTTTTCCTCAGGGTGACACGATGACCTCAGGCTGAGAGCTGTGTTAATAGTGTAGGTTTTTAGTATGGGGAAACCAGTCAGTTGCCATCAGGTCAGCAAGTAATGAGTACAGATCCAGGGATTGAAAGATTCTAAGCTGGATGAATTTAGGAGGGCTTTGGAGTGGTGGATCTTGTGCAGAAAGTAGACCATATAATGCTCACTGAGGGTATCAGGGAAGGTACCTGTATTCACTATGCCACGGGGTGGGAGGAGATGATCCAGTCCTGAAGACAGTGGTTCTAGGTTCTAAGATTGAATCTGGTGGGATTCAAGATCACTTGGGTAAGCTGGAGCAACTGTACATTTTTTTTTAAATAAATGAGGGATACCCAACAGGGACCTGTAGAATAAATTATGTATTTTCACTGGTGCTTTTTGACCTTGGGTAACCTCACGAGTGGCATAAGCCACGAGTTAGGTGCCTAAGGTCAAACAGCACAAGGGAAAATGAATCAATTATTCTACAAGGTCCCTGTTGTGTATTTCATTTATGCAATAGTCAGGTACCTTGTGGTTTTTAGTAAGATTTTGTTGTTATTTTGTAATATTAAAAAGTCACTTTTTTTTTGAAACTGTGATGCTCCACTTGTGAGGAATGCCGTTGTCGTGGCCATTGCCATGGATGCTGCATCATGACGATGGCCTTAGCTAAGCTCTGTTGCCGCTCATCAGTCAAGCAAATAGTTTTCAAAAATGTTAAAGATAAAATGATGCCCTTGTTTAGTGAGGGAGCAAGCGGTGCAGTAGAGAGCACTGCATTTACCCCGATGGCTTCCTTTTGTATTTGGGGTTCAGGATTGCTTGTTTACATTTTGTCAGTATTTTGTGGCTGTGGAAGACATCTGCAGTGCCATAGAAGAAGCTGAGGGATATGCAAGAACGAACGAGCACTGCCGGCTGGTCATGGATCTGAGAGAAGTGTTGGAAGCTTGTTTACAAAATAAATGCAAAAGGGTACTCATTGGTGTTGTTTTGGGAGGTTATGTTGGGCAACAGAGGAGTGGAGGACTGAAGCGGTAATGCCAGCAGGGAGCAAGCAGGCAGACGGGTGAGAAAAGAAGCAGCGTATAGTTTCACTTCTAAAAAAAAAATTAAAACAATAGAGACTGCTTTTGGGACATTGAAAAAGGAGCTAGCACTGCTAGCCGGTTGGGGTTCTAAGAGAAGTGTCAGTGGCTTGTTTATAAAATGAAAAAAAAAGGTACTGATCTGTGATGTTTTGGGAGGTTGTGCTGGGTAGTAGGAGAGTGGAGGACTGGAAAGGTTATGTCAGTGTGGAGCTATCGAGCGAGCAAGTAGGTGGGCAGATGAGGAAAGAAGCAGCTAGTAGTAAACAAAAAGATGAGTTTGCTTTTCTGTTTTAGATATGTAACCCCTAGGTGGGGCTATCTCAAGGGCTACTACCCGTGCCTGCGTGGCTAGTAGCAGGTTAAGGGGCCTGAGTTCTGAAACGGGTGCCTCCACCCGGAGGTTAGGGTTGTTAGTGGTCAAACTAACCTGGACACAGCCCTCCGGGACACTGTAACCCCACTCTTTCCCTTCTAGTGGCCTGAGCAATATATGATAATCACCTTCACAGTACCCCTTGTACACCATAACAGTACCCACACTCTTTGCACTTACCACCAGGGCTGGTTCCTCTGGTTCGACCCTGGGGACCCCCCTGTAAAACAAGGTTATACACAGTAAACAGCAACAGTACAGTACTCTTGGCACAAACTGGAAACACAGTCAGGTTAAATGCAGCAAAAAAGTCAGATCTGATTTATTCAGGGGACTTGAACAAGGAAAGGGAGTAATCAGTTTGATTGGCTTAAAGGCTATATTAATCAAACAGTTATGCATGCGCTCTAAGTCTCCACACAGTCACACACTCAGGGTACCCAGGTAGGGGAATGGTGGGCTAGCCAGGAATGTTGCAGCTGGTTGGGGCCCTGTGATGGAAGAAAGCAACATGCACAACACATACTACTTGTAATCCAGAGCCGGAGGGTTCAGTTCGTGAAAGAAAAAAACAACAAGACAATCAAATGACAACACTTTAGATTTAGCTGTTGTTGCAAGGAGCTACCCTGATGTTTACTCACAAAACCCAATACAGGACACAGGCAGGATGAAATTGAGACTGAAGGTTGTTGAGCTGGCATGCCAGGAGAAGCAGGGCCCACACAAATCACCAAGGCATCGTTCCTGTTCAAGCGTAGAGCAGGGGGTTGATCCCCAGGCAAGTCTCTCGTTGATGACTTTCTCCGTGCAATGGGTAGTTTGGCTGGGCCAGTGTGGCAAGGCCCAGGTGAAATGGCAATGAATTTGGATTCAGTCCGTTGGAGCTGGATGCAGCCTCCAGTGAACAGAACACAGTTCAACACACAGTGGGGAACCAAATCACGACCCACTAACAGCACACAGCACATTTACATGTAAGAAATTCCACTATACCAGGCAGATTGCTATCCAGTCGCAATTACAGAGTCTCTGCACAAACCGGGAGTTCAGAGATGGCTAGAAATCCTGACAGGCTGATCGCATTCAGCAAATCTTCAGTCTTCTTCAGGTTACAGCCTGGTCACAGTCCAGTGGCTTAAATAGTTCTCACAACTCGGATTCAGTCCAAATAAACTCTATTTTCCCTCTCAGGGACAGCAGGCAGATAGGCAGGCCAAAACTCACCCCTTTTACAGTTTTCCCACGCAAAACTACACAGAACTGCTGTTCAAATCACTTGAGCTATTACTCATTTCACTTCCCAACTCAGAACTAACTGAAAACTGCAAGCAGTCTGGGAGTTTCCCCAAGATCCAAAAGGTTTGGTTGGCTGATCTGTTTGTCAGTCACAGCAAGGGCTCCCCCTTCAGGTTCATTTAGGCTAAAAAATGCTAAAACTACAGTTCCTACAAGTTTTGACCCCACCAAGCCCCTATAGGCAGGCTCCATTTTAGAGTCCCAACAGTACTGATTGGCCAATTCTGACAGTCCCGGGCCAAGTTGGTGGAGATAAACAGAACAGTCCTTGCTGCAAAGAAAACAGGTTAGAACAAACTGCAATATTATCACTCTAATAGATATTCAGCAAATAAGCACCTCTTATAACAGAGCTTCCTCTGCGCAAATATCGATGGCAGAACGGAGCAATTATCTGGCAGCCTGTGCGGGGTTCGAGCATAGAAACACTCAGCCCCCTCCCAGATTAATTATAACTGCAATCCAGGCAGCTCTTAAAGAGACAGTACACAGAGACCATACAGGCACTCTCTGGCAATACATTTAAACTGCTAAAACACAGAACACCAGCCTGGCAGTGAGCATTTAGGCAAGCTCAAGGAAGACTTTTCGGGAACCCCCATTTGTAGGGAGGGTTACAAATAGATGCTTGATATAAAAAAAATAATCGATTAGGAAGTTGTGTGGGCAGTGTCATGGTTATGCTAAGAGGTACTGCTGTGTGTGATTGAAAAGAATGGAAGTACTGCCGGCAGGTGGGGGGGAAGAGACATTCCATGATAATGTGTCTACTATGTACATAATCACATCATGAGATGTCTACTATATAGATACATGCTGATGATGTGTCTACTATGTACATGTAAATTAAATTTATTACACAGAAGGTCAAATTCCACCATTTATGTGATGGTTTTTGTGTCCACGCCGGCTGCATAAATAAATAAATATATAAATCTTCTCTTGAACTCATTCTGGCTTCTGCTTTCCTTAAATATCTACTAAAGAACATTAGTGTAGGTTTGAAGTCTTCAGTGATCTCCATCAGTGTGACTTTAATGGTCACCAGCTCAGAGAAGAACTTTTCAAGCAGATCTGAATCTCCTCCGTGGTCCAGTGGTGAATGCTGTGGCAGGCATGGCTTTGGTGGCTGTGACTGCAGCAGGAATGGCAGGGCACTGGTGTTCTCCTGAGAGGATTCTGGATCAGTAGCCATTGCAAACTTTGCCAGTTTTCTTACTGTTGTTTAGTACTGATTTAGTGAGGTTTTTACTGCACTTTGCAGTTTTTAGTGCAAAAATAACAAAAACACACATTTTGGCAAGAGTGATACCGGAATGATTAAAAAGCATCCATTCATCTTAAGCACATCATGTGATTCTCTGCAGAGCAATCTTTCAAGAAAAGAAATGAAACTGTGGCTATGAAGGCTGGATTAAAGAGAAACTTCTAGAATCCCTTTGAATATAGAAATACAAACAGACTACTTCTCAGTGCAGCTAAGCCCCTGCCAGGCATATTTTAAATCAAGGATAGAAATGAGAAAGGAAAAGTGTGGCCCACTGGAAATGTAGAAGGAACACTGCAAACATTGGCTGACTCAATGGGAATGGTGAGAAGAGATTTAGGAACCTGGGCCCCATAATCAAAAAAGATGCATGGCGCATCTTAGCGGAAAAGGGAGATGTGCTGCAGAACTCCAACAATGCACTGTAGCGCAATATTCAGTGAGAGGAGGTGGGCCGCCTAAAAGCAAATGGGCCATGGCCCAAACATAATGTGTTTAGCAATGTAGAAGGGGCATTCCCATGAATATGCCGCACATCATCATATTCAATGGGAATATGCCCTGCAATGGCCAAAAATGTGCCGTGCAGAAAAAGGCTACAAAAAGCTGGCCTAAATTGGCCAGCCATCCACAGGCAGGCTGCTAAAGTGCAGGCAGGTGCACAGCAGCCTGCCCACCCTGGCAGTCTAGTGGTACATCTTTCCCCATCCCCAGACGTATCACACTGTCCACCCTAACCCTGTACCATAGTGTAGGGATCCCCACCCATGCCTGATCCCAGTAGACGTACCCCCGATCCTGCTACCATTGTGTAGTGGCCCCCCCAGCCCCAATCCCCATCCATATTTGAAAGAACTTCCCACCCAGCCCCGATCCCCATCTGTATTTGAAAGAACCCCTGCCCGGCCCCAATCCCCATCAGTATGGGAAGGACACTCTTGCCCGTCCCTGATCCCCATACCCCACCCCACTGGAGCCGGCAACTGGCTCAGCCCTCCGCACACCACCATGGCCAGCCACCGACTGAACTGACATCATAATGAGAGTGTACTATGTAGAGGTCATGGTTGATGTCAGTTCAGTCAGCGACTGGCTATGGTGGTGGTGTGCGGAGGGGTGAGTTAGTCACCGACTCTGGTAGCGTGGGGGGGGTACAGGGATCAGGGGTCCTGTCCTGATGAGGTTGGGGGGCTGCTACACTATGGAAATATAAAGGGGGCATCTTTTACTTCAGCCATCAGTGTCAGGGCATGGTGGAGTGATTGTGTCCCTTACGATTGTGGATTGGTGCCAGGCAGGGTTTCCTTCACATACCAATGGGACCAGGGGGGTCTTTCCAATACGGACAAGGATCTGGGCCAGGGGAGCTTCTGTCACATAGGGACAGGTATCAGGGCTGTGTGGGGGGGAAGGGCACTACACTATGGAAAATGGGTGCAGCCATGCAAGTTCCATTGATTGAGGATCGGGGATGCGAGGGGGGGTACGAATGTACTGCCAGGGTTGACTGGAGGACAGGTCCTGTCACTGTTGTTTGGGACTGGGTGGGGGCAGACCCAGCACATTCAGCTGGGTGCAGCTATGGTAATGAGCCCATAATGGGCATGCATGGTGCCTCCTTGTGCCATGCATGCCCAATGAGCTCATTAGCATACTGTGACTGAATATCGCCCTTGGAGGAATGGCATATCCAGGTATGTGCCATGCATTCCCAATCAAGGTATTCAGCACCGACCCTGGTGGCACTGCGTGAGGCAGGGTGGCCGCCCGCGCTGGGCTTCCAGGGTCAGATAGTCAGACACTATGCGCTATTAGTATCGATCTTGCATACTGTTTGAATATTCCCTCCGAGCCAGCCGGCGCTTTTCTAATGCGTGCTGCATCGTTGCGCATGCGCAACTAGTCAGCTCTGAATATGTCCCCCTGATGCTCATTCAGTTAAAATATATGATATCCCTATCTATATTTTGTACACAATAATGTATGTTCTGTACTTGGTCATCTCTGTGCTTTTAAATAAAAAAAAAAAAAAAAAGATATGATATCCCTGCCCCTCATGTGGTGGGGAAGGAAACATTTTGATTCCTGAGAAGTGTAACACTAACCACTGTTAACAGCACCAGTTTGATCTGAGAACCTAAAATACCCGAAACCTGAAAGAAAGGATACATCCTCTTACAGATATGTGTTGCAGGAGTGGGTAAATGCCAGGAATTCTCTCTTTCACTAAATTAAGTGGTGCTACTATTATCCGAGTCCTGGACAGGGTGAGAGATGTTATTGGAATTACCAGGTCTCACTACATGTAAGAACCATAAACCCCATTTCTTGTTGAGGTATGTGAAAGCAGATTTCTAATTCTTAAACACGTGCTCTGTGTAACTAACTATACAGGAATGGAAATTCTTGTAGAACTTGAAAAACTGCTAAGATCTTCAGCCTGACAGCAAAAAACACACAGAGGAGTTCCTTGAATCAACACACTCAAGCACTGCTATGAGGCATCTGTCTTAGAAACTGTAAGAAGTGGAGACAGCAGTATATATTATATATTGGAGTAGTGATGAGGGATTAGTCACCAGCTGATCTACATTACCGCCCTTATTGCCTCCTAATAGAGATTCACCTAGGATTCCCCTTTCGTTCATGTTTTTTTTTTATATAAGGAAAGTCTTTTGAATCTTCTTGTAAAAAAGGCAACTTAGGGGATGTGATGCAGAAGTCTCACCAGAAATCCACTAAAGCAGCAGCTGATTCTTCACACACTGTGTTCCTAGAGGTTGGCAGAATTTCCTTTCATATTCTGTTGAAAATGGCAAGGGATACAACAAGGGAACAGTGTGACTCACAGAAATGCCAGTATCTGGGATGACATCATTGTAGCTCTGAATTTCACAGCCTGTAACACATGAACTGTGATTTTCATTCTGGGTGAGAATTAAAGAAACTCTTGTGAGAAGGCCTGGGGGGAACATGGTCTAGATAAATCAGAAGATTGACACCAAGAACTATTGGCACAGAAAGGGGACACACAATGGCCTGACTCATAATATGCAACTTATCTCCAAGTGTGAGGGGACATGATGACTGTAACTCACAAGTGGCAAAGTCACAAGCGAGTTATGAAAGTCATGCCCCTTTACAAATCGAGGAAAACTGTATTTTGAGTCAAGCTATTATGCATTCCATTTATAAAACATCAGTTTAAAAGTTATATATCTGTGTGAAGATTTAACTGCTTGTCTTGGGATTTCATCTGCTGGATTTAGTGCTACACAGAACTATTGTGATATCAGCATTGCAAAAGCTGCTTTCTGATTGGTTTTTAGATTGAGGATAACAGCTGTGAAATATTTAATCGCTAGTTAAACATTGTATCTAGAGGTTAGATAAATGACAAATTTATACAACAGGAATGGAGGTAAGCTGGCAAGGTAAAAGTGATGTGTATGTATATACAGTATATTATATATATATATATATATATATATATATTTATAGATAGATATTATATTATGTTATATAATATATATATATATATATATCTATATATATATATATATATATAAGGATATGCAGGGGTTCAGTATGTGATAATGCATTTATCTTGTACAGTTTCCAGTGACCTCAAGTAACCTCACGAGTGCCGAAGGCATGAGTGAGAGTTACGAGAGGTCACTGGAAACTGTACAAGATAAATGCATCATCACACACTGAACCACTGCATATTCCATTTATGCAACAGGTTTAGATGTTGTGTGAATGTTTTGATTTTGGTAGGTGTAAATAATTTGTCAAAAAAGGGAAAAGAAAATTTAATTTCATGCTGTTTTTTGCTAATTATAAAAAAAACCAAAATGGTGTCTATAAATAAAACACCACTCATTTTTAGATATTTTTGTGCTGAACATTTTTCGTGCTCACAGTACCATGCTACCAGTTTTTGTTTTAAAGTTATTCACATTTGTTTGTCAAAAAAATTGAAAAAAAATTACATTGTCTTCTGTTTTCTTGCTAATTATAAAAAATATATAAGGTATCTATAAATGAAACACCACTCATTTTGTAGATAATTTTGTGCTGAACAATTCTTGTACTCACAGTACCATGCTATCTTTTTTCATTTTAAAGTTATTCCTATTTGAATATAGTTAGTACTGCTTCTGAGGCTGAACATTCTAAATGAATTTTGAAAAGAACTGTGTAGATAAATGGGATACTATGGTGATAAATAAATTTATCAACGTAGTATCGTAGATAAATGGTTTTAATCTACAGTTTTTATCATGACCCCTGTTGCATAAATATATATATATATATATATAAAATATTGTGCTGGATACATTTTTTATCCATATGAGTTGTGGTGACCACGTGTGACCTCATGAGTGGCAGAGCCAAGCATAGCCATGAGTGAGGTGTCTCTGGGGTCACCAGAACAAGAATGTTTAAGGCCTTGTGGGGTATGGATCTCTCCCAGTTGGTTTAGAGGCAAGGCACCATGAACTTTCACCACCACCGGGCTGCTGTAGGTGTTTGGGGTGGCTCTTGGGTTCTTTTCTCACGCACAGTGAGTGGGGTTAATATCCAAAGAAAACAGAAATATGCGATGCCTCCACCCAGAGAAAGATTAAAGTGAGCCTGATAACTACTCAGTACAACCACCTGTGATGCTGTACCTGCCCCCCTCTCCAATGAGGTTAATCCTCTCACAGATCCCTCAAACATATTCAGCAGTTCCCCCTAAATGGCATGCACAGTAGGATTACAGTTAATTATGACCACAGGTTTGACGGCAACACACAGTTTTATTTAACACAATGAGTCCCTGCAAGTAAAAGATGGTTACAGCAAGCACAAGACAGTGTATGGCTTTCTTAGGAAGGGTCCAAACAACTACCTGTTGCCCACGCTACTGGTTAATCAAACCCTAAACAGTTGCAGGATGATGACCAGTACCTTGGCTGCTACTAACAAGGCCCAACAAGGCACAGCCACTTACATTGGTCGCCACACTGTACTTCAGTTCAGTTGCTATGATGGCTCACCTGTACTGAAGGCACCTACCCTCTCCCGCCTGGTATCAGAATCCCCCTTAACACCATGGGAGCTTTCTTTATAGCAGTCTCTGGGTACCCAGTGTTAAGATGCTGCAGGCCCATAGATGTTGTGCATTGTCCAGCATTGGTGTACTTCTAAGCTGACTACAAGCAATGTGTTGAAGCTCACATTTATCCCCAAAGGCCATGCAATTACAAAAATTGTTTAAATCTCTGAAAATGAGGTATTTGTAACCTTGCTTGATGGCCAAGTTGCAAACAAAGGCAATATTTCAATCAATGTACCCTGAGACACGGCCCTGTCATTACTCATGGTCCCCCGTTCCGATGGTTGCTCTGGGCACTGCAAGCCTCTGACACTCCAACTTCTTGGTGCTTCTCTGGATGGCCTGATTCCTGGTTCCTGGTCATGGTTTCCTCTCTCAGGTGCCAACTTTGACTTCCTCCTGAGGATTTGATTGTCTCTCTCACTCTCCCACTAAATTGCTGAGGGCCTGGCCCAACCCATATGTTTCAGCTACACAAACCCTCTGAGAAATAGTAGCCAGACATCTGGCATTAGTGCCTGCTATGGGACCTGCACTAGGTATGTTGATTGGGTTTAGACTCCCTCTGTGCTGTTCTGTTTGGCATTGTTTTTCATACAAGTTATCATGCAGCTGCTGCTCCTTGTCCTCACAAAGCTCAGTCACTTTCTTACAGCTCATCACCAGGACATAAGGCCTGGAGTGGCACAACTTGCATGCTCCTACAGAACAGTGGGTCCTCTTCCCAGGAGGTCTCACTCAGAGCTGCCAGCCTCCAGCACAATCCAGCTGATATATCAGTACAGGGACAGACCCCATTGCTTCACCAGCTGTCACTCACAGCCTATGATGACCCACAGGTCCAGAAAAGGCACCACATTCACTGTCCCACCTTCTGTGAGAGCCCTTACAGTGGTGAGCTTTCATTGCAAACTCTTGATTGGTTATTCCAGAGGTTAGCAGTTTACAAGGTGTCAGTCCACAGGGAGTCCAATCTTACAGGCGTTTTAGGGGTCCCATCAAATACTGGTCACCAGCTGCACAACAGAAGGTCCTGGGGACTTGGAAGATTATGCAGATAATCCCCCTTCAGTGGGGGGAGGGGTTACATATGGAAGAAAAAGTTATCAAACTCTGCCCTTGTTGCATAGTCGACTTATGTAATGTAGTTGTTTTCTAGGTATCGATTAAGTATATCTACTGTTGCTAACTTTGTGCTGCACTTTTGTTTACACCACTTATTGACTGGGAAGAAAGCAGAGCTTTGTTTTGGCCACTGTAATGTTTTAATCTGACTGCGATCCAACGGCTTCTTTAGGCATAGGAGGGTAGTGATTTATGGAGGATGTAGGTTAATTTACACTGAGAGCATAAACTGTTAATTGTCATTTAGAATGTAAAACCTGGCCAGGCAATTTATCATTCAGGGTTCTCTCACATACATTGCATAACTTTTCTGATCACAACAGTAAAATCAGGATATCATAAATATGTTTCTGTGCCATAACTGCTGTCTTGAAAGTTAAACTCACTATAGTAGAATACTAAACTAATCAGTGAGCAGCTTTCCAAAGGCTGATGGACTCACAGTTACATGATGCCATACTGATGCCAGCACTTGAAATGAAAGAGAAACCACTAAATATGCAAACAGCAGATTTAAAAAGTTGTATCTAGTAAACTGATTCCGTACAAATCAGTCATTGTAAACCCCAATTTATCAGGGCAACTTCATCTCCACTTGTGTACAAATCTATTGATTCAATTGCAACTGGCGAGTCAGTTGAAGTTAATACTGCAGAATCATTGTTATTAAGAGCATATAAGAAAAGTTATTTTAACTATACATACATCAGTGTAAGACACAGTATCCTTATTTGTGAATATTCAAGTACTGTATTACTATAATTAAGCAATAACCCATGGTAGGGTGTGGTGGATTATGCTGGGATCTGCTCACGCCTGGTGTGGTTTGTACCTGAAGTCACAGGCCGAGACTAAATTCACACTGGGTGTGGGTAAATCCCAGCATAGCCCCACACCCTAGAGTGGATTATTGTGATTACACAATTGGAAATAAATAATTACAAACATATTAAAATATTCCATTTTTTTATTTGTTTATTCATTTTTGTTAAATCCGTCCTCTCTATATTATATAGTGCCTTGCTGCTAGACAGGTTATTGTTGAAATTCCCTCCCACACACGTTCGTTGCTAGCAGATTATGGTCCCCCAACTCCCAACCACACACACACACACACACAGACACACACACACACATATGTGCTGGTGTTTATGTTTTTTTGTTTTGTTTAAGAGAGAGCCTGGTGCGAGTTCTGAGTGACTCTTTAGTTATGGCTTGGCGGGACAGCATTGTATGATCGCTGAGCTACTGGGCTGCCATAGCTGAGTGTGGGGTTCCAGGGTCATTGTGGCTGAGCAATCAGGATCGGGAGATATTTAATTTTTGTCTTGTTCTAAGCGATTGGGACACTGGCATTTAGGGAACATGCCAGACACTGGAGCATTTAGAATTATTGAGCTGGCAGCTAATGATCGTGTGTGGAGTGTGGGTATGAAGCTGTTAGTAATACAGTGAGACAGGTGAGGTGGGTGTGAGCAGTTATGGAGCAGCAATTGAAATTCAATAAAAAAGATTAACAAGAAAAAATGTTTTGTTTCTGCTATGGAAACTGGATTTGGGGAGTTTTTTAAAGAAGGATATGGTTTTGGTTAGTTAGAGTAGTTCTATCAGTAATAGGAGGAATTAAAGATGGCAGCTCCATGGAGCTGAAAAAAAAGGGCAGTGATTTTTAGGGCTGTGGGTGGAGCCTACACCCATTTTGCGAGAGCTCTTTTGGAAGTATCCTTCTGAAAGCCCAACAGAGCTTAAAGCCTTCCACCATGATCAGCCTATGGAATAACAGCCACACTATTTCGGCTGTTACTTCTGCATTCTGATGTGTGAACTGCGCATGCACATGACTTGTGTGCATATGCAGAGTCATGCGCATGCACAGTTCTGCGGGTGCCGCCATGTTGTGAATGGCAAAATGCCATTCAGTATTTTCTGTGCCCCCCCAAGTCATGTCTGACATCTCATGTGGCACACTGAGAGCCCACCCCAGTGTGCGGAATTGTTTTTTTCTGTAAATTAGAAAACGGTCCCTTGTCACATTTCTTTTTTTCCCTGGTGCCTCCCTGCCCAAGTCCTGCCCAACATCAGGGTGCCCAATCCCCATGTCAGCATTCATGTGGCACACTGGGAGCCCTCCCCAGTGTACCGAAATTTTTTTTTTTTTTTGCTGTAAATTAGAAAATGGTCCCTCATTGTCATTTTTTCCCCTGTAAACTGAAAACGGTCCCTCATCATTGCAGCAGTCCCCTCCCCTCCCACTAAGCACCCACCTCCCCACACCCCCCTTACCCCATACCTACCTCCAGAGGTCAGTACTGTCATCTTCTCTGGACTGGGACACGTCTGCACTCTTCAAAGCCCAACCGTGAACTGAAGAATTAAAGGTAAGTGTGCTATACAGCCATTCAATGGGGATTTCAACTTATGCTGATATCTCAGCCATTTTTTTGAATTATAGCCCCAAATTTTCAACATGGAGTTCTTGGGACACCACCTCATGAAAACTGTCACTGTCATTTTGTTACTCAATCCTGAAAGGTGATTTATGCGGTCACTGTGCGGAATCACCTTTTGGGACTGAGTCACGAAATGTCAGTGTCACTGTTCATGAGGTGGGGTCCCAAAAAGCCCATGTTGCAAATTTGGTGAAAAAATTCTGAAAAATGACTGCGTCACAAGCATGCATTGTGCAGTTTCTACACACACGCCTAACGTCACCATTTTTTTAATATTTTAAATATCACTCCACATTTTCAACATTGCCATTTTTGCACAGCTGTCATTTTTCACAACCTGCCTAAAATGTGTTTTCGCACCTGTGGCACAGAATAGCTCATGTTCTCTACGCAATCACCTTTTGGGATAATTGAACAAAATGACACTGGCACTGTTCGTGAAGAGGTGTCCAAAAAAGGCCATGTTGAAAATTTGGTGCAACGCCTCCAAAAAATGGTCAAGTTACACCTGGGTGTTGAATAATTTCTACGCACATGTGTAACTTCCGACACTTGGTATATTTTCACAGCCCTATCGGCTCTGGCTAGAGTTTGTTTTTTGTGCAGTGGTCAGCTGTGATGACCGGAACTTTAATCTTGGGTTATGCTGGAATTCACCCATGGTAAAGACCCCAGCTGACCAGTCAGGATACTGGCTTTACATACCCTATTGCATAATACAATCCTGCATTTGAAAAAAACAAAACACATTGCTACAATACATGGTGCAGTTGTTAGTGCAGCCATCTGAAAAGACATTAAAAACAAACAATGGTACAAATTAGTGGTGTGTGAAACAGTAGTAGTAGTAGTAGTAGTAGTAGTAAAACTATTATTCATTCAGAAATGGATCAGAAACTCATCTGAGACATATTCATTTCCAGTAACGTCCTTAATATAAAATGTTCACTAAGTATAAAATGTTCCAGTTACAGTGGTCAACTAACAATTATTTACACTTGGTATAGACAATACAATAAGTGATACATAGAACAAATATTTATTTATATAAATTTTGTTTACCGGGTAGACCCACTAAGACTAAGAAGTCCCTTTTTCAGGGGTGACCTGGGGTTAATTACATACAGATGAATACAGAGTACATAGGTTTACATGGAGAAGGATAGAGCAAATAAACAGACATACAGTACTTGTCTGCAAATTCATGTAGAGGCATAATGCAATATGTCACATGCAAAAATGCAAAGTTGGGAGTTACATACATTTAAAATCACATGGTAGATAACATATCTAGCAGGTAAGTGCCAGGAAGATTCATAAGTAAGGCTCAAGAGAAAAGAATAATGTGCTTAGTGGTTACAGTTACTTAATTCAAGTAGATGGACTTTTAGGCCTTTTTTGAAACCACCAAGGGATGTGTATTCTTTTAGACTGGTTGGGAGGGCATTCCATAGGGTAGGGATAGCAATGGTAAATGACCTATCTCCAGCAGTGGTCTTTGTGTGCAGGACTAATAGTTGATGGGAGTTGGAGGATCTTAGAGGTCGTCTGGTTGTTGGTTTTTTTTGTAATAGGTCTTTAAGGTCAGGGGGAGCCTTGCTAGTCTGAAGCTTGTAGGCTAGGCAGAGGGGATAGAAGACTAATTTCCTTTCCAGTGCCAGCCACTGAAGTGAGTTCAGGACATTACAGTGGTGTACCTTTGAGGGGGCGGCTACAGCAAAGCAACTGACTCTATGGTATAGAGATTTAAGTTTGTGTAGTTCAGTATTCTGAGGGAGCAGAGGATTGAGGACCCTCTAGAGCAAGGTGGAGAGTAGAATGGTATTTGTAGTACGACGTCTGAACTCTGTTGTGAGGAAGGGAACAAGGCGGTATAACGGATGCAGCTTTTGATTTAGAGACTTGGTTAGATGGTCCATGTGAACCCTGAAGGTGCAGTATTGATCCAAATACATCCCTAGGTACTTAAATGAATTGACAACCTCATTTTTTGTGGCATTTAGGAGAGCGGGGGTAAAGGTGATCATTCTGTTTGGGTCTGAGCTTCTTTTTTCCTTTTTACTGTTAAGTACCATTTTGTTGGTGTGGAACCAAGACTTCATGGACTATATGTGCCTTGTGACTAGGTTGGTTAGGTGGGATGAGCTGTGGGAGCACCTGTTTACAACTGCATCATCTGCATACAGAATCAGGTTTGCATCCCCACAACTCTTTGGTAAGTCATTTATGTACAGGGAGAAGAGCAGGGGCCCAGAAATGAACATACAATAAGACAATACCCCTACTCACTTATGGACATAAATAAACACTGTATCAAAGTCTTATACACTGGCAATATCATAATATTTTGTCACAGTCATTTCATTAATCAGTCAGGGTGGGTCTGCAGCTAGTTTCTTAATAGCCCCAGAAATTAACCAATTTTTAATCTCGCCAGTTTATATTTTATTAACTGACCTAAAAGAGAGTGGCAAAGTATTCCAAATCTGTGGCCACATATAGAAACAAGCATTTGTCAATGCCGAATGTTTGCTTGCTGGTATTAGCATTGGAAATGCAAGTTAGACAGGTGCAGAATGGGAATGACAGTGAAGTTTTGAACTTCACACCAACCCCACCTCCACCCTGCAGAGAGGGACAGGCATTGGGGTATGCGTTTGGGTCATTGCCCATAACATTCATGCCACTTCACCTCACCCTATCCTGCAGACACCGACAAGTGTTGAGGTGTGCCTTGGAGTGTTCGACTTTACAGTCACCCCATTCCAGAAGGACATATGCTGAAATGGGTGCAGTATAGGAGAATGGGGTGAACTCTGGGGCCGAAGAGTCCAAGGCACACCTCGATGCCTGTCACTGGCTGCAGGGTGAGGGTGGGGATGGAATGGCATGAGCATTACAGTCAGCAATCCAAAGGCACACCCCTGATGCCTGTCAGTCTGTACAGGGTGGGACGTTATGGTTAGAAACCCTAACGCCCCGGGCGTTTGTTGGTATTTGCACTACAAATTTTCAACATGGCCTTTTTGTGACCCACACCTCATGAAAGCATTTGGGACCTCTTCTCATGAACAGTGGCACTGTGATTTTGTCAATGTGTTCCGAACCTTGAGTTCCCATAGCGACCATGCCATTCTGTGCCAGATGTGTGAAAACACAGATCAGGCAGGATGTGAAGAATGACAGCTGTACCACTCGTAGGGAGCTGTGAAGAGATGGCTATGTTGAAAATCTGTAGTGAAAATATTAAAAATGCTCGAACTTCTGACCATACTTGGGAACTGTGCAACGCATGCACATAACACAGTCATTTAGTGGAATTATTTCACCAAATTTTCAACATAGGCATTTTGTGACCTCTGCTCATGAACACTACATAATTTTCTTAATCTGTCCTGAACATTAATTTTCCACAGTGACTGCGATATAGTGCTCCAGATGTGTAAAAGCATATTTCGAGCAGGATATGAAAAATGACAGCTGTACTGTTCATAAGGAGGTGTGAAAAAATGCCAATGTTGAAAATCTGGAGTGAAAATATTACAAATGCGCAAAATTATGAGGGTGCGTGGAAACTGCTCAATGTATGCTCATATCACAGTCATTTCATGGACTTTTGTCACTAAATTTTCAACATAGGCATTTTAGCACCTCTGCTCATGAACAGTGTCACTATGATTTTCTTAATCTGTCCCAAACACTGATTTCCCACAGCGACCATGCTATTGTGTGCTGGAAGTGCAAAAACACATTTTGGCCAGGATGTAAAAAATGACAGCTGTACTGTTCATAAGGAGGTGTAAAAAAAATGGCAATGTTGAAAATCTAGAGTGAAAATACTACAAATTTGTAAAGTTTCGTGGGTGCATGGAAATTGCACAATGCACGCTCGTAACACAGTCTTTTTATGGACTTTCATCACCAAATTTTCAATATAGGCATTTTAACACCTCTACTCATGAACAGTGTCACTGTGATTTTCATTACATGTCCCAAACATTTATTTTTCACAGCAACCGTGCTATTCTGCCCCGGAAGTGCGAAAACACATTTCGGCCAGGATGTGAAAAATTACAGCTATACTATTCATAAGGAGGTGTGAAAAAATGGCAATGTTGAAAATCTGGAGTGAAAATATTACAAATTCACGAAGTTACGAGGGAGTGTGGAAACTGTGCAACGTACACTCGTAAAACAGTCACTTTTTGGATTTTTTTCACAAAATTTGCAACAAAGTCTTTTTGAGAGTCCACCTCGTGAACAGTAGCACTGTCATTTCATTAATCGGTCCTGGATGGTGATTCCATGCAGTGACCATGAAATCACCTTTCGGGACTGAAAAACGCCATGACAGTGACTGTACTCATGAGGAGGGGTCCCAATAACCCCATGTTGAAAACGTGGTGGCAAAAGTCCAAAAAATGGCTGAGATACAGTATCCACATAAGTTGAAAAAACCCTATTTATGCCATTATACAGCTTACCGGCATTTCTTCAGTTCACGGTCGGCTTTGATGAGTGCAGACGTGTTCCTGGTTCATCAGAAATCATTGCGCCAGGTTCTGGAGATAAGTATGGGGTGAGGGGGGTGTGGGGAGGTGGGGTGCACAGAGGGTGGGTGCGAGTTGTGGAAGGGGGCATGACAGACCACGAGGGACCGTTTTCTTTATTTCAGGGACAAAAATAATAAAAAGGACGTTGTAGGAAGGTTTATTTTTTCAGGCTTCATTTGTGCACACTGGGGTGGGCTCCCAGTGTGTTACCTGCATCTTGGGGAAGGGGTGGACTTAAGTCAACGGGGATTGGGCCCCACCCATCGGCAAATAAAGACTGTTTGGGGGGGCATGATGCCGAGGGGAATTGGGCACCCCCACGGCACACAACAAATGGGGGGGACATTATGCCAATGGGGAGTGAGCTTCCCTGTCAGCAAATGAATTGGGTCATTGGCATGCCGACAGGGGGATTGGGCACCCCCGTCGGCTTACATGGGACTGTGAGGTGGTGGCACAGCCACTGCCATGTTCACAGAAATGTTACACCAGGCAAGGTACCGTCCTGCAATGACAGGTTGCTCCCTCATTGCAGCAGAATTGCTGACACTGCAATGACGAGGTGGCCCCTCATTGCAACGGCCAAATTGTTTCAAGTTGGTGGCACTTCTGCAGAACCAGTGTCATCAGGACACTGGGCCTGCATTGGGTGCACACTGCCAAGCCCACAAATGCAGTGCTGGCATTGGCTGCCACACTGCCGCACCTCCACAACCCGCTTCTCTCCGAAGCTGCCGCATAATGTTTCTTGTGCATGCACGTAAGCAAACATAACAAGCATTTGTCAAAGCCGAATGTTGTCTCGTTGGCATTGGCATTGGTAGTGCAGGAGTTAGAGATGCATAATAGGAATGGCAGTGAAGTATGACACTGACGCCAACCCCACCCCCACCCTGCAGAGACTGACAGGCGCTGGGGTGTGCCTTTGAGGCGTCAGTTATAATGCTCATGCCATTTTACCTCACCCTACCCTGTAGACACTGACAAGTGTCGTGGTGTGCTTTGGGGTCTTTGGGCCTTATACTTAGCCCGTTCCATAAGGAAATGCACTGAGACGGGTGCAGTATAGGACAACAGACCTCACCCTACCCTATAGACACTGACAAGTGTTGTGGTGTGCTTTGGGGTCTTTGGGCCTTATACTTACCCTGTTCCATAAGGAAATATGCTGAGACAGGTGCAGTATAGGAGAATGGGGTGAACTTTAGGGCCGAACACTGCAAGACACACCTCGATGCCTGTCACTGGCTGCAGGGTGGGGGTGGGGGTGGAATGGCGTGAGCATTACAGCCAATGATCCCAAGTCACACTCCTGACACCTGGCAATCTCTACAGGGTGGGGTGTTACAGGTGGAAACCCTAATGTTGTAGGAGTTTGTTGGTATTTTCACTCCAAATTTTCAACATAGGCTTTTTATGACCCCATCTCATGAAGAATGGCATAATCAGTTTGTTAGCTGAAAGGTGGTTTTGCACAGTGGCTATGCCATATGGCGACACAGGGACAAAAACATATCTTGGGCAGGATGTGGAAAATGACAACTGTATTGTTCATGAGGAGGCGTAAAAAAATGGCAACATTGAAAATCTGGAGTGAAAATATAAAAAAGTGGTGAAGTCATGATCATGCATAGAAACTGCGCAACACACGTCCATAACCCAATTATTTTGGGGATTTTTTTAGACACATTTTCAACATAGGCATTTTGGGACCTCCCCTCATGAACAGTGATGCTGTGATTTTATTTATCTGTCCCAAAAGTTGAGTTCCCACAGCGACCACGTCATTGTGCACCACAGGTGTGGAAACACATTTTGGGTAGGCTGTGAAAAATGACAGCTGTACTGTTCATAAGGAGGTGTGAAAAAATGCCAGTGTTGAAAATCTGGCATGAAAATATTGCAAATTTGCGAAGTTACAAGGGTGCGTGGAAACTGTGCAATACACACTTGTAACACAATCATTTTATGGACATTTGTCACCAAATTTTCAACATAGGCATTTTAGGACCTCTGCTCATGAACAGTGTCACTGTCATTTTCTCAAACTGCCCCAAAAACTGATTTCGCACAGTGACCATGCTATTCTGTGACAGACGTGCGAAAACACATTTTCGCCAGGATATGTAAAATGATAGCTGTACTGTTCATAAGGAGGTGTGGAAAAATGCCAATTTTGAAAATCTGGAGTGAAAATACTACAAATTCACTAAGTTACGAACGTGCGTGGAAACAGCACAACGCATACTCGTAAAACAGCCATTTTTTGGATTTTTTCCACCAACTTTGCAACATAGGCTTTTTGAGAGCCCCCATCATGAACAGTGGCACTGTCATTTCGTTACTCCGTCCCAAAAGGTGATTCCGCACAGTGACCGCGAAATCACCTTTCGGGACTGAATAACGCCATGACAGTGACTGAATTCATAAGGAGGGGCCCCAATAACCCCATGTTGAAAATTTGGTGCAAGAATCCCTAAAATGCCGAGATATTCACCAAAGTCGAAAAACCCTATTTATGCCATTATACAGCTTACTGGCATTTCTTCAGTTCATGATCGGCTTTGAAGAGTGCAGAGCGTGTTCCAGTCCACCGTAGATCGTGCACGGACTCCGGAGGTAAGTATAGAATTGAAGGGGTGTAGAGAAGCAGGGTGCGCAGAGGGAAGGTGCGGGTTGGGGCAGGGAGCTGGACAGACCTGCGAGGACTGTTTGTTCTTTACGGGTTAAAAAAAAACACGCGGGATTATTTATTTTTTTTTTACAGGGCATTTGGCACACTGGGGTGGGCTCCAGCATGCCACCTGAGTGTTTTGGGGGCTAGCCGTGCGAATTGGGCACCCCGTCAGCACATACTGAAGGGGCAAGAGCCGAGGGGGTGGGGCACCCCCGGCACATAACAAATGGGGTCATTATGTCGATGGGAGTGGGCTCCCGGTGGCTATAGCTGGTCAGGCATGCCGATGGGGATTGGGCACCCCTGAAGTCGGCATTGTGGCAGGCAGTGTGCCGCCATGTTTGAGCTAATGTTTCACCAGGGAAGGCATGCCGGGAGGTGCGGCTGCATGGCGAGCTTTGTTCTCATTGCAGCGGACCTTTCCTTAGATGTGCTTGCACATTATGTATTCCTGGTGTGGCGCCTGCATGCTGGCTTACTGGGGAATGAGGGACGCACCTACTGATGCATGCCCTGCATTCGCCCAACAGTCACCACGCCTCCAAATCTGCTACTAATGCAATATGTTGGTTGGCGCGCAAGCACGAGCCAACATAAAAATGAGATCTGCCCAAGTCAGATCCACCTCTCATAAGTAAATCGGCTGATCTTGAACCATTGTTTAATTTCCTGATTTGTAACCTATCTGTTATACAGTCTGGGACCTCACACCTGAAACACTTAGTTATATATAATAATGCATGCAAGGATCTTCTATCATTAGGGTACAACCAATCTAAAGATTTATAAAGTTCATGTTTATGTGTTCTCGTAGGAACATGAAGAATGAACCAGGCCAATTTATTATAAATAATATCTAATTTAAATAATTGTGAGGAGGACACCCCAGCAAACATTAAGTCCCCAAAATCCAGTAGAGGTACCACTAAAGTATTAACTACATGTTTTCTTACAGCCTCAGATATACAGGCCCAGATATTCGAAAGAGTTGAGCCATGAGCAATAGGGTTGTACCTGCGCAAGTCCAAAATTGCGCCATTCTGCGATATTCAGCAGGAGGCAGTTCGCCCCCAAATCACGCTGAGCAACAGCGCAATGATAATGAGGCATGCAGCTGAAGGGGAAGGAACCAAGCCATAAATGGCCATCGATATTCAACAACTGCGCCATGCACAATGAGGGGAGCAAGTGGAAGTTGCGCCATAGCGGAAATGAGCCAAAATAAAAAGGAGCAAGGGAGAGGCGCAAGAACGCTACAGGGAAAGCACATGAGGCAGAACTCTAGCCACACGGACAGGGCAGGAGGGACACTCAGGGCAGGCCAGGGAAAGGGCACCCTGAACACAGAGGCACAGGGAAGGTGTGGGGAGCCATAGCAAGTGCAGAAGGGGGAAGTGCCACACAGCACAGAGGCCACCACAGGCAGGTGTTCCTGGTGCAGGGGAAGTAGCAGTGAGGACAGTGGGGGGAATACAGTAACAGCTGCCGGGGGGGGTGAACACAAGCCAGGGACATGGCCAGTGCCACCTTCCAGATGGAGGCCGTTATGAGGGGTGAGAAGGTGGGCAGCAGGAGGAGTGGCGTGGAAGGGCCCGTCAGTGGTACGCCACTGACAGGCAGTACTGAGCCTGCACCAGCTTCAAGCTGTACAGTGATACCAGATTGTGGGCGGTACCGCCTGAATCGGGCAATTCTGCGGCGGCTCTGTGAGCTGTGCAGTGATGTGATGCAGGCACCCACACGACAGAGCCGTGCCCTGTCGGTGGCGACAAAAGTGACGGCATGCAGTGCTTGCGCACGGGTACCTTCAGAGACCAACTGGGGACACCACAGGCATAACCCAGTTGGCCCGTCACGCCACCTCACCCAGTTCCTCAGCACACTGCTGCCACATGCCGGAGTACATCCATTCCCCAGCACACAGGCGGATCGCTGAGCAAACATACAGGAGTTCCACAGGGTAGCACATATGCCTGGCATGCTAGGAGCAATAGACTGCACCCATGTGACCATCGCACCCACCTGGCCCGAGGGGCGCATACATCAATCGCCAAGGGCTATGCCAGCATCAACTGCCAGGTGGTTGGCGATGCCAGGGGTGCATCATCAATATCTGTGCCACGCACCTGGGGAGCACATGATGTCTTCATCTGGCACCAGTCGGCACTGTGCCACAGATTCAAGTGGGGAGATCCCACTGGACACCTAGTGGGTGAGTATGCAAACCACTGGACAATTATAGGGCCTGGGGGCATGGCCAGAGGTGACATGGGTAGTGGCCTACATGGCCCAGGGCATGGCGATGCTGATCACCAAACTAACCTCCACCCTCTACACACAGGTGACAGTGGATACCCATCCGTCCTGGCTGCTCACATCCTACCGGCCCGCGACCCCCATCGCGTAGCGCTACAATGAGCTGCACACCACCGTAATGTCATCGGTGGGTGTTCGGGATGCTGAAGGCACATTTCCGTTGCCTGGACACCTCGGCGGTGCCCTACAGTACAGCCCATCAAAGGCCTGCGGGCTATTCTGGCCTGTTGCATCCTGCACAACATGGCCAGCGAATGTGGGATAGCCATACAGGTCGAAGAGGGGACAGCGATGGAGGACTGATGAGGACGCCGGTGATGATGGTGTTGGCAGTCCTCCCTTGGCCAATGGGACCCCTCGACCGCTCCGGGCTGGCACAGCTGCACCGGGACACCATCACGGAGGAGCACTTCAGCCAACCCAGGTAAGTCATGAGGCCATGTGCAGCCAACGTGGCTACGGCACAACCCACAAACATGCATGGACACACGCCCGGGTGCATGCCGTCAAGAAGTGGCGGGCATGGACTCACACACAACCAGGGATGGTGAGGACTAACATGCCACGTAGATGGACACACACATGCACACACACACACAATGCACAAACTTGCACAAGGGCAGGAGGCACACTACCCAGAATGCCACCTCTAGCCACACATGTCCACAGACCACAACACCACTGCCTGTCCATGTGCATGTGTCAGATGCTGAGCACCATTGCACATTGGTGTACAGCACAATGCAGGCATCATCATGTGCATGTCAACTGTGAACAGCAACCGGGAGGGTGTGCAGATGGACTGTGTGTCCGTGTGCAGGGCCGGGTACCCACCCGTGCACTGCCCACTGAAAGACACAAAGCACACAGGGCAGCACCAGACAGTAGCCGCGTTGAAAGACAGGTCAGTCACGCGACACAGTGCCCCGGCCACCATGGATGCTTGGGTGGCCCCGCTGAGACCCACCAGCACTGACAGGCTGACCACTGGCCTCATGGGGTGGCACCGATGGTCCCCAGGGTTTCACTGTGTGAACGCACCATGCTCGCTAGGGGTCTGCAGCACCGAACATGCCTATGCCAGGCGTGCTTGGGATGCCCATAGCTGAACCCAGTATCGACAGGGAGTGCACTACGATGCGGGAATGGGGTGGAGCATGCATGCGTGGTGTTCGCGACGCAGGGCACATGACTGTGTGCCCATTGTGGCCATGACGGCACTGAATGATTGTGCATGCCTGTCAATGGCAGCGGTCACATCCTCCCAACTGGTCCATCTCTGCCAGGATCAGGCGGTGTCCCTGTGATGCTCCTCTGCCCACTCCAGAGCCGCACGCAGTGCATCCACCAACGTCCCAAGCTGCATCTGCTGCTGGACTGATGCTTGCAGTAGGCAGGTGTGCTCGTCCAAGAGGTCATCTGCCTCCTCAGCATCCTGTCCCTCAGGGTGTGCGCGGCCCTGATGCTCAGCACCCCTTGAGGGTGGGTGCTGCGCACCAGGACCAGGTCTGGGCATGTCCACAGGCGGTGCACAGATGCCGCCGCTGGACCCTGTATCCCCAAGCCCATTGGCCGACTGCTGATGCTGCCCCTCCGGCTGCTGCTCCCCAGGGCTCAGTGGTGCTGCCGCAGTGGCCGCAACAGTTCCACTGTCCTGAATAAACACCAGTGCTGCCCCACTGGTGCTGACAAGCACAGGCTGGGACTGTGCTGACACGCAGACCTCCACGGCAGCACCACCCACAGCCATGGCCGCGATGTGTCCTGCTGTGGCCATCCCATGGCACACACGTGTCACTAGCCATCGCCGTTAGCGACATCATCATCGGTGACGGACTCGGCACCGCCCCAGGCACAGCATGCTGGCATCCGCGGGATGCCGGCATGCTGGGACACAGGCAGGGCTTCCTCCGCACCTGTTACAACAACATCAGTGTGGACAGCCAGGTGGCCCCACTGTCGCACTGAACCACGTATACCTGTGGAGGTGGATGGGCCATCCTCCATCTCCAGCTGACTGTCCTCAGTGGACATGCCCACCACCGTAGACCCATGCAGATGCTCAGGATCTGTAAGGGAAAGCAAAGTCGCGTTATTGCATGTGACCTACCCTGCCTCCCCCCATAGACAGACTATGACTTACCATGCAGTGATGGGCTACCACCCGGAACACCCTCAATGGCACTACGCTGCATGCTTCCAGCAATCCTATCCTTCTGTGGAGTGAGGTGTACCACCTCCGGCTGTCCCCCACCTGTTGCAGCTCATGCTGCCCTGATGGCAGCCACCTTCTCCTTTATCCTCCTCCTGTCTGTGCCCATCTTTTTCTTGCACTCCTGCATGGAGCGCTGGTGGCTGCCATGCAGGTTCACAGCACGTGCCACCTCCTCCCATGCAGCAGCATGGGCTTGAGGTGTTCCCTGTCGTCCGCTGAGAAGCGGCTCCTGATCCAGGTAGGCCTCAAACAGAACTCGGTCTCGGCCTTGGTAAAATTAGGCCTCCTCCTCCTCCCACCACTGTGTTCCTCTTCTCCCACAACTCGCTCGGTCATTTTTTAGCCTGTAAGAATGACAGTTGTTACCTGTGACTGTGCAGTCCCATGCATGTCCCTTAATCCACAGTCCACACTCCCAAACAGCATGCAACTCACCATTAGACTGCAGTAACTGACTATGGCCACTGCAGCCCAAATGTCGCACTTTTATAGCTCAACCCATGCAAATGAGGCGAGGTGCAACTCTAAGTGGATGCAAATTGCAGTGCTGCGCCATTGAATGGCTGATTAGATGATTTGCATATGATGGCTGAATATCGCGCTTTTGCACTTTGCGCAATTGTGTTGAATGTGCTGAGCCAATGGCGCAGTTCTGTGACATGCGTAGTACACACCTCACTGCGCATGCCCGGGTTGCTGACGCAGGCGTCTGCTGCACTGCTGATGTGCTGTGCGCGGGAAGCAATGCAGGCATGGCCACCATTGTGCCATTGGCGCTATAGCGATGGTCACCTACATGGCACTGTGGCACTGGGCCATCATAGGCGCACCGGGCAACAGCGCGGTAGCGCTACTGGCGGCAACACAGGCAGCTAATCGCCGTACACGCATTGGGTTCCAATGGCGCCAGCGTGTCCGCGCCAGAGACCCTTGACCCTGTGCCCAACCTTGTCCCTAGGCGCCATGCATCAGGCATAGGTGCACAACTCTCGCGCTGTTCGGTGACAGCGTGATATGGAATAGCAGCGCTGTACCGTGCAGCATCTGCATGTGGGGAGCCGCTGCAGAGCGCCATATTGCAGATTGAGCAGAGAGCATGGGCAGGGAGGGCTGCTCAGTGGTCACAGATAGAGCTGGCCAACCTAGTGACCATAGTGGAGCCACACCATGGGCCACTGTTTGGGAGGCACCCTGGACAGGTCCAGGAGCCAGGTGTGGGGAGGTGGCCACAGCACTCAAGGAGGCCACTGGATGGGGAGAAGTGCACAGCAGTGCACGCCACAGGTATGGGGACCTGTGGCGGAGGGAGGCAGAGCTGCTGGCCGCCTGCGGGCCTTGCGGCAGGAGGGGCACGGTGCCACGGCCAGGTAGGTGTTACGTCAACACACTTTTTATCTTCCATATGGGTATCACAGTTGTATGTGTCCAGCACATGGGGAGGACTGTCCGGGGTTGGCTCTGGTGGTGTTATCAGGGTGTGGTGGGTGGGTCTGGCTGGGTGGAGGGACACACCTGGGGGCAGGGGGGCTTTGCTATGGGATTGTACTGATGTTCCTCTCTCCATGTTTGCACCACAGGCCAGGAGGAACGGCGCCTTGCCCGTGATCTGCGGTGGAATGAAGAACAGAGGGAAGCCAGGCGGGGCGAGTGTCCACACTGCCCAAGGGACCAGCCCGATGATGGTGAGTGCCATACCTCCATGATTACTATTGCATGCTGTGTAACAGGGTGGGCAGCGGGGCATGGCCACCATCCATAAACACCACTGCCATGCACGCAACTTGTTACAGTCAACACTGTCCAGTGGCAATGCATGTCTGGGAGTGTGTTGATGGTGGTCCATGCGTGCACCGGGTACATGGCTGTGCCACTGCCTTTGCACCACATAACCATGTCATGAAACGGCCACGGTGGTGCTGTGCGTGACTTGGCCGGTGGGTGTGTGCAGCATTCCGCATGGCTGTATGCGCCTGGATGGGCAGGTCATGTGGATGTGATCACTGTGGGTGGTCACACACCATCACAGAGGTATGTCCCACGGCCGTATGCCATGCACAGTGGGCAGGCTGTATGGGGCTGTGCATTCACACCTATTGACTGTGCTCCCTTGTCCTAGGTACATGCCAGCTCCGAGAGATCAGGGAGGTGCTTCGGGAGATCCTGCAGGTGGCTAGGGCATCACTCGACATCCTCCGCAGGATCGATGACACCGGGGTCCTGCGGAGACACCGACAGCGATGGAGCCAGAGTGGGGAGCAGTGCTCCCACTTGAAGGCCCTCTGCCCCTGAAATCCCCTACCCCGGACCCACCCTCACACCCCTCCTTTCCTGTCCCATTTGTCCACCCTGCCCTTACCCACCCCCACCTTGTTTGTGGCCTCCCCACCTTGTATATATTTTGTAAATAGTTAACTTTTATATGTTGTTTCAATACAGTTATTTTGATATGAATACTGTGGTGGTCTCTGACTTGCAGTGGGCTATAGGTGCTCAGCTGCAGTGGTGTGCATGGCGTCTGGGGTGGTGCGGTCATGGGTATGTGTGTGTGTCCGTGTGGAGGTGACTATGGTGTGGGGGTAGCTATCAGTCAGTGTCTGTGGTGTATGTGTTGTGCCCTGTGCACTGGATGATTGTGTGCAGTGGTCCATGGTGCATGCTCTGTGTCCATGGCGCCCCTATCAGCCCGTCCATGGCCTGTGCAGCTGACACACATGCATGTCTGTGACCTGCATGGTCTGCTGGCATGTCAGTGGTGGCAGTCCATGCAGAGCAGCCACTGTACCCGTCACACTGCTGGGTTGCCTTCTGTCACTGGTGTGGTGCATCTCTGCCTCGGGTGACACTGTGGCCTCCACAGTTGTTGTCCCACCTCCATGCTGTGCCTTGTGTGTGTTGCAGGGGATGTGCACCACTGTCTGTGACTTGTGCTCTGGGAAATGCTGGTGGCGTACAGGTCCACAGTGCCTGTGCAGGGTGGCTGGCACTCCAGTGCCATGGAGGACTGTGGGTTGTGTGTACACAGTTTACATGGGCCCACGCTGGGGGCTTGGTTGCCCCACCACTGCGTCCCTGTGTTGTTGTGCCCTTGGGTATGGGTGGGTGTCTGTCCATGCACTGTGTGGCATCCGGTGTGGTGCATGCTTCCACGCACCACTGTGGGTGTCTGTGCTGGCTGTTGTGGCCAGTGCTGGGTCAGGGTGTGTCATTGGGATACTGTACAGGGTGCTGTACCAATGGTGGTGGTGTCCGGGGCAAGCCCTGTCCCATGTGGGGTACCTCATGTGCCGACGCATGGTTGGTCTCTCAGAAGTACCTCAGGGGGACTGTGCATGGTGGCACTGTGTATGCCGTTGTTGCATCACTGTGTGCCACCCGCTGATGGGTGCTCGTGGTGGGGCTGCCTTGCATGGTTCTGTGGTGCACAGGGTTGCAGTGTCACAGTGGGGTGGTGGCATGCATGGGGTTTCCTGCAGTGGTGGTCGCTGCTCCTGGGCAGGGTGTCTAGGGGTCATGGTGCAGGGTGTGCTCTGCATTGGGGGTGGTGTGGCATGGGGTGGTCAGCCCTCCTTGTGTGCCAGTCACAGCTTGCCGGGGGGTGGTGTGATGGGGCACCATGGCCCAGCTGTGGGTTGTTTGCTTGTCTCCATGGGCCGGTGGTTATTCCAGCCCTCCCCCAGTTGTGCAGTGCATGGGGTGTGGGGGGACGATGTCTGTCCTGCTGTGTGTTCCTGTGCCCATCTGTGGCATGGGTGGTGGGCCCCTACCTCCCTGGTTGTGCAGTTGCATTGCTCTGCTGCTGGGGGGCGTCCCTGGTTGCACTATGGCGCCTCTGGACTGCTCAGTTGAACATCCCTTGTTGCGCTATGGTGCATCAGATCTGCTCAGCATCCCCTCCCTAGTTGCGCTATGGCGCAGGTGGTGCGATATTCAGTCGTCGGCTGTAGGTGCAGTTTGGCCTGCTCTGTTTTTGAATATCAGGCCTCTTGGTATGCATGGGCATAATGGACTTGCGCTTGTTTCTGCATTGCGCACTTTTAAGTGCAGTTTGAATATCTGGGCCAGTTATGTCTAATATGATATAATGCCCTAAACATTTCCCAATTTTTCATAACATGTTCTATATGAGTATTCCATTTATAAATTGTCCAGATACAATCCTAGATATCTAAACCTTGAAACTAGTTCAAGAATAGATTTGTCCAGGGTTTCTATCTGTAAAGTTGTCTTATGAGAATGCATTGATTTTTCCCTAAAAACAGCATAACGGAGATTTTTGGGGTTTAATACAAGCCTAGATTGGAGAAGAAAGTCATGTATCTCATCAAATGCTTCACAAGGTCTCTCTTTGTTTTATGGAAAATCCCCCTACATAAACAATGGTATCATCTGCATACAAACAATATCTTATATCAGGATTGGACAATTAAAAATGATTCATATTTGGAAGGCTATGCCTGTGGTTCAATGGACAAGCTGCCAGCCACTCCCCCTTCCTGTGCTACATAAGCAGTTCCTCCGAGCCTCTCTCTCAAGCACTTTTTCTTTGCAGCCAGAGGTTCTATCGGTCTGTCCTTTGCAGCCTGCTGGGACCTGCCCCCCCACCTTGCTGTGTTTTGGCTCTGCTTGTTTCTGCTGGACTTCTGTTGTCTGTTCTCCTGCATTTGGTTTGTATTGTTTGCTTCCAGCTTTGTGCTTCTTTGTGTTGCTTGTTCCCTGTCCTATGTTTGTGTGTCTTGTTTTGCTTTCTTTTTGGGGGATTCTATTTTTAAACTCCTGGGGCAGGATTTACAAAGCAAGACAAAAATCCTGGTGCTGTGGGAAAAAGGCCTGCAGCAACTTGTGCAGGTGCGGAATTCCGAAAAAAATGTCCTTGCTCTGGGCCTGGCTTTAGCCATTTGAGACTCTACAGCAGCTCCTGGTGTAGAATTTAAGACTAGCCATGAAAGGTGGTTGTATTGATCTCCTTTGGCTCTAGTATTCTACTAGCAAGGCACCTTCACCGCAGATTCTCCTATGACTGCCTCTGTTCACGTGGTTTTTTTAGAGCAGGTAGGCCGGTGGAGTGCCTCAGCAGATGTTACCCTCCTCCTCTCACCTTGGTTGCCCCGATATTGCAGAGCACTCTCGCAACCTTCCCGTCATTTCTGTTTGAGGGATCGGTGAGAACTCTTCCAAATTGGAATATTTTCCACCCCTTTTGATTGGGTTCTAAATTGCAAATATCCTAAGCCTAGAAGGAAGGCAACTTAGGCCTTGGATCCCCAGAGATTTCCTCCTCAAAGTGTTTTCTTTCTCTCTTCTGTGCCTCAGGTCATAAACGTTAGTTAGCCGTAGTTAATGTTCCCTAGTTCCTTTAGGTAGGTTCCGCTGTTGGATGGAGGTGGATGGTGTCCCTATTTGCTGTTCCCTCTCTCCTTAGGAGGCCCCCTCAATCTCCAGTGCAACCCATCGTACTCATGCCATTGCTAACCTGTGTATCTCATTACGTTATCAAACTGCCTGGTGCCTAATCTACTACCATGCCTCACAGTTACTGATTGCTAACGTGCTTTCATACTACTACTTTTCTTTTTGGGGATGCTTCCTAAGGTACCTTTAGCGAAGGGAATCATTCCAAGGCACCTCTAGGGGTGGAACCCTCTTCAAGGGTACCATGCCTTTGATACCCCTACAGGGTGGTAATTCCTCTGTAACAGAGAGCACGAACGGCGAAAACCAAGTAACACAGTTCCACAAGCATTACATCATACTGGCTGTGTAGGCCATTGAAATAAATTATACAGGATAGGGCCCAAAATAGATCCCTGTGGGACACCTGAAACAGCAGTGGTTAGATTAGATACCCATTCATTAATGGGTACTAACTGTTGTCTACCTTTCAGGCATGCTTTAAACCAATCTACCAAGCATTACATCATACTGGCTGTGTAGGCCATTGAAATGGAAGGCTATGCCTGTGGTTCAATGGACAAGCAGCTAGCCACTCCCCCTTCCTGTGCTACATAAGCAGTTCCTCCGAGTCTCTCTCTCTCAAGCACTTTTTCTTTGCCCCACCATCCTCCCCTCTTCCTCCAGCAGCATCGCCTCTCTCCTTGGGATGCTTCCTAAGGTACCATTAGCCAAGGGAATTGTCCCGAGGCACCTCTAGGGGTGGAACCCTCTTTGAGGGTTCCCTGCCTTTGGTGCCCCTACAGGGTGGTAATTCCTCTGGAATAGAGAGCGCGAACGGTCAAAACCAAGTAACACAGTTGCACAAGCATTACATCATACTGGCTGTGTAGGCCATTGAAATAAATTATACAGGATAGGGCCCAAAATAGATCCCTGTGGGACACCTGAAACAGTAGCGGTTAGATTAGATACCCATTCATTAATGGATACTAACTGTTGTCTACCTTTAGGCATGCTTTAAACAAATTTACAACAGCTTCAGACATTCCAGTGGTTTTGAACCTGGACAGGAGGATGTCATGGTCCAAGGTATCAAATGCCTTGGATAAATTGATAAAATTGCCCCAATGACATCCCCTGTCCAGCATCTCATTTATGTCACCTGTAACCTTAAGTAAGGCTGAGGTGGTACCATGTAAAGGTCTGAAACCTGATTGAAACTTATTGATAATTTTACCTTTTCCAAAAATCTTGTACTTGCTTAGCTACCAGTTTCTCAAAACTTAGCGACTGTTGGCATAAGGGAGTTTGGCCGATAATTATCTAATTGTTTTTACCTGATTTTAAAATAGGTACCACCATAGCTGTTTTCCATTCTTTAGAAAATTCTGCATGGGACAGTGACATATTAAATAGCATATTGGATATCTGGTATCCCACCTAGTTCTCCAGATTTGCTAACATTCAATTTAATTAGAGTATCTTGTACCTCTTTTGCAGCAATAGGACCAAAAACACACCCATCAGTTAATGAGGAATTTATAGCTGTATTACTAATTAAATTATTGGTAATCTGTAATAAGACCTTCGTGACCATAGACACAAAGTGTTCATTGAATTTATCAGCAACCCAAGTACCCAAAGGAACTTTTAGACCTTCGATCTCAAAACTATCAGGAAAATCTGATTTTGTACACCTTGTAACTTTTTCATAGTTTTCCAAAATTCCTTTGGGTTTCTTGTCAGGTTGGTGAGTCAATTCTTTATTATACAATGGGCAAAAAAAAAAAAAGAGAGATCCTGTATTTTGATTGGCTGGCTGGCACCTTTCCAGTGTTGTAAATCCTCCAGAGTACCCACTGGAAAAGGTGCCAACCACCCTCACGCATCAGGAACTCCCTGGCAAATCCCTCTGTTCCTATGAAACACACCACTGCCAAACACACAGATGACAGCGAGATTACCTTGTCCTTATCCCGTCCGTCACTAGCCTGAAAAGTTCAGAAAACTGCCGCACCATTCCGAAAAAATGAAGCACCGGAAAGAAAAAAAGAAAGAAAATGCAGTTTATTCTCTCCAAAGCAAAGAAGCTGAAAAAATTCGGAACAGTGGCGGTTGAAATCTGCGATCCTCTGGCACATGCGCAGAACTTGCAAAAAAATCTGAGCCATACCGCTGCAGTGAAAAACAAACGAGCAGCAACTTTTAAAAGAAACAGACATTTTAAATTTTTTTTTTTGTGAAAAAAACAAGCAGGGCCTTTGTATAATCACAATATACCCCTCCAGGGAGTGGGTATACTGGAGGATTTACCACTGCTGGTGAGTTAAGTCCCTTGGCTGCTCGGGACCAAACCACACCAGCCATGGTAAATCCTCTAGTATACCTCATTACCCTGTCAAGTATATATTGCGAATTATACAATGGCAATTAAAATATTCTGCTCGAGCTGGTCAGCTGAGCACTATCACCCTGTTGTAAAATCTAGCATCACCAACAGGAACAAGTGCCAGCCAGCCCATCGCACTAACTGCAAAAAAAAATTAAAAATCAGTCCGAGCCGCCATCTTATTTTCCTCGTAAACGCTTCCTACACTCCGCCTGTCACCAGCCTCTCTTCACTGCTGCATCACTACCCCAATTCATAACAACAAAACACAAATTTTGCCAGAAAAGAACCTTTATATTTCCCTACACACCCTTCCTGCCCATACCTTGAACTAAACACAAACCACGATCTCTGATGCAATGCAGCACTGAAGACACCTCTCTCTCTTCCTGTTTCTACCCAACACCTGATCGCAACACGTTAGCAAACGGCACACACTGCACCAACCCCCTGCAGCTAAACAAATATTTAAATACTTTAAACAATGCTCAAGTGGGAGAACTGTTTCTGAAATAAAAACGAGCACTGGACGTTATGGAATTCACGACCGAAAACCACAGCCGTGATACTACGCATGCGCACGACACAGCATTTCACAAGCTCTCTCCCTCTCTACGGAACAACCTTACAAGAATGGCAGTAGGCAGCAAATAAGAACTATTTTTTATTGCGCAAGAATAAAGTAAAAAAAAATTTAAAAATACAATAAAAAGAAAAAGTTTTTTGTTGTTTTTTTTAACCCTAAAAAAAGGACAATATTGTATAATAGCAATAACCCACTCCAGGGTGTTGGTGATGCTGGTTTTACCCATGCCTGGCGAGGTTTACTCACTCGGCCTGCAGCCTCGTGACCGAACCACGCCAGGCGTGGTAAAACCAGCATCACCAACACCCTGTCGTGGTTTATTGCTTAATTGTATTATCCTTGTTTGGACTTCTTTACTTCTAGGGACCTATATTCAGAGCCTGCCAGATGCACACACAGAACAATGTGCCACACAAAAAAATTGGACCGTCCAGCCCCTACACCATATTCAAACAGATTGCAAGATCTGAACAGATCATGCACTTGTCTGAATATGGATGTGGGGCTGAGGACCACCCATAGGAATTCATGGTGCATACCTATATGCACCACAGCCCCCACTGTTGATATTCAGCCCAAACGTGCAAATGAGCCCATTGGGCGTGCATTGCACAAAGAGGCCAGCATGGTTGCACCTGTCAGATTGCACCAGGCCAGCCTCCTCACCAGCCCCAATCTTCAGGGGTGGGATGGGTCCACTGGACCACCAGGGCTGTGTTTCCATGTTCATCTACGGGGCCTCAGGGGGGATTGTGTACCGGCCCTAGACTATGCGTGGGGCACCAACCTGCAGCGCATTGTTAGAAATAAGGGTTTCATGAGCGTAACTATGCACCAAGCAGTCGGACAGATTTATGCTTGGGAGGGTTTCAATATTGCGATGCATAGCATATGCTTGAGGGACCCCTAGTTTGTATAGGTGCATCACAATATTGTGCACTGGCAATGTCTGGGGTGCATGGTGCATCAGTGGCCTTTCATTATAGCCACCCTCGATGGTCCAGTCAAGTCCAGAGATGTGTGGTGCATACAGGAATGCACTGTACATCTTGTCTGAATATGTTCTAAGGGGTGTAGTGTGATTTCGGTGAGTTGTTTGCATCTAACACAGTCTAAATTATTTTTTGTGCCTTAGCCAATTCCCAGCCATATCTCACTGTTTCTTTATTTTAAAAGATGTGTGTTATACCATGGGGCATTTTTGGATTTTACTTTTCTAGTTTTTAATGGGGCATATTTATTACATATTGCCATGAAATCATTATAAAACAGTGACCAAACATCACTTACAGTAGGGATCAAATTGAGCCTATTTCAGTTATATTTTTCTAGGTCCAACATAAAATGTATCTAATTAAAATTTTTAAACAATCTAAACTTAACTATTTTCCCAGGGACTCTTCTCACTTTTTGGTTCCTTATACAATAAATCACCTGATGGTCTGATAATGAGTCAGTGAGGACTCTACTAGTAACAAACTTTTCCAGATAAGTAGAAAAAATTAAATGTAATACAGTTGAGGAGAATGTTTAGCGTTAACTCTGGTGACTTCCTCCATTAGCTGTGATAGTCCCAAGGTAATAGCCACATCCATTATATTGTGATTAATATCTACTGTTTTCCACTCAACATTATAGTCACCAATTAAAAGTAACTCATGGCTAGTTAAATGCTCCATCAGAAGTTCTTGTAATGTGTCAAACACTCCAAAGTTATTTTGGGGAGGGCAATAAATGGCCAGTAATTACAGAGGTTTAGTAAAAGAAAACTTTATTTCCAGTGTCAGAACTTCAGATCCATCCCAGTCCTGTTGGATTTTTACATCTATTACTTCCAAGAAATTTGCTGCACATATGATAACCCCCACCCCCCTTTTTGTTCTGTCCTTTCTCCACAAGCTATACCCTTTAAAAAATATCAGATTATCTGTTTTATCATATGCTGTTAGCCTTTATTCTGTATAAAAATCAGCCTGCTCAAAAACCTTGTTGTGCATGTTCTAAACCGTTGTGCGCATTCCAAAGTGTTATTGTGTGCATTCCAAAAGGTTGTTCTGCACAATTCAAAGGTCATACAATTTTAAATTTCTCATTTGTTACACACCTAGCTACTTACTAACCACTCAGTGCCCAAAGATGTACCTTTTAAGTTTCAAAAGTCAGGAAACTTGATTTTGATCACAGAATAGAACAAAGAAATGGCAAGATTTTTAGTTTTCACTTCAGTGGGAGTCTACCACACTAGTGTAAAAACAACATATGCTATAAAAAATAAAATATAGGTGACCACACAACATGCATGTTTTCATCTCGGGTTTGAGATGACAGCATGGCCCTCTCGAGCTTTGCTCGAGGTTCATATGCTGTCATCTCAACCCTCTATGGAAACACAGCCTTGTTGTGTATGGTTGCCATACAATATTTTATTGTATCATTAAGCCATGACTCAGTTATAATAATGACATTGGGTTTGTATCTAATAGCCCATTCTCTTAAGTGATCAGTCTTTTTTAATAGACTATAGATATTGATGTGAACTATACAAAGTCCCCCCTCCTTCAATAAATCAGCAGTAAAGTCTGAGTTCAAATTATCTTGGGGTCCTGGATTGGGATGGACATCCCCACTAATTATGAAGCTTAATGTTAGGAGTATTTTACAGAATTGATATACTGTAACTGTAAATTTAGTATTGCTTTTTTTGTTTAACCTTTGAACTAGCCATTTTCCATTAACTTTATTCTGCCCCCACCCAGCTACTAAACCCTTAAACATAGATGTTCATTTAATCAGCACAATTTCCACATTATTATCTATTAGACTTGACATTACCATTCCATGCCAATTAATAAGTACCTCAACACCTTAGTACCATTGTCCTATATTCATCAGATCATACTAATTCATTTCTGTATGAACAATCCTACTTTCAAGACTCGTTGTTGTAACAGGGATTAAAACATTACCCCCACAAAGAAAAATTACCAGCCAGATTAAAAACATTCTGATAAACACTTATGGGATTGCAAATGCATAAGTAAAACAATTAAGTAACAGTTTATCGCCACTGTAATAGATTAATATACAACTACCACCAAAGTGGAACAACAGTTAACAATTCTAATCAAGTTGGTTAAGATATCCCAATACTTTTATAAATATTTAAAAATCTCTATCCTATATTATAGAGTGAATTATTAAATGGAAAATTGTTTGGTGACCAAGCTGTGTGGAAACCAAGTTTTAATATAGATCTATGGATGGTGCTACATTAATAGGTCCCAACTGATTATGCACTTCATAGATGGAGCAAAAAATGCTTAAACATTAGCTAATATATCTTACCCTTCTTATATTAATTTTAGCCTATTAAACAGCTCTAAGTTCTAATACAACTATAGGTAGCTCCTTATTCAAAGATCACCAATTGAACTTACTCATTCATTTAAAAGGCAGACAAAAATTAGAGAAATATACAGTTTTATAGATTTGCATGCAGTCTTCAAGTCACTCATATCATTCAGAGTATCGAGCAGAGTACTCACTATTTCCTAGCTGAATCCCATTAAGTCCCTTGGATATAAAAAACTTAGTTAAAATTTGTTGATTTTAAGTCTAAGTGATGCGTGTGCCACTCATGCTCTCGCGCTGCACTCACTTGTGCAAGCATGGCTTTTGAAGGCAGGTTCTGGCTTTGGTTTTTGTTTTGCCAAGTCACCCCTGGTTTTAATTCTGGTGTTGGTTCTGGTTTTGGATTTATGGCCAGTATGCATTCAATATAAAACGTGCTCCATACCATTTATTTTGAAGTATAATAAATGGGAAAATAGGTAAAATTATGTAGAAAAACAGTTTAGTAGCATGGCAGGTAGCAATTCTCATCTGTTGGTCAGCTCACATGAAATCTGCTTGAAAGATATTTGAGGCAGCACTGTAGCACATAACATGTATGTAAATTCCTAGTTAGCCATGTGTTCACAAGATGGTGACTGACAGGAAACAGGGAAAGGTAAATGACAGCAGAGGAGAAAGATGTGATGAATGATGGGACACAGGATGAGGCAGTGTAGTCCCTAAGCTTGTACAGTAATTTCACCAGACTAGCCAGTTGCCTGTGTGCAAACAGGAAGGACAGGATTTTCAAAATGTGGCATAGGGCTTATGTCCAACCCTGCCACATGTCACTTAGGTTCTGGTGGTGCACCAAACCCTTCCTCGCAACTGTTCCCAATTTTACAGTCTTGGGCACAGTTGTGACAGTTTGCATGAGTTATAGCAGCTTGCGGCAAATATAACAGGCTCCAGGATGGCCGCAAGTTAGACCAAAAAAAGATGGTTTAACTTGTGGCAACTGCTGCATAGGATAGAAAATCCCATTAGATTGCAGCAAGCCTCATGTGCCATATTGTAGGTGCCAGGGCTTGCAGCAATATAGGACATTCGAAAATCCAGCCCAAAGTTTTTCCTTCTTTTTTCTTAACTGAATAAAAAAATTATATGGACTTGGCATAGGCTTGTATTGTGTGCGAAGCTTTTTGAAGGGAAGGCAGCAGCTCTTGGCAATTGAATGAGTATCTCTTCTGCAGTATCACTAATCATTTACCCATACAGGTAGGAATATTTTTCTTTTGTAGCCCAGTAAAAAACATAAAGTGCAGGACCAGACCTGGCAGAGGCTTACATCACATATGAAGCTTTTGTGGGAAGGCATCCCTTGGCAGTTGGTAGCCCTGTCTGCAGTGTCACTAGCCAGTTCCCATGCAAGGACTCAAGGATGATTTTTATTTTTATAATCCAATAAACAAATAAAGTGCACAATCAGAGCCAGTATAGGCTTGCATCATGTGTGAAGCCTTTTTGGAGGGAGTGGCAGCCCGTTGGCAGTTCTGCGTAGTAGCCCCTGTCTGTGGGAAGGTACATGACATGCATTTCCATAATGTGCAGATGAAAGTTACTTAAAAATGTGATGGGGGTGGAATGCAGTTGCAAACAAGGCTTTAGAATGGCAAAGTTGTATGCAGTTTTTAGACTACTGCAGGAATGAGATTTCAGATTGTCACCACATTGCAATTGTGGAATGCAGCAATGACAATCTCAGAAAGTAGCTGGGACACACAATTTCTGGAATGTGGCAGGGATGCTGTAATTCAGAATGTGGCAGTGTCATAAATCTTTAGAAAGTGGCGAATCAGAAATTTTGAAATGTAGGAAACACATAGTTGTGGAATTTCGGCATGTGGTGGTGATGTACAATTTCAGAATGTGGTGGGGATGCTTGATGTCAGATTGTGGGCAACGTGCAATTCCACAATGTGGTGTGGACATCAGATCTTAGACTGTGACATGGATGCACAGTTTTAGAATGTAGTGGTCACATGCAATTTCACAATGTGGCGTGGATATCGAATCATAGAATGTTGCTGGGATGCACAGTTTTAGAAAGTGGTGATCACATGCAGTTTCACAATGTGGCATGGACACTGAGGCCCAGATATTCAAACTGCGCCATTTTGTGGTGCAAGCCCCTGCGCCGCTCAAAATAGTTGTGCAGGGATGTGGCCAGGGAGACATTCAATGGAGTTGCGCTATGGCGCAACTTCAACTAATATCGCCCCTGGCTGACACCCCACTGTGCATGGCGCAGTGGAACTGTGCCAGCACAAGTGGTCAGAATGGAGCATTGAGATGCAGTGGCACAAGTTCCATTGCGCCATGCACAGCACCTGCGATATTCAAAGGGTGACATGCAAATAGGGCCATAATTTATGCAAGGCGCAGGGGGGGCCATTTGATTCTAATTACAGCCCCATTTGCTTGCCATTAGCATGCAGGTGCGCCGATCTCCGACGACTTGCGCCTGGCGCCCTGCCAGGCAGCAGCCATCGGGGACCGACGCCCCCTGCAGCCCGATCACGGGAATAATAGTAATCTCCCCCCCATTAGCCCAATCCGGGCATAATAGTATTCCCCATTAGCCCAATCGCGGGCATAATAGTATTCCCCATTACGATTGCGGGCATAATGATATCCCCATTAGCCCGATCGTGGGCATAATGGTATTCCCCATTGGCCCGGTCATTGGGCGCAATATTATTCCCCCATTAGCCCGATGCGAGACATAATAGTATCCCCCCATTAGCCTGATGGCAGGCATAACTGAAACTCTCCCCAAGTAGCCCGGTCGGGGCATCAGACTTCCCCAAAGTCCAATATCCCTGGTGGTCCAGTGGACTGCGAGAAGCCCGATCGCGGGCGGCATCCTCACCCCCATCAGCGGCGGGTGACAGCACCCCACCCGCCTGCGGCTGACAACTTAGTAGGGCTGCACGCCCATTGTTCAGGCATGAGCCAATGGGTATGCAGCCATACCGTCTAGAATCAGTCAGATATGTGAATGAATGAAATTCATTCACATATCTGAACGGACGTCACGATAACCCATGCCCGATGGCTCATGCTCCTGAGCTGTAGGCGTCTGCTCCTAACTGTCAGTGAGCCCGTGAGGCGGCAGGCGGAGTGGGGTGCTGCGTCCGCCAGCTGGCGGGGGGTGGGGTGAGTGGGGCTCCGTGGGTGGGTGGGGTGAGGGCCACTAGATCACCAGGGATTTCCGATGTGGGGGGTGAGGATACCACCAGCGATCGGGCTTCCGTGGTCCACTGGACCACGAGGATAATAGTTTGGGGGAGATCTGATGCCAGATTGGGCTACTCAGGAGGGGAAGAAAGTTTCAGTTATGCCCGCGATCGGGCTAATGGGAGACTACTATTATGCCCGCGATCGGGCTAATGAGGGAGATTACTATTATGCCCGCTGATCGGGCTAATGGAGAGATTACTATTATGCCCGTGAATCGGGCTAATGGGGAGACTACTATTATGCCCACGATCGGGCTAATGGAGGTTACACTTCAGCCCACGATCGGGGCATGGAGGCGCTTCCAGGTGCTGCGGGAACAATCCGGGGCCACCCACAGGTGGCAGCTGCTGTGTTGCACCCTGCAATGCGGCAGCTCACCTGTGGGTGGCCCTCGACTTGTTCCTTTTTTTTTCAGCGTAACTTTGTGCAGGCGCAGGTAGGGGATGCGCCTGCATAACTCTGCATGGCCCGGGCTGAATATCGGGCTGTGCAGTTTATGCATGGACACGCCCCCCCCCACCTGTGCCTGCATACATTACTGATGCGCCCTGGCGCATTGGGATTTGTGCAGGTGCACTTTTCCCTTTTAAATATTGCACCGGGGCGCATCATGGGATTTTGCATGGCGCAACACTGCTGCGCCATGCGCAACCCTTTTGAATATCTGGGCCTGAATCTTAGAATGTGGCAGTGATGCACATTTTTGGCATGTGGTGGGATATGTAATTTTGGAGCTTAGCAAGGAAATTAATTTTCAGAATGTGACAGGTATGTAAAGTTTGGAATGTGGTACCAATGTACAATTTTGGAATGTGGCAGGATGGGCAGTTTTAAAATGTGGCTCAGACATGCAATTTCAGCAGGGATGCTCATTTTCAGAATGTGGTGGGATGATCAATTCTGAAATATAATGAGAATGTGCATTTTCAGAATGTGACAAAGACAGGCAATTTTGGCACATGACAGTGACACACGTTTCTGAATGCAGTGGGAAGAAACATTTCAGAATGTGGCTGCAACTCACAATTTTAGAATGTGGTGGGGCTGTCCAGTTTTGGAATGTGGCTGGGAAACACAGTTTCAGAATGTGACAGAAACAAATAACTTTGGAATGTTGTGAGGATGAACATTTTTCAGAATGTGATGGGGATGCACAGTTCTGTAAAGAGAACTGGATCATATATGATAACCTAAAGGTGGCCAGGCAGAGTGACAAGGCAGTTGGGAGGGCTAGTGTGATACTGGGGTGCATAGGGAGGGGTATCATCAGCAGGAGGAGGGAGGTGGTGTTGCCTCTGTATAGATTGCTGGTAAGATCCACCTAGAATATTGTGTCCAGTTCTGGAGACCAAATCTCCAGAAGGACATAGACAGAGTGGACGCAGTCCAGAGGAGGCAAGTAAAATGGTGCAGAATCTGCATCAAAAGCCCTGCAAGGAGACACTAAAGGACCTCAGTATGTACACCATGGAAGAAAGGAAGGAGGGGGGAATATGATATAGACTGTTAAATACCTGGGGGTGTAAATAAGGTAATGGAAGGAAGCATTTTTCAGAAGAAAATGTACTCAAGAACAAGGGGACATGCTATGAAGCTGCAGGGGGTATGTTCAGGAGAGATGTGACTAAGTACTTCTCCACAGAAAGAGTGGTGGATTCCTGGAACAGCCTTCCAGCAGAGGTGGTGGGGGTAAAAACAGGGGTGGGATTTAAGAATACATTATATAGGCATAAAGGAATCATAGTGGAAAGGAAGGGGAAGAGAGAGAATGAGCCGGAGATCAGGTACAATCTGCGGTGATACTGTAGGCAGGAAAAAATGGGCAGATTGGGTGGGCCATGTGGTCCTTAACTGCATCCCATTCTATGTTTCTGTGTCATGTAGTGGTGGCACAATTTTCTGGACCTGTACCCCTGCTATTGTCCTTCCTCTCACCCACTTGCTGAACCTCCCTTTCTCTAGGCATGGTTCCTCAGGCATGGAAAGTTGCCAGGGTGATTCCCCTTCACAAACGGGGTGATCCCTTTTCACTTGGCAACTATAGACCAATTTCCCTCCTCCCCAACCTGGCCAAATTACAAGAGTCCCATATATTCTCTCGTCTTACTGATTTTCTTAACTCTACAAACCTCCTTTCTCTCCATTTCAATCTAGTTTCAGAAATAAAACTGTCTTCTGTTACTTCCCTCCTCCATATCACTGATGCCATACTCACTGGCATGGACTGGGGACACATCACAGCTGCCATATTTGTCAACCTGACTAAAGCTTTTGGTTCTGCGTCCCATCCTCTACTTCTTTCCAAACTTCTCTCTGCTGGTTTCTCAACTCATGACGTTGACTGGTTTAGGTCGTATCTCATGGATCATACGCAGTGTGTCCAGGCAGGAGATGCCCTATCCCCCCTTCCCATTCTAGCTGGCATCCCTCAAGGCTCCATCCCAGGTCCTGTTCTATTTTAGATCTTCCTTAATAACTTTCCTTCTGTTTGCGTCTCATCTCATATCAACTTGTATGCTGACAGCACTGTCTTCTATGCTTCCGGACTTGTACCCCTGAGGTGGAGATGCAACTACAATCTGACTTCTTGAGGGTTCTTAACTGGTTCAGGGCAGCCAGCTTAAGGTAAACACCAAAAAACCATGTCTCTGACTTTTGGTACCACACAGAAGTAAATAAACTCTCCCCTCCCCTCCCCCACCTTGACAGCACCACCCTGGGAGTCTGGTTGGACAGTCAACTTGACTTCTTCTCCCATTGACTACATCCACTCTAAACTCCATCCCAAGCTAAGTGTCTTGTATCAAAACAAAGACTCCCTCTCCTATTGTCCATCGAGAGCTACTCACTAAAATGACCCTCTTGTCTTTGATTATGCAGCCTTGGTCTTTGGATCTGCCCCTGCCACTTCCCTTCTAGACTGGATACCCTCTTTAATGCCTTTTGCCACTTTGCCTTGAATGCCCCACCCTGCTCACACCTTTGCTCCCTCTACTCCTCTCTTTGTTCCCTCTGTTCACTTACAACAACTCACAATGCCACCACCCTCATCTCCAAATTCTTGTTTGGATCTCTCCTCCTATCTCTCCTCTCTCCTCTCCCTGTCCCCTCTCCCCTAATCCCCTCTTCCCTCCCACTAAAGCTCCAGAGACTCTGTTACCTTCTCTCTCTCCCCTATCCTATTTCTAGTTTGGGGCAGGCAGCCTTCTCCTACTGTCTACCCTCCTTCTGGAACTCTCTTCCAAGCACCCTTCATCTAGCCCCTTCCCTGAAGTGTTTAAAGAGTATTCTCTTCCAATGCCCCCTCCTCCTTTTTTCCTGTCCCTCCTCCTTCTCGTAGCTCATGTGATGCACTGTCATCTCTCCTCACCTGTTTGTAGGCATTTTGCATACCTTAACTAGCCCTGGTCCCTTTTTTCACATGTTTCTCTCTCTTCCTCCATGCTACTTCTTGTGAACTTGCCTCACACCTTTCTTCTCTCATCATTGTACTTTAATACACCATATGTTTTTATTTACCTGTATGCCTTATTTATAGTGTAACTTTCTGCTGTAATTTCAATTGCAATTGTAACCTCAGTTGTACTTTTATAATTGTACATTAGTACTTGCAATTTCAGTTGTACTTTTTCACTTACCCTTTTCAATTTTCCCCCAGGTCACACCTGGAAATGAACTTCAGCTTTGTGCCTCTTACAATCACCAAGAT
This sequence comes from Neoceratodus forsteri, assembly GCA_016271365.2. NCBI lineage: Eukaryota > Metazoa > Chordata > Ceratodontiformes > Ceratodontidae > Neoceratodus > Neoceratodus forsteri. The sequence continues at coordinate 13,864,561 of CM057456.1, forward strand.
TCTGAAAAAAATAATACATTTCAGAATATGGACCGTATGGATGCACATTTTAGGAATGTATCAATGACAAACAATCTGAGAATGTGGCAGGGGCATGAATTTTGAAATGTGGTGGGGATGCACAACTTTAGAATGTGGCGGTGACGCAATTCTGGAATATGGTGATGACACAATTGCAGAGTGTGGGTGGCATTGACACACAATTTCAGAAAGTGGTAGGGATGTGCAGTTTTGGAATGTGGTGGGGATGTGCACTTTTAGATTGTGGCAGGGACACACAAATGTGAGAATGTATCAGGGACGTACAATGTTGGATTGTGGTGGGGATGTGATATGCAATTTTGAAATGTGGTAGTAGCATACAACTCTGGAATGTGGCAGGGACAAGCAGTTTCAGAATAAAAGAGTGTGTCTTGTCACATTCTGACAGTGTATACCACGATATTCTGAAATAGTCCCCACCAAATTAGTCACTGTGTCTCCCTGTTGCATTCTGAGATTGAGTGTCCTGCCACATTTCGGCACTGCACGCCTTGCCACATTCTGAGACTGCGTGCCCCTCCAACATTCTGAAACTTACACCATCTAGACATTCCATGGCTTTTTCCTGCACTGAATTCCAAAACCCCTCCTGACACATTCTGAAGTATAGAACCATGCAGCTGAACATTCTGAAAATGCATGCATTGCACCCAACACCATGTCAGTTTTTGTTTTTCAAATGATTACTAATCCTACAGTTTCTAACATTTTGGAGAAATAATCCTATAAGGTTGTTGACGTAGAGGACTGGGCTGTGAGTTCTGGCTATGACATCTGCATTATCTCCTCACTGAAACAGACTTTTTTGAACAGGGGGCGAGTTGCAGGTTACAAAATGGCTCATAATTTTTAAAGTAAGTAACTGAGAGATCTAATTTTTGGTATGCGGCTTATTGGGTGTATGCTGACTCTAATCCTGCAATGTGGCACTTTTGATCAGACTTCCTCTTTAATAAGACACCTGCAGGGACTGAATTCACTTCAGTGGGCCACGATTAAATCACAAGGTGATATGGCAGAGGATGCTGCAGAGGTTGACAATAGTGTACAGACAGGTAGTATTGGCACAGTAAATGTTTCCTTATCCAGCGCAAAACCCCTCGGACACTGACCAGGGCTTTGAATGTGCCCACCTAATCATCACCCTCTTTATCTTTGTATGACTATCACTGCCCACTGGGTATCATTTTTCTCTGCAACGTCCCCATTATCAGGGACCAACAAAACCCTCAAAACTGGATGCTCTCTGTATTGCATGCTTGACAAAGAAAACCACAGTGGGCGTAACATTTTACAGGAGCTAAAGAAACAGTTCTCAGTATGGCTTTCTCCTGATATCCCTTCCCAGGATTTGTGATTTCAGACAATGGAGCTAACACTGTAAAGCATCAAAGGATGGTGGGTTTGTGTATATACTGTGCTTTGCACATACACTCAGTCTAGTGGCAAAAAAACTTCCTCAGTGAAGGCAGGAGTTAGCAGAATGTGCTGGGTGCTGCAGGAAAGATATGTGGTCACTTCAGAGGCTCTGTAAAATCTTGTACAATTCTGCGGAATGTGCAACAACAGAATAACTTACTGGTTCACCATGTAAAACATGGCGTTGCCACCAGGTGGAATTCCACCTTTTACACGTTGCTGAGGGTCCAGTAACAATGCAGGGCAGTGTACTGCTGGGGGGTGATCATAACAGGAGCGATTAACAACTCCGTGCAGTATAGAAAGGCAGCTGCAAAGGCTAATAGGATGCTGGGTTGTATTGCCAGAGACATTTCCTCCAGAAGGGGGGAGGTGATCCTGCCACTGTATAGGTCACTAGTTAGACCACACCTGGAGTACTGTGTGCAGTTCTGGCAGCCATACCTGAAGAAGGACATTAGGTTGCTGGAGTCGGTACATTGCAGGGCAACTAAAATGATCCATGGACTAGGGGACTTGCCCTATGAGAGTAGGCTGGGGGCTGAACATGTACTCCCTGGAGGAGAGGAGAGATAGGGGACATGACTGAAACCTTCAAGCACATGTGGGGATAAATAAAACTGACACAGAGAGGGCTTTTCCAGTTAAGGAAGGAGAGGACACCTGAGGAACAGTCTGAGGTTGGAGGGAAGGTTTCAGGAGGAAAAGGAGACACTTCTTTACGGAGAGGGTGGTGATGGGGTGGAATGCATTACCAGAGGAAATGGTATCCTGTAGTAAAGTGGACCACTTCAAAAGGGATTGGACAGGTGGCAAGGAGTGGGTCACTTGGAGGGAGGGCGGCTGGTCTAAGGGCTGCTAGCTGCACAATCGAGCAGACTAAATAGAACGTAAGGCCTTTATCTGCTGGCATGTTCGTGTTCATACGATGGACCATGCAGTAAGCAAAGGGGATGTCACACTCACCTCTCAGCAGTGTAATTTAAAATCATGCTCATCAGTTGCTAGAGCCATTTAAGAAAGCAACACGTGAAGTAAGTATTGACAACACAAGCTAGTAAAGTCAAGACATTCCATTGATACGTCTTCTCATACAGAAACAAAAAATTCTGATAAACATTCGAAGAGCAAGGTGTGGGCACAGGTGTCACTGTTGCACAAAAATGGTCTTTGTCTTTGGAAAAAGACGACAGGATTGTCATTATGTTGGAATGTGAACATGTTTTGACAATAATGCTGGATCCTCGTTTCAAAACCAGTTTGCCAGGTCATTGTTGGGTAAGTTACTTTGAAAAACTAATCAGTTACAGTTACTAGTTGCTCTCAAATAAATGTAATCAGTTACTGTTATTCAATACTTGAGAGTAAAAAGTAGTAAGTAATTGTAAGGCATATTACTTTTTCAATTACTTTCTGTTACTTTTGATAACTTGGACCAGGAAGCACAATGCTTCTCACTGAATTCATTTTTTTCTAAATAAAAATTTTCTTCCTTGGCCTACATGCACTTACTAGTCACTCCTACCACCCTAAACCTGCATTTGTGATCCAGGTAAGCCCCAACCCCTGCCTCTGTGAATGTGCATTCACATGTCTGCTAGCAACACTGATACTGATCCAGTAATGACACACAACCGCCCCACCAACAAGTCAGAAAAAGCCTGGCACAGAGGCTCTCTAGTCTGACTACTTAAATTAAATTCCTGCCTGGAATGGTCTCAAAGAAAGAAAACAACCCACATGGTTGACTAGAGCAGATCCAGAATAAATCAGTTTGTAGTATTTGTTTGTCAAATTGCCTGAGTCAGTCGATGGGAAGGAAAGACAATGTGATGGCACTCAAGGAGCAAGTCTACCAGGAGAGTCTTAGTAGTTGGTGACTCCATGACTGGGGGTAGAAAGAGTGGTGGAGGGGACTGGATGGGAGGGGTGGTCTGGTGCCTTCTTTGTGCATCGGTCATCTGGGATTTAGACAGGATAGGAAGGATGGCAGAGAGAGGCAGGGAGCTGGGGTGCTGGCAAACTTGGACACCAGTTATCTGGTGAACTAGTCAGTGGAGATAGTCCACCTAGGCAAGGCAAAGGCAAATTTTATTTAAAAGATGCCCAATTCGGAGAGCTTTGGGTGCCATACATAAAAAAAAAACCAACAAAGGAAACACGTCAATAAACAGCAGTAATAATTGAAACTACAATAATAAATAAATAAAGATTCAGTAAATAAATTAAAACAATAAAGAAATCTGGGACAGGCAATTTGTAAAGTCAGAACAGGGTGATATTTACACAACAGGGTCAGGAAAAGCCTGCTCAAATAGAAAGGCCTTGAGGCGTGCCTTGAATACCTCCACCGAAGGGGCCTCCTTTACAGATGGAGGAAGTGAATTCCACAGGATGGGGCTGGTGATACTAAAGGCTCTGCCACCAGCTGTTAGCCTCATCCTGGGAAATGCAAGGAGGCCCATCAAGGAGGAACGGAAGGAGCAGACTGAGGCTGCAGGTGTGAGAAGGTCTGCCAGGTAACCAGGGCCTAGGCCCTGTAGGGCCTTAAAGGTGAGCAAGCCCACCTTGAAGAGGACCCTCCACCTGATTGGCAGCCAGTGCAATTCATGCAGCACTGCGGTGACGTGACAATACTTAGACTGCCCCATCAGGAACTTGGCAGCTGCATTCTGCACTAGCTGAAGCCGGCGGATGGTATCTTCTGAGACCCAAGGTAGACTGCATTAATTAAGCTTTAACGTCATGAAGGTATGCATTAAGGTAATTAGATCCAGGGGTTGAATTAGGGGCTTAATCCTGGCGATATTCCTCAGATGGTAAAAACTGGTATGGACAATGGCTGACACCTGAGCCTCAAGTGTCAGTCCACCATCAAAATAATGCCCAGATTCACGCACCCGTGAGGAGGCTTCAATGGCACAGATCCCAGGACAAGTCCTGTCTCTGTGCCCATTCGACTCCACTACCAGTACCTCCATCTTATCAGGGTTCAGTCACAACCAGCTGGAGGCCATCCAGTCATTGATTTCAGCAAGGCAGTTGTTAAGCACATCCACTGCACTGGATGTACCAGGTGCAAAGGAAAGATACAGCTGGGTATCATCAGCATGGCAATGGAAACCCAAGCCATATTCCCTAATGAGCCTTCCCAGGGGCAGCACGTACACGGTGAACAACATTGGTGATAGGACCGAACCCTGAGGTACTCCACAAGACAGGAGGCTAGTGGAGGAGGAGAAATTCCCCATCACTACCCTTTGCCTCCTGTTTGTGAAAGGACTCAAACCAGCAGATGACTGTGCCAAGCGAGTCCACAAAATTTCCTTTAAATTATAAATAATATCTAATTTAAATAATTGTGAGGAGGACACCCCAGCAAACATTAAGTCCCCAAAATCCAGTAGAGGTACCACTAAAGTATTAACTACATGTTTTCTTACAGCCTCAGATATACAGGCCCAGATATTCGAAAGAGTTGAGCCATGAGCAATAGGGTTGTACCTGCGCAAGTCCAAAATTGCGCCATTCTGCGATATTCAGCAGGAGGCAGTTGCGCCCCCCAAATCACGCTGAGCAACAGCGCAATGATAATGAAGGCATGTGCAACTGAAGGGGAAGGAACCAAGCCATAAATGGCCATCGATATTCAACAACTGCGCCATGCACAATAGGGGAGCAAGTGGAAGTGCGCCATAAGCGAAATGAGCCAAAATAAAAGGAGCAAGGGAGAGCGAGAACGCTACAGGAAAGCACATGAGGCAGAACTCTAGCCACACGGACAGGGCAGGAGGGACACTCAGGGCAGGCCAGGAAAGGGCACCCTGAACACAGAGGCACAGGAAGGTGTGGGGAGCCATAGCAAGTGCAGAAGGGGGAAGTGCCACACAGCACAGAGGCCACCACAGGCAGGTGTTCCTGGTGCAGGGGAAGTAGCAGTGAGGACAGTGGGGGGAATACAGTAACAGCTGCCGGGGGGGGTGAACACAAGCCAGGGACATGGCCAGTGCCACCTTCCAGATGGAGGCCGTTATGAGGGGGGTGAGAAGGTGGGCAGCAGGAGGGAGTGGCCGTGGAAGGGCCCGTCAGTGGTACGCCACTGACAGGCAGTACTGAGCCTGCACCAGCTTCAAGCTGTACAGTGATACCAAGATTGTGGGCCGGTACCGCCTGAATCGGGCAATTCTGAGGCGGCTCTGTGAGCTGTGCAGTGATGTGATGCAGGCACCCACACGACAGAGCCGTGCCCTGTCAGTGGCGACAAAAGTGACAGCTTGCATGTGCTTGCTCGCCACGGGTACCTTCCAGAGACCAACTGGGGACACCACAGGCATAACCCAGTTGGCCACGTCACGCCACCTCACCCAGTTCCTCAGCACACTGCTGCCACATGCTGCGGAGTACATCCATTTCCCCAGCACACAGGCGGATCGCACAGCAAACATACAGGAGTTCCACAGGGTAGCACATATGCCTGGCATGCTAGGAGCAATAGACTGCACCCATGTGACCATACGCACACCACCTGGCCCCGAGGGGGCCGCATACATCAATCGCAAGGGCTATGCCAGCATCAACTGCCAGGTGGTGTGCGATGCCAGGGGGTGCATCATCAATATCTGTGCCACGCACCTTGGGGGAGCACATGATGTCTTCATCTGGCACCAGTCGGCACTGTGCCACAGATTCAAGAGTGGGGAGATCCCCACTGGACACCTAGTGGGTGAGTATGCAAACCACATGGACAATTATAGGGCCTGGGGGGGCATGGCCAGAGGTGACATGGGTAGTGGCCTACATGGCCCAGGGCATGGCGATGCTGATCACCAAACTAACCTCCACCCTCTACACACAGGTGACAGTGGATACCCATCCGTCCCTGGCTGCTCACATCCTACCGGCGGCCCGCGACCCCATCGCAGCAACGCTACAATGAGGCACACGCCACCACACGTAATGTCATCGAGTGGGTGTTCGGGATGCTGAAGGCACATTTCCGTTGCCTGGACACCTCCGGCGGTGCCCTACAGTACAGCCCATCAAAGGCCTGCGGGCTATTCCTGGCCTGTTGCATCCTGCACAACATGGCCAACGAATGTGGGATAGCCATACAGGTCGAAGAGGGGGACAGCGATGGGGACGATGAGGACGCCGGTGATGATGGTGTTGGGCAGTCCTCCCCTTGGCCAATGGGACCCCCCGACTGCTCCGGCTGGCACAGCTGCACCGGGACACCATCACGGAGGAGCACTTCAGCCAACCCAGGTAAGTCATGAGGCCATGTGCAGCCAACAGTGGCTACGGCACAACCCACAAACATGCATGGACACACGCCAGGGGTGCATGCCGTCAAGGGAAGTGGCAGGGCATGGACTCACACACACAACCAGGGATGGGTGAGGACTAACATGCCACGTAGATGGACACACACACATGCACACACACACACAATGCACCAAACTTGCACAAAGGGCAGGAGGCACACCTACCCAGAATGCCACCCCTAGCCACACATGTCCACAGACCACAACACCCACTGCCTGTCCATGTGCATGTGTCAGATGCTGAGCACCATTGCACATTGGTGTACAGCACAATGCAGGCATCATCATGTGCATGCAACTGTGAACAGCAGCCGGGAGGGTGTGCAGATGGACTGTGTGTCCGTGTGCAGGGCCGGGTACCCACCCGTGCACTGCCCACTGAAAGACACAAAGCACACAGGGCAGCACCAGACAGTAGCCGCGTTGAAAGACAGGTCAGTCACGCGACACAGTGCCCCGGCCACCATGGATGCTTGGGTGGCCCCGCTGAGACCCACCAGCACTGACAGGCTGACCACTGGCCTCATGGGGTGGCACCGATGGTCCCCAAGGGGTTTCACTGTGTGAACGCGACCATGCTCGCACAGGGGTCTGCAGCACACCGAACATGCCTATGCCAGGCGTGCTTGGGATGCCCATAGCTGAACCCAGTATCGACAGGGAGTGTGTCGCACGATGCCGGGAATGGGGGGTGGACAGTGCACTGCGTGGTGTCTGCGACGCAGGGCACATGACTGTGTGCCCATTGTGGCCATGACGGCACTGAATGATTGTGCATGCCTGTCAATGGCAGCGGTCACATCCTCCCGCAACTGGTCCATCTCTGCCAGGATCAGAGCGGTGTCCCTGCTGTGATGCTCCTCTGCCCACTCCAGAGCCGCACGCAGTGCATCCACCAACGTCGCAAGCTGCATCTGCTGCTGGACTGATGCTTGCAGTAGGCAGGTGTGCTCGTCCAAGAGGTCATCTGCCTCCTCAGCATCCTGTCCCTCAGGGTGTGCGCGGCCCTGATGCTCAGCACCCCTTGAGGGTGGGTGCTGCGCACCAGGACCAGGTCTGGGCATGTCCACAGGCGGTGCACAGATGCCGCCGCTGGACCCTGTATCCCCAAGCCCATTGGCCGACTGCTGATGCTGCCCCTCCGGCTGCTGCTCCCCAGGGCTCAGTGGTGCTGCCGCAGTGGCCGCAACAGTTCCACTGTCCTGAATAAACACCAGTGCTGCCCCACTGGTGCTGACAAGCACAGGCTGGGACTGTGCTGACACGCAGGCCTCCACGGCAGCACCACCCACAGCCATGGCCGCGATGTGTCCTGCTGTGTGGCCATCCCATGGCACACACGTGTCACTGCCCATGCCGTTAGCGACATCATCATCGGTGACGGACTCGGCACCGGCCCCAGGCACAGCATGCTGGCATCCGTGGATGCCGGCATGCTGGGACACAGGCAGGGCTTCCTCCGCACCTGTTACAACAACATCAGTGTGGACAGCCAGGTGGCCCCACTGTCGCACTGAACCACGTATACCTGTGGAGGTGGATGGGCCATCCTCCATCTCCAGCTGACTGTCCTCAGTGGACATGCCCACCAATCGAGACCCATGCAGATGCTCAGGATCTGTAAGGAAAGCAAAGTCAGCGTTATTGCATGTGACCTACCCTGCCTCCCCCATAGACAGACTATGACTTACCATGCAGTGATGGGCTACCACCGGAACACCCTCAATGGCACTACACTGCATGCTTCCAGCAATCCTATCCTTCTGTGGAGTGAGGTGTACCACCTCCGGCTGTCCCCCACCTGTTGCAGCTCATGCTGCCCTGATGGCAGCCACCTTCTCCTTTATCCTCCTCCTGTCTGTGCCCATCTTTTTCTTGCACTCCTGCATGGAGCGCTGGTGGCTGCCATGCAGGTTCACAGCACGTGCCACCTCCTCCCATGCAGCAGCATGGGCTTGAGGTGTTCCCTGTAATCCGCTGAGAAGCCTCCTGATCCAGGTAGGCCTCAAACAGAACTCGGTCTCGGCCTTGGTAAAATTAGGCTCCTCCTCCTCCCACCACTGTGTTCCTCTTCCCACAACTCGCTCGGTCATTTTTTAGCCTGTAAGAATGACAGTTGTTACCTGTGACTGTGCAGTCCCATGCATGTCCCTTAATCCACAGTCCACACTCCCAAACAGCATGCAACTCACCATTAGACTGCAGTAACTGACTATGGCCACTGCAGCCCAATGTCGCACTTTTATAGCTCAACCCATGCAAATGAGGCGAGGTGCAACTCTAAGTGGATGCAAATTGCAGTGCTGCGCCATTGAATGGCTGATTAGATGATTTGCATATGATGGCTGAATATCGCGCTTTTGCACTTTGCGCAATTGTGTTGAATGTGCTGAGCCAATGGCGCAGTTCTGTGACATGCGTAGTACACACCTCACTGCGCATGCCCGGGTTGCTGACGCAGGCGTCTGCTGCACTGCTGATGTGCTGTGCGCAGGAAGCAATGCAGGGCATGGCCACCATTGTGCCATTGGCGCTATAGCGATGGTCACCTACATGGCACTGTGGCACTGGGCCATCATAGGCGCACCGGGGCAACAGCGCGGTAGGCCGCTACTGGCGGCAGCACACAGGCAGCCAATCGCGCTACACGCATTGGGTTCCAATGGCGCTATGCGTGTCCGCGCGCCAGAGACCCTTGACCCTGTGCCCAACCTTTGTCCCCTAGGCGCCATGCATCAGGCATAGGTGCACAACTATCGCGCTGTTCGGTGACAGCGTGATATGGAATGGCAGCGCTGTACCGTGCAGCATCTGCATGTGGGGAGCCGCGCTGCAGAGCGCCATATTTGCAGATTGAGCAGAGAGCATGGCACGCAGGAGGGCTGCTCAGTGGTCACAGATAGAGCTGGCCAACCTAGTGACCATAGTGGAGCCACACCATGGGCCACTGTTTGGGGAGGCACCCCTGGACAGGTCCAGGAGCCAGGTGTGGGAGGAGGTGGCCACAGCACTCAAGGAGGCCACTGGATGGGGGAGAAGTGCACAGCAGTGCCGCCACAGGTATGGGGACCTGTGGCGGAGGGAGCCGGAGCTGCTGGCCCGCCTGCGGGCACGTGCCAGGAGGGGCACGGTGCCACGGCCAGGTAGGTGTTACGTCAACACACTTTTATCTTCCATATGGGTATCACAGTTGTATGTGTCCAGCACATGGGGGAGGGACTGTCCGGGGTTGGCTCTGGTGGTGTTATCAGGGTGTGGGGTGGGTGGGTCTGGCTGGGTGGGAGGGCACACACCTGGGGGCAGGGGGGCTTTGCTATGGGATTGTACTGATGTTCCTCTCTCCATGTTTGCACCACAGGCCAGGAGGAACGGCGCCTTGCCCGTGATCTGCGGTGGAATGAAGAACAGAGGGAAGCCAGGCGGGGCGAGTGTCCACACTGCCCAAGGGACCAGCCCGATGATGGTGGTGCCATACTCCATGATTACTATTGCATGCTGTGTAACAGGGTGGGCAGCGGGCATGGCCACCATCCATAAACACCACTGCCATGCACGCAACTTGTTACAGTCAACACTGTCCAGTGGCAATGCATGTCTGGGAGTGTGTTGATGGTGGTCCATGCGTGCACGGGTACATGGCTGTGCCACTGCCTTTGCACCACATAACCATGTCATGAAACGCCACGGTGGTGCTGTGCGTGACTTGGCCGGTGGGTGTGTGCAGCATTCCGCATGGCTGTATGCGCCTGGATGGGCAGGTCATGTGGATGTGATCACTGTGGGTGGTCACACACCATCACAGAGGTATGTCCCACGGCCGTATGCCATGCACAGTGGGCAGGCTGTATGGGGCTGTGCATTCCACCTATTGACTGTGCTCCCTTGTCCTAGGTACATGCCAGCTCCGAGAGATCAGGGAGGTGCTCGGAGATCCTGCAGGTGGCTGGGGCATCACTCGACATCCCTCCGCAGGATCGAGTGACACCGGGTCCTCACGGAGACACCGACAGCGATGGAGCCAGAGTGGGGAGCAGTGCTCCTGAAGGCCCTCTGCCCTGAAATCCCTACCCCGGACCCACCCTCACACCCCTCCTTTCCTGTCCCATTTGTCCACCCTGCCCTTACCCACCCCCACCTTGTTTGTGGCCTCCCCACCTTGTATATATTTTGTAAATAGTTACTTTTATATGTTGTTTCAATACAGTTATTTTGCTATGAATACTGTGGTGGTCTCTGACTTGCAGTGGGCTATAGGTGCTCAGCTGCAGTGGTGTGCATGGCGTCTGGGGTGGTGCGGTCATGGGTATGTGTGTGTGTCCGTGTGGAGGTGACTATGGTGTGGGGATAGCTATCAGTCAGTGTCTGTGGTGTATGTGTTGTGCCCTGTGCACTGGATGATTGTGTGCAGTGGTCCATGGTGCAGCTCTGTGTCCATATGCCCCTATCAGCCCGTCCATGGCCTGTGCAGCTGACACACATGCATGTCTGTGACCTGCATGGTCTGCTGGCATGTCAGTGGTGGCAGTCCATGCAGAGCAGCCACTGTACCCGCCACACTGCTGGGTTGCCTTCTGTCACTGGTGTGGTGCATCTCTGCCTCGGGTGACACTGTGGCCTCCACAGTTGTTGTCCCACCTCCATGCTGTGCCTTGTGTGTGTTGCAGGGGATGTGCACCACTGTCTGTGACTTGTGCTCTGGGAAATGCTGGTGGCGTACAGGTCCACAGTGCCTGTGCAGGGTGGCTGGCACTCCAGTGCCATGGAGGACTGTGGGTTGTGTGTACACAGTTTACATGGGCCCACGCTGGGGGCTTGGTTGCCCCACCACTGCGTCCCTGTGTTGTTGTGCCCTTGGGTATGGGTGGGTGTCTGTCCATGCACTGTGTGGCATCCGGTGTGGTGCATGCTTCCACGCACCACTGTGGGTGTCTGTGCTGGCTGTTGTGGCCAGTGCTGGGTCAGGGTGTGTCATTGGGATACTGTACAGGGTGCTGTACCAATGGTGGTGGTGTCCGGGGCAAGCCCTGTCCCATGTGGGGTACCTCATGTGCCGACGCATGGTTGGTCTCTCAGAAGTACCTCAGGGGGGACTGTGCATGGTGGCACTGTGTATGCCGTTGTTGCATCACTGTGTGCTGCCACCCGCTGATGGGTGCTCGTGGTGGGGCTGCCTTGCATGGTTCTGTGGTGCACAGGGTTGCAGTGTCACAGTGGGGGTGGTGGCATGCATGGGGTTTCCTGCAGTGGTGGTCGCTGCTCCTGGGCAGGGTGTCTAGGGGTCATGGTGCAGGGTGTGCTCTGCATTGGGGGGGTGGTGTGGCATGGGGTGGTCAGCCCTCCTTGTGTGCCAGTCACAGCTTGCCGGGGGGTGGTGTGATGGGGCACCATGGCCCAGCTGTGGGTTGTTTGCTTGTCTCCATGGGCCGGTGGTTATTCCAGCCCTCCCCCAGTTGTGCAGTGCATGGGGTGTGGGGGAACGATGTCTGTCCTGCTGTGTGTTCCTGTGCCCATCTGTGGCATGGGTGGTGGGCCCCTACCTCCCTGGTTGTGCAGTTGCATTGCTCTGCTGCTGGGGGGCGTCCCTGGTTGCACTATGGCGCCTCTGGACTGCTCAGTTGAACATCCCTTGTTGCGCTATGGTGCATCAGATCTGCTCAGCATCCCCTCCCTAGTTGCGCTATGGCGCAGGTGGTGCGATATTCAGTCGTCGGCTGTAGGTGCAGTTTGGCCTGCTCTGTTTTTGAATATCGTGCCTCTTGCGCATGGGCACAATGGACTTGCGCTTGCTTCTGCATTGCGCACTTTTTGGTCGCAGTTTGAATATCTGGGCCACAGTGTCTAACATGATATAATGCCCCTAAACATTTCCCAATTTTTTCATAACATGTTCTATATGAGTATTCCATTTAAGTAAATTGTCCAGATACAATCCTAGATATCTAAACCTTGAAACTAGTTCAAGAATAGATTTGTCCAGGGTTTCTATCTGTAAAGTTGTCTTATGAGAATGCATTGATTTTTCCCTAAAAAACAGCATAACCGGAGATTTTTGGGGTTTAATACAAGCCTAGATTGGAGAAGAAAGTCATGTATCTCATCAAATGCTTCACAAGGTCTCTCTTTGTTTTATGGAAAATCCCCCTACATAAACAATGGTATCATCTGCATACAAACAATATCTTATATCAGGATTGGACAATTAAAAATGATTCATATTTGGAAGGCTATGCCTGTGGTTCAATGGACAAGCTGCCAGCCACTCCCCTTCCTGTGCTACATAAGCAGTTCCTCCAGACCTCTCTCTCAAGCACTTTTTCTTTGCAGCCAGAGGTTCTATCGGTCTGTCCTTTGCAGCCTGCTGGGACCTGCCCCCCCACCTTGCTGTGTTTTGGCTCTGCTTGTTTCTGCTGGACTTCTGTTGTCTGTTCTCCTGCATTTGGTTTGTATTGTTTGCTTCCAGCTTTGTGCTTCTTTGTGTTGCTTGTTCCCTGTCCTATGTTTGTGTGTCTTGTTTTGCTTTCTTTTTGGGGGATTCTATTTTTAAACTCCTGGGGCAGGATTTACAAAGCAAGACAAAAATCCTGGTGCTGTGGGAAAAAGGCCTGCAGCAACTTGTGCAGGTGCGGAATTCCTCAAAAAATGTCCTTGCTCTGGGCCTGGCTTTAGCCATTTGAGACTCTACAGCAGCTCCTGGTGTAGAATTTAAGACTAGCCATGAAAGGTGGTTACAGCGATCTCCTTTGGCTCTAGTATTCTACTAGCAAGGCACCTTCACCGCATTCTCCCTATGACTGCCTCTGGTTCACGTGGTTTTTTTTTAGAGCAGGTAGGCCGGGTGAGTGCCTCAGCAGATGTTACCCTCCTCCTCTCACCTTGGTTGCCCCCGATATTGCAGAGCACTCTCGCAACCTTCCACGTCATTTCTGTTTGAGGGATCGAGTGAGAGCTTTCTTCCAAATTGGAATATTTTCCACCCCCCTTTTGATTGGGTTCTAAATTGCAACATCCCAAGCCTAGAAGGAAGGCAACTTAGGCCTTGGATCCCCAGAGATTTCCTCCTCAAAGTGTTTTCTTTCTCTCTTCTGTGCCTCAGGTCATAAACGTTAGTTAGCCGTAGTTAATGTTCCTAGTTCCTTTAGGTAGGTTCCGCTGTTGGATGGAGGTGGATGGTGTCCCTATTTGCTGTTCCCTCTCTCCTTAGGAGGCCCCTCAATCTCCAGTGCAACCCATCGTACTCATGCCATTGCTAACCTGTGTATCTCATTCGTTATCAAACTGCCTGGTGCCTAATCTACTACCATGCCTCACAGTTACTGATTGCTAACGTGCTTTCATACTACTACTACTTTTCTTTTGGGGATGCTTCCTAAGGTACCTTTGTAGGGAATCATTCCAAGGCACCTCTAGGGTGGAACCCTCCTTGAGTACCATGCCTTTGATACCCCCTACAGGGTGGTAATTCCTCTGTAACAGAGTACCTAACGGCGAAAACCAAGTAAATACAGTTCCACAAGCATTACATCATACTGGCTGTGTAGGCCATTGAAATAAATTATACAGGATAGGCCTAAAATAGATCCCTGTGGGACACCTGAAACAGCAGTGGTTAGATTAGATACCCATTCATTAATGGGTACTAACTGTTGTCTACCTTTCAGGCATGCTTTAAACCAATCTACCAAGCATTACATCATACTGGCTGTGTAGGCCATTGAAATGGAAGGCTATGCCTGTGGTTCAATGGACAAGCAGCTAGCCACTCCCCCTTCCTGTGCTACATAAGCAGTTCCTCCGAGTCTCTCTCTCTCAAGCACTTTTTCTTTGCCCCACCATCCTCCCCTCTTCCTCCAGCAGCATCGCCTCTCTCCTTGGGATGCTTCCTAAGGTACCATTAGCCAAGGGAATTGTCCCGAGGCACCTCTAGGGGTGGAACCCTCTTTGAGGGTTCCCTGCCTTTGGTGCCCCTACAGGGTGGTAATTCCTCTGGAATAGAGAGCGCGAACGGTCAAAACCAAGTAACACAGTTGCACAAGCATTACATCATACTGGCTGTGTAGGCCATTGAAATAAATTATACAGGATAGGGCCCAAAATAGATCCCTGTGGGACACCTGAAACAGTAGCGGTTAGATTAGATACCCATTCATTAATGGATACTAACTGTTGTCTACCTTTTAGGCATGCTTTAAACAAATTTACAACAGCTTCAGACATTCCAGTGGTTTTGAACCTGGACAGGAGGATGTCATGGTCCAAGGTATCAAATGCCTTGGATAAATTGATAAAAATTGCCCCCAATGACATCCCCCTGTCCAGCATCTCATTTATGTCACCTGTAACCTTAAGTAAGGCTGAGGTGGTACCATGTAAAGGTCTGAAACCTGATTGAAACTTATTGATAATTTTACCTTTTTCCAAAAAATCTTGTACTTGCTTAGCTACCAGTTTCTCAAAAAACTTAGCGACTGTTGGCATAAGGGAGTTTGGCCGATAATTATCTAATTGTTTTTTTTTTTACCTGATTTTAAAATAGGTACCACCATAGCTGTTTTCCATTCTTTAGAAAATTCTGCATGGGACAGTGACATATTAAATAGCATATTGGATATCTGGTATCCCACCTAGTTCTCCAGATTTGCTAACATTCAATTTAATTAGAGTATCTTGTACCTCTTTGCAGCAATAGGACCAAAAACACACCCATCAGTTAATGAGGAATTTATAGCTGTATTACTAATTAAATTATTGGTAATCTGTAATAAGACCTTCGTGACCATAGACACAAAGTGTTCATTGAATTTATCAGCAACCCAAGTACCCAAAGGAACTTTTAGACCTTCGATCTCAAAACTATCAGGAAAATCTGATTTTTGTACACCTTGTAACTTTTTCATAGTTTTCCAAAATTCCTTTGGGTTTCTTGTCAGGTTGGTGGTCAATTCTTTATTATACAATGGGCAAAAAAAAAAAAAAAAGAGAGAATCCTGTATTTTGATTGGCTGGCTGGCACCTTTCCAGTGTTGTAAATCCTCCAGAGTACCCACTGGAAAAGGTGCCAGCCACCTCTCAGCCGCATCAGGAACTCCCTGGCAAATCCCTCTGTTCCTCGCAAACACACCACTGCCAAACACACAGATGACAGCGAGATTACCTTGTCCTTATCCCACGTCCGTCACTAGCCTGAAAAGTTCAGAAAAACTGCCGCACCATTCGGAAAAAATGAAGCACCGGAAAGAAAAAAAGAAAGAAAATGCAGTTTATTCTCTCCAAAGCAAAGAAGCTGAAAAAATTCGGAACAGTGGCGGTTGAAATCTGCGATCCTCTGGCACATGCGCAGAACTTGCAAAAAATCTGAGCCATACCGCTGCAGTGAAAAACAAGCGAGCAGCAACTTTTAAAAAGAAACAGACATTTTAAATTTTTTTGTGAAAAAAACAAGCAGAACCTTTGTATAATCACAATATACCCCTCCAGGGAGTGGGTATACTGGAGGATTTACCACTGCTGGTGTGGTTAAGTCCCTTGGCTGCGCCTCGGGACCAAACCACACCAGCCATGGTAAATCCTCTAGTATACCCACACCCTGTCGGGGTATATTGCTTAATTATACAATGGCAATTAAAATACCCTGCTCTCATTGGTCAGCTGGCACTATCACCCTGTTGTAAAATTCAGCATCACCAACAGGAACAAGTGCCAGCCAGCCACATCGCACTAACTGCAAAAAAAAAAAAAATTAAAAATCAGTCCGAGCCGCCATCTTATTTTCCTCGGTAAACGTTCCTACACTCCGCTCTGTCACCAGCCTCTCTCTTCACTGCTGCATCACTTCTCCTAATTCATAACAACAAAACACAAATTTTGCCAGAAAAGAACCTTTATATTTCCCTACACACCCTTCTGCCCATACCTTGAACCTAAACACAAACCACGATCTCTGATGCAATGCAGCACTGAAGACACCTCTCTCTCTTCCTGTTTCTACCCAACACCTGATCGCAACACGTTAGCAAACGGCACACACTGCACCAACCCCCTGCAGCTAAACAAATATTTAAATACTTTAAACAATGCTCAAGTGGGAGAACTGTTTCTGAAATAAAAACGAGCACTGGACGTTATGGAATTCACGACCGAAAACCACAGCCGTGATACTACGCATGCGCACGACACAGCATTTCACAAGCTCTCTCCCTCTCTACGGAACAACCTTACAAGAATGGCAGTAGGCAGCAAATAAGAACTATTTTTTATTGCGCAAGAATAAAGTAAAAAAAAATTTAAAAATACAATAAAAAGAAAAAGTTTTTTTGTTGTTTTTTAACCCTAAAAAAGGACAATATTGTATAATAGCAATAACCCACTCCAGGGTGTTGGTGATGCTGGTTTTACCCATGCCTGGTAGAGTTTACTCACTTTCGACCTGCAGCCTCGTGACGAACCATGAGGCGTGGGTAAAATAATATCGTGATTTATTGCTTAATTGTATTATCCTTGTTTGACTTCTTTACTTAGGGACCTATATTCAGAGCCTGCCAGATGCACACACAGAACAATGTGCCACACAAAAAAATTGGACCGGCCAGCCCCTACACCATATTCAAACAGATTGCAAGATCTGAACAGATCATGCAATTTGTCTGAATATGGATGTGGGGCTGAGGACCACCCATAGGGGAATTCATGGTGCATACCTATATGCACCACAGCCCCCACTGTTGATATTCAGCCCAAACGTGCAAATGAGCCCATTGGGCGTGCATTGCACAAAGAGGCCAGCATGGTTGCACCTGTCAGATTGCACCAGGCCAGCCTCCTCACCAGCCCCAATCTTCAGGGGTGGGATGGGTCCACTGGACCACCAGGGCTGTGTTTCCATGTTCATCTACGGGGCCTCAGGGGGGATTGTGTACCCGGCCCTAGACTATGCGTGGGGCACCAACCTACACCGCGCATTGTTAAAGTAGGGTTTCATGAGCGTAACTATGCACCAACGCAGTCGGACAGATTTATGCTTGGGAGGGTTTCAATATTGCGATGCATAGCATATGCTTGAGGGACCCCTAGTTTGTATAGGTGCATCACAATATTGTGCACGGCGGCAATGTCTGGGGTGCATGGTGCATCAGTGGCCTTTCATTATAGCCACGCCCCCGATGGTCCAGTCAAGTCCAGAGATGTGTGGTGCATACAGGAATGCACTGCACATCTTGTCTGAATATGTGGGCCCTAAGGTGTAGTGATTTCGCAGTTGTTTGCATCTAACACAGTCTAAATTATTTTTTGAAGCCTTAGCCAATTTCCAGGCCATATCTCACTGTTTCTTTATTTTAAAAAGATGTGTGTTATACCATGGGGCATTTTTGGATTTTACTTTTCTAGTTTTTAATGGGGCATATTTATTACATATTGCCATGAAATCATTATAAAACAGTGACCAAACATCACTTACAGTAGGGATCAAATTGAGCCTATTTCAGTTATATTTTTCTAGGTCCAACATAAAATGTATCTAATTAAAATTTTTAAACAATCTAAACTTAACTATTTTCCCAGGGACTCTTCTCACTTTTTGGTTCCTTATACAATAAATCACCTGATGGTCTGATAATGAGTCAGTGAGGACTCTACTAGTAACAAACTTTCCCAGATAAGTAGAAAAAATTAAATGTAATACAGTTGAGGAGAATGTTTAGCGTTAACTCTGGTGACTTCCTCCATTAGCTGTGATAGTCCCAAGGTAATAGCCACATCCATTATATTGTGATTAATATCTACTGTTTTCCACTCAACATTATAGTCACCAATTAAAAGTAACTCATGGCTAGTTAAATGCTCCATCAGAAGTTCTTGTAATGTGTCAAACACTCCAAAGTTATTTTGGGGAGGGCAATAAATGGCCAGTAATTACAGAGGTTTAGTAAAAGAAAACTTTATTTCCAGTGTCAGAACTTCAGATCCATCCCAGTCCTGTTGGATTTTTACATCTATTACTTCCAAGAAATTTGCTGCACATATGATAACCCCCACCCCCCTTTTTGTTCTGTCCTTTCTCCACAAGCTATACCCTTTAAAAAATATCAGATTATCTGTTTTATCATATGCTGTTAGCCTTTATTCTGTATAAAAATCAGCCTGCTCAAAAACCTTGTTGTGCATGTTCTAAACCGTTGTGCGCATTCCAAAGTGTTATTGTGTGCATTCCAAAAGGTTGTTCTGCACAATTCAAAGGTCATACAATTTTAAATTTCTCATTTGTTACACACCTAGCTACTTACTAACCACTCAGTGCCCAAAGATGTACCTTTTAAGTTTCAAAAGTCAGGAAACTTGATTTTGATCACAGAATAGAACAAAGAAATGGCAAGATTTTTAGTTTTCACTTCAGTGGGAGTCTACCACACTAGTGTAAAAACAACATATGCTATAAAAAATAAAATATGGGTGACCACACAACTTGGCATGTGTTTTCATCTCGGGTTTGAGATGACAGCATGGCCCTCTCGAGCTTTGCTCTCGAGGTTCATATGCTGTCATCTCAACCCCTCTATGGAAACACAGCCTTGTTGTGTATGGTTGCCCATACAATATTTTTTATTGTATCATTAAGCCATGACTCAGTTATAATAATGACATTGGGTTTGTATCTAATAGCCCATTCTCTTAAGTGATCAGTCTTTTTTAATAGACTATAGATATTGATGTGAACTATACAAAGTCCCCCCTCCTTCAATAAATCAGCAGTAAAGTCTGAGTTCAAATTATCTTGGGGTCCTGGATTGGGATGGACATCCCCACTAATTATGAAGCTTAATGTTAGGAGTATTTTACAGAATTGATATACTGTAACTGTAAATTTAGTATTGCTTTTTGTTTAACCTTTGAACTAGCCATTTTCCATTAACTTTATTCTGCCCCCACCAGCTACTAAACCCTTAAACATAGATGTTCATTTAATCAGCACAATTTCCACATTATTATCTATTAGACTTGACATTACCATTCCATGCCAATTAATAAGTACCTCAACACCTTAGTACCATTGTCCTATATTCATCAGATCATACTAATTCATTTCTGTATGAACAATCCTACTTTCAAGACTCGTTGTTGTAACAGGGATTAAAACATTACCCCCACAAAGAAAAATTACCAGCCAGATTAAAACATTCTGATAAACACTTATGGGATTGCAAATGCATAAGTAAAACAATTAAGTAACAGTTTATCGCCTGTAATAGATTAATATACAACTACCACCAAAGTGGAACAACAGTTAACAATTCTAATCAAGTTGGTTAAGATATCCCAATACTTTTATAAATATTTAAAAATCTCTATCCTATATTATAGAGTGAATTATTAAATGGAAAATTGTTTGGTGACCAAGCTGTGTGGAAACCAAGTTTTAATATAGATCTATGGATGGTGCTACATTAATAGGTCCCAACTGATTATGCACTTCATAGATGGAGCAAAAATGCTTAAACATTAGCTAATATATCTTACCCTTCTTATATTAATTTTAGCCTATTAAACAGCTCTAAGTTCTAATACAACTATAGGTAGCTCCTTATTCAAAGATCACCAATTGAACTTACTCATTCATTTAAAAGGCAGACAAAAATTAGAAAATATACAGTTTTATAGATTTGCATGCAGTCTTCAAGTCACTCATATCATTCAGAGTATCGAGCAGAGTACTCACTATTTCCTAGCTGAATCCCATTAAGTCCCTTGGATATAAAAACTTAGTTAAAATTTGTTGATTTTAAGTCTAAGTGATCGTGTGCCACTCATGCTCTCGCGCTGCACTCACTTGTGCAAGCATGGCTTTTGAGGCAGGTTCTGGCTTTGGTTTTTGTTTTGCCAAGTCACCCCTGGTTTTAATTCTGGTGTTGGTTCTGGTTTTGGATTTATGGCCAGTATGCATTCAATATAAAACGTGCTCCATACCATTTATTTTGAAGTATAATAAATGGGAAAATAGGTAAAATTATGTAGAAAAACAGTTTAGTAGCATGGCAGGTAGCAATTCTCATCTGTTGGTCAGCTCACATGAAATCTGCTTGAAAGATATTTGAGGCAGCACTGTAGCACATAACATGTATGTAAATTCCTAGTTAGCCATGTGTTCACAAGATGGTGACTGACAGGAAACAGGGAAAGGTAAATGACAGCAGAGGAGAAAGATGTGATGAATGATGGGACACAGGATGAGGCAGTGTAGTCCCTAGCTTGTACAGTAATTTCACCAGACTAGCCAGTTGCCTGTGTGCAAACAGGAAGGACAGGATTTTCAAAATGTGGCATAGGGCTTATGTCCAACCCTGCCACATGTCACTTAGGTTCTGGTGGTGCACCAAACCCTTCCTCGCAACTGTTCCCAATTTTACAGTCTTGGGCACAGTTGTGACAGTTTGCATGAGTTATAGCAGCTTGCGGCAAATATAACAGGCTCCAGGATGGCATAAGTTAGACCAAAAAGATGGTTTAACATGGCAACTGCTGCATAGGATAGAAAATCCCATTAGATTGCAGCAAGCCTCATGTGCCATATTGTAGGTGCCAGGGCTTGCAGCAATATAGGACATTCGAAAATCCAGCCCAAAGTTTTCCTTCTTTTTCTTAACTGAATAAAAAAATTATATGGACTTGGCATAGGCTTGTATTGTGTGCGAAGCTTTTTGAAGGGAAGGCAGCAGCTCTTGGCAATTGAATGAGTATCTCTTCTGCAGTATCACTAATCATTTACCCATACAGGTAGGAATATTTTTCTTTTGTAGCCCAGTAAAAAACATAAAGTGCAGGACCAGACCTGGCAGAGGCTTACATCACATATGAAGCTTTTTTGTGGGGAAGGGGCATCCCTTGGCAGTTGGGTAGCCCCTGTCTGCAGTGTCACTAGCCAGTTCCCATGCAAGGACTCAAGGATGATTTTTTAATTTTTTATAATCCAATAAACAAATAAAGTGCACAATCAGAGCCAGTATAGGCTTGCATCATGTGTGAAGCCTTTTTGGAGGGAGTGGCAGCCCGTTGGCAGTTCTGCGTAGTAGCCCCTGTCTGTGGGAAGGTACATGACATGCATTTCCATAATGTGCAGATGAAAGTTACTTAAAAATGTGATGGGGGTGGAATGCAGTTGCAAACAAGGCTTTAGAATGGCAAAGTTGTATGCAGTTTTTAGACTACTGCAGGAATGAGATTTCAGATTGTCACCACATTGCAATTGTGGAATGCAGCAATGACAATCTCAGAAAGTAGCTGGGACACACAATTTCTGGAATGTGGCAGGGATGCTGTAATTCAGAATGTGGCAGTGTCATAAATCTTTAGAAAGTGGCAGATACGAAATTTTGAAATGTAGGAAACACATAGTTGTGGAATTTCGGCATGTGGTGGTGATGTACAATTTCAGAATGTGGTGGGGGATGCTTGATGTCAGATTGTGGGCAACGTGCAATTCCACAATGTGGTGTGGACATCAGATCTTAGACTGTGACATGGATGCACAGTTTTAGAATGTAGTGGTCACATGCAATTTCACAATGTGGCGTGGATATCGAATCATAGAATGTTGCTGGGATGCACAGTTTTAGAAAGTGGTGATCACATGCAGTTTCACAATGTGGCATGGACACTGAGGCCCAGATATTCAAACTACGCCATTTGTGGTGCAAGCCCTACGCCGCTCAAAATAGTTGTGCAGGGATGTGGCCAGGAGACATTCAATGGAGTTGCGCTGGCGCGACTTAACTAATATGCGCCCCTGGCCACCCACTGTCACAGGCGAGTGGAACTGCGCCAGCACAAGTGGTCAGAATGGAGCATTGAGATGCAGTGGCACAAGTTCCATTCGCCATGCACAGCACCTGCGATATTCAAGGGTGACATGCAAATAGGGCCATAATTTATGCAGGCGCAGGGGGCCATTTGATTCTAATTACAGCCCCATTTGCTTGCCATTAGCATGCAGGTGCGCCGATCTCCGACGACTTAGCCTGGCGCCCTGCCGAGCAGCAGCCATCGAGGACCGGCGCCCCTGCAGCCCGATCACCGGGAATAATAGTAATCTCCCCATTAGCCCACGCGGGCATAATAGTATTCCCCATTAGCCCAATCGCGGGCATAATAGTATTCCCCATTACGATTGCGGGCATAATGATATCCCCATTAGCCCGATCGTGGGCATAATGGTATTCCCCATTGGCCCGGTCATTGGGCGCAATATTATTCCCCCATTAGCCCGATGCGGACATAATAGTATCCCCCCATTAGCCTGATGGCGGGCATAACTGAAACTCTCCCCCAAGTAGCCCGATCGGGGGCATCAGACTTCCCCAAAGTCCAATATCCCTGGTGGTCCAGTGGACTGCGAGAAGCCCGATCGCGGGCGGCATCCTCACCCCCATCAGCGGCGGGTGACAGCACCCCACCCGCCTGCGGCCGACAACTTAGTAGGGCTGCACGCCCATTGGTTCAGGCATGAGCCAATGGGTATGCAGCCATACCGTAGAAGTCAGTCCAGATATGTGAATGAATGAAATTCATTCACATATCTGAACTGACTCATGATGAAACCATGCCCGATGGCTCATGCTCCTGAGCTGTAGGCGTCTGCTCTAACTGTCAGTCGAGGCCGTGAGGCGGCAGGCGGAGTGGGGTGCTGCGTCCGCCAGCTGGCGGGGGTGGGGTGAGTGGGGCTCCGTGGTGAGTGGGGTGAGGGGCCACTAGATCACCAGGGATTTCCGATGTGGGGGGTGAGGATACCACCAGCGATCGGGCTTCGTGGTCCACTGGACCACGAGGATATTGGATTTGGGGGAGATCTGATGCCAGCGATTGGGCTACTCAGGGAGGGGATGAAAGTTTCAGTTATGCCCGCGACTCGGGCTAATGGGGAGACTACTATTATGCCGCGATCGGGCCAATGAGGGGAGATTACTATTATGCCCGCGATCGGGCTAATGGGGAGATTACTATTATGCCCGCTGATCGGGCTAATGGGGAGATTACTATTATGCCCGTGGATCGGCTAATGGGGAGACTACTATTATGCCCACGACCGGCTAATGGGGGTTACACTTCAGCCCACGATCGGGGCATGGAGGGGCGCCAGGTGCTGCGGAGAATCGGGCCACCCACAGGTGGCAGCTGCTGTGTTGCACCCTGCAATGCGGCAGCTCACCTGTGGGTGGCCCTCGACTTGTTCCTTTTTTTTTGGCATAATGTTGTGCAGGCGCAGGTAGGGGATGCGCCTGCATAACTCTACCATGGCCCGGGCTGAATATCGGGCTGTGCAGTTTATGCATGGGCACGCCCCCCCCCACCTGTGCCTGCATACATTACTGATGCGCCCTGGCGCATTGGGATTTGTGCAGGTGCACTTTTCCCTTTTAAATATTGCACCGGGGCGCATCATGGGATTTTGCATGGCGCAACACTGCTGCGCCATGCGCAACCCTTTTGAATATCTGGGCCTGAATCTTAGAATGTGGCAGTGATGCACATTTTTGGCATGTGGTGGGATATGTAATTTTGGAGCTTAGCAAGGAAATTAATTTTCAGAATGTGACAGGTATGTAAAAGTTTGGAATGTGGTACCAATGTACAATTTTGGAATGTGGCAGGATGGGCAGTTTTAAAATGTGGCTCAGACATGCAATTTCAGCAGGGATGCTCATTTTCAGAATGTGGTGGGGATGATCAATTCTGAAATATAATGAGAATGTGCATTTTCAGAATGTGACAAAGACAGGCAATTTTGGCACATGACAGTGACACACAGTTTCTGAATGCAGTGGGAAGGAAACATTTCAGAATGTGGCTGCAACTCACAATTTTAGAATGTGGTGGGGCTGTCCAGTTTTGGAATGTGGCTGGGAAACACAGTTTCAGAATGTGACAGAAACAAATAACTTTGGAATGTTGTGAGGATGAACATTTTTCAGAATGTGATGGGGATGCACAGTTCTGTAAAGAGAACTGGATCATATATGATAACCTAAAGGTGGCCAGGCAGAGTGACAAGGCAGTTGGGAGGGCTAGTGTGATACTGGGGTGCATAGGGAGGGAGGTATCATCAGCAGGAGGAGGGAGGTGGTGTTGCCTCTGTATAGATTGCTGGTAAGATCCACCTAGAATATTGTGTCCAGTTCTGGAGACCATCTCCAGAAGGACATAGACAGAGTGAGGCCCTTGATCCAGGAGAGCAAATAAAATGGTGCAGAATCTGCATCAAAAGCCCTGCAGGGAGACACTAAAGGACCTCAGTATGTACACCATGGAAGAAAGGAAGGAGGGGAATATGATATAGACTGTTAAATACCTGGGGTGTAAATAAGGTAATGGAAGGAAGCTTTTTCAGAAGAAATGTACTCAAGAACAAGGGACATGCTATATGAAGCTGCAGGGGTATGTTCAGGAGAGATGTGACTAAGTACTTCTCCACAGAAGAGTGGTGGATTCCTGGAACAGCCTTCCAGCAGAGGTGGTGGGGGTAAAAACAGGGTGGGATTTAGAATACATTATATAGGCATAAAGGAATCATAGTGGAGGAAAGGAAGGGAGAGAGAATGAGCGGAGATCAGGTACAATCTGCGGTGATACTGTAGGCAGGAAAAAATGGGCAGATTAGGTGGGCCATGTGGTCCTTAACTGCATCCCATTCTATGTTTCTGTGTCATGTAGTGGTGGCACAATTTTCTGGACCTGTACCCCTGCTATTGTCCTTCCTCTCACCCACTTGCTGAACCTCCCTTTCTCTAGGCATGGTTCCTCAGGCATGGAAAGTTGCCAGGGTGATTCCCCTTCACAAACGGGGTGATCCCTTTTCACTTGGCAACTATAGACCAATTTCCCTCCTCCCCAACCTGGCCAAATTACAGAGTCCCATATATTCTCTCGTCTTACTGATTTTCTTAACTCTACAAACCTCCTTTCTCTCCATTTCAATCTAGTTTCAGAAATAAAACTGTCTTCTGTTACTTCCCCTCCATATCACTGATGCCATACTCACTGGCATGGACTGGGGACACATCACAGCTGCCATATTTGTCAACCTGACTAAAGCTTTTGGTTCTCGTCCATCCTCTACTTCTTTCAAACTTCTCTCTGCTGGTTTCTCAACTCATGGCGTTGACTGGTTTAGGTCGTATCTCATGGATCATACGCAGTGTGTCCAGGCAGGAGATGCCCTATCCCCCCTTCCCATTCTAGCTGGCATCCCTCAAGGCTCCATCCCAGGTCCTGTTCTATTTTAGATCTTCCTTAATAACTTTCCTTCTGTTTGCGTCTCATCTCATATCAACTTGTATGCTGACAGCACTGTCTTCTATGCTTCCGGGCCTTGTACCCCTGAGGTGGAGATGCAACTACAATCTGACTTCTTGAGGGTTCTTAACTAGTTCCAGGGCAGCCAGCTTAAGGTAAACACCAAGAAAACCATGTCTCTGACTTTTGGTACCACACAGAAAGTAAATAAACTCTCCCCTCCCCTCCCCCCACCCTTGACAGCACCACCCTGGGAGTCTGGTTGGACAGTCAACTTGACTTCTTCTCCCACATTGACTACATCCACTCTAAACTCCATCCCAAGCTAAGTGTCTTGTATCAAAACAAAGACTCCCTCTCTCCTATTGTCCATCGAGAGCTACTCACTAAAATGACCCTCTTGTCTTTGATTATGCAGCCTTGGTCTTTGGATCTGCCCCTGCCACTTCCCTTTCTAGACTGGATACCCTCTTTAATGCCTTTTGCCACTTTGCCTTGAATGCCCCACCCTGCTCACACCTTTGCTCCCTCTACTCCTCTCTTTGTTCCCTCTGTTCACTTACAACAACTCACAATGCCACCACCCTCATCTCCAAATTCTTGTTTGGATCTCTCCCCTCCTATCTCTCCTCTCTCCTCTCCCCTGTCCCCTCTCCCCCTAATCCCCCTCTTCCTACCCACTAAAGCTCCAGAGACTCTGTTACCTTCTCTCTCTCCCCTATCCTATTTCTAGTTTGGGGCAGGCAGCCTTCTCCTACTGTCTACCCTCCTTCTGGAACTCTCTTCCAAGCACCCTTCATCTAGCCCCTTCCCTGAAGTGTTTAAAGAGTATTCTCTTCCAATGCCCCCTCCTCCTTTTTCCTGTCCCTCCTCCTTCTACGTAGCTCATGTGATACTGTCATCTCTCCTCACCTGTTTGTAGGCATTTGCATACCTTAACTAGCCCTGGTCCTTTTTTCACATGTTTCTCTCTTCCTCCATGCTACTTCTTGTGAACTTGCCTCACACCTTTCTTCTCTCATCATTGTACTTTAATACACCATATGTTTTTATTTACCTGTATGCCTTATTTATAGTGTAACTTTCTGCTGTAATTTCAATTGCAATTGTAACCTCAGTTGTACTTTTATAATTGTACATTAGTACTTGCAATTTCAGTTGTACTTTTTCACTTACCCTTTTCAATTTTCCCCCAGGTCACACCTGGAAATGAACTTCAGCTTTGTGCCTCTTACAATCACCAAGATTCTGAAAAAAATAATACATTTCAGAATATGGACCGTATGGATGCACATTTTAGGAATGTATCAATGACAAACAATCTGAGAATGTGGCAGGGGCATGAATTTTGAAATGTGGTGGGGATGCACAACTTTAGAATGTGGCGGTGGCCTTAATTCTGGAATATGGTGATGACACAATTGCAGAGTGTGGGTGGCATTGACACACAATTTCAGAAAGTGGTAGGGATGTGCAGTTTTGGAATGTGGTGGGGATGTGCACTTTTAGATTGTGGCAGGGACACACAAATGTGAGAATGTATCAGGGACGTACAATGTTGGATTGTGGTGGGGATGTGATATGCAATTTTGAAATGTGGTAGTAGCATACAACTCTGGAATGTGGCAGGGACAAGCAGTTTCAGAATAAAAGAGTGTGTCTTGTCACATTCTGACAGTGTATACCACGATATTCTGAAATAGTCCCCACCAAATTCGTCACTGTGTCTCCCTGTTGCATTCTGAGATTGAGTGTCCTGCCACCACATTTCGGCACTGCACCGCCTTGCCACATTCTGAGACTGCGTGCCCCTCCAACATTCTGAAACTTACACCATCTAGACATTCCATGGCTTTTTCCTGCACTGAATTCCAAAACCCCCTCCTGACACATTCTGAAGTATAGAACCATGCAGCTGAACATTCTGAAAATGCATGCATTGCACCCAACACCATGTCAGTTTTTGTTTTTCAAATGATTACTAATCCTACAGTTTCTAACATTTTGGAGAAATAATCCTATAAGGTTGTTGAAGAGGACTGGGCTGTGAGTTCTGGCTATGACATCTGCATTATCTCCTCACTGAAACAGACTTTTTGAACAGAAGAGTTGCAGGTTACAAAATAGCTCATAATTTTTAAAGTAAGTAACTGAGAGATCTAATTTTTGGTATCGCGGCTTATTGGGTGTATGCTGACTCTAATCCTGCAATGTGGCACTTTTGATCAGACTTCCTCTTTAATAAGACACCTGCAGGGACTGAATTCACTTCAGTGGGCCACGATTAAATCACAAGGTGATATGGCAGAGGATGCTGCAGAGGTTGACAATAGTGTACAGACAGGTAGTATTGGCACAGTAAATGTTTCCTTATCCAGCGCAAAACCCCTCGGACACTGACCAGGGCTTTGAATGTGCCCACCTAATCATCACCCTCTTTATCTTTGTATGACTATCACTGCCCACTGGGTATCATTTTTCTCTGCAACGTCCCCATTATCAGGGACCAACAAAACCCTCAAAAACTGGATGCTCTCTGTATTGCATGCTTGACAAAGAAAACCACAGTGGGGCGAACATTTTACAGGAGCTAAAGAAACAGTTCTCAGTATGGCTTTCTCCTGATATCCCTTCCCCAGGATTTGTGATTTCAGACAATGGAGCTAACACTGTGAAAGCATCAAAGGATGGTGGGTTTGTGTATATACTGTGCTTTGCACATACACTCAGTCTAGTGGCAAAAAAACTTCCTCAGTGAAGGCAGGAGTTAGCAGAATGTGCTGGGTGCTGCAGGAAAGATATGTGGTCACTTCAGAGGCTCTGTAAAATCTTGTACAATTCTGCGGAATGTGCAACAACAGAATAACTTACTGGTTCACCATATGTAAAACATGGCGTTGCCACCAGGTGGAATTCCACCTTTTACACGTTGCTGAGGGTCCAGTAACAATGCAGGGCAGTGTACTGCTGGGGGGTGATCATAACAGGAGCGATTAACAACTCCGTGCAGTATAGAAAGGCAGCTGCAAAGGCTAATAGGATGCTGGGTTGTATTGCCAGAGACATTTCCTCCAGAAGGGGGGAGGTGATCCTGCCACTGTATAGGTCACTAGTTAGACCACACCTGGAGTACTGTGTGCAGTTCTGGCAGCCATACCTGAAGAAGGACATTAGGTTGCTGGAGTCGGTACATTGCAGGGCAACTAAAATGATCCATGGACTAGGGGACTTGCCCTATGAGAGTAGGCTGAGGGAGCTGAACATGTACTCCCTGGAGGAGAGGAGAGATAGGGGGACATGACTGAAACCTTCAAGCACATGTAGGGGATAAATAAAACTGACACAGAGGGGCTTTTCCAGTTAAGGAAGGGGAGGGACACCTGAGGGAACAGTCTGAGGTTGGAGGGGGGAAGGTTTCAGGAGGGAAAAGAGGAGACACTTCTTTACGGAGAGGGTGGTGATGGGGTGGAATGCATTACCAGAGGAAATGGTATCCTGTAGTAAAGTGGACCACTTCAAAAGGGGATTGGACAGGGTGACGGAGTGGGTCACTTGGAGGGAGGGGCAGCTGCAGTCTAAGGGCTGCTAGCTGCACAATCGAGCAGACTAAATAGAACGTAAGGCCTTTATCTGCTGGCATGTTCGTGTTCATACGATGGACCATGCAGTAAGCAAAGGGGATGTCACACTCACCTCTCAGCAGTGTAATTTAAAATCATGCTCATCAGTTGCTAGAGCCATTTAAGAAAGCAACACGTGAAGTAAGTATTGACAACACAAGCTAGTAAAGTCAAGACATTCCATTGATACGTCTTCTCATACAGAAACAAAAATTCTGATAAACATTCGAAGAGCAAGTGTAGGCACAGGTGTCACTGTTGCACAAAAATGGTCTTTGTCTTTGGAAAAAGGCGACAGGATTGTCATTATGTTGGAATGTGAACATGTTTTGACAATAATGCTGGATCCTCGTTTCAAAACCAGTTTGCCAGGTCATTGTTGGGTAAGTTACTTTGAAAAACTAATCGGTTACAGTTACTAGTTGCTCTCAAATAAATGTAATCAGTTACTGTTATTCAATACTTGAGAGTAAAAAGTAGTAAGTAATTGTAAGGCATATTACTTTTTCAATTACTTTCTGTTACTTTTGATAACTTGGACCAGGAAGCACAATGCTTCTCACTGAATTCATTTTTTTCTAAATAAAAATTTTCTTCCATGGCCTACATGCACTTACTAGTCACTCCTACCACCTAAACCTGCATTTGTGATCCAGGTAAGCCCCAACCCCCTGCCTCTGTGAATGTGCATTCACATGTCTGCTGGCAACACTGATACTGATCCAGTAATGACACACAACCCGCCCCACCAACAAGTCAGAAAAAGCCTGGCACAGAGGCTCTCCTAGTCTGACTACTTAAATTAAATTCCTGCCTGGAATGGTCTCTCAAAGAAAAGAAAACAACCCACATGGTTGACTAGAGCAGATCCAGAATAAATCAGTTTGTAGTATTTGTTTGTCAAATTGCCTGAGTCAGTCGATGGGAAAGGGAAAGACAATGTGATGGCACTCAAGGAGCAAGTCTACCAGGAGAGTCTTAGTAGTTGGTGACTCCATGACTGGGGGTAGAAAGAGTGGTGGAGGGACTGGATGGGAGGGGTGGTCTGGTGCCTTCTTTGTGCATCGGTCATCTGGGATTTAGACAGGATAGGAAGGATGGCAGAGAGGGAACGGGGGAGCTGGGGGTGCTGGCAAACTTGGACACCAGTTATCTGGTGAACTAGTCAGTGGAGATGGTCCACCTAGGCAAGGCAAGGCAAATTTTATTTAAAAGATGCCCAATTCCGGAGGCTTTGGGTGCCATACATAAAAAAAAACCAACAAAGGAAACACGTCAATAAACAGCAGTAATAATTGAAACTACAATAATAAATAAATAAAGATTCAGTAAATAAATTAAAACAATAAAGAAATCTGGGACAGGCAATTTGTAAAGTCAGAACAGGGTGATATTTACACAACAGGGTCAGAAAAAGCCTGCTCAAATAGAAAGGCCTTGAGGCGTGCCTTGAATACCTCCACGAAGGCCTCCTTTACAGATGGAGAAGTAGAATTCCACAGGATGGGGCTGGTGATACTGAAACCTGCCTGCCACCAGCTGTTAGCCTCATCCTGGGAAATGCAAGAAGGCCCATCAAGGAGGAGCGGAGGAGCAGACTGAGGCTGCAGGTGTGAGAAGGTCTGCCAGGTAACCAGGGCCTAGGCCCTGTAGGGCCTTAAAGGTGAGCAAGCCCACCTTGAAGAGGACCCTCCACCTGATTGGCAGCCAGTGCAATTCATGCAGCACTGCGGTGACGTGACAATACTTAGACTGCCCCATCAGGAACTTGGCAGCTGCATTCTGCACTAGCTGAAGCCGGCGGATGGTATCTTCTGAGACCCCAAGGTAGACTGCATTAATTAAGCTTTAACGTCATGAAGGTATGCATTAAGGTAATTAGATCCAGGGGTTGAATTAGGGACTTAATCCTGGCGATATTCCTCAGATGGTAAAAACTGGTATGGACAATGGCTGACACCTGAGCCTCAAGTGTCAGTCCACCATCCAAAATAATGCCCAGGTTACGCACCGTAGAGGAGGCCTTCAATGGCACAGATCCCAGGACAAGTCCTGTCTCTGTGCCTATTCGACTCCACTACCAGTACCTCCATCTTATCAGGGTTCAGTCACAACCAGCTGGAGGCCATCCAGTCATTGATTTCAGCAAGGCAGTTGTTAAGCACATCCACTGCACTGGATGTACCAGGTGCAAAGGAAAGATACAGCTGGGTATCATCAGCATGGCAATGGAAACCCAAGCCATATTCCCTAATGAGCCTTCCCAGGGGCAGCACGTACACGGTGAACAACATTGGTGATAGGACCGAACCCTGAGGTACTCCACAAGACAGGAGGCTAGTGGAGGAGGAGAAATTCCCCATCACTACCCTTTGCCTCCTGTTTGTGAGAAAGGACTCAAACCAGCAGATGACTGTGCCAGCGAGTCCACAAAATTTCCTTTAGGCGGTCAAGTAACACACAATGGTCCACTGTATCAAAGGCTGAGGAGAGATCAAGGAGAACAAGAATTGTCCTCTCCCCTTGATCTCTCGCCCTGAGAAGGTCATTGTGCGTCCGAACTAACGCAGTTTCTGTGCTGTGCCTCACCTGAAACCCAGACTGGAGAGGGTCATATAGATCAAAGGCCGCAAGGTGCGCCTCAAGCTGAAGTGCCACAATTTTCTCAACAACCTTACCCAAGAATAGAAGGTTGGACATAGGACAGTAATTTGCCTTGACGTCGGGGTCCAGAGATGGTTTCTTCAGAAGGGGTCTCACCAGTGCCTCCTTCAAGGCATCTGGTAAGACCCCTTCTGAAAAAGAACACTGGACAATCAAGGCAAACACTGGGCCAACGGAGTCGACGCATCCCATCAAGAAATGCGTCTGCACCGGATCCAGTTTACAATACGTGTGCCTCAGCTTGGAAATAACCCCAATGACCTCAGCCACCTCCACTGGTCTAAACTCACCCCAACCAGACAGAGTGCTCTTGGGGCACCCAAGGCGATCACTGTTGGCCAAAGATTGCCTCACTGGTGGAATTCTCTGCCTGATAGCGGACACTCTGTCTGAGAAGAACCGAGCAAACTTTTCACATAAAGGGTTAGAAGAGGCTTTTTTCAGCTGCAGACAGGCTGGACCTAGCAGCCTGTCTACAGTCCAAAAGAGCACAGTTGGTTGGTTCTTTCTGGCAGCAATCTCCCTAAACAGGAACTCTGGCTTCTTATGGTTGATTGCCCCACCCGGTACTCACCATAGTGAGCACGCAGGGCCAGCTTGTCCGCCCCCAGGCCAGTTCTCTGCCAGTAGCGCTCTAACCTCTGTCCCAAGAGCTTAATCACCTTGAGGTCCCCATCAAACCACGGGGACCTCAAGTGAGAAGATTTGGGTCATACACGGACCAGTGCGAGGGAGTCGAGCACATCAGATATCACCTTATTATAGGTGGCAACTGCAGCGCACGTACCCTCCTCGCATGCAGTGCCCACACTAGATAGGTCGGCCACCACCAGGAGACCCTCAGGGGTCAAACCCCTCATAGGGCAGTAGCTTACCATCTCAGCACGGGGAGAGTTCTAGGGGGGGTGCCCCAAACGAGAACTCCACCGTGCAATAATCGGACCAAGCGACCCGATCAGTCTTGAGATTATTTATCTCAAGCCCCAGCGAGAAGACCAAGTCCAGCATGTGACTGCCCTGGTGGGTCATGGAGGAAACTTCCTGCGACAGGCCCAGAGATGACATAGTCTGAAGGAAGTTATATTTATTTATTTATTTGCTTTTGTTAACCGGGTAAGCACACTAGACAGCCAAGTGCCTATTCTCAGGTGCGACCCGGGAGGGTTACAGGTCAAGTGAGTACAAGTACAGTAAGGAAGTCAATGTAGCATTCAGAGAATAACAGGCATCACGGGGATTACATCAGGTAGTTAACAGTATTTGATAACTAAATGGCACAAGAACAAAACAGTAAAGGTACATACAGGGCCATTAGGTTGTTAACAGTATTTGAGAACTAAATGGCACAAGAACATTACAGTAAAAGTACATACAGGGAGGATTTGAACAGTAAGGAATTCTAGGAAAGCTTACAGAGAATAAACAGGCTTCATAGGGACAACATTAGGTAGCTTGACAGTATCTGAGAACTATATGGGACATGATCAATGCAGTAAAGGTACATACAGGGTCGGATTGAGTATGCATAACAGGTTCGATCAGGGAAAAAGGGACTGAGAGCAAGTGCCCGAGGGGGAAGGGTGCACAGTGGCTAGTCAAGTACTAGTTACTCAGCGAAGTGCATGAGGATAAGTGCAGTTGGCGCTAAGGTCCTCACCCTAAAATTAGCCTGGGTGGGAATAAGTGGGCTACGCTAGAAGGCTACGAGGTGCAGGGACAGCTGAAGAAGGTTTTAAAAAGTTCCAAAGGGAGGCCTTAAAGCTGGGATGGAGGGAGGACGTGTTGGTGCAGGAGTGAGTTCCACATTTTAGGGGCATAGGTGTTAAAGGCCTGATCTCCCGCAGAGATACGGGTTCTTGGGACCAGGCGATCCAGCGACACCCTGGATCTTAGGAGATAGGAAGGGTGCGGGTTTGGGGGAAGGGCAAAGCAGAGAATGGTTGACGGATAATGTTGTCAATGAGGGTTTCCAAATGCGAAGGTGCAGTTGCTTCTCGAGGGAAGCCACTCCAGGCCGTGTAGAGATTGCAGCGGTGTGTGAGGGGAGGCGGAGAGCAATCGACATGTGTGTTATATGCCATGTCCCATTTCGAGGCTGGATTTGGGTACTGGGGCAAGGTGGCAGTCGATAGCAGAGTGTGAGTGAGGAGCACCCCTCCCCGGCTATTGCCGTACGAGCAGCCAGAGTGAGGCAGTTTTTGGCTCGGTGGGCTAGGCCAAGCTTTCCATTTGTAGCCTTGCAAACATTCCTGATGTGGAGGGTTAGGTCCAACTGTGGGTCCAGCATGATGCCCAGGTACTTGGCAGTGGCTACTGTCTGGAGGGGAGAGCCATCTGCCCCATAGATTTGCAGAGGAGCAGGGCAGGATTTAATTCTGTTTGAGGAACCAAAAAGCATGGCTTGAGTTTTCTTGAGGTTCAGGGTAAGCCTGTGTTCACCTAGCCAGGTTTGGATGTGCATGAAGTCAGAGTTTAAATGGGAGTTTATTGTGAAGATGTTGTGGGAGCTGGCCAGGATGATGAGGTCATCCGCATACAGGGTGGTGAGAGAGTGGGCAGCGACAGATGGCAGTTCGTTGATGAAGAGCGAGAATAGTGTGGGGCCCAGTACGGATCCCTGGGGGATGCCGTAGAGGACTGGTGAGGGGTTGGAGAGGGTCCGATTGAAGCAGGTATACTGCTGCCTACTGGAGAGGTAGTTAAGGAACCAGGCATGGGCAGGGGGGAGAATCCAAGGGATAGGAGCATGAAGCAGAGGAGGGAGTGATCGACCCTATTGAAGGCTTTGGAGAGGTCCACAAAGATAGCTCCGCTAAGTTTGCCTTGGTCAGCAGCAGTCCTAATCTGTGAGGTGACTAGAGCAAGGGCAGTGGATGTGCTGTGTCCTTTCCTGAAACCATGTTGTGCGGGAGAGAGGATGTTGTAGTTCTGGATATAATGGGACAGTTGAGAGGCCTAGATGATTTGCCATCGGCCCAAACATTGAAGTCCCCCAGAATTAAACATCTTGGGGCCTCCAATGTTTCGCTGACAACAAAATTGCCTACCTCCTGCAGAAATTCTCCCACTTCCCCAGGGAGGCAGTAAATCAGGAGAATTTTGCAGCCTGTGCCCCGGACCCCCCATGAACAGTCGCACATTCAAAGGAACCCCGTCTTCTCACTTTGTGCACAATGAATCACAGCTTGGATCTAAAACAGATGGCCACTCCCCTGCCCCTGCATTCCACTATGGGGCAGTGCAAAACAGAGTACCCGGGGGGGGCAAGGACCTGTCTAGGGGTGAGGTTTGGAGAGCACAGGATGAGTTCAGGGAATTGGGAAGGGGCCTTAGGCAGGTAGCGTGCTCAGTGGCCTTTTCTGAAGTACTACCGGTCTACGACGGGGAAGGATAGGGAACTCCACACCAGGAGCTTCAACACATGGTTCAAGGAATGATGCAGAGAGGAGGGGGCTGGCTACATTGTGGACTGGGTTCCCATCTGGAGGGATAGGGGCCTATACAGGGGGAATAGCATGCATGCATCCATCCAGGAGGGGAACCACTGTCCTCAATGAACAGTTTAAATATTACACTGGCAAGCATTTAAAGTAGCTGAGGGTGGTGGTGGAAGGAAACGGGAAGACATAAACTGCTCCCCCCCAAACTGAAGTAGGTAGTAGGGAGAATCCTAAGGGACAGAAATCTCTACGGGTACCGAACAACAAAGGAAACAAAATGGTAGAAGTGAAGAAAGATGGGAATGAGAGCAGAGAGGGTAAGAAGGGAAGGCAAAAGGGGACAGAGGAGGCTGACAAATAGGGTGTTAGCCGATGCTGGAAGGCCACGTGTGCAAATGCTTGAAGTATGGGAAACAAAATCCCAGACCTACAGGCCATCATAGCATAGACTGACCTGGACATTGTCACCATTTCCGAGTCATGGTGCAGGGAGAACCATGAGTGGGATATAGCCATACCAGGCTACACTCTATTCAGAAAGGACAGGGTGGGAAAGAAAGGGGGAGGAGTGACTCTTTATGTGAGGGACAGCATAAAAGCCACTGACATACAGGGAAATTAGGGAGCGGCAGAGGTACTGTGGGTCACCCTAGAAATAGGGAAGGGAGCCACTATTTCAACTCGTGTGATCTACAGACCTCCAGCATGGGGTGTGGAGGGAGTTGGATAAGGTTCTGGTGGAAGTGATCCAAAAGATAGCAAAAAAGGGAGAGGTGCTGTTGGTGGGGGACATCAATCTGCCAGATGTAGATTGAAGCATCCGAGCTGCAGCTTCAGCTAGGAGCAGGGACATTCTGTATTCCCTGCAGGGGGTGTTCCTCAGGCAATTAGTAAAAGGCTCACTCGTGAGGGGGCAATACTGGACCTTATACTCACCAGCAGGGACACTTTTGCAGACATTTTAGTGGCTGGCCACCTGGGGACCAATGATCACCATACAGTGTGGTTCATTATAACTACTGTGGCAGAATCAAACCACACAAAGGTGAGGGTCCTGGACTTCAGGAGTGCTGATTTCAAAAAGATGGGTGAATGCCTTAGGGATACCTTGGCAGTGGGGGAGGACTTGGGGGCAGTGAAGGAACAGTGGCACATCTCAAAGGAGGGACAGAGAAGGAAACAAACCTCTGCATCAGACAAGTAAGCAAAAACAGGAGGAAAAAAAGACAGCTATGGTTCCAAAAAGAGGTGGCCGGGAAGGTAAGGGCAAAAAAGTTAGCATTCAGGAGGTATAAGAAGACGCAGCGAGAGAGGAGTATAGAGAGGTGTATCAGGAGAAACAGAGGAAGGCAGGAATGAAATTGGAGCTCAAAGGCAAAAATGGAGGAGATAATAGCCCAGGCAATACGGAAAAGGGAACAATGTATTTTTCAGGTACGTAAGTGAAAAGAGAAAAACCAGGGGAGGGATAGTAAGGCTTAGGAGGGAAGGAGGGGCATATGTGGAAGGAGACCAGAAAAAGTGGACATCTTGAACAAATACTTTTGTTCAGTGTTCACTGAGGAAGGGGACAGCCAGGGACCACAGATAAGTACCAGAAGCATCGAAGGAAGGGAGGTAGACACTAGTATGTTTGCAGAGGAGAGGTTCATGAAGGAACTCGCAAATCTGAAAGTGGACAGGGCAATGAGACCAGACAGAGTGCAACCGAGGATATTGAGGGAGCTCAGGGAAGAGCTGGCTGCACCTCTAACAGCCCTGTTCAACTACTCATTGGAGATGGGAGTGGTTCTGGAGGACTGGAGGAAGGCAGATGTAGTCCCACTTCACGAAAGTGGGAGCAGAGAGGAGGCTGGCTATTACAGGCCAGTTCACCTGAGTTCGGTGGTGGGGAAATTAATGGAATCACTACTTAAGGAGAGGATTGTGGAATATCTTGAATGCAGTGGCCTTCAAGATCTGAGGCAACATGGATTCACTGGAGGGGAGACCATGTCAAACAAATCTGATAGATTTCTTTGATTGGGTGACTAGGGAATTAGATCAGGGTGGAGTAGTGGATGTGGCCTACCTAGATTTCAGTAAGGCCTTCGACACTGTTCCACATAGGAGACTCGTAAACAAGCTAGTAAGCCTAGGAATGAGTCCAAATATGGTAAACTGGGTGAAAAATTGGTTGGGGGACAGGAGACAGCGGGTGGTGGTAAATGGAGTTCACTTTGAGGAAGAGAGGGTGACCAGTGGGGTGCCACAGGGGTCAGTGCTAGGACCAGTTCTCTTTAATGTCTCTATTAGTGACATTGCAGAGGGGCTGGAAGGGAAGGAATGCTTCCTTGCAGATGAGATTCAAATCTGCAAAGGGTAGACCTCCTGGGGAGGTGTGGAAAAAATGAATGGAGATCAAAGAAAGCTAGAGGAGTGGTCAAGGGTGTGGTAGCTAAGTTTCAATGCGAAAAAGTGCAAAATCATGCACTTGGAGCACAAAAACCTAGGGGCAGAGTACAAAATGGAGGGGGAGTACTATGTACCACCAAAGAGGAAAGGGACCTGGGGATAATCATATCTGATGACCTAAAAGTAGTCAGACATTTAATAATGAAGAAAGCATATCTACATGTAAAATCTGTGTAAGTCTGTAATGTTCACTAAGAAATTGTATTGGACTTTGAACTGCTTAATAAAGAAGTTTAAAAAAAAAAATAGACATAGTGACAAGGCCGTTGAGAGAGCTATCGGGATGCTACGGTGCATAAGGAGGGGTATCACCAGTAGAAAGAGAGAGGCGGCGTTAGCGCTGTTTATAAAATGGGATGAGAAAATCCTCGATTCTGATTGGTATTCACTTGTGCATGAAATCTGTTCCATGCACAGGTGATAACAAGATCCCAAAAGCACTGGAAAAAAAGAAAATCACTGAGCCGTTTGAATGCGTGCTTTCCAAATACAGCCAGTTTTTCCCCCTTGGTGATGTTGCTCATCCTGTACTCACCGACTGCTCAAGGAAACTAGTGCCACTTGCTCTACTGCTCTCTCTTCAAAGAATCACTACATAAGTCCTACAGACTTGGAATGTGCGATTTTTAAATGCTGCCAGTATTTATCTATTTTTTAATCGCTAAGGCAGCTCTATGTATCACCTGTTTGGGGAATGCAGAGTAGTAGTAAATTAAAACTAATCCCTGGCGTGTCTGCTCAAATCTGACAACTCCCTTACCTTACCAGAGTCATCTCCATCAGCCAGCCAACCCTACTCTATTGCTCCTTGTCCACAGAAGCCATGGTGTGGGGGATTACTTCTGGACACTCCTACTGAAAAAAAGCAGAAACGCGAGCTATAACAGGTCCATTTGAAGATGGGATGTCTGCTAGCACTGCTGTGTGTGCTGCTGGCTGCCACTTCTGGGGAAAAAAACACATCTCTCTCTCTCTCTCTCTCTCTCTCTCTCTCTCTCTCATGTCCTGGGCCTCCTTACTATAAAAAACAAACACACACACAACTGTAAATGTAAAAAATATCCACTATGGTACAGGGGGGTGGGAGGTAGTGTTCTTGCATCACTTTGTCCAGCACAGGCATAATGACATCATGATGATGTCATTATGTGGTAGGTGGAAGGATTATTTTATCTTAAATCAGCATAAGTAAATCCTATTTACCACGTGTAAAAATGAATTTTCTAACTGAAAAAAGTTGTTAAAAAAAGGTCCCATTTTATAAGCACAATAAGGTACTCTGGGGGTGTGCATGGAACAGATTTTACCATACTTCCAGGGCTAAAGGCACTTGGCCTGCAGCCTCATGCCTCATTACCCCCCTGGATATGGTAAAATCTGTTCCATGCACACCCTGTTGTGTCTTATTGCTTACATAGAACACCAGTGAGACCTCACCTAGAGTAATCTGTCCAGTTCTGAGACCACATCTCCAAAAGGACAAAGACAGGGTAGAGGCAGTCCAGAGGAGGGCAACTAAAATGGTGCAGGGTCTACATCACAAGCTCTATGAGGCGAGACTCAAGGACCTCAGTATGTACACCCTGGAGGAAAGGAGGGAGAGGGGGGATATGATAGAAACATTCAAATACTGCACAGGTATAAGTAAGGTACAAGAGGGAAGTCTTTTTCAGAAAAAATAGATGCTCAAAAACAAGGGGACATGCTGTGAAGCTGGAGGAGAGGCTAGACTCAGGGGAGATGTGAGAAAGTACTTCTTCACTGAAAGAGTGGTGGATGCCTGGAATAGCCTCCCAGCAGAGGTGGAGGAGGAAAAAATGGTAAAGGGCTTCAAGAATGCATGGGATAGGCATAAAGAACCTGAGAGGTAGGAAAGTGGGGTTAAACCCGGAGATCAAGTAGCATCTGCAGTGTTACAAGAGGTAGGGATGTGGGCAGACTAGGTGGGACAAGCGGTCCTTATCTGCCATCAAAATCAATGTTTCTATGGTGAAGTGGGACTTCCATACAGTGGGGGACAGACTGGCAACACACTCGGCCTCTCTGGCCTTTTCCTAAGTCCTCCCTGTGTGGAGAAGGGAGAGGAAGCAGGATGGGATAATGAGTGATGAAATAGAGTAGTTTAAGAGGTGGCTTAAGGGATGGTGTCAGGAAAAGGGGTACCACTTTGTGGGGGATTGGGGGGACTTCTCGGACAGGAGACTCTTCAAGGGTGATGGACTTTACCTGACAAGAGATCAGGGGTGTAGCCAGGAATATTAAACATGTACTCAAAACAGCTGCACTGTTGCCCCCTGTTATGTAAACATAAGCTGAAATATGTGCTGCCACACCACACCAACAGTAGTTACCCCCCCACCCGTTTGCCATGTCTGAGTTCCAGTAATTGGTTTCTTCCTGTAATCCTCCTTGCTTTGTTCTTCCACCTGCCTGGTACATTGTTCACGTTTATGTATTTGGCTTGTAGCATCAGTGCCCCATAGTGAACAGCAAAGGCAAAAAGGGCTCAGCACAACATGGACAC
Source organism: Neoceratodus forsteri (assembly GCA_016271365.2). Lineage (NCBI taxonomy): Eukaryota > Metazoa > Chordata > Ceratodontiformes > Ceratodontidae > Neoceratodus > Neoceratodus forsteri. The sequence continues at coordinate 13,905,323 of CM057456.1, forward strand.
AGTGTGACTCACAGTGTCCCTGCTTCCCTCTGTTTGGTGCCCCTGCCTTATGTTTGTACTGTACTCTGCTGAGTATAGTGCATATGCCTGCCAACACCCCTGCAAGAGATAGGGCCTGTGTGTTGGGGCAGAAGTTAGACGTCTATATCAGATGCACAAACTGACTGCAGCAAAGACTGGGTCTTGGGGAATCACGGTGGCAGGTGAAAGGAAGGGGATCCTAGCTAGTACGCCTCCTCATCTGGGGCTTGTAGCAGCACAGTGAGTACAAGGAGAGTTGTGGCCTGAACTGGACTATGTGAGGGGACATTAGAGAGGGGGAACACAAAGTGTGCAGTCATCAGTAAAAACATGATGAAGAAAGGTCAAGGAAAGCATAAGGGTAGTAGCAAAGCAGGACTGGGGGTCAGATGGAAGGGGGTATGCCTCAACGCAGGACCATAGGTAACAGAATCAGTGAGCACTAGTCACTGATGGCAGACACTGAGGTGGCTCTTGTAGCTATCACTGAGACATGAGCTTCGAAAAATAATGACTGGGAACTGGTGGGCCCTGGGTACTCATTGTTCAGGAGGGATATTGGAACAGCTAGAGGGGGAAAGTAGCCATTCTTGTCAAGAATAACATTGAAGTGGCGGAAGATGGGTGCATCAGAGATGGTAAGGGGGAGACAGAGTCTCGGTGGGTGCAACTCATGACAGCCTCAGGCAAGAAACTGTGCTTGGGGGTGATCTATAGACATACTATAGAAACGTAGAATTTGGTGGCAGATAAGGCTTGTTTGGCCCATCTACTCTGCCCACTTTTCCCTGCCTACAGTATCTCTGTAGACCCTACCTGATCTCCCTTTTTTCTCCCCCCCTTTCTTTTTCACTAAGATTCCCTTATGCCTATCCTATGCATTCTTGAACCCCACCACTGCTTTTGCCCTTACCACATTGGCTATTAGGCTGTTGCAGGAATCCACCACTCTTTCTCTGAAGTACCTCCTCACATCTCTCCTGAATCTACACCGCTCCAACTTCATAGCATGACTCCTTGTTTTTGTGATCCTTTTTTTCCGATAAATACTTTCCTCCTGTACTTTATTTACCCCTTGAGGTATTTAAAAATCTCTGTCATATCTCCCCTCTCTCTCCTCTCTTCCATGGTGTACATACTGAGCGCCTATAGTCTCTCCTCATGGGGTTTTTGATGCAAACCCTGCACCATTTTACTTGCCCTCCTTTGGACTGCCTTCACTCTGATTATATCCTTTCACAGATGTGGCCTTTAGAACTATATACAGTACTATATACAGTATTCTAGGTTAGGTCTTACCAGTGAGCCATACAGAGGCAGCACCACCTTCCTTCCTCCCTCCTTCTGCTGGTGATACCTCTCTCTATGCACACCCCCCTCCCCTGCATCCCACTAGCCCTTCCAACTGCTTTGTTTCACTGTCTGGCCACATTTAGGTCATCAGAGATTATTAACCCCGGGTCTCTCTCTCCTGCTTGGTGGTCATCAATAACACTCTCCCCATTTTATACTCTGCCCCTGGGTTTCTGTGCCCCAAGTGGATTATTTTGTACCTTTTCACATTGAAGCCCAGCTGACATACCCTTGATCACTCCTCAAGTTTTCTCAGGTCTCTGCTCATGCTTTCCACTCCCCAGGAGTGTCCACCCTATTGCAGATTTTAGTATCATTCACAAAAAGGCAGACCTTCCTTAAAGTTCTTCTGCAGTGTTACCTATAAAGACATTAAAGAGGATTGGTCCCAGTACTAACCCCTGAAGCACCCTGTTGGTCACTCTCCCCTTCTCAGAGTGAACTCTCCATTCACCACCACTCTCTGTCACCTATCTCCTAATCAATTTCTTGCCCAGTTTGCCTCCTTTGGACCCACTCCTAAGCTGCCCAGCTTGCTTAATAGTCTCCAATGTGGACTTCCTGGGAAAGGGAAAGAGAGGGACAGAGAGATCACAGAAGACCTTGAAAGAGGGATGACAAAGGGGGAAGCAAAGGTGGTGGGTGATCTAAACATGTCAGACATCGATTGGGATGTTCCAGTGGTCAGGAGCACCAGATGTCAGGTCTTGCTGGATACATTCCAGGACTCTCTGCTGGTACAGCTAGTTAAGGAACCCACCTGGCAGACTGCAGTTCTCAATGTGTTGCTTACCAACTCAGAGGTGGTAGGAGCTGTGGGAGTAGGGGAGCCACTGGGGAACAGCGACCATAACTCCATTTGGTTAAAACTGGCCTCTGGGTCCAGAACACCCCAACTGAGAGCTGAAGACCTTGATTTTAGAAGGGTGGATTTCAATAGGCTGAGGAAGCTGGTCAGGGAAAAGTTAGTCAGGGTGGACGACATAGGTGGGGTAGAAGAGAGATGGGGCAGTAAGGTGGCCATTCCTGTGGCATCTAATTTATGCATGAGAATGGTAACCAAAAAGAACAGGTTCAAGAGACTGTTGTAGTTCTCCTTAAGGATCAAGGAAGCAGTGAAGGCCAAGAAAAAGGTCATCTACAAATATAAAATAAAGCAGGGGGAGGACGTATGGGGAGAATATTTACTGAAAAATAGGAAGGCAAAGAAGGCAGCTAGGGAATCAACAGCGGACACAGAGATGCATACTGTGGAGAGGGTCAAGAGTGGGGAAAAACAATGCTTCCAATATAGTAGGAAGAAAGGAGGGGAATCTTAAGGATAGCTGAGTGGGGAGCTAGGGTGATAGAGGAGGATGGGCAAAAGGCTGCTGTCCTCAGTGATTACTTTTTGCTCAATTTTCACTAGAGAGGATGGTGGGCCATTTTCCAGAGTGTAACATCAAGGCGGCCACTAAGGGGTTCCAGGAGATGAGGCAGCCAACATTTACAAGCAAAAGGGTCCAGAAAGGGCTGGCAGCCCTAAAGATAGATAAGGCCCTGGAACCAGATGAGTTGCACCTGAGGTTGCTCAGGGAACTGGCAACAGAACTGGCCTAAACCCTGGTAGGTCTATTCAACAGCTCAGTAGGGATGTGGGTGGTTTCAAAGAACTGGAGGGTGGCAGAGGTTATTCTGCTCCATAAGGGGGGTGGGACAAAGAACAAGCTTGGAAATGCAGACATGTCAGTCTTACCTCTGTTGTAGAGAAGCTGATGGAGTCACTGGTCAAAGAGGACCCTGTGGACTACTTGGAGAGCAACGGTCTCCAGAATAGTAAACAGCTTGGATTCATGGCAGGGAGATCTTATCAGACTAACCTAATAGTTTTCTTTGAGTGGGTGATGAGGGAACTGGATAGGGACCATGCTGTTGATTTCCTCTACCTCTGCTTCAACTTCAGTAAGACTTTCAATTCAGTGCCTCACAGACTCTTGCTGAAGAAGATGGAGGATCTGGGTGTGGCTATGGTCATAGTAAACAGGGTAGGTAACTAGCTAAAGGGGGGGCAGCAGAGGGTTGTGATCAACAGGGTTAAATCAGAAGAGAAGGATATCACAAGCAGGTGTGCCCTGGGTCCAGTTCACTTTAATATGTTCATCAGCAACACTGGTGAGGGAATCCAGGGCAGGTTGTGTCTCTTTGTGGATGACACTAAACTCTGTGGGAAGATGGACAGTGGAAAGGGAATCAGGGAAAGGCATAGGGACTTAAAAAAGCTAGAAGGATGGTCTTAAGTTTGGCAGTTGAAATTCAACATCATGAAATGTGAGGTAATACATCTAGGGAACAAGAATCCCAAGACAGAGTATCGGTTGGGTGGGGTGAGACTTGGCAGTATGGCTGAGGAACAGAACTTTGGAGTTCTTATCAGTGACTCCCTCAAACAACTGAGTCAGTGTAACAAGGCATATAGCAAAGTGAGTATGATGCTGGGTTGTGTCTGGAGGGGACCTGATAGCAGAAGGGAGGAGGTAATATTTCCCCTATATAGATGCTTAGTAATGCCACACCTGGAATACTGCCCTAAGTTCTGGAGTCCTCACCTCAGAAAAGTTAAAGATAGGCTAGAGACGGTAAAGTGCAGGGTGAAAAAATTATTCAGAGGCAACAGAGCAGGTCCTATGAGGAGCACCTCAGGACACTGAACGTGTACTCGTTGAGAGACCAGAAGGGAGAGGAGAAATATAAGAAAGATCTTCAGGTTCCTAAAAGGAATTAACAAAGTAAACTGTGAGGAACTATCTAGCTTGAATACTAGCTAGCGGTCACATGGACATGAGTGGAAACTAACAGGACAGAGATTCAAGAGGGACATGAGGAAGTATCATTTTACAGAAATGGTAGTGGAGCCGTGGAAGAATCTACCAGCCAAGCTGGTAGGTGCAAAAACCGTTGGTGGTTTCAAGCATGGTTGAGGCAGAATGAAGGGTATAGTCCTTGCTTAGGATGGCAAAAACTGGGAGGAGAATGGGGGTTGCGGAGGGCTAGGACCCTAGAAGGACAGTGGGTCCCAGAGCTAAATAAAGAACTCAGGCAGACTAAATGGACCATGGGTCTATTTCTGCTCTCATCATCTATGTTTCTATGCCCCATACCTAAAATGTTTATTTTTGACAGTGAATGAGTGACTCATTTAGTTGGTAGGTGGTATGCCAGGTAAGAGTAGCCAACATGCTGGCAGATCTGTTTTTCCAAAAGGCAAAAGTCCATACACAAATTGTATGAGCTCAGCTACTCACTTAAATGTTAATGCAGCTCTGAAAATCAAATGCTTTGTTAGTAATGCTTGCCCTGCCCACAGCTTTCTACAGTGCTGCTTGGCAAATGCTGAGTTAACCAGCCACCTTATTGTGGCTGTCATGTCGGGGGGGGGGCATACTACTCCACTGTCACACATTGCCAGGTACTTCACTTATTTTACCACTCAGAAATCCTTACTCCCACAAGGAAAAGGCAATATTCCACAGTGACAACTGAGACTTAAAAACAGAAATTCAAATAATAATCTATCATGCTCAGTTGTCAGCAAAAAATTGAAACACTAGTGCAGTGATATCCACAATGTTCTAAGCTTACAATGTCATGTTTAATAAAAAGTCTGCCACACTCTTTTGCCATTTTGCACATCCTGTTACAATCATGGACGATGAATGGTTGAGCGGTATGTGGGGCCTTGATTACAGCCTGGGAACACCAGTTCATGGTAGCTCTTCTATTGCTCTCACCCGACTCAAATGAAACCAGTACAGTACCACCATCATTACCTTTTACTTTAGGGTAACCTAGCCTTTCTCTAGCAGCCAGTCCCAGACATTAATCTCTGTCAGATTACTTAAATTAAAATGTATAATTAAGTTGAAAAAAAAATACAACATTTTCAGTTGCGACCCTTCTTTACAGTTGACCTGAACTTCACTTACCTGCTCTTTGCTTCATCAGGCTCCTTATTGTTCTTCTTGGTCCCTGTCATCAACCCATCCAGGCCAGCTCAGATCTGCTCTGACTGACTCACTTATCTTCAGTCTTCTGATGAGCTGTGGATGATGGTGAATGGGTGCTCAGCGACTGGAACACACGCATTGAGGTCTGATTGCAACCATCATACTCCCACTCCAGCGATCCCCACCACAACCATGATGGATGAGATTGCTGCTCTGCTACATGTCGCTTGGCAAAAATAGCCTCAGTGGCCCATGCCTACCATGCTGTGCTGTCCGTCCTGCACTTCACTCACCACAAAATGGGGAATTTCAACAATTGCTTGGTTCATGCTTAGCTCCTCTTCCAGGCCAGTTACTGCACAGACAGTGCACTGGCTTACAATCATACAGTAGGTGAAAAACTTTTAGAAGCACCCTTATTCTAAATCACTTTGTAGGATTAGTTCAAATTGGCCTTCATGGCTTCTACAAACTGTATATGATGAATAAACATATTTTATTCCCAAGTTATATGGCTATGTTCAGTTGTTTATAATGCTTGGCATGCACTTAATATTCAGTTTAGAAATGACAGGCCATTATCTGAAAATGGCTTTCCAAGTAATATGCTTTGCTTATGCAGTTAGTTTCTCCATTTATATTACAAGTCTCCTGATTATTTTACTATTTTCAAAAATGTCACAAATGTTAGTAGTGTAGTTTTCTAATCCTCTTCATGGGGCATGGCTTCAGATACATATTGTGTAATAAAATGCAAAATGTTCCCACTGACTTGCAGGCTTGTGTGTGATTTTTAATTATTACATTTCATATGTTTTACTCATATACCTTTGCTCTATTGGCCTGGACACTAATCCTCTGAATCTGACCCTGGTGGACCAGAAGTTTCCCAATGCTGGTTCCCAGCTTCTCTGTACTGATCCCTTCCTGCCTATAAGGTGTGTCCTCAAGCAGTCAGCCAGCCTCCTTGAGTCTAAAGCACCCTTGTCCCAGCCAGGCTGCCACAGCTTCACACTGATCTGCTCTCCCACACGCTGCATGGCACTAATCCAAGGCTTGCCTCAGCCCTCACCTATAAAAAAAATTAATCTACATAAAAAGTACTGGAGTGGTCTAACCCAGCATCACAGCTGCTACCACCTGGCCATCTCAAACCAGTGGTCTGTCATGAACTACAGTGGATAATCAGAACCCCCAGTGCAGCAGCATGATCTGTGACTGACAGAATGGCAATGTAGCGCCACGTTTGCAGCAGATTGAACAGCAAAGCAGATGCATCAGCCAATACCATGGTATCAATGACTGCACACAAATGAATCATACTCCTTCACACATAGAAATCAAAAGCCTGCAATTCTATGCCTTCACCCATCCCTCTTTTGTCCCTTCCCCCCACAGGCAATCATGCACCCTTTGCTCTGTACTTCCCAGCAAAAACAATCCAGACTCAAGTTTAAACACAGGCCAGCCACTCCACTTTCAGACTGTGTGGCACCTGAGTAAAGTACTACAGCTCGACATCTTCCACACCATACAGAGTACTCCTGTAGGGGTCCCCCAGAAAATCATGGGCTCTATGCAGACGTACACTTTGCGTAATGGCATATGCAATCCCTGCATCCACACTGCCACATGATCGTCCTACAAAAAAAGGAATATATAGGGGTTAATGCCTAGGTTGTGGTTGTTAACCACACTGTAATCACCTCAAGTGGTTGCCAGGACAACCACATAAACCTCGAGAGTGCAGCTTGAGAGATTTATTGTTGGCATGGCAACCCCAAGAGGTTATTACTCTCGTGGCTAACTACCACAAGCTAGGCATCATATTTTATAGTGTACAGTAATGGCATCAGTTTTTCTGAACTATAACAGCACTATCTGGCCACTAAGAGTAACAAGTGACAGTTCTAAGTTTAAAACAAAATGCACTTACCAAGTAAGGGATGAAACAGGAATGCCCATTAGAACAGTTATTAGCATAACACAGTAGAACATGTTCTGGTAACCTGCAATGTGTACTTTTTTAAACTTCTGTCAGGGACAGTTGATCAACATTCTTTTCAAAGTATTACTACAGCTGGTGACATTCTTTCCTATAATCCCATTATAATTACTGATGTGCACTTTTTCTCATAGGGAAACCTGGTTATAATTTGCCGTTATAACCAGCTGGTTATAACGGCAAACACACACTGGGTTTCCCTCGGACCACGCATGCGGCAGTCGATGATTTTCCTTTGCTGTGCTGTGGTACCTTACCTCTTGGCCGCAGACTCCACCACCCCTCGATCTTGGTGGTAAGTTGATTTTTTATAAAAAAAAAAAAAAACCACTCCTTCTGACCCTGAAACAAAACAAAAAAAAAGGGAACTGTGGCACACGCTAGAGCTCCCTGTCAGCAAGCATGCGCCAGCTCACCGCAACCACCACATTTAATCAATGTTGTAAACAAAAAGCCCACTTCTTTATCCCTCGAATAAGTGGGGCACTGTAACTTGCAGACTGCACAGAAACCAGACTGCTCCATGGCTGCCTGAATTTGCTTTCCACTTTCCTTATTTTATTTTCTATAACTGCTGAGGCAAAAAAGCGCACGCCAGCAATTATAAAAAATAAAATATGGGGTGGCTTGTGTAAAACTAGATTTTACACACACCATAGTTGTGGGATGCTTTTCACAAACCTGTTTATGTAGCATCCCACAACTCGGGTGTGTGTAAAATCTCATTACTCACACCACCCCATATATTATTCTCTATGTAATGACATAGGCAAGATAGGTTTACAGCATTCTGATGTCATAGCAACGGGATTATCAGGTTACATATTTATTGAGTTCAACTAATATAGACAGTCTCCATACATTATAATAAATTGTGTTAGAGTAAGTGCTTTACTTGAAAGAAAATGTAATCTGTAACATCCCAAGATTATGTTTTCTTTTAAGTAATCTGTTACTGTTACTGCTACTGTTACTGTTACAAGTTACATGGCAATGTAATCAGATTAACACGTTACTACCAAACAATGTGCCAGGTCTTCTCTTGTCTGGTACCACAGACCTCAACCATTATAAAAAGCTACTCATTAATAAAGTTGCTGTAAAATCGACAACAGAGACTACAGAAAACTGCACCAGCTGCTGATCCTCAAAACAGCCATGCACCCTTCCAAGAAACAAACCCCAGCAATGCTGTATGAAAACATCCTATATGAAAATCCTTGTATTATGATTTGGAACCCAGGGGCAATTTGCTTGGTGCCTTAAAAGACATTAGGGCAGGACTGGATGACATAGAGAAAAACAGTGCGGTTACTTCTTCCACCGCAAGTTTCTCAGCAGGCAGAATGGTGGCGGACTTCTTAATAGATCCAAGAAAAATAAATGTTCAAGATGACCCACTTCAATGTTGTCATTAAAAGGCACAGTCTGGCCAGCACTGCAAAAAGTGGGCCTTTACTATTTAAGTTGCCCAGCAGCGAGTGCCTATTCAGAAAGAATATTTTGCACTGCTGGTTATGTTGCTAATAACAGGAGGAGAAAACTCCTTCCAGAAAATTTTGAAATTCTAACTTTTGTAAAAACAGAACTACAGTATGGTGTTTTTGTTGGATAATCAGAGGCACTTCCAAAACAATGCTAAGACAGTAGTGATTATGAGCATATTGGCAATGATGTTGAAGAAGAAAAGTACTACCAGGGGAAATTACATATTGCTTCAGCCTGTCTGTTATGTCGTTCACATCGTGTCTCATGCCAGTCACCATTTTATTTCTTCCAGCAAACTACAGTAAGACTAGAAAAAGCCTTGGGTCTACTCTCTGATTCTACAGAATATATAAAATAATTGCATACTCCCACACACAACACTTATTTGTATGGTTTTCCCTCAGTCATTTATTTGTAAGGTCAACTGAAATGTACAAATGACTAATGATGACACTTGCTGGTCTAGACTTCTTCCAGTTACATACCCTATGCCAAAACTCTCTGTCTTAGATAACAGCTTCCTGAATATAACTCCACCTTGAGTATTGACTGATCTATTCTTGAAGTGATAGTTATCTATGAGAGAAAAAACTGAAATTGCAAAAATGGATATCCTAGTACACCACTTAGAAGTGAGTGTACTCTTTCCCGTTAACTGTCTTAGACCTTTCATTACATTGTACTAAAAAAAAAAAAAAAAAGCAAACGAAAGTGTAATATGCAATGTGTGTATGTGCATCATAATTTCTGACTGTAGAAGTTGAAAAACGGGGACCAACTGCTGGCAAAACAAACAACAAAGCTGGTTTAGAAAATAAAATAACATCAGTTCAAAAAAGTAGGTGGGCACCTAGATATATTCTTTGTGCACTCTGCTACACTTTTGTGAATGTGAGGCACTGACACTAAAAAATGTGAGACATGGGCCCTCAGAATATGAGGTACTGGTGCCCTGGGACCTACTGTAGTCCCTCATAATGTGGGATGTAGAGACTTGAGACATGAGCCCTCATTTAATGTGAGACACTGACACCCTGGGGCATAGGCCCTCATAATGTGGAATACAGACACTTGAGACATGGGTACCTACATAATGTGAGATACTGATGCCCTGGAACGTAGGCCCTCATAATATGGGATATGAACATGTATAACATGGGCACTCATAAATAACATGAGACACTGACACCCTGAGATGTAGGCCCCCGTAATGTGGGATATGGAAAACTGAGACATGGAAACTTGTATAATGTGAGATACTGACACCCTGGAACATGGGCCCTCATAATGATGCCATCTATGCCAAACTCCGCCCCAAGCTTAGTGCCCTGAACCATAATATAGACTGCCTGTCCCCAAAAGTCCTCTGGGAGCTGGTTACCAAAATGGTGCTATCCCAACATCAATATGGAGAAAATAACCAACTCACCCGTAAAATATTTTTAGTTTTTTATTCAATGAACTCCTTAGAAGTACACCATTATTCAATCAATGTTTCACAGCCCTCTGGCCACTGCATCAGAATCTAAAAATGTATGATATAATTAAAATTCATTAGTTCCATTATCAGTGAAATGGAGTATAAACCATCACCCTCTTTCCATTAGAAATACATAATTAATCTGTACACTTAATATTCTTATAATGTACCAGCACAAATATTCTATGAACTATGTAAAGTTAAGGCAATACTTTAATCTATTTTTTTCTCCTAGCCATCTGTTTTTTTCCCCAACCTTCTAATATCTGTGTTCACCAGTTCCATATACATGTTGATGTTAGCAGGTATTTGTCCTTTTTAAGTCTCAATTTCCTATAAAAAAACTTCTGTTAAGAATCCTAGTCAAAGCTCATTTAGACAAATTACAAACAATCTTTGACTAGAATTGAAGAAAAGGTCTTGAATTACGGCCTTTCTTTTTGTCCCCATGAAAAACTGAATATGTTTTATTTGAAACTTGATTTACAAAAGTTTTATAGGAAATTCAGACAAACGTTATTTTGATACCATTGAGGTAACATTAGAACCAAATGAAAGATTAAAAAGACAAATACTAGCCAAACATTTGGACTACAAATCATAGTTTCTTCCTCCAGGACAAATTCCTGCTAACATCAATACATATATAGAACTGGTGGACAGAGATATTACAAGGTTAGAAAAAAATGGATAGACAGGAGAAAAAAATTCAACCTTATAGCAACGCAATACGACACACTTAGAGGTCTAGAAATTGACAATTCTATAGTAATAAAAAAGCTGACAAAGGAGGTGGAATTGTAATGATGGATAAGGAGTTGTATAGGGAGGAATGTATAAGACAATTGAGTTGTGAAGAGAACTATAAAAAAAGTGGGTAGTAACCCAATTGAGGAAGTCAGGACATTGGTTGGCAACATTCTGACTGAAGGACTTAACAAAGGATTTATAACAGAGTGGTAACACAAAGCATTGAAAAGACCACATCCAATTATGCCAGTTTTTTACATTCTGCCCAAAATACATAAGAATTTAGAAAGACCACCTGGTAGACCAACAGTGGCTGGCATAGGTCTCAGGTTGGAAGTATTATCGGTATTTGTGGATTATCATTTACAGCCCTTAGTAGTTAATACAAGGGCACATCTAAAGGGCACAGGGGATACAATAATTCTTCTGGAAGAACTGAATAAAGAAAGTGTTGTCCGGGAAGATGATATTTTGGTTACTTTAGACGTCAAGGATCTGTACACCAGTATCCCACATGCAGAAGGGATCAGAGCAGTAAGGGTAGCACTTGAATCAAGAGAGGAACAAGAGAAACCATCTAATGAATTCTTATAGATTTGATCAAAAAAGTGTTAGAAAAAAATATTTTAGATTTGAAAATACTTATTAGCAAAAGAAACGTACTGCCATGGGCTCTTTGATGGCCCCAAGTTATGCAAACATTTTCATGGATGATTCTGAAAGGCAATATATTTATAATACAATCAAAATAGATGGAGGGGTTGCATAAAACTGTGGAAGCGCTTTATAGATGATTGTCTTTGTATTTGGTCAAGAGATTTGAAGGATTAGAGTCTGTCAACTCGTTTAGGTATCTTGGAGTTACACTTGACCCATTGCTTGATTTCAACCTGCATATTGCTGCCACTTGCAAGGCAGTCAACATCAAACTGGGACAGGCTTGTAAAATCAGATCCTCTCTTAATGATGCTGCCAGGCTTGCTATTGCTCAAGGCTTTCTCCATCCCTGTCTTACGGCTCTCTGACCTATCTTGACGCTAGTAAAGGAGCCTTCCGTAAATGGAGCACTTGCTACAACAACATCTGCAGATTTGCACTCTTGGCACCTAGACTTACATACCGCTGTCAACTCTACTCCCGTCTAGGCTGGCTATCTCCTTCTTTGCACCGGCTTTATACTGCTGGCTGTCTGATTGATAATATAGTTAGATCTGGTACTCCTACGCACCTGTTAATTTTGTTAATCCATTCTACTCAAGTGTATCCCCTTAGATTCTCTGAATTATCTCCTCTTGAAATTCCTAGGTGTTCCACTCAAATGGGTGAACTCTCTTTTGCACATTCTGCTCCTAAAATTTGGAACTCCCTACATTTACATGTCAAACTCTCTCAATCCCACCTGGTTTCCAAAAAGGGTCTTCAAACCTACCTGATAGACTCCGATATCTGTTCCTGCTCTGCTACTCCTGAGTCTCACTCCTAGCAGCTTTTCCTGCTCCACTAAATGGTACTAACTCCTATCTGCATTTATTCCACTTGCTGGTGTATTGCACCTCACACTGTAGTCTACTGTCACTGAATCTCTGCTTATACTACCTTGTTGACCCATTTCTGCTTTTTCTGTGTGTGGCTCAGTTTACTACTGCCTGTCTTCTCCACAGACAATTCCCACTGTTTGCTGCCTGAATGTAGTTAATGTGTACTGCATGTCACAAATCCACTCTGGGGGTCAGGCTCTCTGCTCCCACAGTGCCCAACCTTGAAGTGCGATTTGTGAACAGGGGACAAAGAGGGACACCCTTGTGTTTGTTTTGGGTTGGAGCAAACTACCAGGCTTGAGTCCTGAGATCAATTATGAACCCCTTTTTAGCTAGCTCACCCAGGTATCAGGTCCAAATATCACACTCTCTTTGGGGAAAGCAGTGCAATATACTTAATCCAGCGGGCACGCAACCAGCCTGGTTCACAACCCCCTTCCAACTCAGTTGAGACACTGGTATTTTTCTTACCTTGCTCGATCTTTACACAGATCCTTGTTAGCGTGGCTGCATATGGTGACACTAAGCACTTTAACAATTATTTTAGAATTATCAATACTGTTCCACCATTCACACTCAAAATGAAAAAATGTCTCAGGTAGGTTTAAGGAAACACAGAGTTTACTAAAAATTAATAACAGTAAATAAATACAGTACATATATACATTAAGATTACAGTCAGAAAAGAAAAAGAAAATTAAAAAACAAAGCACCTTGTAACTGATTTAGCTCATTCTACCTCAGGTTTTCAGTTGGCAAATGATTTGAGCTGTTGCCTATCTTACCTGAAGTATCCCTTAGAAGTCTAGAAACAAAGATGACTCTGAGAAGTCCAGAAAAGAGTGTATGTCTTGAAAGTCCAAACACTGAAGTATGCAATGTTCCCTCAGCAACTTGACAATATCAGAGGGGAAATGTGTCCCACCCAGCTTGTGAGGTCATAGCTCTGTGGTGACGCTGGCTTTGAGGTCAGTCTCATTCCTGCATACTGAATTAGACACATGCCACTGCACAAGGCCAAATATTCCGATTATTAAAATAAAAGTCTGTTTTCTCCCAAGTGAATCACAGAACATGGTTTAAGGCAGGTTTAGAATTACCCCTTGATGTTTCAGAAAAACATCCTGATGAGCTATTTCATAACATTCTAGGATATTTCACATAGGCTTTCCAAAAACAGTTTCCCTCTTGATACCAAATAAAATACAACTTTTTTATAGTAGCCTTCCTGGGTTCAGATCAGTGGCTTGTTATAACCTGGTTTTTATTACAGTCTCAAGAAGTTTAGCAGATAAGTGTTAAAACAGGAAAAGGAAACCATAGCCATCTAGCTCCAGCAAGCAACTGCCTTTGGGGCCAAAAGGTCAGGCCCCTTTAATGGGTCTGCTTATCCTGCTATGTCTCATAAGCAGAAATCCCATAAGAAAAACATATAGACACCAAGATTATGTACAAATAAGAACTGGCAGATGGCTATTCTTGCCACATCCCTCCCTCCTAGACTGAATGTGTGGGAATCCATTTCTAGGCATGGGATGAGTTTTCCAAATTCAGTTCACTGCTCTAACTGGTGTGATAGACCGTCTGTGTTTGCGTTTGCTGATCCAGCCCGGTGGGTAGTGGTCATATCGTATCCCTATAAGGCAAGACTCCATCTTAGAAGCCTACCATTTGTCTTACCCATTTGTGCCAGCCAAACCAAGGGGTTATGGTCCATCTGTACCTTGAAGTGCCACCTGTATAGATATGGCTCTAATTTCTTCAGTGCCCACACCAGTACAAGGCACTCCTTCTCCACTGTAGAATAAGCCTGTTCCCTGGGAAGTAATTTCTTACTGAGGTACACTATTGGGTGATCTTCCCCTTGGTTAGAAGTCTAAGTATTGCCCCAATATCCACATTGGAGGCATCTGTCTGGACTACAAATGGCTTACTGTAGTCTGGACTGGCCAACACAGGAGCACTGCACAGTTCCTCCTTTAGCTGTGTAAAGGCCCATTCACAGGCTGGCTCCCATTTTACCTTTTTAGGTATTATTTTCTTTAGTAGGCCAGATGGAGAACTGCCAGGGCACTGTAGTTTGATTCAAATTTTTTATAGTACCCAATGGTTCCTAGAAAACTCAGAACCTGCTTCTGTGTCTCAGGTCTGGGCCACACCTCTATTGCCTCAATCTTTGCTTGATTAGGATGGAGCTGTCCCTGGCCTCCTACATGCCCTAGGTATGCTACCTCTGCCATGGCCACCTGGCACTTTTCAGCTTTGACAGTGAGCCTGGCCCTCTGTATCCTGCCCAACACTTCCTTAAGGTGGGACAGGTGTTCCTTCCAGCTGGCACTGAAGATGGCAATATCATCCAGGTACACCATGGCATACTCTTCAGTACATGTAACATCTGGTTCACCAACCTTTGGAAGGTGGCAGGGGCATTCTTCATTTCAAAAGTCGTTACCTTGAACTCAAATAACTCTGTCGGAGTGATGAAGGCCGACCTCTCCCCATCTCTGGCAGTTAACTCCACCTGCTAATTCTATTTCATCAGGTCAATAGTGGTAAGATATTTCACCCGTCCCAACTTGTTCAGTAGTTCATCCATCCATGGCATTGGATGGGCGTCTGACTTTGTGAATGTGTTGAGTCCACGATAGTCCACACAAAAATGAGTAGAGCCATCTGGCTTGGGAACGGGGACTACGGGTGCGGCCCAGGGGCTGTGGGATTTCTGAATTACCCCTAAATCCAGCATTTCTTCCATCTCCCTCCTAATGTTATTTAGGATGGCCTCTGACACCCAGTATGCTGTCCAACATATGGGCTCTTGTGTCCCCATGTCTACATCATGCGTCGCTAAGGGGGTTAGTCCAGGCTTGACATTAAACAATGGGGCAAAGTCTGCTAAAACCTCCCTTACTTCCTGGATCTGTGCCGGGGTCAACTGGGGTAACAGTTTGATTGCCTCCACAGAGGACTCCCGCTTGCTTTCCTCCAGCAAGTCCAGAAGGGGGTCTTCCTCATCCGTCCCCTCCCCAGGACTACACACTGCAAATACCATGTCAGCCCTATTTCCGTGTGGCTTCATCATGTTGACATGGTACATCCTTTGGGTATGTCTCCTGTCAGGCAGTTCCACAATGTAATTTATGTCATTCACCTGTTTGACTACCTTGTATGATCCTGCCCACTTGGCCTACAGCTTGTCCCTTCAGACTGGGATTAGGACTATGATCTCCTGACCCACAGTGTACGAGCAGGCTCTGGCTCTGCGGTTGTACCATACCTTTTCCTTCTGCTGGGTGGCTGCCAGGTTGCTCTGGGCTGTTCCCATAAGCTCCTTCAGCTTTTCCCTAAACTTAAGGACATAATCCACTATGGGAGTTCCCTGGGTGGCATGCTTGCCTTCCCAGTCCTCCAGGATCAAGTCTAGGGGCCCACGCACCTTGTGTCCATATAAGAGCTTGAAGGGAGAAAACCCTGTTGACTCTTGGGGCAACTCCCTGTATGCGAACAACAGGTGAGGAAGGTATTTCTCCCAGTCCCTCCCATGCTGTTGAGCAAATGCTTGGTGCATCGATTTTAGGGTACCATTAAACCTGTCCACAAGCCCATTGGCTTGCAGGTGATAAGGTGTTGTGCATCTCTGCACCACCCCACACTTCTCCTACAAACACTTCATCAGGTCCAACATGAAGGAACCCCCTTGATCAGTGATAACCACCTGCAGAAACCCAACATGAGAGAAAATCCCTAGCAAGGCATCTGCCACTTTGTCTGTCCTCAGTGAGGATAGGGTAACTACCTCTGGGTAATGGGTGGCATAATCCACCACTGTTAGGCTAAACCTCTTCCCAGAGGAGCTGTGAGTTTTCAAAGGCCCCACAATATCCATTCCTACCCTCTGGAATGTCTTCTCCACTATGGGCAAGAGAATTAGGGCAGCTTGGGTTTTACTACCTGCCTTCCCTATTTCTTGGCACCGGTGACAAGATCTGTAATATTCCTTCACCTGCTGGTTGAAGTTGGGCCAATAGAAATGATGGGACAATCGCTGCATAGTGCGCACAATTCCCAGATGTAAAGACATGGGGATATCATGAGCAATCTTCAGCAACTGCTTATGATACCCCTGGGGAATGACAAGCTGCCTGCCCATCATCTCCCATCCTTACATCCTGCGTATACAGCAGTCCATTGTCCCAATGCACTCTATGTCTTCTGTCACCTCCCTGTGTGCCGTCAGATTCTGCATGAGCCCTCAGTCTCTCTAAACTAGGGTAATTTTTCTGAGCAGCTGCAAAATCTTTACATATTCCCAAGGCATGGGACAGGTCCCTTTCAGTTTCTAAACTAGGGTCCCTAGCTCTAGCGTCAGGGTCACTGACATCCCTAGCCCTCTGACCACTGGTTACCCCTCCCTCCTCAGAGTAACCTTCTGTAACTATTTTGTTAACTGCTACCTGGGGAATCTCTACCTCCCTTTCACTACACTCCATGTCAAGAGACACAGGCTGGGGACCCAGCCTCCCAGTGTTTTCCACAGGGGCTTCTATGGGGTCCAGGGAACCATGATTGGCCTTTGCCATCTGACTGTGGGTAACTGCACTCACCACCCCCTTTTGGCAATTGCTCCCCATAATCACATCCAGGGCAAGATTTTCTGCCACTGCAACTTTTTGCACAGTCTCTCCTGTCTCACCCCAGTCCACGAGAACACTAGCAAGTGGCAGAGTTTTCTCTTCCTCAGTGAATCCCCATACTGTAATAAACTGATTAGATATAAGCTGTTCAGGCTAAACCAAATCCCCTTTTACTGAAGTGAGGGACACCCCGTGTCCCTCAACCCATGGGTTTGCACCCCATTTACAGTAACCTGGTGAATGTGCTCCCTCATGTTTATAGGCATGCTTTCAGGGATACACAGTGCACCCACCTCTGTTCAAGCACCATTTTGGGCACTCTGTGCCTTTTTAGGACACTGTCTTGCAAGATGCCCTGGTTGCTTGCATAACCAACATTCATCATTTCTTTTATCAGGCAAATCCTTTCTTTGTAACCTGGGGCTGCCCACTTTCTGGGGAGGCAGTGAGCATTTTAGCTACCCTGAAGGCACATTTTCCCTTTCTGCCCTACCACACTTGCCCCACTCCCTTTCAGAGCAGGCCTGCTCCTGGCATAGCGGTCCCAGAGCTCAGCAGTATTATGCACTGTTTTTGGATCTCTGTCCTCTGGCCAAGTTTTCAGCTCTGCTGGGCAAGCTCAAAAGAATTGCTCCAAAAGTACCGCATCCTCAATTTTCCATACAGAATCTGCTTTAACCCTCTCCCACCAACGCTTCAAAAACTGACATTGCTTTGTGGCTAGTTTCTCATAGCTCATGTCAGGGCTTTTCCTGAGCTTACGACACTTAACTCTGTATGCTTCAGGTGTCAGTTCATACTTTTTAAGCAATGCAGTTTTAAGTTTCTCATAATCATTACTGTCCTGATTGTCCATGTGACCCAAGGCATCACGAGCTTTACCGGTAAGCAGCGGGGTAGCTGGAAGCTCCAGGACTCTCGGGGAATTTTGCCTGATTGCACATCTTTTCAAATGAATTTAAAAATGCATCCATATCCTCTCCCTCTTTAAATTCAGCTATCAATTTAGACTTGTTACCCAGTCCTGGAGTTCCAGGTTCACCCATGCCACTTACCTGCTCTGGCACTGGTCATTGGAGTTGTAGCTTCTCCAGTTCAGATTTCCTCTGGCGCTCTTTCTCCTCTTACTCGGCCTCTCACTGAAGCTGTTGCTGTCTTTCCTCTGCCTTTCTCTGAAGCTGTTTTTCTCTTTCCTCTGCCTCTCTCCATCGCTGGTTTTCTTTTTCCTGCATCTCTAGCAAAAACCTCCTCTGCTCAAACTCCCTCTGCTGCTGGGCTTCAAACCTTTCCTGCTTGAATTTCAGCTCCATTCTCCTCCACTCTATCTGCAGCCTGATCCCCTCTGGCTCCAGCATTGTGGTGACCCTCCCCTGGTGCTGTGGCTCTTAGTCCTCACTGGTCTTGCTGCCCTCCTCCCTGGGACGGGACACACTGCAATAGACTCTGGCACCACTACGTCCAAGATCTGGTGCCCTTCAGTCACCGACTGTGACTTGAGATCTGGGGCAGTGGCTTTTGCAACAGCTGCCACAAGAGCCTCCATGAGGTGCTGTTTGTTTTGACCTTCACTCCAGACTCTTCTTGCCTGGCACAACTGCCTCAGGTATTCCACAGTGTACTCGCTGTAGGTGGAAGCCATCTTCTTCCCTAATCTATGGCTACATTAGCTTGCACCTGAAAAAAAATAAAATGGGTAGGGAACTTTAGACTGTAACCAAAATTATATATTTCTTTTAAAATCTCTGCCTTGTTTGTGTGTGAACTGTTACAGTTTATCAATCCAACACACTGGAATGTTAATGCTTGTGTCACCAAATAAATGCACAGTATGCAAACAAATGTTTCAGATCCCAGCACTGTGCACCAAATCTGTCACAAATCCACTCTGGGGGTCAGGCCCTCTGCTCCCACAGTGCCCAACCTTGAAGTGCGATTCATGAACAGGGGACAAACAGGGACACCCTCCTGTTTGTTTTGGGTTGGAGCAAACTACCAGTCTTGAGTCCTGAGGTCAATTATGAACCCTTTTTAGCTAGCACACCCAGGTAACAAGTCCAAATATCACACTTTTGTCGGGGAAAGCATCGAAATATATTTGACCCAGTGGGCATACAACCAACCTGGTTCACAAGCCCCTTCCGACTCAATTGAGATGCTAGTATTTTCTTACCTTGCTGGATCTTTACACAGATCCTTGTTAGTGTGGCTGCATATGGTAACACTCTAAGCACTTTAACAGTTATGTCAGAATTATCAATACTGTTCCACCATTCACACTCAAAATGAAAAAATGTTTCAGAAAAAAAGGTTTCAGAAAACATGAAATTTACTAAAAATTAAAAATAATGAATAAATACAGTACATATATACATTAAGATTACAGTCAGAAAAGAACTGGACAACTGCAAAACAAAGCACCTTGTAACTGATTTAGCTAATTCTACCTCAGATTTTCAGTTAGCAGATTATTTGGGCTGTTACTTATCTTTGCTGAAGTGTCCCTTAGAAGTCCAAAAACAAAGATGACTCTAAGAAGTCCAGAAAAGAGTGTATGTCTTGAAAGTCCAAACACTGAAGTATGCAATGTTCCCTCAGCAACTTGACAATATCAGAGGGGTAAAGTGTCCCACCCAGCTTGTGAGGTCACAGCTCTGTGGTGATGCTGGCTGTCAGGTCATTTTCGTTCCTGCATACTGAATTAGTCACATGCCACTGCACAAGGCCAAATATTCCAATTATTTAAAACAAGTCTGTTTTCTCCCAAGTGAATCACAGAACATGGTTTAAGGCAGGTTTAGAATTACACCCTTTGATGTTTCAGAAAAACATCCCGATGAGCTATTTCACAACATTCTGGGATATTTCACATAGGCTTTCCAAAATCAGTTTCCCTCTTGATACCAAATAAAATACAACTTTTTTTTTATATCAGCCTTAGTTGGTTCAAAGCAGTAGCTTGTTATAACCTGGTTTTTATAACAGTCTAAGGAAGTTTAAAACAGGAAAAGGAAACCATAGCCATCTAGCTCCAGCAAGCAACTGCCTTTGGGGTCAAAAGGTCAGGCCCCTTTAAAAGCTAATCTTTTCCCATGGGCCTTCTGACCCTGCTATGTCTCATAAGCAGAAATCCCATAAGATAAACATATAGACATCACGATTATGTTCAAATGAGAACTGGCAGATGGCTATTCTTGCCACACTATGCACTTAAGTATTGTATTTATTCTGTTTCACTTGCCTTGTAGGCTGTCTCTGTCCTCATGTTGTAAATGCTGCCTTTATCATAATTTTTTTGCTTAAATTCATGTTGTGCCTTGCCCAATTGTTATCTCCTGTCTGTACTCACTCCTCCGCTTTGTAATCTCCGGGTTGTGCCAGAATATAGGCAACATTCATGTCGAGTGTACTTAGCCAGTATACAAAAACTAAATAAAATAAAATACCTTGCTAAATTGGCACAATGTACATGTTTCCATCCACCATAAGCCCCTTTTACCCACAATGTTAGTTTCCTCCCCCTTACAGTATTTCTCCCTTGCACCATTTCCAACTCTTGTCTTCCTATTTTCCTCATCCCGTATCTGATTACCGTCTACTAAATTATGTCTTGGCCATTACTCTACTCTCCTTTTGCTCTCCTACTCCATTTTGCTACTAGTTCCAATTGCTTCTATGTAGGTCCTCTATAACTGGATGGCACTTATTTACTATACTGTTCCATCTTTATTTTATCTTATATATTGTCCATGTAACTCTGTTTCTGCCCTAGTTGTCAGCAAATTATGTACTGACTGTTCATCAGCTGTATCGTAATTCTTATCTCAGCTAAATGTCATTCTGCATTTTCCTCCAATATCATGTATCACTTTGTTGTAACCTCCTGGGTTGTGCCTGAAAATAGGCATTTCTATGTATAATGCACCCTACACGATTACCAAAAGCAAATAAATAAATAAATTTGGTTGAATTTCTAGAATACCTGAATGGCGTATGTTATATTTGAAATTTGTTTCACAATATAGCACAGAGTTAATTAACTTTCTTGACAACTGCATTTTTAAGGAAGGCTCCAAATTATGTAAAAAGTTGTATCATAAAGAGACAGCTAGAAATATTATTCATGTGAAGAGTTTTCATAAACAAAGTGCTAAAAATAATATCCCTAATGGACAGTTCATAAGGGTGAAACATAGCTGTATGAGAGATATAGATTACAAAATTGCAGCATATGAACTGGGGGAGAGGTTTGTGCAATGAGGATATGATCATAAAATAGTGAATACAGCTAGGGGAAAAATGTGATGTGATATGGAGGAATTATTGCAAGACCAAACTTTGAGGCACAAAATGAAAAACAGGATTACAATAGCAATAGATTATTCAGAAGAATTTGAACAGATTAAATCAATAACAAAGCGTTCGGATGTGTTGAGGGCAAATTTACAAGGGAAAAACATTTTCAGAAAAGACTTTAGATGTAGCAAAAGAAGTAAAAACTTTAAAAGGCAGACTGTGCCATGCTTTTCAAAAGGAAAAAAATAGCATATGATATTCTTAAGGGTAGAATACAGATAACAGATTGTTACCCCTGCAGGAATTGCCAGAACTGTAATAACACTCACAGAACTAAGACAGTTTACAACACATTTAGGAATGAAGAAACTAAGATTAAACAGTTTATAACCTGCCAGATGGAGCAGGTTGTATAATGTTTAAAATGCCCTTGTGATTTATTTTACATAGGCAAAACTACACAATCTTTAAGGTTATGTCTGAATGATCATAAGAGTGACATTTAGTGCAGTGGTCTAAGGCTCTGAACTGCAAATCTGGTGCTATCCAGCAGCCCAGACCTGGGTTTGAATCCCACAGCTTCCACTTGCATACTGTGTGACCCTGAGCAAGTCACTTAACTTCCCTGTGCTCCCAGGTCACTCCTGTAAAAAAGCTTTCAGCTTAGTGTGCTACTCCTGGTTAAACAACTAAATAAAAATAAGGAGAGGTGATGAAAACTCTGTTGTGGCTAGGCATTTTAAAGAGAGAGGACATACTGTATCTATATTAAGGTTTGTAGGGATAGAAAAGGTTGAAAATCCTATTAGATGTGGGAATGTGGACAACAGCTTTTTTTACGTGAGGCATTTTGGATAGATAGATTTGAAACTTTGGACCCTAACTATGGTTAAAATGGAGAAATAGTCTGGTCAGAATTTATGCATTAAAAAGAGGGACTTAGATGAATGTGGTCTCAGAAGAGTAGTAGAATTTCTGTAGATTGGTATATCTGAACAAATAGGTATTTTTACCCTGTGAGGTAGTTTTTCTGCACTAGATCCAGGAAGTATGACAGATTTTTTAATCTTTCATTTTGGGGAGATTTTTTATGTGTGGGTTTGTGTGAGATTCTGAATTAAAAGGAAGGTTTGGTGTGTCAGGGTAAATTCAGTATTTTCTGAAGTGTCTATGGAAGCTGACCATCTAAAGGCCAGTTTAGCCATGGTTTGGCTACCAGATTCTTCAGGTGGCCACCTGTTCTGGGTTGGTCAGGGTCAAGGGGTGTCCAATGAGGGACTGATCCTGCACTCTGATTCAGTATACTGGCCTGCGAGTTTATATAACAAATGACATAGATTTGGAAACTGAAACATGTTTTAAGAGTTTAAAATAGAGTAACAAAAATGTTTTATAACTCCATAGTATAAATTTCAGGACATCATAGGTTTCATTTATGGAAATGGGCAGTATTTATCCCCATGAACATTTGAAGAGAAGTTTGAAAGAATAATTAAAAAATTAGGTTTAAAACTGTATTTGTATCGAAGATAAAGAATCTAATAAAAAGTCTTGAAGCTAGAGAGTAAAACCTTGGAGCTACAGAGTAAATTTGTAACCTGAGTAAAATAGATTTGTAAATGAGACAATAAATAAATGATTTTTAAATTAAGAATGGTGAATGGTTTTTAACAGACAGTGATACTTAATATAAATATGTTAAAGTGTGAAAAATTGAGTACTGAGCAAGTGCAACGTTTTGGAGATAGTTTTTAAATAAGAAGTCAAGAGAATAAGGGGTCTAAAGTGTGAAGAAATACTTATTAAGCACGCGCACATTCTTTGAAGCTGCTGTACAGATATTGTTAGGTTAACAAAATAAGAAATGAAGCGCGGAGTGTTTAGTACTGAAGGAGTCTACATGAAAGAATTTCCTAAAAGAAGGACACTGAGCAAGCGCAATATGTCAGTGCCATTTCAGATGGTTACCAGAGTGTTAATGCTGAAAGAACTCTAAATGAAAAAAAATGTAAAGTCCTACTAGAAGGACACTGAGCAGGCACGTTATTTCAGAACTGTTTCAGATGGCTGCCATGACAATCAGAAAGTGATAAAAGTAAAGGCTTCTACAGAGACCAGCGATTACATTTCACAGAAACAGACTTAAATGCAGGTGAGAATGCTAGAATACACTTTCTTCTTCTTCTTTTGTAAGAGAAATACATGTTAATTAAAAAAAAGAAGTTTATAACACATGAAAATAGTTTCATTTTTTGACAGCACCAGGCACTAATAGTGTAAATAGTTAAGAGAGAGTGCATATAAATAAAATTGGGGGATTAATTAAATCATTATTTTTTGCATTGTAATGAATATTGCAAACCACAAAACAATGGTTAAATTTAGAGACAAATGCATAGGAGATAAACAGTGATCCATCCATAACATAAAATAAACAACTTAAGGGATACAAGAGTTTGGTAGTAAGTGTAAGAGTTTACTATTTATTTATAACAAAGGTCATATATTAAGAGTAATGTCAGAAGAAACAGACTTAGGAGTGGTAATAACCAAGGACTTGAGCTGAATAATAATTGTCAGGTTATGGCAAAAAGAGCTAGAGGCATAGTTGGATGTATATCGAGGCCCATTGTGAGTAGGGACAAGAAGGTGCTGATGCTGTTGTATACCTCCTTGGTGTGACCTCACCTGGAGTACTGTGCACAATTTACATCCCCTTGGGCCAAAGCAGACATTTCACTGCTGGAGGGAGTACGGAGATGAGCCACTCAGATGATCAAGTCAGTTAGACACATACATTACAGAGCTAGGCTGGATACTCCGGGGTTATACTCACTTGAGTGTAGATGTCTGAGGGGGACATGTGTCTGGTCTACAGGCATTCACAAATAACGATCTATAGAGCTGTCTAGGACTGGAACTTAAGACCAGTTACTATACCAGGAGAACACATGGGGCCCAACTCTCAAAGTCCTACATTGGATGCAAGGTGCCTGTACCAAACAGAAACAGTGCAAGTGGCACCTTGTGCCAGAAACTGCATGCAGAGCTAATCACATAAGCAGCCTATGCCAACTGCAGGTTGCCTGCACCTCCTGTGCACCCAACATTGGGCTGCAGCAGTGAAGATAGGGCCTTGCAGCAGACACAGGCTACTGAATCCCCATAATCGCTATTCACAAAACACCCCTGGTGGTGATATGCCTAAGTACTTTTAGACCAGCACTTGCTGGTCTAAGGCTACTTAGACATGTCACCACTGGGGAGTTAACCAGGTAGCGGCAATGTGCCACAGTCCCCCCATTCCCAAACCCATGGCTGGTATAGGCAATACACATTACCCCAGTTTCCTTGGTAGTCTAGTGCCCCCCTCAAGCACTGTAAAAGAAAGATGTAACACCCCCATTTCCCTGGTGGTCTAGTGCCCCTCCCATCCTGATGACTCCAACAGTAGTGTAATAATTCCCACCTGGTGGTCCAGTGGCCCCCCACCCTCCACCCAGCAGTGTCCAACCACCCCACTCCCCCCCAACCCATAAGGAAGCTGGTGATTGGCACAGCCCATCTCCCACAACCATGGCCAACCACCGACTGAGCACTGAATGAGTGTGTACTGTATATAGTGCGCTTGGTGACTGACAGCGTGTACTGTATACCAGAACATTGGTTTTCTTTCAGAATTCAACACAATGTGGGTCAAATTAATCAAGCCGCTAAATGAGGTAAGTGTTTAGTTAAAGGAAAACATTTTTATCTATAGGTTAAGTTTACATTATATAAGTGATATAAAAAGATATATGTATTTTATTGCAGAGGTTTTATTAATGAAAATAGAAAGTTATAAGGATAACTATAGGTAAAGGTATTGCAAGGAATGCAATGAGGTGAGAACAATTTATGTAGTGTATATACTTTAAAAGATGTAGAATTTGATACAAGATGGGGAGAATTAATGGTAGAATTGGTTATATTTATATGTAAGGTGATAGAACAATCTTAACTGCAAGTTGGAGAGAAAGAAAACCTGGCATGCACCAAGGTGGGATTTTTTGTAAGACTTTAAAATATTGGTGTCTATAGGGATTAATATAAAGAATTACCTTGAATTTACATAGTTCATAGAACAGTTGTGCTGGTAAATGATAAGAATATTAGGTGTATAGATTAATTATGTATTTCTAGTGGAAAGACAGTGATGGATTATACTCCATATCATTCATAATGGAACTAATGAATTTTAATAATATAAAAATGTATAGATCCTGAAGTGGCCTGAGGGCTATGAAATGTTGATGGAATAATGGTGTACTTCTAAGAAGTTTATAAAAAAAAAAGCTAAAAATATTTTATGGTGAGTTGATCATTTTCTCCATATTGATGTTGGGATAGTACTTTGAGGGTATATGGAGCAGATTGTCCCCGTGTGTCTTTATGTTATGAGTGCAAGGTGTGTTGTTACCAAAATAGACAGTACTTCCTGTCCTTGATTACACAGATGAGGTTTACAGTGCCACTTCCTCCTCTTCCTTTGCAACACTGGACACCCTCTGTCATGCCTTTTGCTGTTTTGCTGCAAACTCACCCCTTTCACTCATCACTGCTCACTATACTCCTCCCTCCCCATCCTACTTCTTCCCTACCTGCGCCTCCACTGCTGTGCCTCTTTCATCTGTAAATACTGTTTTGAGGAACTGCCCTCTTACCTATTAACAATCATCTCTCCCATTCCACTTGCCTCATACTCCCTTTGCTCCAGGGATCACTGCACCTTCTCACTCCCCCCCCCCACTCCCTAGTGTGAGATACAGACACTTGAGATATGAGCCCTGATATACTGAGACACTGACACCCTGGGACATAGGCCCTCATATACTGAGACATTGACACCCTGGGAAATAGGCCCTCATAATATGAGACACTGACACCCTGGGACATACGGCCTCATAATGTGAGACACTGACACCCTGAGACATAGGCTCTCATAATGTGGGATATGGATACCAGAGAACCTGAGAGATGGGCATCATATAATGTGAGACACTGATGCTGTGATACATGGGCCCTCATAAATAATGCAAAACACTGACACCCTGGTCCCTCATAATGTGAGATATGGGCATATGAGATATGAACATTCATATAATGTGAGACAGACACCCTGACACATGAGCCCTCATATAATGTGAGACACTGATGCCCTAGGACATGGACCATCATAAATAATGCAAGACACTGATGCTGTGGTACATGGGCCCTCATAAATAATGCAAAATACTGACACCCAGGGACATAGGTTCTCATAAGGTGAGACACAGATGCCCTGTGACATGGGCCCTCGTAATGTGAGATACTGACACCCTGAGACACGGCCCTCATAAATAATGCAAAACACTGACACCCTGGGACATAGATTCTCATAAGGTGAGACACTGATGCCCTGCGACATGGACCCTCATAATGCGAGACCCTGGGACACGGGCCCTCATAAAGTGAGACACTGACACCCTGGGACATGGGCCCTCATAATGTGAGACACTGACACCCTGGGACATGGGCCCCCATAATGCGAGACACTGACACCCTGAGACACGGGCCCTCATAATGCGAGACACTGACACCCTGGGATACGGGCCCTCATAATGTGAGACACTGACACCCTGGGACACGGGCCTTCATAATGTGAGACACTGACACCCTGGGACATGGGCCCTCATAATGTGAGACACTGACACCCTGGGATGCGGGCCTTCATAATGTGAGACACTGACACCCTGGGACATGGGCCCTCATAATGTGAGACACTGACACCCTGGGATGCGGGCCCTCATAATGTGAGACACTGACACCCTGTGACACGGGCCCTCATAATGTGAGACACTGACACCCTGGGACACGGGCTCTTATAATGTGAGACACTGACACCCTGGTACACGGGCTCTCATAATGTGAGACACTGATACCCTGGGACACGGGCCCTCATAATGTGAGACACTGACACCCTGGGACGCGGGCCCTCATAATGTGAGACACTGACACCCTGGGACACGGGCCCTCATAATGTGAGACACTGACACCCTGGGACACGGGCCCTCATAATGTGAGACACTGATACACAAGAAGCAAGCCTGTACTAGCTCTGGTCATGCACCTAATTTTTTTATTGGACTACACAAAAGAAAAATATCCCTCCTAAATTTCTGCATGCATTGGAGATGGCTAGTGACACTGCAGATAGGGGCTACTACATCACTTCATAGGCTTCCTCCTCCCCCCAAGAAGGCTTCACACATCCCTCTGCAAAGTTTTTTCTTTTCTTCATTTTTTTTTCAGTAAACTTGTTTTCTTTTTCATTTTTTGTAAATCTTTTTTTTTTACTGTATTCAGGTAAAGTACAACATAACGTTACATTCATATAGAGGCAAGATACAGTGTGAAATATAGGATCAAAGTTACAATCAGGTATACTTCAATACTCCTCCTTCTTTCTCACAGCTTAGAGGCACATACCTTACTAAAGTCCAAACATTCAGAAAACAGTCCAAGAAACCACACAACTGCCCACTTGCTGGGAACGCAATCAAATCCTAAAAAATTAATTGATGAAGTTTCCTGCCATTTAAATTCCAGCTTAAGTGTGCCAGTACAGTATTCGTAAGCATTGATGTAAGCAAATAAACAAACATGCAGCATTCTGCATTATTGCTAGTCTGTTTTTCTACAAAATATAATCAGGCTAACACTGTACAAAACCAAAGTAGCATAGTAGGTTCTTATACATAGTATTCACTATGCATGTGCTGCTTATTAGAATTTCAAAATGCTGAAGCATTACAAAATGGCTAACTACCAAATTGCTTAGAACTATAAAAATGTTCTGTATTTATACAGCCCAAACTGAATGCTGCCTGCTGCAAGTGTACACAAGCAGCCTGATCTGGTATCAGTTTGCAGTACATCCTGCTGTGGTGAGAAAATGGAATCCTGACGCAAGGACAGGGAAGCTCGCATGAGACCAACCCCAGGCATCATAGTGCCTTGTGTCCATGCTGCTTGTAATGCAAAAAGTAATAGGACAGTTTCACAGTTGTCCAGACAGCTGACATTGGTCCCACTATCCTAGCCCTGTTCCAAACATAGGACAAGTTCTCCTGATTTATTGTCCCCAAAAGTTGATGTTAGGCATATAAATCCAGTGCCTAATACTGCCCAAACTGCAACCTGCAGCATCGGTTGCATGTTGTCCCAGGGACCTGCAGCTTAGCGTCTGAGTACCTTCAGATGTCTGACTCAACATCTGAGCCTATGTTATCCAGTTTAGTTGAACACTCTTTTCAGATTTGTTCTGCCAGCTTCCCTGCATTCTCCTGCTTTGAAAAAAGTTATACTTTTCCACCATATTGCACTGAGACTAGCCGGTGGGAAAATGTTGTGATTCACCTCTAATTCTGGAGAAGGGCCTAAGCATCATCGAACCCCATCCTTCTCTGTCTTGTGTTAAAGCTTAGGTCCAGGAAAAGCTTCACCATGGAGCCAATCAGCTTAATGCCTCCACAATTCTTAGCAGTGGAGCTTGTACTGATTTTCACTGCCTTCCACAGCCATTAAGACTGTGTGGCATGTCTCCTCCCTTGACAGACTTTTTCTGTAGGTGATGGATAGGCCCTTTTGATGTGAATGGCAGACTGTAGCAATAGGGTCCCCAGTAGCCAGTCTGATAAATAGCCCCTCAGGGTCTTCTCTTTCAGTAGTCTCTGAGAGCCCAAGGATCTTAATATTTGCAGGTCTGGAAAGATTTTCCAACTGTTCCAGGCGGGCGTGTAGTAAGCTGTTTTCTTTTTCCAGCACTTGCTCTGCCATCTGTCCTACTAGCATGGCTTCCATTTAGGCTGCTTCAGCTTTTTTCAAGTAAGGCAGTGCGGGCATTAAAATATTTTTTTTTTTGTCCACGATTTGAATCACTAGAAGAAGAGAAGTAAGAGTTGGTTCTCCTGGTGGCATAGCCAGAAGCCAATGAGACAAGATGCAGCACTGTAT
The DNA here is from genome assembly GCA_016271365.2 of Neoceratodus forsteri. Classification (NCBI taxonomy): domain Eukaryota; kingdom Metazoa; phylum Chordata; order Ceratodontiformes; family Ceratodontidae; genus Neoceratodus; species Neoceratodus forsteri. The sequence continues at coordinate 13,934,902 of CM057456.1, forward strand.
TATCTTACTTGGTGCCCACAGGCTGGAAACTTCATGTGCCCCCCATGCATTCCCTAGTGGTCATAAATAAATGAGAGAGAGAGAGAGAGAAAAAAAAAAGAGACCTGCAGATACTACAAGTATCTGTATCTGAGAAGCCAAAGGAAATGCCTCATGGATGATATTACAAATCAACATATAAAAATCTTCACCAACCCCTAGATGTGCTGGAAATCTTTAAATTAGGTGATAAACAAGACACAAAGACCTACTATTCAGAGGCTGATGCAACATGGCATGGAGCTGACTCTCTGCCTATAGAGATGACAATTCTTCTATATTAAAAATTTACTGATCTCCACAGCTACAAAGCTCTGTTAAAAGTCCAATCTTGGGCCACCTCAGTGGCCCAGGGGCAGTGCACTGCACTGTCATGCAGGTGAACCAGGCTTTGGAGAGAACTCGGGCTTCAGGCCAGGCTGCTGCTGAGAGGCAGCTTGCCTTGACTGGGGAGGGGTGGTGGTAGGTTCTTACACTCAGGGACCCTGCAGCCAGGCCAGGGAGCTTGCTCCTTCTGCAGGGTCGCATTGTGTGCACAGGGAACCAATAATGCACTGCCCACACCAGGGGAAGAGGGGAGATAGTGAGCAAAAACTGGTGAGAAAATACCCAGCTACTATCTCCATGACAACTCTGCTTAAACACGGTATATCCCTGGATGGTGGCGTAGCAGGGATAAAATCCAGATTAAAAAAAAAATAAAAAATAAATCTTATCTAATGGAACCCATGCAAAGTCTTGCAGCCTGCACTACCTATTCTTGTTCTAGTATTAAGGGAGTAAACCAGATTTTACTACAAACACAAGGGATTCCCAAAACAGTTTGCATTAAGATCTGACCTGTAGGATGGGACAAACTGTTTAGTATCATAGCTATGCCAAATTCTTTTTCCCATGCTTTTCATCCCTGTGTCTATAGTGGGTTAACTCAGCAACTCCGCCTAACTGGGACTTGCCTGAAACCAGATCTGCACCTCAGAGCCCCATATGCATATGCACCTATCTGAGCAAATCCTTCTCTGATAGTTTTTGATCTTACTATTGAAGTGTAAGGGGGAAAAAACAGCAAAGCCAAAGCTAGTATTGCTAATAGTAGTAGAGGGATGACGAGAACAAATATCCTCCCACCACACACACCCTCATAGATACATAGAAAAATAGAATTTGATGGCTGATAAGGAACGCTTGGCTCACCTAGTCTGCCCATTTTCCCTACCTGTTTCATATACCGCAGATCCTAAATGATCTGCAGCTTACCCTCACTTTCCTGTCCCTAGAGTTCATTTAGGACTGTCCCATGCATTTTTGAATTCCCCTACCATTTTGGCCCCTACAACCACTGTCAGGAGGCTGTTCCATGGATCCACTACCCTTTCCATGAAAAAAATACTTTCTCAAATTACCCCTAAGTCTACCCCCATCTATCTTCATACCATGGCCCCTTGTTCTTGAACATTAGTTATTTGAAAGATGCTACCCTCTTGTACCTTATTTACACCCTTGAGGTATTTGAAAATCTCTATCATATCACCCCTGTCTCTCCTCTCCTCCAGGGAATACATCTTGAGATCCTCCAGTCTCCCTTCATATGACTTTTGGCGCAGCCCTTGCACCATTTTTGTCACCCTTCTGTGAACCGCTTCTACTCTGTCTATGTCCTTTTGGAGATACAGCCTCCAGAACTGGATACAGTACTCTAGCTGAAGTCTCACCAATGTTTGTTCTATACAGTGGCATCATCACCTCCTCCTTCTTTCTGCTGGAGATACCGCTCCCTATGCACCCCAGCATTCCACTGGCTCACCTCACAGCCTTCTCACGTTGTTTGGTAACCTTTATACCATCAGATATGATTACTCCCAGGTCCCTTTCCAGTTTGGTGGCTGTCAGTACCTCCCGCCTCATCATGTACTCCTCCCCTGCATTTCTGTGTCCCAAGTGCATGATCTTGCTCTTCTTTGCATTGAATCTTAGCTGCCACACCCTTGACCACTCCTGAAGCTTGCTTAGGTTCCTTCTCATGTTCTCTACCCTTCTTGGAGTGTCAACCCTGTTTCAGATCTTCGTGTCATCTGCAAAGAGACACACCTTCCCTTCCAGCCCCTCTGTAATGTCACTTATGAAGACATTAAAGAGGACTGGTCCATGCACTGATCTCTGTGGGACCCCGCTGGTCAACCCCCTCTCTTTGGATTGAACTCCATTCACCACCACCCTCTGTGTCCTATCATTCAGCCAATTTTTGACCCAGTTAACCGCCCTGGGACCCACTCCCAGTTGCCTAGCTTGTTTACTAGCCTCCTGTGTGAGACAGTGTTGAAAGCCTTGCTAAAATCCAGGTAGGCCACATCCATCGCCCCTCCCTGATCCACTTCTCTTGTCACCCAGTTAATGAAATCTATCAGATTTGTTTGACAAGATATTCCTGCTCTACGATCATCATCATTTTTAAATATAATTAGCATGGTTATTTTTTTAACCTTTATTCAGGGCAAGAATCGTGTGGGGAGTAGGAGCTACTTAGTGGGTCAAAACATCAATTTGAATTGAGAGATTTTTTCACTTACCTCAGGGAAAACCCAAATCAAACCTCTTCCCTGTGCCTTCTGTTGCTGCTCAGTGCTCCCAAAAAGCAGAAGCACTGTGGTCAGTTGTTGCAGTGCCAAGAGAAGAGACAATAATTATGGTTTTTCAGAGTAGTCCCAACAGTGCTGATATGCCGCCAGCTGCCCACAGCCTATCCGAACTGAATAAACCAAGTCACTGTCCCGTCTGAAAGAAAGAAAAGCCGGCCACCTGAAATATGGCCTTCTTATACTGAGCACCCCCCACCCAGCATTCCTTGACCACTCAAACCAATTTGGCACCAGTGGATTTTGAACTCCAAATCCACCGCTGATTGGGGAGGATGCTGGGTTCAGCATCACCATGTCATGTCAATGAATGATGGAATGTAACCAGGATGCAGGGACATTTATTGCTGTGGGAGGGACAAGAGAGACAGCTCTGAGCAAGCATTTTTTCTTCAGAGATGGGGGGAAGAGAGGATTGAGGGAGGGGAGCCAAATGCCAAATGATCTAATAGCAGGGGGCAAAGTGAGATGGATGGGCTGTTTTTCTTTCTGGAGGCTGACTCCACTCCACCACCACCACTTAATTATCATCATTCATCACACTAGGTTAACCTGCTCAGCAGACTCAGGCAGCACAAACCCAGCAGCAGAGACAATGAACAAGCAGCAGCAGCCCCCCCCAAATATATATCTTAATTAGTGCCTCTCATTCACTGGCACCCCTAAATAGCTGGCACTCCTAGGCTGTAGCCTACTTTGTCTATACATAAAACTGCCATGACAAGATGCTCTTCCCTCGAGCTCCTGCATAGACTTGCATTTAGACACTTAATTTGGCTGCAAAACCACAAAATAATCAAAAAAACAACATTGGCTACAGACAGCACAGATGATTGGGGTTCCTTCTTACCAAATCTGAAAAGATCTCCAAATGGAAAACCCAAGAAAAGGTGCTGGGGAAGGCGGTGTGAAGAAAAGCCAGCAGGCCACCACATCTAGTAACATGATCATCTAGTTACAGACCAGTCAGTCTGACCTCCATTGTGGGCTAGCTCATGGAGACCATACTAAAGAAAGGTTGGTGGAATATCTAGAGGAGCATGATCTTCAGGATGAGAAGCAGCATGGGTTCATGGTGGGGACAGCATGTCAAACAAATCTGATTGACTTCTTTGACTGTGTCACTAAGACAGTAGACAGGGGCCAAGTGGTAGACATCCTTTATCTTGATTTCAGCAAGGCCTTTGACTTTGTGCTCCACAAAAGGTTGATCAGGAAGTTGATGGATCTTGGATTTGGGGAAAAGATGGCCCGATGGGTGGAAAACTGGCTGAGAGACAGAACCCAGAGGGTGGTTGGGGGGGAGAGAGTTATCTGGCACCAGAGAGGTAACCAGTGGGGTCCCACAGGGCTCTGTGCTGGGGTCGATGTTCAATGGCTTCATCAATGACATTGGGGATGGCATTAAAGGCAAAATGTGCCTATTCGCAGATGACACCAAACTCTGTGGGAGAGTGGACACAGCTGAAGGGATACAGGACATACAGAAAGAGCTGGAAAAGCTGGGGAGGTGGTCCAGGATCTGGTAGCTAGGTGTCAATGCCAAGAAATGCAAAGTTATGCATATTGGAGCCAAGAATCCCAGGTCAGAGTACTACCTGGGTGGAGTCTGAGTATCTGCATCAGAGGAGGAGAAGGAACTGGGAGTGATGATCACTAGTGACCTGAAGCACTCTATGCAGTGCAAGAAAGCAGCAACAAAGGCAAACAAGATGCTGGGATGCATAGCTAGGGGGATCAGTAGTAGGAGAGAGGAGGTTATACTGCCCTTGTACAGGTCACTGGTAAGGCCGCTTCTAGAGTATGGAGTTCAGTACTGGTGCCCACACCTCAGAAAGGACATTAACCTGCTGGAGAAGGTCTAGAGGAGGGCTACAAAGATGATAGCTGGTCAGCAGGGCAAGGCATATGAGGAGAGGTTGAGGGCACTGAACATGTACTCCCTGGAAGACAGGAGAGAGAGAGAGAGGGGGGACATGATTGGGACCTTCAGGTACTTGAAAGGAATAAATAAGGTTGATAAGGAAAGTCTCTTTAAGCTGAGTGGCAACCATAACATGAGGGGGCACAGTCTTAAGCTGGAGGGTGGGAGGTTTAGGAGGGAGGTCAGGAAGCACTTTTCACAGAGATAGTGGTGGACACTTGGAATGCGCTGCCAGCAGAGGTCATCTCGTTGAAGACAGTGGGCAACTTTAAGAGAGGCTGGGATAGGCATGGGGGAAGGTAAGGATCATGGGTAGGGAGGATGGGAGGAGTGGGGAGGGAGGGCAGGGACATTAGCTTAAGTTGTGGACCCTGCAATACGAGCAGACTTGATAGACAAAATGGCCTTCTGCTGGCTTCTTCGTTTGTTTGTATGTATGACAGCAGCCAATGCACCATATGCCAGGAAGCAGAGATTACTTTGAAAGGTGTTCTGCAGGTGGTAAAAGCACTGGACCTCAGAGTAGCTACTCTGGATCAAAAACATATGGACTTTCAAACCCACCTAATGTTATGTGAGTCTCAGACAGTGGCAGTGATGGGTGAAGCGAAGGATGCAATGGGAGCAGCACTGAGGGCAGCAGCTGCCATGACAGCCCTTGTGAAAGAAAACCAAGGGCTGGATTTTCTACTGCTTGCTGATGCTGTGGTATGTGGGTCCTCATATGTACATATGGCACACAGAGCTTGTGGCATTCATCCAGCCGACAACTGGGATTTTCTATTCTGTGTGCCGACTGCTACAAGTTATACCAGCTTTTTACTGGTGTAGCTTGTGTCAATCCCAGGTACCCTTTTCACAGGGCCTGTGCCAAATATTTGGCACAAGCGCTCGATGTACTTAAATTGGGTGCAGTTGCGGCAAAGGGGTTTGGCGCAGCTGCTCCAAAAACCAGGTCTGACGCAGGGCTTGACGCAAGTGCTGTGTCACCCATTGAAAATGCAGCCCCAGGTGTTCAAATACAGGTCCATGGTGCTTGAAAGTCACTTCAGACTGCAGAAGCTGAGAGTGCTGGGACCTCTGGAGATGATGGAAGGGGACAACCAATTGGAGTTCGCAGACATATGGCTGAAGGAAACCTTGAAGCTAAATTGAGACCACAAATCCTCAGAGCATACCAAATCATGTCTCAAAAGAGGCCTGATAATGTTGAGTCCCTTCAGACTTTTCTTATTATTCTTTCAGGTATGCACCAGAGGGATGTAGTCCTGGTAGTGAGGAGTCTGGGACCGATCACTTTGGAGGACAGGGCCTGAATCTCACTTTATCCAGACCTCAGCTATGCCACAAGAAGTCACCACAAATCTTTTGATGTTCTGTGAGTAAAACTCTGGACTCTGGGTGTCACTCTAGCTCAACAATGCCCAGCATGGCTGAAAGCTGTGTATTCTGGAAAAGCTGATCTCTTTTACAACCCCCAGGAAGCTGGCAAACTAGCCAATAAGATCACCAAGGACTTTTGAACTTTTGGAACTGCATAGGAAGCTCCAGAAAATGACTCAGACTGCGAACCCTGAAAAATAATGTATGGGACTTCCCAAAACCTGTAAGCACAACAATACAGGGGCAAGCTATGTGGGGTGAGAAAGTTGTAATAAATTTGGGTTAAGTGATAAAGCTCTCCAGTAGTTATAATAATGTTAACTTTCTTACTGTGCACATGTTGCGAAGAGTTCTTTTAAATCTTGAAACTAAACCACGTGGTGATGGCAAGATGGTGCCAACCGCATGGTCTTCCCACACAGCCGCTTTCCCCAGAAGGAATTTCTGTCATACATGGACATAATGTGTAGAAACATAAAAACACAGAAGTTGATGGCAGATAAGGACAGCAAGGCCCATCCAGTCTGCCCATTTCTTTTCCTACCTTATGAATGTGCCATTGACCTTTGCACTGTCAATGGCCTATCTATTCATACTTATCTCTATTGCTCCCTTATGCCTATCCCATGCCTGTTTGAAGCCCTGCACTGTATTCATATCCACCACTTCCTGAGGTAGGCCATTCCATGCATCCACCACCCTCTCTGTGAAAGAACTTCCTCACATTACCCTTAATCAGCCTCCTCTAATCTCATGCTCGTTCTCTTGTCCTGCTAGTTTTCTTATATTGAAACATGTTAGACTCTTTCACCTTGTTAATGCTCTTAAGGTGTTTGAATGTTTCAATCATATCACCGCTCTCCCTCCTTTGCTCTAGGGTATACATATTGAGCTCCGTTAATCTGTACTCATATGTTTTCTGATGCAGTCCTTGCACCATTTTGGTTGCCCTTCTCTGAACTGCCTCAATTTGGTTAATGTCCTTGTGAAGGTGTGGCCTCCAGTACTGCATGCAGTACTCCAGATGGGGTCTAACCAATGTCTTGTAGAGAGGGATTATTACCTCCCTCTTACGACTTGTGATACCCCTACTAATACACCCCAACATCCCCCTAGCCTTACCTACTGCTTTAGTGGTCTGCTTGGATGATTTCAGGTCATCTGTGATGATGATGCCCAAGTCCCTTTCTTCCCTTGTGACTGCCAGAAACTCCCCTCCCAACCTATAGGTGGCTTCAGGGTTTCTCTTCCTTATGTGCATGATCCACTTCTTTGTATTAAACCCCAGTTGCCACTCTTCCAACCATTTTGACAGTTTATCCAGATCTCTTCTCATTCTGCCCACCCCATCTGGATCATCTACTCTGTTGCAGATCTTGGTGTCATCTGCAAACAGACAAACCTTGCCCTCCAGTCCATCTGCAATGTCATTGATGAAGATATTGAAGAGGACTGTCCCCAGGACTGATCCCTGAGGTACCCCACTTGTGACCTGCATCTCTTCTGACTGTATACCGTTTACCACCACTCTCTGTTTTCTGCCCATCAACCAGTTTGCCACCCAGTTGACCAACTTCTGACCCACACCGAGTCTACACAGCTTATTAATCAATCTGCTATGTGGAACAGTATCGAAAGCTTTGCTAAAGTCAAGGTAGGCAACATCAACTGCTCCCCCTTGGTCCACCACTCCGGTTACCCAGTCAAAGAAATCTATGAGATTAGTTTGACAGGACCTTCCTGTTGTAAAGCAGAAGTTTGATTTTGTGTTTTGTTTGTTTTTGTATAACTTGTTATAACAAGTTAAATTACTTGTGCCCCTGTAAATGAGGTCACTGTGTGGATACCCCTCTGATCTGCTGCTTCCTGCTTTGCTACAGGAACTGTCACGACTGTGCTACCCTATAAAAGGAGTGTAGTGTGGGGTGGTTGGGGATGGGGATGGGGTGGGTAGGTGGGCCCTTCCCCTGCTGAAAAGGAAGAACCACGGACAAAAGAAACAAGGAGGTAAGAGCAAAAACAATCAGTCAGCAACAAATACAGTAGCCCTGAATGCTTATCTTAATGCTAGATAAAACCATAAAGCCTGTAAAGCACCACCTGTAACAATTTCACAGAAGATATACCCTGTAAAAAACACTTTGCTACAGAGAAAAATAAAGCAGTAACAGAAGATATACCTTGCAAAAGACAATTTGAATCAGAAGATTACAGCAGCAATCTGTAAGCACACACCTGTAGGCACACCCTGTAATAATGCAGCAGAAGGTATACCCAGCAACAACAATGTGAATCAGAGAAAAATAAAGCAATAAAATGTTATCAACAAACAGTAACAATCCCTGTGAATACAAAAGAAAATAATAACACACAGTAAATCTGTCTAGCCAAAAGAAACCTTAATCCTTTTCCTTGTTCTAGTAAGGTTCTTTGCTCTGTCCTTACAAGCAACCTAGAAGAAAAGAGCTCAGGTGAAGCTAGGTGCCTTTGCCAGCAAACCTAGTCTTCCACTTCCAAGATATCAAATAACTTGACCTTTTAACCCTTCTTTCTGTTGGAAATTACTAACAGTTTGTCAGCTCCACCTCCAAGTTACACACCTAATCCCCCAGAAGAGCTGTGGAAGGAAAGCAGTTAGCTCCTTCAATGTAAGGAGGAGACTGCAACACCTCTGAGATAAACCAAAAACCTTTCAGCAAAAAATAAATAAATAAATAAAATAAAATAGTTGCGAACAGTAATTTTGCTTAGCCTAATGATAAAAAGTCACAAAAATGTAAGCAACACCTCTAACAATTTCACAGAAGATATACCCTGTAAGAAACACTTTGCTACAGAGAAAAATAAAGCAGTAACAGAAGATATACCTTGCAAAAGACAATTTGAATCAGAAGATTACAGCAATAATCTGTTAGCACACACCTGTAGGCACACCCTATAATAATGCAGCAGAAGGTATATCCAACAACAATAATATGAATCAGAGAAAAATAAAGCAATAAAATGTTAGCAACAAACAGTAACAATCCCTGTGAATACAAAAGAAAATAATAACACACAGTAAATCTGCCTAGCCAAAAGAAACCATTCTTGTACAACATATGCAGCCTTCTCCCTAAAATGGACATCCTGAATGCATGGTTTTTGTAGCGCAATCTGGATAAACTATCAATAGTTGAGACTTGACTCTCTCCAAATGTAGCCGATACCACAGTCTCAATTCCTGGCTACAACGTATACAGACAGGATCATCTAACCAGGCCAGGGGGTGGCTGTGCAATATACCTGAGGGATAACATTCAGGGCTTAGTCCTGCCACTGCCCAGCACTGGGGCACACATGCAAGCTCTCGCAGTAAAAGTGCTCCTTGGAGCACATAATAAAACCCTTACTGTCCATATAGTCTACATCCCACCTGGACAAAAAGCCACTGGTTTGTACTTGCTCATGGAGTGCCTTGGTAGCCTAAATCTTAACTTGGAAACCATACTGCCGGGGGATTTCAGCGTCAGTTGGCTCTCCCCTGCTGTAAGCCTGTACAAGGACACTGCCTCAGCTGTTCACCTCTCAGAGCTAATTGACGCACCCACCAGAATGAACTACAAGACTGGGACATCTACCCTACTTGACTGGGTACTATCTAACTGCCTTGAACATATTTCCAATACAGCTGTACTCCCCAATGTCTGTAGTGACCACTCTCCTGTCCTTTTCCAGTGGTCTAATCATTACTCTAAACCCCCTGCTAGAACTGTTACTAACAGAGTCCTTAGACGTGGCCATCTCGATCTGCTAAATGCAGAACTCCACCACCAGGACTAGTCCCTGGTCTACTCCTCCTCCTCCTCCTCCTGCATGGCTGACTCCGCTCTTGACCAGTTTATTCACCAATTCAACACAGTGTGCGATAGACATGCTCCGATCAAAAAGTGAAAGATCAAAGGCCACAGTAACCCGTGGTTCTCTCCCAAACTCCATGAGTGTATGAAGTCAAGGGACCACCTGTGGCATTGAGCCAGAGCCTCAGGTAAGCAGGCTGACATCCAGGCTTATAAAGCAGCCTGAAATGACTGTACTAGGGCCATATGTGCTGCAAAAAAACAGTACTGTAAAGACACCCTTACAAGATCATGGAGTGATGGATGAAAATTCTGGTCTAACCTGAAATAAATCACTGGGAAAGATAATAAGGCCACCCAGGATGCTCAGTATCAATGGTGAACCCACACTGGATCCATATACCATAGTAAATACTTTTAACAAAGCCTTTTGAGACCTGAGTGGTGTTCTACCCCCTGATTTCTTCCTCTACCCCAACCAAGGGCACAGCGCCAGGTCAGAAGACCGGCCACCCACTCACCCACCATTCCACTTTAGAGCCATCACAATGTGTGAGGCTAGGAAATACTTCCTGAAGGTTCTTAGGAAGTCCAGATATAGTGGTGACTCCCTTGACCTTAAATTTGTGGCGTTAACCTTGGATGAGATACTAGCACCTCTAACTCACATCATCAATACCTCTCTGCGACTGTCACAATTCTCACATAAATGGAAATCTGCATTAGTCACACTGATCTTTAAGAGTGGGGATTGTAAATCGGCCAGTGGCATGGAGGGCTGTGGCATCATGCTTTACCTCTTGCCATGTCGACGACCCATGTTCACGGTGCGAGCGGGTTGCCGGGGTCGGCCAGGAAGGGAGAGGATCGAGCATCCAGGGGACAGCTCTCCTCTCCCGGGGAAGATGGGGACCATGGACTGGCATTTGCCTGACACCTAGCAGAGGCTGGGTGTCGACATGCCAAGTCCCATACATTGGGAGCATGGAGGAGGAACAGCTGACCAGTGTGGAGCATGTGGACGCATGCTCTGCGTGCCATTGTCAGCACTGCATGCTCCCCCTCTGCAAAGAAAAGTGGAAAAATTGGGCCTGGCTGAGTGGCATGACACCATCCACCGCAGGCGCTGCCCCGAGATGGCACCTCCCCAGAGCTGGATCTATTCAGGTGGGTTTAGTCGCTCCTCACCTCCCTGCCATGAAGAGTAAGTCGTGGGGGCCTAAGGGGAGGGGGTCTGATGCTCAGGTGATAGCGCTGGGTGGAACAGTAGAAAGGAGGAAGAGAAGTGAGCTGGCTGGGTCCATGGGGAGAAAAGCATAGGAAAAAAAAAGAGTGGGTATCGTACCTCTCAAGGTAGTTATAGACCTATCTCAATCCTCCTGCTGCTATCAAAAGCAATAGAAAGAATAGTTGCTGATCAGCTGGTTGAATACATAGAAAAGTATCAAATTCAATGCCTGCAGCAACACAGCTTCTGCAAAGGTCATAGCACCACCACTGCGTTACTAGAATTCACTGGTTACATTTACAATGCGCTGGACCAGGGTGCCCTTGTTGGGGCTGCTTTCATTGATTTAAGGAAAGTGTTCAACACAGTTAATCATGTCCTTCTTGTTGAACAACTCATATCCATTGGCCTCTCAAATGATACTGTTGCCTGGTTCAAGAGTTATCTTTCTAACCATTCACAGCATGTGAAGACTGACAACATCACATCTGAAAGCAGACCTGTGCACTCTGGTGTCCCTCAAGGCTCAATTTAGGGTCCTTTATTATTTAGCATATTCCTCAACTGGCTCCCATACTCCTGTTAGTGTCAGATTCTACTTTATGCCGATGATGCTGTCCTGTTCACGAGTGACCCTGACCCTAAGCTCCTGGCGTGGAAGTGACAAGAATGTTGTTCAGATGCAGAACGATGGTTTGGTGATCAAAAACTCATCTTGAACCACAAGAAAACAAAAATAATGTTATTCTCCAGCACCCAGAACAGGCATCGTACATACCCCCTCAACATCACTAATGTGGCTGGTACCCCGCTGGAACTAGTCCAACACTTTAAATACTTAGGGATTATGATGGACAGCACCATGTCTTACAACACATTGATAATACTGCAAAGGCAGTCAACAGGTGCATTGGTATGCTTCATAGACACAAGCAAAGTCTCTCTCCTGAGGCTCTTAATCTGGCCATCCATAGTTCAGTGATCTCTCTTATTGACTGGACTAGTAATCTATGGTTCAGCAACAACCACGGCCCTCTGCCATATCATAGTAGCAGTAAACAAAGCATGCTACCAGTTCACCAAGGCTAACACACACTTGTGATTTGTGTGAACAGGCAAACTTGCTCCAGTTCAATGGCAGACTTAGGTACCAAACCTGTCTGTTGGCCAAAAAGATTAGGCAAGGCCTGGTTCCCGCTGGTGTTCAGAAGCTCCTCACCCCCCATGAACATAGCTGCTGTACCAGAATTACTGACAGTATGGTTTTCAATGTTCCTTGCTGTTGCACCTCTCTAGGTCAGAGGGCTTTTGCTCACCGTGCTCCTTACTGGCCGAACTCTCTGCCTCAGGACATCTCCTCTGTAACTTCATTAGGCCCCCTTTAAACAAAAGCTTACGAAACATCTTGTTTCAAAGACCTGCTGTGACTGCTCTCTCTAACTCCGAATGGTTCTCAACAGTGGTTTTCTTATCTACTCTACCCATGGGGCATCCATCTTTCGACCCACTACCTTGCAAAATTCTGCCTGCTTCCCTGTAGATAATCTGAACTTGCCAGAAACTACCTTGGAATCCTTCACCTCCTCCAACTTACCCCCCACCTGTTCCTCCACAATCATGCTATTTCCCCCCTCCACCCCCTCTCTCTCCTCTCACTAGTCCACCCCTTACCACACCCTCCTAACTTCCCTCCCTACTTGACAGTCACTGTGACAATTTTTCAGATAGTCTCACTCCCCTGAGCCTCTATTGACGAGGCCCCTTGAGCCAAAGTATCTCTTCACCCTGCATACATACCTGTTCACTTCCCTGACCCTCTTTTGATGAGGCACTGTGCTGCAGCATCTCTCACCCTGCACACATACCCCTTACTTTTCACCCTGTCCATTCCTTTAAATATTGACATATTGACCTAGATATTGAAAGGAATCGCACTAGCACAACCCCAGAAATGTGCCCTGGGGCTTTATTCAAAAGGGGGAATTGCACTGTGCAATTCCTGATGTGCCATGGTGCAAAGATAATGTATGCGGCGCATCTTCAGGGGGCGTGCCCATGCATATGTGGCACATCTCGATATTCAGCTGAGATATGCAGTGCATCTGCAGGCATATCCTGGAGATGTGCTGCATACATGGGCACAAAGCTGAGCATGGAAAGCCCATGCTCAAGTGGAAGCCACTCACAGGCGAGCTGCCATAATGCAAGGTGCAACACAGCAGCCGCCAGCCGTGGGTGGCTTCCCCCCAGAACACCGTACACAAGTACCCACATTATTCCCTGGTAGTTCAGTGGTACCCCCCTCACCACCCATAACCCTGATCACCTGAAAACCACATCCCTACATCCATGGTAGTCTAGTGGTTCCCCCAGCCCCCACCCACACAGAACCCCATCCCACCCCGCTCCCCCATGTCATGAGCAGTAGACCCATCTGCACACCTCCATGGCTGCCCACTGAATTACACCTTATAGTACATACTGCAAGCTCATTGGGCCACACTGTCGACCAATGGGCTTGCGGTGTGTCTGTACTAGTCATTCATGACTTAATGAATGAGTCATTCATTCACTAAGTCATGAATAACTAATACACACACTAGCAAGCCCATTGGTCATCAGTAATGGACCAATGAGCGTGCAGCCGTGGAAGTGTGCAGGCAGGTCTGCCTGCCGGTGATGCCATGGGGAGCGAGGTGGGATGGGGTCCTGTGTGGGTGGGGGCTGGGGGGGGACAAACTAGACTGCTCATAGATGTGTGGGGATGCAGTTTCTGGGTGATTGGGGTTACGGTGGGGAGGGGGGTACCACTGGACTACCAGGACACTTCTAGTTTTTAACTTCATTATGGGCGATCGGAGGTACAGGATGGGGAGGGGTATCACTGACTAGCAGGGAAATTTAGCTTTATTCATTACGGGCAATCGGAGGTAAGGGATGGGGAGGTACCACTGGACAATCAGGAAAGACCCTTCTATTCTTTACGGGAATCGCAGTATAGATCAGGAAGGGGGTACTATTGCGGTACCTGGGACAGGAACCGCCTGCTGTGCAGGGCATAAGGTGCATTTCGCTGGCCAGCCATGCACAACTCATGCAAATGGGACCATAATGACATGCAAATGGCCCCATTTGTGCCTTGCATGCATTATGACTCCATTTGCATATTTTGTTTTGAATATCAGGAATTTGCGTATGGCATAACTCAGATGCTCTGGCGCAGTTCCCGTTTCAGGTATTCAGACCTGACTGGGGGTTGAGCTGGCACATCATATTTGTGCCGCCCACATATTTTTATATATTTAGAAGGGATGCACTGTTGCTTGTCTCTTTTAAATATTTCCCTTTGTTGCTGCAGCGCAACTCAGTTGCAAGGAGCAACCACTTATGCCATTGCCTGGCGCACTTTTAAATATCTAGCCCACATTGTACATTGCCTGCATTGTTGTTATTCTTTCTATTTTTCTGTAGTTTTACAATGTATAGCATTGTATGTCTCATCTTTGAATGACCTGTTTACCTGTAAAACAAACTGTTGTCATTGTTAGTGTTTTACCTGACGTGGATCCTATTGTAATGAGCTTGTTCTCAAAGGTGTTAATCCGAGATCACAATAAATAAGTATATAAAAATAAAAACTTGGCTCTTGTCCAGTTTAATAGACTCAGGCAAATACTGACTCACTGGGCGATAAAAAGCTCTGTGCACATTTGTATTAAATATTTTTACAGTCAAATGGTCCCTATCTATTGGAATCAATTGCTATATAAAATTAGATTTCTTGGCTCTAAACCTTTATTGATAAAGGCAGTAAAACACTGTTTTTTTTTTTACTCATATATAGCTCAGGAAAAATACTGTTGTGGTTATTTATATGATTGACTAATTGGTTGTTCACTGTATTTTATGATTGTACATACTCTAAACTTGTGAAAAGGTCAGACCTTTTTGGATGATATTAGCCATCGGTTAGACTCCCTATTGGGGTTCGACCAGGCTTTCACTCCTGAAATTTGTATTCTGGGAAATTTTGTTAAGGCTTTACTTGGTAATCAGAAAGCATATATGACTTTAATAATGACCTGTGCCAAGAAGGTTATTCTTCGACACTGGTACGACCAGTCCACTGCTACTTATGTGGAATAATACAGAGAAATTATTTTTGCACTGCATGCTTAATGTATTATTGCAAGTATGTCACACTCCAATACAAAATACAGTTTGGTCTGGGAACCCCTTTTTGCCTTGCTGACTCTGGATCCTGGGTGATGGTCGGCTACTCTCTATTTGCTACTTACTATCCATCATTTATGTTTATGATTTATGGCTCTCATGCCCTACACCCCTGAGAATGGTTACAACTTCATTATGTTTTGAACCTGCATCTCTTGTGCAGCATTCCAATTGTTATCAATTGGGCTCTATCCACGACACCTCAGCTTCCGGAACTGGGGGGAGAGGTAAATGTTACTAGGGAGTATGGGAGGAGAAAATTATGTATTGCTATGATTGTAGCTTGGTTGAGAAGTCTACATGTTTTTGGATAACTTTTTTATAACTGTTGCATATCCAGATGTAACTAATGCGATGCTATTTTGCTGGCTATTGATATGCTATGTGTTTGTGTGTTCATGTATCCTCCATGTTCTTTGTGCCTTACTGCCAACCAAGTTCAATAAAGCTTCTTGAGTTTGAAAAAAAATATATTGTACATACTATGTAACTGTATATATTGTGTGTAATTGAATGTATGTTTGTGCAAGAAGGGTCATCATTTCAAATGAGCTTCGCTCAATGGTTATAACCCTAATAAAACATTTAATGAAATATAGATCAGTGTGCTTACACAGCTTGGTGTGGTGTTGTGCTTGTACAATTTGCTGAATAAACTTTGATGTGGCTGTTCACCTCTCTGTGACTCAGGAATACCACCCTGTAGGGATGCGGAAAGCAAGAAACCCTGGAGGAGGGTTCAACCCCAGAGGTGCCATGGGAATTATTCCCTTAGGCTAAAGATAGCTTCTGAAAAGCCACTGAGGAGAGAGGCTAGCCACTGGAGGAGGAGGGGAGGATGGTTGGGCAAAGAAAAATGCTTCTGAATGAAGAAGGAAGGAAGAGTTTAATAGGTCAGGTGGGGGGGTGTGCCTGTTGCTTCAGCCATTGAACCACAGGCAAGCCATTCAATTCAATGTGCTTATGCAACTCGTTGTGGTGTGGTGTTGTGGCTGTGCAACTTGCTGAATAAACTTTAATGTGGCTGTTCACCTTTTTGTGCCTCGGGAATACCATCCTGTAGGTATACCGAAGGAAAGGAAGCCTGGAGGAGGATTCCACCCCTAGAGGTGCTGTTGGAAGGATTCTCTTAGGCTCAAGGTAGTTTATGAAAAGCCCAAAAGAGAGCGGATCAGAAAGCATTGCAGAGGCAATCAGCTGGTATCAAGATTGGAACATACATATTGGTCAGCAAATATATGGGTAAGGGTCAGAGATAACTAAAATGAGTAACTATTTTAAAGTAGATTGAATGAATCATAATGACAGGACATGACATCCCAAGGAGAGAGGGAACAGCAAGGAGGGCCACCATCCATCCATCTCCATCCAACAGCAGAAACCTACCTATATAACTGTAGAAATCTACATAAACTAACTAAATATTATGACCATTGGCACTGAGGAGAGGGAAAAACACCCTTTGAGAAGGAAACCTCTGGGATCCAAGGCCTAGGTTGCCTTCCCTCCAGGCTAGGGATGTTTTATTTAGTGATGGCTCTGCTGCTGCAATTTAGAAACCCAATCCAAGGGGAGGAAAATATTCAAATTTGGTAGTAAACGCTCATGATCCCTCTAATGGGAATGCCATTAAGGGTTGCAAGAGTCCTCTGCAACAGTAGATACTCTGAAGCGAGAGTGGGACACCCAAGGTGGGAGGAGAAGAGTAATGACCACTGAGGCACTCAGCCGCCCACTGACTAAAAACAGACCAGGTGAACCAGAGGCAGTCATGGGGAGAATAGCGTAGAAGGTGCTGCCAAACCCAATTCAGCTAGCTAAAAGAGCGCTCTTGGGCATGAGGGCCCCATTCCTCATAACTGAAGTCTTAAATTCTACAACAAGAGGTGCCATCAATTGGCTGCATGGCTAGAGTTCCACTCGGAGCAAGGACATTTCCACTATGGGCCAGATGAGAAGGACCCTGCCCCAAGTTTTGCATGCTCAAGATGCGGACTTTGGAGCAGAGTAAGACCGTTGGCTGCAGGGCTGACCCTGAGTCATAGAAAGTAATGGTTATGGTTGGCATGCCTCCGATTTATAAATGAGAGCATACAGTCAACTATGAAGCACTAAATATAAGGATGCCGGGTGAAGTCAGTGGCTATCGGTTAGGTATTAGTATGCGATATGATTGACTGATACGATGGACTGATATGATTGACTGATGAGACTGATAAATAGGAATGCTTAATATGATTGACTGATATGAGCAAAGACAACAAAAGCAAGCCACCCAACTCCATTAAGGAAGCCTAATTAATGGTGTCATAGAAGGTAGGTGATTAAGTAATGAAAGGCTGTGATGCCATTAAGCAGTGAGAGACTGCGATGCCAGATTTTGATTAAATAAGGTTTAGCATAATTGAATCGATGAGCTTTAGCAGTGATTGCTAAGGCTGCAGCAAAAACAGAAAATTGATATGAGTGGCATGAATACCTTAAATGCCATTATGGCAGAGTTAGGTTATTTGAGTAAGGAGCATTTGCAACGCAGTAATGGAATGGAATGAAGATCTTAAAAGCCATGTAGGCTGTGAGGTTAATGTATTTATGCATGAATAACTGAAAAGCCATGTAGACAAAAAGAGCAGGGCAAAATCATATAGCTTACATAAAAGCATTCTCCTACTACTTGGAACCACAATGCCCCACTGTGACATCACAGCTCCCCGCCATGGGAATAACAGGGAAGTCACAAGCTGAGCACTGTGAGACCAAATAGCAACTGTAATGTTGGTAGGGTAGAACACCCCCAAATAATAGAGCTAATTGAATAGCTTAAGTTTCGCTATGGCAGAAATCAGAAACAGACTGTTGATGTTTTGGTAAAAGTACAGTTTGGTAAAATTCTGAAGCTGTAGATTAGGTAGCTGGTTAGTGAGGAGGAGGCTGGGTGAAGCCAGCAGCCTGGGAGAGGTAGGAGGCTATTCTGAAATAGCAACAAATGAGCCTGAATAACACAACACAGAGAGTGGCAGCTAGCTGAGCAGTAGGAGCCTGGACCAGGTGCAAACAATTAAGGTGGAAACACAGGAGACAGCAGAGAAGCAGCATTGTGAGCTGAAGCATATGATAACAATTGCAGGAAAACAGAGGATTGCTAGGCAGGGAAGCAGGAGCTTGAGTTGAAGGATACAGATAATGCAGTGAACTAAGAGTTTGCATTATCTGGTGAGTTTTTGGGAGCCTGAGAGCTCAAGCGCAGGATTAGCACAGTACAAACAAAGGGCAACAGGATGGTAGGAAAACTAGAACCCCCCCCCACCCCAAAAAGAAAACATAAAATGAAAAAGACAAACACAGGAGAACTGAAAAAACAAGCAACACAAGAAGCATGCAACAGACGGAGGCAGCAAATACTAACCAAAAGCAGGAGAAACACAATGAACAGAGCCCAGCACAAACCAAGCAGAGCACAATGCATAAGCGACGTGGGGACTGGGCCCCAGCAAGCCCCAAGGGAGAAGGCCAAGCGGGGGGGGTGGCTGTTGCTTCAGCCATTGAACCACAGGCAAGCCTTTCAATTCAACATTTTCTTATCTGAAGCAGTTGCAAGTTTCTTATGTTGATGGTTGTATAGCCAAGTTGTTTTAGTGTTATACAAATAGATGACATTTAGCACATTGGCCTGAGTTTAATAAGTTAATGTACAATTTTATTGCTGGAATACTGGAACTCTGAAAACTATTTTGTCTAATCCTATTTTGGATGTAAGACCACTATATTTTATAAATGACTGTTAAAAGTCTATGTGTTAACCACATTAAGATATGGGTCAGGCCCATTGCGGCAAGGCTGACTCATGCTGCTTCTTTATCTAGTGTCTTCACTGAATAACCAAATATATGCTAGCCTTCATATGATGCTGAAAATGTAGCTGCATGTTCATATATCCTGGTATAAGTATGCTGTTGTACCATCAGCTTTATTGTGTCATTTGTGACTAAATGTTTGTAAGATTCTCTTATAAAACTAATAAAAATAAATTAAAAAAATAAGTTGGTTCCCCTGGCTGAGATGAAGATGGCACAAGGCCTGCAGTAGTTTTCAGATTTGGGGCCTACGTTTTTGTAGCCTCAGTTCCCAAGTTTTGTTTCTGTGGTTTAGCAATCGTAACTCTGTCTGAGATCACAGACACTGATGTCGGACCCTAAGGCTAAGTGCACACAGATGTCACCAAGAGGAGCAGCAGCTTAGCAATATTGAAAGTTTTAAATATGTATTTTCAGTTTGAGTGAACAGAGCTCTGCCTCCATGTGACTGTGTGACTTGGCAGTCAAGCCGCGCACCCCTATTTTCTTTTTTGTTTGTTTGTTTGGCATTTTTTTTGTTTAAAACTTCCTTAGTTTAAAATAATGTTTCTTTTATTTTTCTAATTGTTGGTTTTCTTTGCAGTTGTGCACTGTAAGACAGTACTGTGCACCTGTATGCACACTACACAGCTTCTAGCCTGAGCAGTCACCCACCACCACCCACTGTCTTTCTCTCTTGCTTTTTCTGTACTTTCATGTTTTTTTTTTTACTTTTTTAATGTTCTTCTTAAATCCTCTTCTGTTCTTCTCTTTTCTGCAGGCTACAAGTGAGTGCTACCTCACCCCCCCACATACAGAGTCTCTCTGACACAGTCTTTCTCTTTGCTGTTTTTTTTTTTTGGTCTCTATTACATGTTCTTCTTAATTTAATTCCTTAATATTTTTTTCTCAAGCTCTTTAGTTTTCTTGTGCAAATTTGTAGACTGTGAGTTGTCTGGCATCTACCTGCCCCCCACACACACACGCACATAATATAGTCTTCTTTGAAGTCACTGTTTTCTTTTAAATAATTTTCTTTTCATTTTAAAACATTTTCCTACTCCTGTCCTGTCCCTGCTTTGGCCTGCTGAGCACTGCTACAGTGACTGATCTGCAACTGCAAAACTGAGCTCCCTTCCTTGTCTCTTCCTGAACTGAAGCACCAAAGTCAGAGCTGCCAGCTATATATACTATCGTTTTGTGCATTCACAAACGGGAGTATCTATGCCATGTGTACTCTCCACATGCACCCTTTGACCTATTCTCAACCTGTGCATGCAAGCTGGGAGGCTAGGGAGGTTAAAAAAAAACAGAACGTTGATCCGAGCTGAGCCACCAGGGTTCAGTTCAGATCTCATGAAAACCAAGCCGTATATGTTCGGTAGCTCAGTTTTGCAGGCAAAGGTTCTGCATACCACTAGCACAAACTAACAGTCCCTTGTTTGACATTCATAAAGTTCAGGGAAAATAAACAATGTAACCTGTAATACCCTATAGGGCATTTATTTCAACAAATGAGGGTAGATTTCAAAATAAGCAGAGGCAGACACAGACAAGAACGCATGGTACACTTGCATTCGTAGCTACCCACATGTATTCAAAAGTCAAATGCCCTATTTTGAAAAGAAATGTTTGTTTGCTGCAGAGTCCTACTTTACAGCAGTTTGTGAAACACAATGATGTAAATTCAGTTTACAGCGTTTTTGAGGGAAATTCAGATGAACAAGTAAGGGTTCCTAATTCTTATCTCTCTCTCTCTCTCTCTCTCTCTCTCTCTATATATATATATATATATATATATATATATATATATATATATGTATGTATATATAAACATTTTTTAGTTGTATTCCCTAAATAGTTTTATATTCATCTACAGTTTTTTCTCCTTGGTCTTAATTTTTATATTACACATTTTACATTTAAAGTCAATTTGATTTATTTTGCATCTTTACTTCTGCCCTTTGCCCTTCCCTTTACCTGGATCATTAAAGGAGAAGGAAAGGGGAAGCTGTGGAACAGCCTGCTGGTTGGATGCATTCTCTAGAGCTCCTTGTTTCAGTGCTTCATTTTATATTTCTTTTACAACTTTTGCTCTTTTAGTTTGTAGTTTTATATAGGGAATACAAAATAGGTTGTAGTGAAATTACACATTTATCTCCACTAGTGAGTGGCAAGACCCATAACTCACGAGTGGCAAAGCTATGAGTTAGTTATAAGGGTCTTACCACTGGTGTGGAGATAAATGTGTTATTCTACTGCAACCCATTATCTATTTAATATATACCACACCATTTGTAGTGTTTTTACTGGCGTTTTACCTTGTTTTAGCTTCAAACTGCTTTTCTTGACATTGTAAATTCTCTATCTAGCCCATTGTTCTCTCTGTTCTATTTCCAGATTCTAAGTGGAAATAACATGTTCTAAGTTAAATACATTGGCCCAGATATTCAAAAGGGTTGCGCATGGTGCAACAGTGTTGCACCATGCACAACCCACTGACGCACTCCCAGCGCCGATACTCTCAAGGGAAAAGGCGCGCAGACAAATCCCGCGCCGGAGTGCATCAGTAATGTATGCAGGCACAGGTGGGGGGGCGTGTCGACATAACCCGCAAGGCCCGATATTCAGCCCGGGATGTGTAGAGCCAGCGCATGCACAACCCCTACTTGCGCCTGCACAAAGTTAAGCCAAAAAAAAAGGAACAAATGATGGCCACCCACAGGTGAGCTACCGCATTGCAGGGCGCAACACGGCAGCTGCCACCTGTGGGTGGCCACCCGAGTTCCTGCCGCACCTGGCGGCACCCCCCTATGCCCCATCATGGGCATCTGTGTACATAACCCCCCCTCCAATACCCCTGGTGGTCCAGTGGACTGAGTGCTGCCCGATTGTAGCCATCTGGCTAAATAAAACACCCTCCCATCCTATATCCCTGGTGGTCCAGTGGACCACTATGATCACGATCGCAGGCATTTGTCTAAAAGAAATATCCTCCTCTAATATCCCTGGTGGTCCAGTGGATCGCTATCTGCCCGATCGCGGGCATCAGTATAATAAACCCCCCCCACCGATATTACTGGTGGTCCAGTGGACTGCACTCTGCCCAATCGCGGGCATCTGTAAAACATATAAAATGACCTATCACCCTGGTGGTTTAGTGTACCCCTTCCCCACCACCACCAGGCCCCACGCCACCTCTCTGATCGATTGCTGGTGAAGGCCGATATTAGGTTCACAAAGGACATACGCAGCCCATACCGCATTTGCCATTCTCAGGTATGTGAATGATTCATTCATATCTGACTGTGTAGTATGGTATGGTTGCACGCCCATTGGCTCACGCCAGAACCATTGGGCGACAGCCCTCGAGCTGTCAGTCGGGCGGTGTGGGGCGGCAGGTGGGTGGTGCTGCCGTCACCGGCTGACCGGGGGAGAGGGACGTGGGGCCCAGTGGGCGGTGGGGAGGGGGCACACTAGACCACCAGGGTAATAAGTCATTTTATGTTTTGCAGATGCCCGCGATTGGCAGAGTGCAGTCCACTGGATCACCAGGATATTGGTAAGAGTACCAATGCCCGCGATAGGCACATAGCGTCCACTGACCACCAGAGATATTAGAGAAGGATTTTTGTTTAGACAAATGCCCGCGATCGGGCTGCAGGGGGCATCTGTCCCCGACAGCTGCTGCCTGGCAGGGTGCCAGGCGCAAGTCGTCAGGGATTGGTGCACCTGCATGCTAATGTGATGCAAATGAAGCCATAATGACATACAAATGGCCCCATGTGCACCTTGCAAAAATTATGGCCCCATTTGCATGTCCCCTTTTGAATATCGCAGGTGCTGTGCATGGCACAATGGCACTTGCGCTAGCCCATCTCCATGCTCCACTCTGGCCACTTGTGCTGGCGCAGTGCCACTGCGCCATGCACAGTGGGGGTTGCCAGGGTGTGATATTCAAAGCTGCTGCACCATAGCATAGCTCAGTTGAATATCGCCCAGGCCACACCCCTGCGCAACCAAGTTGAGCTGCGCCCAGGCTTGCGCCATAGCCTGGTGCAGTTTGAATATCCGGGCCATTGTGTTCTAAGTGAAATAAATGGTGTTCTAAGTGAAAATAAATATTTATCCCCAAATAACAAGATTTATTTACCCAATTTAGTCACCACTGGTGTGGCATATATACATATACAGTTTAACAGCTTCTAACCTGCTGATCCTGATGGCCAAAAAAAAGACCAGAAGCAAGCCACTCAGGGTAGGGAGGCGTACTTTTCTGTCACAACTGGATCCACAGGATCAAGGTCTGTACAACATGGAGGCTTAAGTGGTAAACTGCTGGCAGCACAGATAAATGATAATGCTTCAGAATATACAGGCAATGGAGGAAGAAACCAATCAGAGACTGACTGTAGTAGAGGCTTGGTTGGTTGATTTTGATGACTGGATTGCCAAAAATAAAAGTAGTGTTGTAGAGCATATAAAGGGAGTGGGACAGCAGAAGACACTAAATGCCATGCTTGTTAGAGATATTGACTTCCTCTGGTCAAAAGCTGAGACACCGGAGAATGGGTTCCACTATGATAATGTTAGAGTGGTGGGGTAGCTATCACATTTTGCAAGTTGTACGGAGCTGATTCCAGCATTAACTATGCTAATCTTTGCACACCATGCTCTTTTGCCTCCTGACACAGGTGTAAAAATCCTTAAGACATTCATGATTCTGATCTGGTCCCAGCTCAGAGAAGGTGCAGCACAGAGACCTCTGATGGCCATCCTAACTCTTTCCATTCCTGAAGCTTGCATTCCACTTCTGGAGACTGCCAGGGGTCTGTGAGGGAAGCAAATTAGCCCTTTTTCCTGACCTCACCTCTCAGATGCAGGATTGCAAAAGGCAACTACAACCAGTGAAAATTCCATGTTTTCACGGTTCCTGAATTAGCTTTGGCATTTTTTGTGTAGTCAATGCCAAAGAAGGGACAGCTGAACCAAATCTTGGGTCTCCAACCACTGATTTGTACTGTATATTAATAGACAATAATGCCATTTAATTTTAGTGTGTGCTGATGCACATGTCTCAATTTGTGAACTGACAAATGTTATTTTTTATTGTCATTCTCCCTACATAGCAACTTTGATAGTTTGCCCATGGATGTAGGGAAAAATGCAACTTAACTGAGTACAGGACTTCAGATATTTAGCTTGCATTGCTCCCTTAAGGGATCGGACCACCTCTAGATTTCTTTAGTCCTGAGAGAAGCACGGAATGCCAGCACATTGACTTTATTTGGACATTACATACAGGTGAGAGTGAAATATTCTAGGGATTCACTTAGCTGGACGTTAACACCTTCATTTCAAACTACAGTCCATTGTCATAGCTGAGTGTTTTACATATTTTTTCTTACTGTCTGGATATAATCTGAACAGTGTATGCTGGTAGGCTTTGTATTAAGTACTGCATATAGTTGTTCTGTACTTTGCATGGTATAATACATAAATTAAAAACGTTAAAGGGAAACACTGAATACAAGAAAAAGGGCAGCATTTGGTTCTGAAATGCCGGATTAGGGCTTTTGCCATAAAAGTAGAATTTTTAAGTACCTTTGACATCCTTTATTTCCTTTTGCATGACCCTCACCGACCATCATGCCTCCAAGCTGCTGGCAGCCATCTCACGCACACTAGGTGGTGTCCAGCATGTGGGGCATACTAATGAAGGCTAACAATGAACAGCATTAGCTGCTTGCCCTTGTTAGCATACCCCATGTGCTGGATGCTGCCTGGTGTGTGCAAGATGGCTGTGGGCAGCTCGGAGACATGACGGTTGGTGCGGGTCTTGCAAAAGGAAATAAAGTATCTCAAAGGTACTTTATTTTATTTATTTAATTACTTATTTATTTAAAACAGCAGTGCTCAGGACTCATTTCCAGTTGCAACCTGGGGAGAGGGAAGGAGCAGGACAGTGAGGAATCTTACAGCGTTTATACATTGCATACATTATATATTCCAAAAACAAATGAAACAAGTACCTAGTAAGCAGCATGTCCTGGTGCAGTAAATTATAGAAACATGACAAGGTAGCCCCACTGAAAGAAAATAAAGGGTAGAATCTCGGCTGTCCTGCAGAGGATAACAACAGTTAGCACAAAGTACATCACTGGGTTAAAATTATACTTTCATGGTAAAAGTCCTAATCTGGCATTTCTGAACCAACTGCTGCCCTTTCTAGTATCCAGTGTTTCCCTTTAAAAAAAAAAAGAAGGGAAGGTGCCAGCTCCATGGTGCTGAGTGGTGCAGGATCATTTTGGCATGCTGGCAACCTGGGTTCACAGCCAGAGTCCAGGGTGTCAGAAGTGAAGACTGGCAGGGAGGGCTTAGCGTTTGCACGTTGGTACCTTCCTCCTGTGGTGGGCAGGCTTCCTGTGGATGTTTGTTTAGTAACATCTAAGAAACACCTGGGAGTGCTTCCTTCAGTGTCCACACAACATCTGACACCCCACCTTTAGGTCCATCATGAGTGTGCACCCGATCACATTGGGTGGTGGTTTTGGTTTCTATATGGGAAGCATGTAGCCATACACATGATGGAACCCCAACAACAAACCTCACAGATGCTGAACATTTTCCTCTGTCTTTCCTTTCTGACTGGGCTTTCATAGGTTGTTTCCAGGGGTTGATGTGGCCCTAGCACAGAGCCCCAGTGCAGACTGGAGAGGACCTGGGCTTGTGGCTGTCTGCCACTAGTAAGCATGTGAGATTGCAGCAAGATAGGATGGATGCATCAGACAGAAGAGGAGGTAGGCAGATAGCATGCAAATAAAGAATAAATTGTGAAAAATAACGATGTTGCTATCAGTCAGGGACTTTTAAAGTTGAGGCCACTACTTGCATGGGGTACTACACTATAAGTTAGTAGAGCCTTCCTGCTGCATCTCTAATGGTGAAATGACTCTGAAAGTAAAGTTTGGGTAAAAGGACCTCAAAATTAAGCTGAGCAGTTCTGGCTGCCAAGACCTCATGAGAGGAGTCTCATACTGTAAGAGACAAGCCTTGGATGCCATATTAACTTATTTTAAATCTCTTGACTGAGTTAGCTAGAGTGATTTATAATAAGTTTTAAGTATCTGTTAAGAGGAACAGTCTCTTTGTGCACTGATTGGCTGAAATCATGTATGTGATTTATAATGATGGAAAGGAAGCAGCTCCTCAGTGCGTTCAATTTTCATGGAAGAAGTGGACCATACAGGTAGCATTATCAGTGGCACAAGTCACTGATGATGTCACCAGTTGCAGTACTGACACTACAGTGGTGCAACCAGAGCTTACAGAGCTGGGTTTGCAGACCTGAGAGACAGAAGAAAAGGACGTGCAGAAAGAAAACAGGGTGAAAGTAGATGTGAATACTAGGACTGTTGCAATGCTTCACTTCCCATTTCACCGAATTCTGTTCTCAGAGATTACCACATCAAGTCTGTCTAGGTTCTCTCTTCTTCTGCTATGACTACGTCTTCTGTCCAGTTATTCCCTTTTCTGTGCCAGTTTCCCAGCATTTCACCTAGCATGATCTCTTTTCACTTCTTAGCTTCACTGTTCCTTTCTATCATGAGTGGATCCTCCCCAGCAGCACCTCAGCTGTTTATACATGTAAACCCGTGGAGGTAGGAGGTACAGTGCAGTTGTAGGGTATAAAATCTGCTTCCTCTGTACAGATGGACAAGGCACCTGATAAAGGGTCCTCTGTGGTTCTGAATGTTTGCACACGGTAACATTTATATGCACTATGTATGCTGGTTCAATACAAGGTGTCACAATATCCGACAAGTCCAAAAGTATAAACAACGTGGCTCCTATTTGTGTACAAGACACAGTCCTGTACTGTGGGATGAACGTGTTATAGTTTTTTTTTTTTTAAACAATGCATGCTCAAATGCATATTTAAGAGAACCAGCAAAGAGCATGATTACAACTCTGTCAATAACAGAAGGACAGGGGGTGGCATGGCAGGCTCAGAAACAGCGCTGTTTCTCCTTTGGTTTCAGTTCACATGCAGGGCCCTGAGACTCCTAACCTTGAAAAACAAAAGGGTGGCATAACTATTGTTCACTTCCCTGAAAGAACTGGCCTAACATGTTACTTGTGTTAATCTTTAGAAAATAGCTGAAACTCCTACTGACAAGTCATGTTTCGTAAACTGAGACTGCATGAAAGGAAGAATCTGTCAACCCTGCACAGTGCCAGGAAATAATATACAGTCATCTTTATATTTCTCAATTAGCTGAACTGTCAGATCTTAAAAAGGTTTTACATAGCTGGCTTACTGTTGGAGTGGTAGTACAAACTGGGAGACCGCAGTCAATGAGCAAGCCCAGCTGATAGTGCAACCGGAATGGGATTTCGGATGACCTGGGTTCAAGTCCCAGATGAGGCATTTGCTACTTTCTCTCCTCTGTTTGTATGTGTTCTGTAAATATGCACACCACACTCATGTGATTGAAAATATAATTATCTGTGCAGCACCAGGTTGTGCATTGCAGAAAGAGGGATGTGCTGTGGGACAGCTAAGTTTCCAGTTGCCTTGGTGGCACAGCTGGTAGCACAACTAGAACAGTATTCCAGGCAGCCTGGGTTCAAGTCCTAGCTAAGACACTTACTTCTTTCTCTCCTGTTGTTGTCTGTGTTCCATAAATCTACACACTGAACTCTTGTGACTGAAAATGTAATTATTTGTGCTGCACCAGGCTGTACATTTGAGAAAGAGTAATGTGCTCCGGGATGGCCCAGTTTCCAGTTGCCTTGGTTGCACAGTTCATAGCACAACCAGAATGGTATTCCAGGTGGCTGAGGTTCAAGTCCCAGCTGAGGCACTTACTTCTTTCTCTTCTCTGTTTGCACGTGTTCCATAAATATGCACACCACACTCTTCTGATTGAAAATGTAATTATTTGTGCAATACCAGGTTGTGCATTGGAGAAAGAGTAATGTGCTCTGGGATGGGTCAGTTTCCAGTTACCTTGGTGGTGCATCTGGATGTACAATCAGAATGGTATTCCAGGTGGCTTGGGTTCAAGTCACAGCTGAGGCACTTGCTACTCTCTCTTCTCTCTTTGTATGCATTACGTAAATATGCACGCTGCACCCATGTGATTGAAAATGTAATTATCTGTGCAGCACCAGGTTGTGCACTAGAGAAAGATTAATGTGCTCCGGGATGGCCCAGTTTCCAATTGCCTTGGTGGCACAGCTGATAGTGCAACTAGAATGGTATTCCAGGTGACCTGGGTTCAATTCCCAGCTGAGGCACTTACTTCTTTCCCTGCTCTGTTTGTATGTGTTCTATAAATATGCACAGTGCACTCTAGTGATCAAAAATTAGCAATATCACTCTGGGGCCAGCAGCAGCTGAGCTAGGCTATCAAGAAAACAGGCAAAGCAGCGTTCCCCCACCCTCCTTGTTTTCGAAAGGGCACATCTGAAGGAGACCATAATGGCTGAGGTAGAGGATAGGGAAAAATGGGGAAACCAAAAGCACAAAAATATACAATGTTATTTTAAATAGTGCCTTTCATACAAACATATCCCAAAACGCTTTACGTTGTGGAAAGATACAGGGACATCAAAAAGAAAATATACAATACTACAATGCAACTGTAATTCAAATAGCACCTTTCATACAAATGTTTCCCAAAACACTTACCATTCTTGAAAGATACAGGGACATCAAACAGCAAATATTCAGCTATGTAATATGAGAATGTTGTAGAAGATACAGGGACATTAGAAAGAAAATATACCATACCATTTTATTTTATATAGCACCTTTCATATAGAAATATCCCAAGATGCTTCACAGTGTGAAAAGATATACTGACATCAGAAAGATAACGTACAATTATATAAGTGAGAACATTGTGGAAAGATACACCAACATCAGAAAGAAAATATTCATTACTAAAATACAATTTTATTTTATTATAGCACCTTTTATACAAATGTATACCAAAACACTTTACTTTGAAGAAAGATACAGAGCCATCAGAAAGGAAAAAATATATCTATGTAATATTAGAACATGGAAATATACTCTGACATCAGAAAGAAAATATACAATACTAAAATACAATGCTAAAATAGAATTTTATTTTATATAGCACCTTTCATACACACGTATCCCAAACACTTCATATTGTGAAAAGATACAGGGAAATCAGTATGTAATATCAGAACACTAAAAAGGAGAACAGAGAGTAAAATCAGAATACTCAATTATTAGTTAATGACATCACTCTGTTGTTAACCCTTCTTGAGTATGTCATATCAACGGTATAACAAAACAGAATGCTCACAACAATCAATGTTCTAACAAAACGGAATGCTCACAACAATGTTCTAACAAAACGGAATGCTCACAACAATGTTCTAACAAAACAGCATGGTCACAACAATGTTCTAACAAAACGGCATGCTCATAACAATCAATGTTCTGTAAAGTAATTCAATAAAGTAATTTAGTCTGTGATTACACAATCATGGTAGCCCATACACTATAAAATATAATGTATGGTCTTTGGTTAACAACCACACTGAAAACACTTCTCAAGCTTGCCATAACATCTGCAAACCTCTCGCGCTGCACTCTCAGGGTTTACAGTGATGTCATGGCAACCTCTCGAATTGTTTACAGCGTGGTTATTAACCAAAGACCATACATTATCCTTTATATAGTAGTCAATGGAGAGAGATAACAGAGGTGGTGAAACTGTCATGCAGTTCTTTAAGAGGTGGTGGAGCTGAGTTCCTGTGGGCTCCTGCCCAATTTAACTCTTGATTACATCCCACCTGAAACTGGCAGGTTCAGGTTATTAGTACAAAACTGGAACTACTTGGCTCTCCCTTCCTGCCTGCACTTTTCCCACTCCCCTTATTATGTATGACTTCCAGGAATATCCTGCCCACTAGCTATTTCTTTCCTCTACCATGTTCCCACTTAATACCCTCCCCTTTCCCGCTAGTCTTTTACCTAGCTTCTTGACCCACATCTCCACCACCCCTCTTTACCTTGCTCCACCCAGCACAATCCTCCCACTTCCCCATTTCCTTTCCCTGCTCTCCCTCCCTCCTTGCCCACCTCTCCTTTTCCCATAACCACTCCACTTCCCCCTATTCTGTCCCCCCCCCCCCTCGTTTATTGACAATGCTTCCTTAGCTGCTTCATCTCGCTCCTCTACCTTTCTAGCAGTTTCCCTAGGCATGTGATGTACAACTGCCTGGTATCATGCCTTGCTGATTATCCAGTCTCAAGCACAATGGCAAAGACTGCTCCTTGTTTGTATTTTGTATGTTATGTTTTTTTCTTAACTACATTCTTTACTGCTTTATTTTTTTTTCTTCTCCATTGTCTTGTTTTCGTAATGTGGAACCTTTGTAAATGAGGTCTGGCTCAAAGGTGTAATCTGAAATCTTAATAAATAATAAATAATAAATAAAGACTTGAGAGTTCTTTAGGTCAGTTAGAGCCTTCCCTTACAGAAATAAAATGCATAAGTAAATTATAGTTATCCCGTGCAATTGTAACTTGGGTCCCAGGGCGAGTTGTGCCCTTTTGAAGTGGAATGCTGGCTAGGGTTATTGCAGTTACAAAGCTGTAGCACAAATGGGTGGAGAAAGATTGTTTTAAAATTATTATTATTTATTTATTTAAAATTGGTGACTGGGAAAGGTACACTGAGCCGAGGCTCATTTCAGGTGTGACCCACATACATAGAATGCATAGGAAATAAACATTGTTATAAAAAAGTAATTACAAAAATTATCAAGAACTTGGTATAGTTCAGGCACAAAGTATACAAGGTGAGAACAACTAAAATAGGTGAGATTACATATACATGGCTAAACAGTTTTGTACTGGGACACTTAGAGGCCCCTCATTGGGGAATCTGGTGCAGGCAGTAGGGTTACCACCTTTTAAGAAGCCCAAAGTGGGATATTTCTTACTAAAATATGATTTTTCGCAGGACAGTATGTAACCGAGACTAGTGCAATAGACTTGTTTTCTTTATATCATCAGAATTAAGGCTAAGTATTGTAGTTTCTTGGTTGCTTCTATGGTTCATGCCATTTTAATGTATTTTAGTTAAGGTACTATAGTTTTCTACGAGATTTAGAGGAAAGTTAGAAAATATTTTTTCTACTAAAAAATCAGGACATGTAGTATTTTTCATGTTTTTTTGCAGGACACAGCTGCCCAAATCAGGACTGTCCTGCGAAACGCAGGACAGGTGGTAACCCTAGCAGGCAGTGGTTTAGTAGAAATCAGAGGGGTGGCCAGAACTCGGGTTAGCAGAAGGATTAAGAACATGGAGCAAGAGGCTTGAAAGGAAAACACAGTAGAGATAAGGGCTAGTAGGGGGAAGGAGAAATCCCTTGGGGATTGAGAAGGAGAATGGAGGGGGGATTAGAAACAATCAGGGCACTGAGGCAGGGGGAGGAGTCTTAGGAGTCCTTTATAGATGAGACTGTGGTGGCAAGGCGAAGGTCAGAGAGTAGGTTATTCCAGAGGAGAGGGAGACGGTACGAGAAGGCAGACTGACCTGCAACGGAGTGAGGACGAGGGATGGAGAAGGTGCGTGAGTCTCTGTGGCGAAGAGAATAGGTTGTGGATTTGGCTGGTGTAAGGCGGGATGAGGATAGGTGGGGAGGGAACCAAACCAAAATTTAGCAATGAGGGAGGTGCAGTGGACTGTTATATGAGATAGTGGAGCAAGAGAGAGAGAGGAGCATAGAGGAGACAGTGGTGTGTAAGGGGGGGGTTGTGGCAAAGCGGCAGAAGGAGTTGAGGAAGGTGTCTAATTTGGAGAGAGAAGAGGCTGGGGCAGTGCAATAGATCACATCAGTGTAATCCAGCACTGGCAAAATTGTTCTGAGTATCAGTTCACGTTGAGTGGGGAAGGGGAGGCTGGCTTTGTGGAGGTAGAGGACTGCAAGTTTGGGCCAGAGTTTAGCACAAACTGCACTGATGTGAGTAGAGAAATCAAGGTGATTGTCCAGCCAGACACACAGGTATATGAAAACAGGGGCCATTTCAAGGGGTGAGCCATCCAGGGTGGTGACTGCTGGGGGGGGGCGGGGGAGGCCAACTTCAGTCTGGAACCAAAAAACATAGTAACTGTTTTTTTGGTGTTGAGTTTTAGCTGGTTTGAAAGGAACCAAGACTGGACTCGGTTGAAATCACTTTGGAGATTGGGGAGGACACTGTCATGTGAGGGGCCGGAGGTGTAGATGACAGTGTCATCTGCATACATATGTAAGTTTGAGGAGTGACAGACTGAGGGGAAGTCATTTGTGAAAAGGGAGAAGAGGATGGGGCCAAGGATAGAGCCTTGAGGAACACTGGACAGGATAGTGAGAGGAGAAGAGAGTGCATCATCTATAAGGACTGACTGTTGTCTGTTTTGAGGTAGGAGTGGAACCAGTAGGTTTAGCAAAGCTGAGTGAGTTAAGTTTTTGCAGAAGGAGTGTGTGAGAGACAGAGTCAAAGGCTTTTGCCAAATCATTAAAGATAGCAGCAGAGATTTGACTTTAGTCCACTGCAGAGAAGATGGAGTTGGTGACACACAGCAGAGAGGTGATAGTGATATGTTGCTTCCAAAAGCCTGATTGCACAGGTGATAGGGAACTGTTGCATGACAGAAAGTCAGAGAGCTTAGCCAGAATGAGGGATTCCTGGATTTTAGCAAGGGAAGGGAGGAGTGAGATTGGCTGGTAATTACCAGGGGATGAAGAGTCCCTGCCCTTGTGTAATGGTAGGACCTTGGCCGACTTCCAGGAGTGTGGAACAGTGGTAGTGGAGAGAGATGAGATTTTGTATGTAAATCAAAGGGGCAGCTATTGTGTGGGCGGAGATGTGGAGCAATCTAGGGTAGAGACCGTCAGTACTTGATTTGGAGGGGTTGAGAGAGATAACTGCAGTATAAACTTCTAGAGGAGAGAAGGGAGGAAAGAAGAAGCCAGTGAAAGGGGAGGAAGATTCAGGAGAGCAGGGAGAATGGCCAGGTGAGGGGGAGTGGGGGAGACGGGTAGGGCACAAGAGATGAAGAACTTGTTGAAAGCCTCAGCTACAGAGGCGGGGTCCGAGATGGGGCAGCCGTCTATTTTGAGGACAGGGCAAGTGTGTTGGGAGGGGAGGATTCAGGAGGGAGTGGATCACATTCCAGAAGGAAGCAGGGGAATTTAGGCTCTGGTCAAGCTGAGATTTGAAGTAGGGAGTCTTGGATTGGTGGATGGCCTTGGTGCACTTGTTCCTGAGTTGTTTGTGTGATTGGAGGTCAATTTGGGTGTGAGATGCTTTGAACTGTTTCCAGGCTTTATCCTTAAAATGACACAGGGAAATGAGGTCTGAGGTGATCCGGGGAGGTGGTATCGTTTCACCCTGAGTTTTCTATGGGGAGTGTGGAGGTCCCATATGCTGTTAAAGATGTTGTAGAAATGGAATAAAGCAAGGTCTACATCCTTAGCAGAAAATACATGTTGCCAATCAGCATTGGTGAGATCATACTGTAGGGCAGTTTCATTGAGGGAATGAAGTGGGCAGGACCACATAAGTTTGGGAGGGGAGTGGGGAGTGTGGGTTTTGTGAATGCAATAGGTAATACAGTGATTGCTAAGGGCATCGGAGAGGATGCCTGAGGCAGAGATGCAGTGGGAGTGGGAGGATAGTATCCAATCTAAAAGGGTGTGGTTTTGGGACTGAGGGTTTAGGTGGGTGGGTTCCTGGATAAGCTGAGAGAGGTTGAGGGCTTCAGTCGTAAGGGTGGTGGGCTGGACAGATGCGGAAAGCCAGTTGAGACTGAAATTGCCAAAGAGCAAGAGTTCACCGTTGGAAGTGAGGGAGGTGATAGAGGAGATGGCCTTAACAATGGAGACTGGCAAAGCCTTAGGCGGGAATACAAAGCACCAATGTAAAGGGGAGCAGAGGAGGGGATTATTAAATGTGCAACAATGAGTGCATGGGAGGAGGGGCTGGATTCTTTGAAAGAGACAGAGCTTGAGATGGATTGCCTGATGTACAAAGTCACCCCCCACCTTGCTTGCCTCTATCCTGGTGGAATAAGTTAAAATCAGGAATGGTGAGAGAGGAATTAAGGATTCTATCAGATAGCCAAGTTTCTGTGATGCATACTAGTATATCGGGGTGATACTAGGTGACCCATACATTTAGGGCATCACTTTTGGGGAGGAGGCTCCTGGCACTGAGCTGAAAAATATGGAGACCTTTAGGTAAAGAAGATGAGGACTGAGCCAGGGGCAACCCCAAGTGGTTAGTGGTCAAAGGAATGTGGAGTGGGGCATTGGGGAGGCCATGGTTGGGTTGTATGTCTGGAGTGAGGAGTAAGAGGAGGAGGGGGAGGGAAAGGAGAGGGGTGCTTCGATCTGCCAGAACTGTATGTGGAGGGAAGGAAGGAGAGGTTTAGAGAAAGTGGTATAGAGCCTTGAGATTTAAAAGGTGGGAGGGGAGCGATGATGGGGGAGGGAGAAGAGGAGGGGTAGGAAGTAGGAAGTAGGGTGAGGAGGGGTGGTGGATGGGAGAATGCAGGGGCAGTACGTTGGGTAGTAGGAAGGGTCAGCTGCTGGGGGGCAAGTAGAGGAGGAGTAGCTATGGTGAGATGGAGCAGATTTAGGCAAGAGTCCTTTCAACTCGCTCTAGGAGCCAGTCGGGAAGAAATTTCCTTACAGAGGCCAATCGCCGTTATGCGGGCAGCAGGCACCAAAAATTGAAAAGAACCCTGGAGCTATTTAGAGGGACCGTACCTGGATTTTCTTACAGCTGCGGAGGGCAAGGCGGGTAGCGGCTGCAGTGAAAGCTGCGCCACGGGTGGAGAGCACCCTGGTCGGGGGAGGCTGAGCTGTAAAAGAAAGAGAGAGAACAGAGGTTAGATTGATGAAGTAGGAATTAGGGGGCAGGAACTAGAAAACTTGCAGACAGATAAGCAGCGGGGGGCCGAGGCAGCTGGGGGGATTTTGCTAAATGGGGCAAGGAAAGAGTTTAGTAAAAAGAGAAACAAAAGGAGGTGGGGGGGAGGGTGGGTCAGTCGAGCACCAGGGAAGTTTAGTGAGTGAGCGAGAAAGCAAAGAGTGGGGACGAGAGGTAAGGGCAATTGGGCAATGAAGCAGCTAGGAGAGGTAAAAGGAGCACAAAGGAAGGGTCACGGCTGCAGAGCAAGCAAAGAAAGTTGGTAGTAAATCAGAAATTTAAGCAATAAGCGCTGCAGCTGCCCAGCAAAAAAGCTCATGTTAAAAAGACAAAAGGAAACATTTTAAAAGGCAGCAGGACTGGCAGTTATACACAGGATCTACGGTAGCTAATAATTTCAACTGGATAGCTAGACATACAATTTTAACAGAGTAGCTAGACATATAAACTGCAACATTTTGAAAATTTAGCAGAGAAATATAGCTGAATTTAGTTGAGAAATATAGCCGGAGAGCAGATTTTGGCAGGAGTCCTTTTGGTTCACTCTAGGAGCCAATCGGGAGGAAATGTCCTTAGAGCTGCCAATTGCCAGTAAGCAAGCAGCAGGCTGCCAAAAATTGAAAAGAACCCTGGAGCACTTCAGAGGGGCTATACCTGGATTCCCTTGCAGCTCCAGTGAAAGCCGCACCATGGGGAGCATGGCTTGGTCGGGGGGGCCCAGCTGTAAAAAGAGAGAGAGAGAGAGAACAGAGGTTAGATTGATTAAGGAGATATTAGGGATGGGGCTGACAACTTGCAGACAGATAAGCAGCGGGGGCCGAGGTAGCTGAGGGATTTTGCTTGAACGGGGCAGGGAAAGAGCTTAGGTAAAAAGAGAAACAAAAAGGAGGTGGGGGAGGGTGGGTCAGCGCCGAGCACCAGGGAAGTTTTAGTGAGTGAGCGAGAAAGCAAAGAGTGGGGATGAGAGGTAAGGGCAGTTGGGCAAAGAAGCAGCTAGGAGAGGTAAAAGGAGCACAAAGGAAAGGTCATGGCTGCAGAGCAAGCAAAGAAAGTTGGTAGTAAATCAGAAATTTAAGCAATAAGCTCTGCAGCTGCCCAGCAAAAACTCAGTAAATTAAACAGTAAACTATGCAGCTGACCAGCAAAAAAACTTGTGTTAAAAAGGAAAAAGAAAACATTTTAAAAGGCAGCAACATTGGCAGACATACACAGGATCTACAGTAGTTAACAATTACAACTGTATAGCTAGTCATACAAATTCAACAGGGTAGCTAGACATACAGTTTTTAACAGGGAAGCTAGACATATGAACTGTAACATTTTGAAAATTTAACAAAGAAATATAGCTGAGTTTAGCAGAGAAAAATAGCCGGACAGCAGATTTAGGCAAGAGTCCTTTTGGCTTGCTCTAGGAGCCAATCGGGAGGAAATTTCCTTAGAGTGGCCAATCGCCGGTAAGCAGGCAGCAGGTGCCAAAAATTGAAAAGAACCCTGGAGCTGCTTAGAGGGGCAGTACCTGGATTTCCTTATGGCTGCAGAGGGCAAGGTGGTTTGCAGCTGCAGTGAAAGCAGCGCCATGGGGAAAGCACGCCCTGTATGGGGGCTCAGCTGGGATTTCCTCAGCTGCAGAGGGTGAGGTGGGAGGCGGTTGCAGTGAAGGCTGCACCACAGGGGGAGAGCACCCTGGTCGGAGGGGGCTCAGTTGGATTTCCTTACGGTTGCAGAGGGTGAGGCGAGTGGCGACTGCAATGAAAGCCGCACCATGGGGGGAGCGTGCCCTGGTCGGGGGGCCTCAGCTGGATTTCCTTGAGGCTGCAGAGGGCGAGGTGGGTGGCAGCTGTAATGAAAGCCTCGCCACGAGGGGAGCACACCCTGGTTGGGGGGCTCAGCTGTAAAAGAGATGCCCACCATGTGGGAAAGGTGATGGGACCACCATTCAAAAGACCCATAGGGCTATTCTGAGGAATGTGCCAACATTTACAATCCCAGTCACAACAGCTTGTGAGCCCCCTCCCACCCACAGAACTGCTATAGGCAGGGGTAAAGGGGTCCTAATACAGCACCCAGAAGTAATGGACAGGCAGGGGAAGAATTTTGATGGTGGATGCCACAGAACAGCAGCTGCTGAGATCGATTGGGACCAGGGAAGGGGGTACCACTGGATGCCAAATACACACAGTGAGCTGGGGAGCAAGTGGGCAATCCACTGGGCTACCAGGGGAAAAGGCCATCAGGCAATAAATAGGAAGAACCACTGGCCCACTGGGGGCCCCTCAGACCCCCTCCACTCAAGTCTACGGGCTTATCCTTTGATGCTACAGAACCCAGCAAACGTTTGCTACCCATATTGTGCTCCCTCTAGCCCACAGAACTTGAACTCTGCAGTGCTGGACCAGGGTGGAAGTGGAGACAGCTGCAGGAAGGAGGAAACCTATAGTGCTACCTCTACATTAACTGCTACCTCCCTATCATGGGATACACCTATGTTAACTGCTACCTCCATATCTGGGGTAGGGCCATGTAATACATTGCGGGGTACTATAAAGCAGGCTTACGCAGCAGGAAGCTGCATCCCTATCTGGGATAGGGCCTAGTACAACTAATATCAAAGTTAGTAATATTTGTACCATGCTGGAAGTAGGTCTAACAAACAGAAGCAGCACGGGGGAGGGCTAGGTTCCTGCAATCACTGAACCGTATGGGTTGAGGTCAAGCTAAGGGCTGATAGGGTACTCTCCAGGACTAAGGTCCTGCATTTCAGAAGGGCAAATTTGGGGAAGATGAGGGAGGAGTTGGGGGCAAAATTGTAGGATGTGATTGCAGCAGTAGGAGCAGCCAACAGATGGAATCTGATTAAAAAGAGAGTGCTGGGGGTGACAGGGCTATGTTCAGAGATGGTAAGGAAGGGGAAGAGGAGGAAGAAACAATGTGGTTATGAAAGGGGGAAGCAGAGGCAGTGAGAAAGGCATTCGTCAGATACAGTATAAATCAGACAAAGGAGGACATGAGGACAGGGGACATAGCAAGAAAAGATGTGGGTGGAAAACAGAAAGTGAGACAGGCAGAGGTGGAGGGAGAGCTGTTGCTAGCAGAGGGAGATAAGGAGGGTGACAAAGCATTTGCTAAATACAAGAGAGTGCAAAATCAAGGAGAGGAAGGAATGGTCAGGCTAAACAAGAAGAAGGGATGGGTGGAGGATGAGAATGGTAAAGTAAATTTACTGAACAATTATTTTTATTCAGTGTTCATAACTGAGGATAAGGGCCATCTGGCAGACTGCAGCATAAAATCCAGTGGGGATCACTAGCAGATGTCAACATGGAGACCATCATGGAGGAGAGAGTGCCGAAGGATCTACAGGACATAAATCTGAATACACCTTTGGGCCTGGATGGCAAGCAGCTAATGGTGCCAAAATAGATAGGGCAGGTCCAGGTTGGACTGCTAACAGATCTCTTCAGTTGCTCTTTAGCCACAGGGAATGTGCTGTGGGATCTGAGGGCAGCAAATGTCCTCTTACACAAAAACAAGGGGTTGAGACAAGCAAGGAAACTATAGCCCAGCTAGTTTGAAATCTATAGTAAGGAAACTTGGAATCTATTACAATGGAAAGGATAGTAGGATTCCTGGAGGCCAATGGCCTTGAGGACTCAAGTCATTAGAGATTTACTGGTGGTAGGTGGCGCCAGACAAACCTGACTGAATCCGTCGATTGGGTGCTAAAGGCCATGGATAACCTGGGGGGGAAGGGAATAAGATAATGAGGTGGGTCAAAAAAATTGGCTGTGTGAGAGGATCCAGAGAGGAGTCCTAAATGGAGAGCCCGGTAGTAAAGGAAGTCTTGAGCAGGGTGCCCTAGGGACTGGTTTTAGGACCAGTCCTCTTTAACATATTTATATGTCACATAGGTTAGGGGATTCTGGGTAAGATACTGTATGCCTCTTCACAAATGACACCAAGCTCTGTGGAAGAGTGGACACAGAGGAGGGATAAAGGTATGAGGGAGGATCTGAAAAGGTGGTTGAGGTGTGTCAGCTGAAATTTAAAATGGAAAAGGTCAAGGTAATGCACATAATGGCCAAGAAGCTGAGAGCGGAATACAGGATGGATGTGGTGGTAGTGGAGAGTGCGGCAGAGGAAAGGCACCTGGGGATGATAATAATGGAGACCATGAAGGCATTGGCACAGTGTAATAGGGCTGTGAGGAAACATTAATTGGATTCTGGGATGCATTGGAAGGGAGAGCACAAGCAGAAAGAGGGAGATAATACTGCGCCTGTATAGAGCTCTGGAGAGGGAGATAATACTGCCCCTGTATAGAGCTCTGAAGAGGGAGATAATACTGCCCCTGTATAGAGCTCTGAAGAGGGAGATAATACTGCCACTGTATAGATCTCTGGTTTGACTGCACCTAAAGTATTGTGTGCAGTTCCGGAGCTCACACTTGAGAAAGGATAGGGATAGGTTGGATGTAGTGATGAAAAGCCATTGATCACATAGGGTCAGTGGCCATAATGTATAGAGCCTAAAGGCAGACTGGATGGGCCTAGCAGTCCTTATCTGCCGACAATTTCTATGTTTCTATGTAGTGCAGAGAAAGGCTACCAAAATGATACAGGGGCAACAAGGGGGATCTTATGATAGGTGCTTTGGAGATCTCAACATGTACACATTGGAGGACAGGAGGAAGCGGGGAGACATGATTGAGAGGTTCAAGTATCTGCACAGCTAAACAAGGTGGACAGCAGTGAGTTGTTTACAATGAGTGGTAAACTCCATGAAATTGGCAGGAGGGAGGTTCAAAAATGTTGTCAGGAAGTACTGCCTTGCAGAAAGAGTGGCGTCAGAGTGGAACAAGCTTCTGAAAAGGTAATCTGAGCTGAGGCAGTGGGGGGGGGTCAAAAGGGTGGGACAGGCACATGGGAAAAATGTATATGGGGTAGCTGGGGGAAGGGAGAGAAAAATGAGGACTGGTAGGGCTGCAGTGCCATAACTAGGCAGGTGTGGGCAGACTTGATAGGCTGATAGGTTTTTATCTGCAGACTTTTTCCCTACTGTTATTATTCTCTTGTTTCAAAGCCTGCACAAGGAGCCTTTTTTTGTAAAAGCAGTCAACCTGGGAGGTGTAAAGTATGGCCATTAAGACTATTAGCAAATACTTAATCTGATCTTTTCCACTCTGCATCTCAAACGTAGAACAGCAGCAAAGCTGGGCAAAAAGTCTGACCCTACTTTTTGTAACAGTAAAAGATTCAGTTATCTTCCACTTTTATTTGCTAGTAAACTTTTTCATCTCTAAAAGAATTTAAGTATTTTGAAATATTTTTCCTCCAGTAAAAAATATGTCCACTTCTTTTGGCTTCAAAATAGTATTGTGGACATGAAAATGAACTGAATCCAGAAAAACATAAAGTACACATTATAGGAAACACATAATTTATCATATATAATTGTATACTATTTACAGTATTTCTCTTCCCCCATATCTGTAAATGAGATTTCCTTTATCCCTGCATGTTTACCTGATAAAATAATTTCAGTGAACAAATAAATAACTAGGAAGAACCAAGAAAAGCAAATTTAACAGGTACAGCATGTTAAAATTTTTGTTGAACTGCTGCTTTAAGTGTTGTCTTTTACTGTTCCATTAAAGTCTTCACTGATCTAACAAATGGATTTTGTGGGGGAGCAATGCATGATCTGTCATGAAAAGTGGGTGGGGCTAGGGGCGGAGTTTAGGGTGTGATTTAATGTCCAGCTTGCGCCTCTTCCAAAGGTGGCAACCCTAGTTTCTAGAATCTGATTAGTGCATGTGGTTACTGAGGGAGTGAGACTAGAGTGGAGTGCAGCTGATAACTGTAAGAGACTGATCACACATCTGCCAGAGTAAGCAGTTTTCCTGCAGCCATGGTAGTGGAGGTGCTCATGTGCTTGCATAGCGGGGAAGGAGAGACTAAAGAAAGAACACACGAACAGACGAATTTACCAACAGAAATAGGCCACATGGTCTATCAAGTCTGCTTGAGTGTGCAGCTAGCACCCTCACATTGCAGCTGCCCTGCCCCCCTCCCCAATCCCCCCTCACCTTGTCCCATCCCCTTTTAAAACTACCCACTGTCTTGCAGTATACCACCTCCTCTGGAAGAGCATTCCATTGTGCCACGACCCTCTCTGTGAAAAAGTGTCTCCTCATTTCCATTCTAAATCTTCCCCCTCCAATCTAAGGCCATGCCCTCTCATGTCCCTCCCCTTTATCAGCCTGAGTATCCCCTCAGTGTCTGCCTTGTTTATCCCCTTTACATACTGTACTTAAAGGTCTCACTCAAAGTAGCCAGAAGAGGTGTTAGCGAGGGTAAGCCACCCTGCAATCACCCTCCAGGGCACTCGGAGAGTATTTTGCTGTAAAAGTTGAAAATGTCTCAAAGGGTCAGCGAATGGATAGTAACAGAGTGTTTGTTGGGGGGGGGGCTCAATAGTGAAGTATACTGACCATATACCACTACAATAAATAAATAATCAGTAACAAGTGTAACCCCCCTGCAAATGGGGGTTCCCAAAAGACTTCCAGGAGCTTGCTTGAATGCTCCAAGCCTGAATGGTGTTTGGCGTTTAAGCCATTTATCTGTGAGTGTTTTTAGAGCCTCTGGTACTTGTCTCTTTAAGAGCTTGTCTGTTTGTAGACATAATTAGTTTGTATGGGGGGACTGTGTGTTTCTTTGCTTGAGTACCACCTGAGCTGCTGCCAATTCACTCTATTTTGCAGTCACTAGGAGTGCAAAGGAACCTATCTGAAAGATGTAACTGTTTGCCAGAAATCATTTAGAGTAATAATGAAAATACAGTTTGTCTAACCTGCTTTTGCAGTCAGAACTGTGTTTGCCTAGTTCCCCATTCTAGTTTTGAACTGCTGAACTGGACCAATCAGTGTGGGTTAAGGTAGCTCTAAAATGGTGCCTTGGACGAATCAGAATTTGGACTCATAATTCGAGCCAGCCACAAGAGGATTGTATGGGCAGTGACTCTGGGAGATGTAGTTTGGACTTCGGCGCCTTTTTGGACCAACAGGGGCAGTCTATTGTGAGTGACAGCCAATCCAGCCAAGAACTGGGAGGAACTCAAAGGAAGTGCCAGTTTTGTCTGCTGGAGTTTCAGTTGAGCTCTGAGGAGAGCGGGAAGGAGCCCTGTGCTTTTCAGTGTGCAGTTTTAGTCGGAAACGTGTGTAAGGCCCTGAGTTCCGGTCTGCAGCTTGTGTAACTGTTTGTTAGGACTGAATCCGTCCTGTGAAGAGAATCAAAGGATATCTGAAGAGTAGAAACCAGGCTCACCCTGTAGAAGACTGGAGAAATTGCTGAATTGCGCTTTGGTCTGTCAGGAACTGAATCTGCTGTGTGTTCTCCGGTATTGTGCAGTAATTGCGATCGGATAGAGAAGCAGCCTGTCTGGTATAGTACTTTCTGTTTACCATATAAATGTGTGAAGAGGCTTTGTACCTCAAGTGAATCCTGCTGCCATTAAAGGACTTTTGCCTGTTACTGTTTACCATATAAATGTGTGAAGAGGCTTGTGTAGCTCAAGTGAATCCTGCTGCCATTAAAGGACTTTGCCTGTTGCAGTTTGTCATATAAATGTGTGAGGAGTCTCGTGGAGCTCAAGAGTAGCCCTGCTGACGCTGAAGGACCCTATCTTGTTTGGAGGTCGTGAGTACTAATTCAGGGTCTCCCTGTTGAATTGCCACATTAAATCCAAATGGAATTACTGTACTGCTGACTGTTTAACTAATTTTTCTTCTCTGTGTGAAAGGGGCCCTACCAGCTGCCACGGTTTGACTAGTCACTAGGGCTTGGGTACCCAGGGACAGTAACTGGTAGGGATAGGCCTGTGCACAGAGCCATAAGGTAGATGAGTAAAGTGATAAGCTAATTAACCTGATTTCCCCCTGTCCTTGTTATATTCCCCTAAATAAATCAGAGCTGCTTGTTTCAGCAAGTTATACTGCCTGAGGTATTTGTCTATGTTAAAGTATTGTATTGTGATTGTTGCACTGTATCTTATTTTACAGGAGGTCCCAGTGCCTGAACCAGTCCTGGGGGTAAGTGTATACTGTGAAGGTAATTCTGATATATTGTGTGGGCCACTAGTGGGAAAGAAAGGGGGGGTTGCAGTGTCCCAGGAGGGCTGTGACCAAGTTGGTTTAACTACTGCAAACCCTGACCTCTGGGTGGAGGCACCCGCCATCGGATCCAGGCCCTCAACCTGTTAGTGGCAAATCAGGCAGGGTAGTAGCCCCTGGGATAGCTCATCTAGAGGTTACATCTTGGAGGCTCACCGCTGGGATTGTGTGTCCTCTAGTGGCCATATTACAAACCACTGTTAAGAAAAAAAATAAATAAATAAATGGGTACCGCAGAAGTGGCTGTGCACCAGCTGGTGGAGTGGTGTACTGGGAGAGATCGACCCCCAAATGCTATGCTTATCCTGGACATCCCCTGGGTATCAATACGGACACTGTACAGGA
The DNA here is from genome assembly GCA_016271365.2 of Neoceratodus forsteri. Classification (NCBI taxonomy): domain Eukaryota; kingdom Metazoa; phylum Chordata; order Ceratodontiformes; family Ceratodontidae; genus Neoceratodus; species Neoceratodus forsteri. Next base: position 13,978,499 of record CM057456.1, read on the forward strand.
GTACTTTCCAAGGTGGAAGGTTTACAAAACCCTGTGGTGGTGGGTCGGCATGCTAATCTGCTCACCCACACTTTCCTGGCCCTAGTAGAGTTTAAGGATCCCATAGATAGCTCCAAAGTGCCAAAGACCATTACTCCCAGAGGGAGCCCTCACTGCTTGGAGAGTGATAACTAAGGACAGTAAAGACCGGGGAAATGAGCCCCACCACTATCTGAAACTTTTGAGGAGAAATTTGCTAAATGGTTGCTGGGGAAGGGAAAACTGTGGAGGACTTGAAGAAACTATTTGCCACCTGGGGTGTTCCTCCCCAACACCCTCTCCTGCTCCAGTACCCGTAATGGTGGCTGAACCAATGCAGACTCCCTATTTCTGCACCTGCCATTAGTCATGACTCTTACGAAGGTTGAGGATCTTCTCTGGCACCCTCCCCACTCCCCAAGGGAGGATGACTGGGAGACCTGGATAGAACTATGTTGCCCCCAAGTGCTATAATGGCTTGATAGCACCGGAAGCAGCGAAAAGGTTGGTGAGAGCCTCGGTCCTGCCCTGGCTACCATCCGTGCTAAACAGGCCAGTAACCCTGAAGCGACTGCACAGGCCTATCTTGAGGCCTGGAGAATGTATGGGAGCCCAGATTCTGATGAGGACCTATGGTGGAGAGTAAGAAATGCACAACAGTACCAGGGGAGTTGTTGTCTGTGTATGTATCTCGGCTGGAAAAATTGTTGCAAGAATGCCTCAGAAAGGGTAGTTTGCCAGCGATTGAACTGGACCGAACCAGGCTGGACAGGATCCTTAAGTCTGCCCCCTTCTCAGAACTGCTGTTGCTTCAGTTACACCTGGCAAATCGACTGGAATCCCCACCCTCCTATGATGAGTTAATGAGAGAAATTCGAGGAGTTGAGAAAAGGCGACCTCGGGAGGGACCTGCACCAACAGCTGCGGCTACGACCCGAGTGACTGAGGGTGGCCCATCAAATGAAGTTCAGGGGCAGAGGTTGGCAGTCAATGAGTGCTCTGACAAGGAAAAAGATATGCCACAATGGGGCGAACTGTTGAGAGAGATCCGGGAATTCAAAAACAGTCCCTTTATGAAGGCCACGCCTGCAAGTACGGGCCCTGACCTATATCCGACTGCATCTGCTATGGGGGTGGGGGTACCCACCCATGTGTCTCCTGCTGATAACGGCTCCAAACTCGATTCCTTGACCATGGAAGTGGAGAAACTGACAGATGTCTCCAAATGCTTATCACGCCAGAGACAGAGATGGCACCCAGGTTTCAGTTAGTAATACCCCGCCTGGCTCCCAGTGTGACGCCTCGGCCAGCTCAAACTCCAGAAAGTATGTTTTGCTATAATTGTGGGAAAGATGGGCACATGAAAGGGAATGCGGTCCCAAAAGACACTGACAAAGTTGCATATAGGCTACAAGGAGAGCTTGGAGAACAAATCAGTGGTTAAGAGGTGCACAAAATGATCCCAGTGAGGGCACCAAAAATGCTAACTCACGTCTTTTTTGTATCAAGGTCAGTTGCCCAGGCCCCCTACCGCCTCTCCAGACTGGTCCAGAATAGTGGGTCCCTCCATGGGAGACCACTGTAAAGGTGAATGGAGTGTCTACAAAGAGCTGTATTAGACAGTGGCTCCCAAGTGACAATTATGTTCCAGGATTGGTATCAGAAGCATTTGTCAGACGTACCTTACAACCATTGAGGACTGCATGTATGGGGGTTAAGTGAGAAGGCCTACCCTATTCCGGTATATCCGAATTTGGCTGTCTTTCCCACCTCCGTGGCTGGAGTGGCGAACAAGTAGAGACCCTAGCCTTAGTGTGTCCCCCACTGGACTGTATGATGGTGTCCCTTTGTTGATTGGAACAAATGCTCATATGTTCGAAGGCTGGCACCAGTTGTGTATGAAAAACAGGGGTCAAAGACTAGTAGAGCTTTAAGAGTTCCCGCTTTAATTAAGAAGGCCTATGAGGCACAGAGAGATGCTGAAAAATAGAACCAGAGGAACCGGTCGGAATTGTATGGAAGAAGGATCCTGAGTCTCTGATCCTGGTGCCAAATGCCCAGTGTACCTAGGGAGAGGTCCGTATCAGAAAGGATGTTAAGAATAAAATATTAATGTTGGATGCACCAGGCGATGGAAAATTGCCAGAGGGACTGCTGGTCAAGCCTAGTATTTTGCCCGCTAGAGCCCATGCTTATGCCAGAAGGGTAATGGTCCAAGTTCATAATGTGTCTGAAAGAGACATTCGAAGTAAATAGAGGTTGCATCCTGGCTAATGTGCATTGTGCAGACACTGCAGTGCTACCCAGCAGCAAGAGTTCAAGGAAGAATGACAGAGTAACGCCTGACTTGTTTGATTTCGGCGACTCCCCGCTGCCAGCTGAATGGAAAGTGAGGATCAGTGAGAAGCTTGCCCAGAGAGACCAGGTGTTTTCTTTAAAGGAATGGAATGTAGGATGCATGCAAGGAGCTGAGCACAATATCCGGCTGCATGACGAAAGACCATTTCGTGAGAGGTCTCGACACCTGGCACCTGCTGACATAGATGATGTGAGACGGCATCTGCAAGAGATGTTAGCTGCTGGTGTAATACAAGAATCCAGAAGCCTTATGCTTCCCCATTGTGGTAGTGAGGAAAAAGAATGGGACAGTAAGGATGTGTGATTATCGCACCTTAAACCGGCGGACTATCCTGATCAGTACACAATACCCCACATTCAGGATGCTTTGGACTGCCTAAATGGGGAGCAAGTGGTTCTCTGTGTTGGATCTCCGCAGTGGTACTACCAGATCCCTGGCTGGCCCCAGAGGACCGTGGAGAAGACAGCCTTTATCTGTCGCTGGCTTCTATGAATTCATGAGGATGCCTCAAGGATTTCAGGTGCCCCAGCCACTTTTCAACGATTGATGGAGCGTGCAGTGGGGGACATGAACTTACTAGAGTGCCTGGTATACCTAGATGATGTTATTGTGTTTGGCAGCTCACTGGAGGAACATGAGAGCAGATTATTTAAGGTATTGGACCGACTGGAGGACTTTGGCCTTAAACTGTCCATTGATAAGTGTCAATTCTTTCAAACATCAGTAAAGTATGTGGGACACATAGTATCCACCGAGGGAATGGAGACTGACCCAAGTAAAGTTGAGGCCTTGACCACCTGGCCACAGCCCAAAAATCTAAAAGAACTGCAAAGATTCCTGGGATTCTGTGGTTATTATCGGCGTTTCATCAAGGACTATTCAAGAGTGATCCGCCCTTTACTTAACCTTACTCAAGGGTATCCCCCAACCCACAAAAATACAAAAGTCAGCGTCCCTCAAGACTGAAAAGAGTGTATTTTCATCCGAGTGAAGTATTTGGGGCCTGCTGGACTCTGATTGTGAGACTGTTTTCATGAGATCATATATCAACTTACCCATGCTCCAGTGCTGGCCTATGCCGATCCAAGAAAACCTTACGTCCCTCACACTGATGCTAGCTTGCAAGGGTTGGGGCTGTGTTGTACCAAGAGCACGAGAATGGCCTGAGACCAGTGGCCTTTGCGCAGAAGCCTGACCCCATCCGAAAAGAACTACCCTGTACATAAGTTAGAATTCCTAGCTTTGAAGTGGGCTACTGTTGACCAATTCCATGAGTACTTGTATGGGGCTAAAATACTAGTAAAAACTGACAATAATCCTTTGACCTATGTGCAGACCTCAGCTAAGTTGGATGCCACTGGCCATAGGTGGCTTTCTGCATTATCTACATATGACTATGCTCTCGAATACCGAGCAGGCCTGAACCACATAGATGCTGATGCTCTCTCCTGGAGGCCTGTTCCCCAGAATGATTGGGTCAGATTGGCAGAACCTGACATTCGGGCACTCTGCCGGAAGTTTGACAGGGAGGAACAATGTCCACGGACGCAGTGGACTGCATGGTGGATTGCTTGGGACCCTCTGAGAATTGCATACCTGCTGCTTATTGCCACTTTTCTGCAATAGACATTGGTGCACTGCCTCAGCTGGACAATGGCAGTATTCGTGGCTCAATCCTCACGATCCCATGATCAAATCAGCTTAGAAGCCCTCTATGCAGGAAAAGATGTGTCCAAATTACGCTCCACTGATTTGAGAACTGCACTGTTATACAAAGAAGGTCCTAAGTTGAAACTGATCAATAAACTGTTGTACAGAGAAACAGTAGACAGAGGGGACAAGTAGACAAACAACAACTAGTGCTGCCCACTGCCTTTCGAGACTCAGTACTGAGATCCTTGCACAACCACATGGGGCACCTTGGTATAGACAGAACACTTGACTTGGTGAGATCCAGATTCTATTGGCCTAAGATGGGGGCTAATGTGGAGCAACACATTCGAACTTGTAGTCGCTGCTTACAGAGGAAAGCTTTGCCCCAGAGGGCTGCCCCCCTTGTTAACATCACCACCAGTGCACCCATGGAGCTGGCCTGTATTGATTTTCTGAGTTTGGAGTCAGATCAAAGAAATATCAGTAATGTGCTGGTGGTCACTGACCATTTCACGAGATATGCCCAAGCTTTCCCCACCAAAGACCAGAAAGCATCCACTGGCCAAAGTACTTGAGAAAACTTTTTGTTCACTATGGGGCTCCACAAAGAATCCATTCTGATCAAGGGAGAGACTTTGAGAGTCGTCTCATCAAAGAGATGCTTTCTCTGTGGGGAGTGCGAAAGTCCAGAACCACTCTTACCACCTCCAGGGGACCCACAGCCTGAACGCTTCAACCGCTTTGCTAGATATGCTGGGCACCCACACCCAAAGGACAAGCCTGGATGGAGCCAACAAATTAGCACCTGGTACATGCTTATAACTGCACCAAAAGTGATGCCACTGGGTTCTCCCCTACCGCCTGATGTTTGGAAGAAGCTCGACTGCGGTAGATGTGTGTTTTGGGGTCTCTCCTGATGGGGTTCAAGCTGACAACTATTTACAGTATGTAAAAAGTTAAAGGCCCAGCTAACTCATGCGTACTAACTGGCTCAAACCATGGCTGCCAAAATAAATCTGGCCAACAAAGAAAGGTATGATAAAAGGTGAGCAGAGGAACTCCAGGAGGGGAGATCGGTATTGCTAAGAAATCTGGGACTGCATGGCAAACACAAGATTGCTGACAGATGACACCATCTCCCTCACATTGTAGTGGGCAAACTAGATGATCTACCAGTGTACAAAGTAAGGCCTGAGAATAATTCAAAGATGTAAAACAATGCATAGAAATAATTTACTGCCCATTGGACAAATCTTGATTGAGTCTGAGCCCCAGAAGATGCCCCTCTGGACCAGTGACTAGAAGCTGCTGCTAAGAAAAGATCAAGAAAGTCTGCACCTACAGAAGCAGAGTTAAAGTGTTCCCCTCCACAAGTCCCAGTTGAGCATGACTGTCAGTCCATATCAGAAGAAAGTGAGAGTGACTTTGAATACTATCCTTCTTACGAACTGAGTCAATTGTTTCGGGGCAATCCCCTAGTCAATACTGGAGATGAAGCTGGGCCTTCTGGACTGTCTAAGCCCCCAGCTTTGTCCCTGGAGCCAATGCTCCCAGAAAGTGAAGTGCAAGCATCAGATCAGATGAAATGGAATCATTGTGCATGGTTGAACTGTTTGAGCTTTCAGGAGGAAAATGGTGGATTAGGGCAGACTGGTGATACACCAGAACAAGAAGAGTATTTTGAGTGCCCTGACAGTCCACTGCCAGTGTCCGAAAGCCTCCATGCGAGCCAAATGTTGTGGACTCAGAAACTGTAACTCCTGGAGCTGAAAGTGCCCCAAGTTCTAGCCTCTCTACCCCCATGGAGACTCCCCTGACAAGTGAAGACAATGCTGAAAATGAGGCTCAGAGTGCAGAGACTGTAACAGTTCCCCCTAGAAAGACTGGTCGAGCTGTAAAGCCTGTGGTGCACCTCAGTTATGATTCCCTTGGGAGGCCTGTGGACTTGCCTCTCAATGTTGTCCATAAAGGAGTGTATGTGTCCCGAGCTCATTGCCCAAACTGAGCGTCAGTGCCTAACTCAAGTTACTTGTGTTGCCCTCTAAGTATGGTGCCCTTACCCATCCAGCCCCAAGGTAACTGATAGGGAAGGGCCCCTCTCTTCAGGTTTCATGTACAAGAGGTAATAACTTGAGTTATGGTACAATGTGTATGTAATACTGTGTAAAGAGTGACGACTGCAATGTTTCAGAAATGTGTTCTTGGTAAATGATATATTGACTGATGATTACATGTTGAGCCTAATGCAAATGTATATGGTTGCAGTTGAAACTTATGGGGTACTTGCTTGACGTGGACGTCAAGCTTTCCCAAAGCCAGGAAGGGTGTAACCCCTGCAAATGGGGTTCCCAAAAGACTTCCAGGAGCTTGCCTGAATGCTCCAAGCCTGAATGGTGTTTGCGTCTAAGCCATTTATCTGTGAGTGTTTTAGAGCCTCTGGTACTGTCTCTTTAAGAGCTGTCTGCTTGCAGACATAATTAGTTTGTATGGGGGACTGTGTGTTTCTTTGCTTGAGTACCACTCAAGCTGCTGTAATTCACTCTATTTTGCAGTCACTAGGGTGCAAAGGAACCTATCTGAAAGATGTAACTGTTTGCCAGAAATCATTTAGAGTAATAATGAAAATATAGTTTGTCTAACCTGCTTTCTTTGCAGTCAGAACTGTGTTTGCCTAGTTCCCCATTCTAGTTTTGAACTGCTGAACTGGACCAATCAGTGTGGGTTAAGGTAGCTCTAAAATGGTGCCTTGAGACTGAATCAGAACTTGGACTCATAATTTGAGCCAGCCACAAGAGGATTGTATGGGCAGTGACTCTGGGAGATGTAGTTTGGACTTGCGCCTTTTGGACCAACAGGGGCAGTCTATTGTGAGTGACAGCCAATCCAGCCAAGAACTGGGAGGAACTCAAAGGAAGTGCCGGTTTTGTCTGCTGGAGTTTCAGTTGAGCTCTGGCAGTGAAGAGGAAGGAGCCCTGTGCTTTTCGGTGTGCAGTTTTAGTCGGAAATGTGTAAGGCCCTGAGTTCCGGTCTGCAGCTTGTGTAACTGCTTGTTAGGACTGAATCTGTCCCTGTGAAGAGAATCAAAGGATATCTGAAGAGTAGAAACCAGGCTCACCCTGTAGAAGACTGGAGAAATTGCTGAATTGCGCTTGGTCTGTCAGGAACTGAATCTGCTGTGTGTTCTCCCGGGTATTGTGCAGTAATTGCGATCGGGATAGAGAAGCAGCCTGTCTGGTATAGTACTTTCTGTTTACCATATAAATGTGTGAAGAGGCTTGTGTACCTCAAGTGAATCCTGCTGCCATTAAATGACTTTTGCCTGTTACTGTTTACCATATAAATGTGTGAAGAGCTTGTGTAGCTCAAGTGAATCCTGCTGCCATTAAAGGACTTTGCCTGTTGCAGTTTGTCATATAAATGTGTGAGGAGTCTCGTGGAGCTCAAGAGTAGCCCTGCTGGACGTTGAAGGACCCTATCTTGTTTGGAGGTCGTGAGTACTAATTCAGGGTCGCTCCCTGTTGAATTGCCACATTAAATCCAAATGGAATTACTGTACTGCTGACTGTTTAACTAATTTTTCTTTTCTCTGTGTGAAAGGGCCCCTACCAGCTGCCACGGTTTGGACAAGCCACTAGGGCTTGGGTACCCAGGGAAAGTAACTGGTAGGGATAGGCCTGTGCACAGAGCCATAGGTAGATGAGTAAAGTGATAAGCTAATTAACCTGATTTCCCCCTGTCCTTGTTATATTCCCCCTAAATAAATCAGAGCTGCTTGTTTCAGCAAAGTTATACTGCCTGAGGTATTTGTCTGTGTTAAAGTATTGTACTGTGATTGTTGCACTGTATCTTATTTTACAGGAGGTCCCAGTGCCTGAACCAGTCCTGGGGGTAAGTGTATAGTGTGAAGGTAATTCTGATATATTGTGTGGGCCACTAATGGGAAGAAAGGGGGGTTGCAGTGTCCCAGAGGGCTGTGACCAAGTTAGTTTAACTACTGCAAACCCTGACCTCTGGGTGGAGGCACCCGCCATCGGATCCAGGCCCCTCAACCTGTTAGTGGCAAATCAGGCAGGGGTAGTAGCCCCTGGGATAGCGCCATCTAGGGGTTACACAAGTACTTACTTGCCTGGGGCCAAATTACAAGATAATATGCACTTTACTACCAAACATATGTAACCCCTAGGCGGCACTATCCCAAGGGATACTACCCCTGCCTGTGTGACTATGCACAGGTTGAGGGGCCTGAGCTTGGTGAATGGGTGCCTTCACCTGAAGGGTTGGTTTAGGGTTAGCGTAGCTGCTCAGATTACAGCCCTCCAGAACACTGATAACCCCCCTCTAACTCCTCTAGTGGCTTACACTGGTCAACAGATAATCACAGTTAACATCAGTACACAATATGGAACCCACACTTGGTACACTTACCAGCAGGGCTGGATCAACTGCCTAGGCCCTGGAGACCTCCTGTAAAACCAGACCTTCAATAAAACAGTGCAATGGCAATATAGTATCCCCTCCACAGTGGTACACACTAGCCAGGTTAAATGCAGAAAGAATAGAATCTGAGTTATTCAGGGGATGTGAACAAGGGCGGGGCAGCATTCTGGCATTTGATTTCAGATCTGGTTTAGTCAGGTTAAACATGCATGCACTAAGAGTCCCTCTAGCACAGTCACACACACTCTGGGTACCAAGTTGTTACTCAGGCTAGCCTGAAGCATTGCCCGGGGTAGGCCGGCATTGCAGCTGTTGTTGGGGCCCTTAGGAAAGAAAACAACATGTACTTTAACCTACAATTTGTATTCTTGAGTCACATGGTTCAGTTCACAATGATCAAGCAAAACAATTACTGTAACTCAGATGACACACAGTGATTTGAGCTTTGTTGCAGGGAGCTACCCTGATGGTTACTCACGCTACCCAGACCAGGAGGCAGGATTGACGAGATGAAGACCTCAGGATGGTATGCTGGTGTGCCAGGGGAAGCAGGGCCAACACGACGCATGGTGGTGGTCGAATCCTGTTCAATGGTGTTGAGCAGGGAGCTGAATCCCCGAGCGGGTCTTTCATCAAATGAATCTCGCGGCATGAGTGGCAATCTAGGCCGAGATGGTGAGGCCCAAACTAGATGAACAGTTCAGATTGTAGTCCGTTTTAGATACTGGATGCAGCTTCCAGCTAGCGTGACACATTCAAGGATGTGGGGAACCAAATCATGACCCACACTACACATTCAGCACAATTATAGTAAAAATAGCCAGATACCACAGTTCGGGTGACAGTCCAGTTGCAATTTGGCAGTGTCTCTGCGCAAACCGTACGCTCTCCGGTTCTCTCCAATTCCTGACAGGTCGATCGCTGGAGGAGCAGGTCTTCGGTCCACACCAGGTGAAATTCACTCTCTCACAATTCAAGATTCTGGTCACAATAACAGTAATTTCAAATATAGTCAGATATTAGATTGCAGACTTCTTCACATAGGAAGATAGTAGCGGGCAGGTCAGACACAGCCTTCCCACCAAATCCCCGTGCTACCACGCAGGAGCAGCTGCTCAAATTTCTCAAGCTGTTCACTCTCTCAACTCCAGCTCTACATTGGCACACTGCTGCAGATAGCTCTGGGATTTCCCAGTGATCCAAAAGGTTTGGTTGGTTGATCCATCGGTCTGTCACAGAAAGGGCTCCCCCTCCAGGTCCATTTATATGCCAAACAGTAAAAACTACAATTCCTACAGAAATTCACACCCACAAGACCTCTGGGGACAGTCTCCATTTTAAAGCCCTGCAAGGTACCAATTGGTCCAAGCTGTCAGTCCAGAACCAAAATGGTGGCTCTTAGCAAAACAGTCCATGCTGCAAAAGAAGGCGGGTTACACAAACTTCTATATTATTATTATTGAAGCAGATAATCAGCAAACAATCACAGATCCTATTACGGCTTCCTCTGCACACTTAGCGATGGTAGAATGAAGCAGCTATATTGCAGCCTGGGCAGGACTCGAGCTTGAAAGCACTCAACCCCACCCAGATCAATTATATCATACGAAATAGATACCTCTTAAAGAGACAGGCACTGAGGGTAACAGGGCACTCTCATGCAGGCACATTCAAACTGTTAGACACAGAACACCAGCCGGGTAGTGGGCATTAGTCAGAAGCTTGCTGCTCATGGATTAGCTGTTTCTGCAGTCAAACTCATTTCTGATTTTTTGCAGGAGCATTCTCAGTCTGTCTCTATTGGTTTGATTATTTCTTCAGTTTGTTATACTACATGTGGTGTACCTCAGGGGTCAATTCTTGGACCTCTATTGTTTATTAATTAAGTCCCCTCTGTTTTTGATAAGTGTAAATGTCTTTTGTATGCTGATGATTTGATTTTTTATTGTCAGGGAAAGTCTTTGAATTATATAAATATGGTGTTGGAAGTCGAGTTTAAGAAATTATGCCATTAGCTTACTACCAACTTGATGCTTTTAAACATTCGTAAAACCAAAGCTGTGTTGTTTGGAAATTCTGTAAGACTTGGCGAACATTTTTCCTTGACTATACATGACATTCAGGAGAATTTACTTGATCAGGTGTCAGAATTTAGGTATTTGGGGGTTCTTTTAGACCCCTCGTTGACTTATCTTCCTCAGGTAGAGTCAGTGAAAAAGAAAATTCACTGTTGGTTGGGCCAATTATATAAATTCAAACCTTATTTATCTTAAGATTCTCATCTGAAATTGGCTAATGGCGTTTTAATGCCACATTTTCACTATGTCTCCTCGTTGTATGCTAAGTTGGGATCCAAAGAGAAACAAATTCTAAGTGTTGTTTATAACAGCATTTGTAGGTTTGTTTTGGATGCTCCTTTCTTGACCCACCATTGCCTTTTATATTCTTCACTGAAATGGTTGTCGCCCCAGTTTAAATACGAATTTGCTTTAGGAAAATTGGTTCATCAGGCCATTTATTCAAATGGCTTATCTCCATTGTCTGATTTGGTTCAGGTTCGTGAAGTTCAGGTAAATTTGAGAATATTTCAGTGGGTAGCGTCGGTAGTACAAGGTGCTAAAAATAATTATGGCCTATGAGTATTTGATCACCAGGCTTCTTCACTATGGAATAGGTTACCAGTTTCATTACGGTTAATTAAGTCCTATCCATGTTTTAAAGTCAAGTTTAAACAACATTTGTTAGCACAGTCTGATTGTTCATGTTATTTGCAAATTTTGTATGTTGTATATTTTGATGTATTGTGTGTTATCTTTTATGTCCGGGTCGGTCCTGAAAAAGGGCTTCGGCCCAGAGTCCTAACCCAGTTAACAAATAAAAATGAAAAAATGAAAATGAAAATTAGGCAAGCCCAGGAAAACATTTTAGGAACCCCCATTTGTAGGGGGTTACACATATTTAATAGAAAGGAGACAAGCCTATAGTATTAATAGATGCAGGAATGAATGATTTGAGAAATACTAGAGAAGACCCAATGCTTAGGAATGTATGCAGCTTGAAAAGATAATTAAGAGCGTGAATGGTACCATCATCTTTTCCGAGATCTTACCTGTACCAAAGGCTAATGAAAGAGTAAATCAGAATATAATCAGGGTAAATAAGTGACTGAGAAGACGGTGCCTTAAGCAGGGAATCCAGTTAGTAGATCATGGCAAGTATTGAGTAACAATTTTGCATTTTACAGTAAAGACGGCTTGCACTTAAATAGAAAGGGTAGCAGAGAATTGGGACTAATGTTTAAAACACAAATAGAAAGTAATTTAAACTAATACCCAAGAGGAGACAGGTTTGTGGGAACTATGAAGGATATAATAGTGTGTGACCCCCTACAAATGGGGGTTCCCGAAAAGTCTTCCTTGAGCTTGCCTAAATGCTCACTGCCAGGCTGGTGTTCTGCGTTTTAGCAGTTTAAATGTATTGCCAGAGAGTGCCTGTATAGCCTCTGTGTACTGTCTCTTTAAGAGCTGCCTGGATTGCAGTCATAACTAATCTGAGAGGGAGCTCTGTTAGAAGATGTACTTGTTTGCTGATCATTTGTTAGAGTAGTAATAACACTGAAGTTTGTTCTAACCTGCCTTCATTGCAGCATGGACAGTTCTGTTTGTTTCCATCATCTTGGTCCTGGACTGCAGAATGGGCCAATCAGTACATTTGTGACTCTAAAATGGAGCCTGCCTACAGGGGCTTGGTGTGACCAAAACTTGTAGGAATTGTAGTTTGGGACGTTTGGCGCCTAAAATAACCTGGAAGGGGGGCCCTTGTTGAGACTGACAGACAGATCAGCCAACCGGACCTTTTGGATCTTGGGGAAAGTCCCACACTGCTTGCAGTTTCAGTCAGATCTGAGTTGGGAAGTGAAGAAGTAACAGCTTGAGATAGTTTGAGCAGCAATCCATACTGGATTCACGCCAGAGAACTGTGGAAAGGCCTGAGTTTGGCCTGCATGCCTGCATACTGTTCTTGAGAGGGAACTTGTTCTTTTTTCGAACTGAATCCGAATTTGGAGAGTGAATTAAGCCACTGAATTGTGACCAAGCTTTAACCTGAAGAAGACTGAAGATTTGCTGAATGCAATTGGCCTGTCAGGACTTCCAGCTACCTCTGAACTCCCGGATTGTGTAGAGACTCTGTAATTGTGACCGGAGAGCCATTTGCCCAGCATACCTCTCAACCTCCTGCCTCATAAATCAGGGACAAGGCTTAAAAAAATTTGGGACAGAGGACCAAAATCAGGGACACATCTTCAGAATCAGAGATATCCACTAAGAAAGTTGGTAGAGTATGGGGCTTAGTGAAAAATGCATTTTCTAAAGAAGAACAAGTCTGTAACTTTAATGCCTGGCATTATGTTGTGCTTACAATCCCCACTGTGTAGCTAAGCAAACACAAATTTTAGGAGGGACAGAGTAAAATTGTGAGGCAAAATCAGGGATGTCCCTGAAAATCAGGGACAGTTGAGAAGTGTGTTGCCCAGTACAGTGGAATTTCCTTACATGTGAATGTGCTGTGTGCTTATAGTGGGTCATGATTTGGTTCCCCGCTGTGTGTCTGAACTGTGTTTTGCTTGCTGGAGGCTGTATCCAGCCCCACGAACTGAATCCGTATCCATTTCCATTTGCCTGGGCCCTGCTACACTAGCCCAGTCAGAATACCTGCTATGCAGAGAAAGTCATCAATGAGAGACCAGACTGGGGATCAGCCCCCTGCTAAACACGTCGGGTCGGGTCGCGAGGGCTGGAGCCCCGAACGAAGTCGGGTCGCGAGGGCTGCAAAGGGAGCCCTCCCTGAAGCAAGGTGCTGGGTGTGGAACCGCCCCGAGCCTCGAGCAGTTGGGTGTGAGGGGCACCCAAAGCCCTCCTGAAGCAAGGCGCTGATTGTAGGCAGACCCCAGGCAGAAGTTGGTCGCGAGGGCTGCAAAGAACCTCCCTGAAGCAAGCGCTAGGTGTGGAAGCGCCCGGAGCCCCTAACGGTGCGGGTCACGAGGGCTGCAAAGGAAGCCCTTCCTGAAGCAAGGCGCTAGGTGTGGAAGCGCCCCGGAGCCCCGAACGAAGGTAACTGGCAACTTGCGGCTCGCTGCTCACAGCGTGGTGTTGGTGCCATTTTTATTTGAATTCCAGAAGGACCCTAGCCAGAAGAAGTCGGCGTGGACGCTGTCTGTTTTTTTTTCCCCAACTGTTTCTGAGCCTTGCATAGTGCACTGTTGAAGCCCTTTTTTACCTGTTACCCTAATGTGCCTTAACTTAATTGGTAGTTAGATGCTATTTAAGTTACATGAATTGCAGCATTACCTATTATGACCTAGCACAGTGCTGTGTTCTAACTCCGTTTACCTGTTGCCTTAAATTAACAGCTCTGTGAGTTAGAAGTAGTTAGAAGTAGCTCAGTATTGCCCTGCTATATGAAATTGTCCGTAATCGGCCCCAAAAGTGTCGGATTGCATCTGCTGGGTCCTGCAAATTAAATTACCTGCCTGTGTCAGTCGCTCCTCCCTCCCTCTCTACTTAATCCCCTCTTCTCCTCTCCTCCACAGTCGGGTCACGAGGGCTGCAAAGGAAGCCCTCCCTGAAGCAAGGCGCTAGGTGTGGAAGCGCCCCGAGCCCCGAACGAAGGTAACTGGCAACTTGCGGCTCGCTGCTCACAGCGTGGTGTTGGCGCCATTTTTATTTGAATTCCAGAAGGACCCTAGCCAGAAGAAGTCGGCGTGGACATGCTGTTTGTTTTTTTTTTTCCCAACTGTTTCTGAGCCTTGCATAGTGCACTGTTGAAGCCCTTTTTTACCTGTTACCCTTATGTGCCTTAACTTAATTGGTAGTTAGATGCTATTTAAGTTACATGAAATGCAGCATTACCTATTATGACCTAGCACAGTGCTGTGTTCTAACTCTGTTTACCTGTTGCCTTAAATTAACAGCTCTGTGAGTTAGAAGCAGTTAGAAGTAGCTCAGTATTGCCCTGCTATATGAAATTGTCCGTAATCGGCCCCAAAAGTGTCGGATTGCATCTGCTGGGTCCTGCAAATTAAATTACCTGCCTGTGTCAGTCGCTCCTCCCTCCCTCTTTGATACTTAATCCCCTCTTCTCCTCTCCTCCTCAGTCGGGTCATGAGGGCTGCAAAGGAAGCCCTCCCTGAAGCAAGGTGCTAGGTGTGGAAGTGCCCCCCCTCGAGCCCCGAACGGTTGCAACTGGCAACTTTGCTAATGCTCACAGCGTGGTGTTGGCGCCATTATTATTTGAATTCCAGAAGGACCCTAGCCAGAAGAAGTCGGCGTGGACATGCTGTTTTTTTTTTTCCCCAACTGTTTCTGAGCCTTGCATAGTGCACTGTTGAAGCCCTTTTTTACCTGTTACCCTAATGTGCCTTAACTTAATTGGTAGTTAGATGCTATTTAAGTTACATGAATTGCAGCATTACCTATTATGACCTAGCACAGTGCTGTGTTCTAACTCCGTTTACCTGTTGCCTTAAATTAACAGCTCTGTGAGTTAGAAGTAGCTCAGTATTGCCCTGCTATATGAAATTGTCCGTAATCGGCCCCAAAAGTGTCGGATTGCATCTGCTGGGTCCTGCAAATTAAATTACCTGCCTGTGTCAGTCGCTCCTCCCTCCCTCTCTGATACTTAATCCCCTCTTCTCCTCTCCTCCACAGTCGGGTGGCAAGGGCTGCAAAGGAAACCCTCCCTGAAGCAAGGTGCTAGATGTGGAAGAACCCCGGGCCCAGGCGAGGTAACTGGCAACTTGCGGCTCGCTGCTCACAGCGTGGTGTTAGCCCCTTGACCTCCTCCGCTCCCCACCACCCCACCCGCCCTTGGTGAGCTTCTTGTTTTATAGGTTTGTCACGTGATGTGAAAACCTATCAGCCAATTCTCCCATCTGCAGCTTATCAGCTGCTAACGCTAGTGGCCGCTCTACCAGACTCTGCTTGTTACCTCTGCTGCTAGTTATCAAGCCATCAGAGAGAGAGAGAGAGAGAAAGAACAAAAAATTAAAAACAAAAGATATTCTGATCACTGCCTTTGTCTAGTGCGCAAACCTACCAAACGTGGCCCTGCTTATAGCCTAAATCACTATAGACTAACTACCCCTGATCACCTAGAAAAGTTACCTGCAAGCACACTACTCCCAGAGTCCTGAGACTTCCTCAGATCTATACCATGGATTATTTATTGACATGGGTGGGTTCTGAACACTCAGCTAATTTATCCTACACTGTCCTCCCCCTCCCCTGTGACTGCCCCCCCCTCTGAGAAGGGCTCCTACCCTAAACACCCCCCTGGACCTCCTGTGCTGAGGGTGAACGGATCAAATAAGCCTTGCCAAGGCACACATAGGCCTCTTCCAAAAGTGCCTACCAACCTACCTTCCTCCTTCCACTCCACATATGCCCAACGGAGACTCCACCTAATGGCATTGTTCACCCCTGCCTGTCCCTCCCTGAAAAGACACCACACCTACTTGTCTCCCTTCCTCCGCATCCCCGACCACTGGAGCCGTCCACTCATCCCCTTGAAGGACTTGGGCTTTTATGCCAGGCTCAAGCTGGCGCTAGGGGGGGACATTGAATCCAACCCAGGCCCCTACTCCCCCAATCTTACCCTGACCGACCCTACTAACCCCCTCTGGGCAAACTCTAGGGGATCAGTTGGTGCATATGAACATCAGCAGCCTACGGCACAAAATCCACGACCTGGAGGCCTGGACAACGCTGTACAAACCTGATATACTTGAGGTCACTGAAACATGGCTCAAACCCCAGATCCTCGCACATGAAGTGGACTTAGCTGGCTATCAAGTTTTCCGAAAGGACAGAGAGGGAAAAAAAAGAGGAGGTGGGGTTCTCATTTACCTCAACTCCTCCTTGAATGCCTCGCAGGTCGACCACCCTGCCTCCCACGACCCTACAGCGAAATCCTAATCCTTAAAGTGCTCCTTGGTGACACCAAGCCCCTCTGCATAGGCTGCGCCTATCTCCCTCCTCACTCAGCTGTCACTTCCCTTGAACCCCTAACAACTCCTTTGAGGAGCATCCTTCGGGAGAGGTCATCCTCCTTGGGGACTTCAACCTAAACTGGTTGGCCCTAGGGTCTCCTGCGACCAAGAACCTAGTACTTGACTCCTCTCTCACCCAAGTCATTGACCTCCCCACCAGACACACTGCCAAAACTGGCAACCACTCCTTGATTGACTGGGCTCTAGTCTCCTGCCCTGACCGCATACTTACTGCCAGGATCATGTCTGATTCTCTTAGCGACCACTCTCCAACTTTCTGTATATGGTCCAATAAACCCTGCAAAGCCCCTGCTAGCATCATAAAAGCAAGGAATTTTAGCAGGTTTGTCCCTGCTGACTTCTGCTCTGCCCTGAGGACTATTGACTGGAACCCCATCATCTCTCTCCCCTCACTTGATGAGGCACTCGACTACTTCACCAACTCATTTCTGTCCTTGGCTAACCTACACGCTCCTCAGAAGCAGCTAAGGGTTCAGGGAAAGTGCCACAAATGGATGAGCCCTAACCTTAAGCAAACTATGATACTCCGTGACAGGGCCTGGGGACTCTACAAGTCTTCTGGCGGTACCTGAATGGGAGAAGTATAGGGAACTGAGGAATCTTTGCAAGAAAACCTCTAAACAGGCTAAATTGCAATACCTAAGGGACCGTCAAACAGGTCATCTCAGTAACCCCAAGAAATTCTGGGGTCACATTAACTCCCTCATCAAGGGTACCCCAAACTCACCTAATGACACACTTCTGGTCTGTAACTCCCTGACCAGCGACCCCTTGGCTGCTGCCGAAGCCTTCTCCGACTACTTCGCTAACCCCTTAGGTTCCTCCCCAACAACTTCCCCTGGGTCCCCACCTTCATCCCGTGGGACCGAACCCTCCCACGGCCCCAATTCCACCTGAAACTAGTTGAACCGTCCACTGTACTCCCACTTCTCCTCAAAATAAACCCCAACTCCTCCCCTGGGCATGCCCTCCTAGAACCTAGACTGCTGAGAGCAGTTGCCACAGCTATTGCCTATCCCGTCACCCTATTGATTAATAGGTCACTCCTCGAAGGAACCATCCCTACCAAATGGAAGGTCTCGACTATTGTCCCTATCCATAAAAAAGGTCCCCGCGACCTTGTGGGAAACTACAGGCCAATCTCCCTTCTCAGCTCTCTTGGAAAAGTACAGGAGAGGCTTGTGTATAATCAACTACAGGACTACTTAGAACAGCATCTACTACTCTCCAATGTTCAACATGGGTTCAGAAAAGGCCATGGCACTGACACTGCCCTAATCCGACTCACATCTGACATTCTTAAGGCCATGGACCAAGGCTTCCCAACAGGCGCTCTATTCATCGACCTATCCAAGGCCTTTGACATGGTCAACCATGAACTCCTCCTCTCTAAGCTCTGGCAACTAGGTCTGGACGCACACGCCCTATCATGGTTCAAGAACTACCTGACTAACAGAACACAGAAAGTCCGTTGGAGGGGCTCTCAATCTGGCAAAAGACCCATGGTCTCAGGAGTACCCCAGGGCTCGATCTTGGGCCCCCTACTATTTTCGCTGTTCTTAAATGACATCGAGGGAGGCTGTGGGCCAAGTAACCTCATTCTCTACGCAGATGACACCGTAGTCTACTTCAGCGACCCCCACCCCAATGTCATCTCTACTAAGCTGCAGGCCTGTCTCTCTGACCTTGAGGCATGGTTCTCAGCAAATTCTCTAAAAATGAATAACGACAAAACCAAGGCCATCCTGTTCGGGACAAGACGGTTCGGGGCTAACAGAAGTGACCTACTCAAGCTCACGTCAGCCCTAGGGAGTAGGGTTGAGGTCTTGGATCAGTTCAAGTACCTAGGTGTCCTCCTTGATCAGGAGCTGACATATAAACACCACATCACCTCCCTAACCCGAACCATCCACCAGAAGATGGGGCTCCTCTATTGTCTGGGAAACTCCCTCACTAGCGAGGCACGTCCGCTAATCGCCAACTCCAATCTCCTCCCAACAATCCTCTATGGTGCCCCACTACTGCAGTCACTCCGAGTGTCTGAGCTCAATAAGCTCTCCATACTTCACATAAAGTGGCTCGCTCGCTACCAACTCTCTCCCTAGGGAGGCATCACTCGCGAGGCCTTAGCAGATCTAAACTGGCCCTCCTCCGGCACAAGCTGGCCTTACCTCTGCCTGCCTTGCTTTCAATTCACCTCCCTTGGTCCTTCTCCTCCTCACCTGCGTGATCTACTCATCCCATAGACCCAGCACCGTTCCCTTCGATCCTCGGCTAGATGTACCCTTGCCACCCCCCGGGTTCGTACCAATCAAGGCAAACGCTCCTTCCACTACGCTGCCCCCCTATTATGGAATGCCCTTCCTACGACTCTAGTCAACAAGCCTTCTCTACTAGGGTTCAAATCTGGCCTCAAAGCATATCTTCTCGAACTTAGCCTCTGTGGGTGCAACCGTTAGGCCCTTATCATGATCATCCCTCTGTGACCTTTGGTGCCAACTTCAACTGCTTTCCTATAACATCCCCTTTATAAACTGCTAAGGTACTATGAAACCATTTATTAGACCAGTGGAACCCTCTGCTCCCTGGGCCAATGATGTTACCCAATGTGTACCATGTACAAACCATAAACTTATGTATGTTAATACCTAACTATGTACCCCCTGTGACCTCCTATGTACTCAGCTAACGCTGTCCTACAGTTACTCATGTGTATCCCTCTCCTTGTTATGTTTCTTACCCAATGTCATCCGATACAATTCTGCTATGTATGTACACTCTGGATCTACAAATGTATACCTAAGACTACTGTTTAATGTTGCCAAGATATGTACTCTCTGTCACTAATCCCAGGTCGCCCCTGAAAAATGGATCTCTGGTCTCAGTAGGCTTACCCGGTTACCAAAATCTAAATAAATAAATAAATAAAACACCTTGAACAGGAATGACGCCTCTGTGATTCGTGTGGACCCTGCTTCTCTGGGCACTCCAGCTCAACAGCCTGCAGTCTTGATTTCGTCCTGCCTGTGTCCTGTATTGGGTATCGCGAGTAAACATCAGGGTAGCTCCCTGCAACAACAGCTAAATCTTCAAGTGTTGTCATCTGATTGTCTTGTTACCTTTTCTTTCACGAACTAAGCCCTCCGGCTCTGGATTACAAATAGTGTGTGTTGTGCATGTTGCTTTCTTCCATCACAGGGCCCCAACCAGCTGCAATGTTCCTGGCTAGCCGACCGTTTTCCTACCTGGGTACCCAGAGTGTGTGACTGTGTAGGGACTCTGAACTGCATCCATAACTGTCTGATTAATATAGCTTTTAAGCAAATCAACTTAATTACGCACCTCCTTTGTTCAAGTCCCCTGAATAAATCAGATTTAACTTTGTCTGCATTTAATCTGACTGTGGTTCCAGTTTGTGACAAAAGTATTGTACTGTTGCTTTTTGCTGTGCATAACCTTGTTTTTACAGGGGGTCCCCAGGGTCAAGCTAGAGGAACCAGCCCTGGTGGTAAATGCAAACAGTGTGGGTAATTGCCTGGTGAATAAGGGTCATTGTGAAAGCAATTACTGTATATTGTTCAGGCCACTAGAAGGGAAAGAGGAGGGTTACAGTGTCTCGGAGGGCTGTCCCCAGGTTAGCTTGACCACTAACAACCCTAATCTCCAGGTAGAGGCACACGTTTCATTACCCAGACCCCTTAACCTGCTACTAGCCAAGCAGGCAGGGGTAGTAGCCCTTGGGATACTGCCACCTAGGGGTTACAAGTGTAACTGGTAAAACACCAAATAACAAGACTATAACGGTTACCACTGGCAGTGAAAT
The DNA here is from genome assembly GCA_016271365.2 of Neoceratodus forsteri. Taxonomy (NCBI): domain Eukaryota; kingdom Metazoa; phylum Chordata; order Ceratodontiformes; family Ceratodontidae; genus Neoceratodus; species Neoceratodus forsteri. Next base: position 13,998,857 of record CM057456.1, read on the forward strand.
AAAAGTGTTACTCATTAATGCAAGAAGCATAAAAAATAAGTCTGATGAGCTTAACTATATAAAGGTTAAGGATAACATTGACATCTGTGGTATCACAGAAACATGGCAAAGGGAAGATAATTGGGCTGTAGAAATTCAGGGTTATAACTATTTTTATAAAACTAGGGGAGCTAAAAGGGGTTGGGGTGTTGGTCTTTATATAGCCACACATTTAAAGGCTCATGAATTCATCCTTCAGGACCCAAGTAACTGTATGGCCGAACAACTGTGAGTAAAATTTACTACAGGAAGAAAATCAATTACTATGGGCCTATGTTACTGATCGCCAAATTTAACTGACGCAGAAAATGCATCTTTCATTAATATGCTAGAAAGTATAGAGATAAGTGGTAATTGTATTATGATGAAGGATTTTAATCTTCCAAAAATAAATTGGGATCTTTACCAAGGGAGCTCTAAACTGGAGGAATGTTTCCTAGAAATATGACTAAAATAATGCTCTGGAACAACATGCAACTTCTGCCCCATCTCTCTACTCCCTACTCTGGCTAAACTGTAGGAGCATCTGGTCCTGGAACAACTCTCCTCCTTCCTTGACTCATCTTCCTTTCTCACCCTATTCCAATCTGGTTTTCATAAAGACCACTTCACCACCACCTCCCTCCTTCAACTCACTGACTCCATTCTCTCAAGCATGGATCAGGAACGAACCACCTCTGCCGTCTTTGTTGACTTGGCCAAAGCCTTCAACACTGTCTCCCACTCCCTTTTCCTCAGCAAGCTTACTGCTGCCAGCCTCTCTGACTCTGCCACCAGCTGGTTTCATTCCTACCTCATAAGCCGCTCCCAGTCCATCAGAATTGGCAACTCCCTCTCCCCTCTAGATCACCACAGGTGATCCCCAATGCTCTGTACTTGTCCTATTTTATTCTCTATATTCCTGAATGATCTCCTGACAGCCTGCACATCAGGCAGGGTTTCTTTGGCTGCCATCACTAATTACTTGATTGCCTACAACCTTGGGCTATAGACCCAGAAATAAAAAGGCAGAGTTTGTTTGCCCACTGTCACTAATTACTTGATTGCCTACAGCCTTGGGGTATACAGTATAGCCCAGAAAATAATAAACAGGCATGCAACAGAAAGAAACTTGAAGTAAAGAACAACAAACAAGACAATGAGTCAAAACACAAGGTCTTTCTCTAATGTGGGAACAGCCAGCAAAAGGCCAAGATTCAGTTCTTTATCAGCATCATCAGCATCTACTGTGAATGAGACCATATGCCCAGACATAATGATAACTGATACAGATACAGCGTGTAATTATCAAACAAGTGACACAGTATGTCAGGGTGAAGGCATCATTACTAGCAGCATTACAACAATTGAATTCATGATTGGACAGTCTTCCACTTCTACCTTTATTGAATCAGACTTGTCCCCATCCCTTACAGTATCTTCAGTTGGTGATAAACCCCCTACTGATCTTGGCAATAAAGAGAAAGGCATCGCTCAACGTATAACTAATTTCAGTACTAAAATTTATGGAGGTAAAAGACGAGACTTTAGGCATCACTGGTACAAAGATTTCTATTGTTTGGAGTACAGTTGGGAAAAACAGAGTGCATTCTGCTTTGCATGTAGATGTTTCGTGCATGGGCAGGGTTGTGCTGATGAAGCATTGACAATTCATGGGTTTCAAAACTGGAAAAAGGCACTGGAGAAATTCAGAATGCAAACATCAACTCACATTCACAGAAGTACAATGGCTGCCTGGTCTGCATATAAATGCACAAATGAAATGGGTAACATTGTTATACAGGTAGGCAAGGGCATGGTTAAGGAAATTCTGCAAAGAAGAGAATACATGAAGAGACAGGTTGAAGTCACTCTACATTTGGGCCATCTAGGGATACTTTTCTGTGGTCACAATGAAGATGAGCAGAGTGTTAATAAAGGGAAGTTCATGGAGACTTTAGATTTGATTAAAAAGTTTGACAAAGTGCTACAAGTGGTCTGGCCCGGTGGCACTGAGGGTTGAGGTGCTGGATGCCACACCTTGCGCCATGCTGGTGACCCAGGTTCGGGCACAAGCCTGGGTTGTCAGGGGTCGGCAGGGGAGGGAAGAGATTGAGCATCCAGAGGACTGCTCTCTCTTCCTGAGGAGGGCTTGGGAGAACGCTCGCTCAGGGAGCAACCTCTGGTGGTAGCTGGAGGTAGCCAAACATAGCGGCGTGGTGTATGCCTGGGGGTGAGGCCACAGCAGTACGCTGCCTTGCTGGCCGGCTCCGCAGGAGTACTAAAAAATACAAATACCCTCCTCCCACTGATAGGCGATGGCACCTTCCACCCACGGTCCACACTCCCAGAGTCGGGCTTGGCTCTCCACTGCCTCTCCCCCTCCCCAGCCCAGAGCTCAATACTGTAGAAAGAGTGCCCTGGGTGGGGGTGACCCTTCTCCAGAGGGCAGACCCAGGTGATGTGCCGGGCCGGGCAGAGCAGAGATAGCTTGGGTCACAAAGGGAGGTAGGGACTGAGGACCCGGGAGGACGCCAGAGAAAGTTCGGTGGGGCTTGGAGGAGCAAAAATATAGTTCAGGAAAAAAAAGAAAAGAGTGCTTCAAGTGAATGATTTCATCCCATCAAATGCAACATATATCTCAGCAAAATCACAGAATGGTCTGATTCAGTCTGTGGCTTCCTGTACTACAGATGCAATCGTGCAAGAAGCAAAAATTGCTTAATTCATATCAGTTTTATCTGATGAACAAAGGAGCATCTGTGTGAGATATGTTCAGAACCATAAACATGTTGAATGTTTTCTGTGCTTTGTTAAAGTCTCAGAACTGGATGCATGAGATTTGTGTAGTACCATTAATGAGACCTTGAAAAAGTTTGATATTTTTGAGCCAGATGTTACTTTTGTTGCCCAACCATATTGTGGTGCAAGTGTCATGAAGTGGCCATCTTAATGGTGTTCAGAAGCTTTTCAAAAAGGACCCTTCTCATGCTGTGTAAGTTCACCGTTACACTGTACTTAAGTTAAATCTTACTTTTGTTGATTCGTGACAGTGCATTCTAGAAGTAAGACTTTTTTTTATTGTGTGCAATGCGTGCATACATTCATTCTTTTCAACATCTGTAGTACACAGTGACAGACTGAAACAGATACAACAAGTCATGGGGCTCGACAGAACATACAAAGTCACAGCTTTGAGCAACACCAGGTGGGGATGTCAGAAAAGAGCACTGAAGTATACTTATGAGTCCATAATCTCTTATCTCTCTCACTGTGACCATGGACATGCACCCAAAGCTTGGGGCCTCTACAACTTCATGATGTCATTCAACACTGTATTTTGTCTTTTCCTCTTTGATCACATTCTCAAATTTGCAGGATTCCACAGTCTGCTACAGGCTGAAGATCTGGATATAGCCAGTGCTGGCATTGTAGTAGAAGCATTCATTGGTACTCTGGTTTCATTCAGAAATGAAGAGAAATTTCAAGAATTACTCTATGAAGCAACAGCATTCGCAGTACAACTTAACATTGTTCGCAATGGTATAACAGAAGGAAGGATCCACCCATGATGTACCCACCACTTAACAGCTCATTTTGATGTATATGTGGTTGACACGAGACTTGGGGAACAGCAACCAGTTACCTTGGAAACAGATTACCGAACTAAAATTTACTACCTAGTGTTAGGCAACATGATTGCAGAATTGAGACAATGATTTTCAAAAGGGGGTAGACCTACTGAAAGCAGTTTAAGCTTTGAAACCAACACGTCTTTTGTTTTTAGATAAGACTGCACTAAATGTTCTGTGCAATCATTATGGGAGTGCAACTTCCTGAAGAAGAATTGATTGCAGCCCAAAGGTTCATTGAACGTCTGCCTTCTGAAAACTGTCCACGGAACATCTCTTCATTACTTGAGTCACTGCCACTGGCTATGTTTCTTGGCATCCACCAATTGGGTACCATTGCACTTGTTCTACCAGTCACTACATGTTCAAGTAAACAATCCTTCAGTGCCCTAAAAAGAATAAAAACATATCTGAGTAACACAGTAGGTCTGGACTAAGTCATCTTGTCACAGTAGCAATTGAGGGAGAGGTAAAAAAAAACAACTGTTAAATCCAGACAAAATCATTGACAGATTTGCCAAATTGTCAAAGAGATGTATTAATTCTTTGGGATATATGATGGAAGACTGAAATGTGAAAGCCCAACAGTTGAAAGCCCGACACCCGAACCCCAACACCAAAAATCCTGACAGTGGGGTTTAGATTTGTTTTTTCATGTTTGGGGGGGCTTTGCACCCTGCACCCCTCATAATTATTTTAACAAACTCCGTGGAGGCAAATCTGACTTGGGATTTTTGGTGTCAGGCTTCTCGCATCTGGCTTTCAATTGTCGGGCTTTCCAGTTTCAGTCTACTAAAATGATACCATCTTTTGCTTTCTGCTGGCATCACCACAGAAAATTCCTGAATTATATGGCAGGATCAGAGAAGTGCAGTTGTGTGTGCTGAGTCTGGCCCTTTTTGAACTTCAAGATTATATCACACCCAAAACCTGTGTAGTCTCTGATGTTTCTCTTATGCATTTTCCATTTTCAGTGGTAGGTCTCGGTCTCTTGCACCCAGGTCACAATAGACACAGTCACCAAAAATATTTCATCAGTCTGTTTTCTGTCTTTGTGTGCACTTTGCGTATGATGAGCTGATAATAAGACTGAGGCAATAAAACAATTAAATAAATATGTTCACTGGTTCAAATCCTACTGTATTGCAGGGGTTTCAACTACTAAATCCCTATGCAGGTCTTGCTGCAGATTGCCTAGCTAGAAGTTAGACATGCTTCTAAAATTAACCAGTTACCATAGTTTTTCAAAATTTCTTCCAGAGGCTAAACCCACCAGACCCGTCTGCAAGGCCCTATTTTTGTTTGGGCAAAAGAAAAGTTAATTAGTGTGTTTTCTTCCTGTCTTTGTATGCAGTTTGGGTATGAGATTGAGGCAAGAAAACAATTAGATTAAGAATGTTCCCTGGTTCAAGCCACCTGTTGTATTTCAGGGTTTCAGCTACTACATCCCTGTGCTTGTCTTGCTGCAGATTTCATAGAAAATGCTTCTGAAATGCACCATTTACCACCAAATTCTTAAAAATATCTTGGACTCCACTTTTGGGAAAAGTCACTGATGCGGGCATGTGCCGCCCCCCACACACACACTTTTAAAATCCTGCTAACGCTGCTGGAGGAATGGGGGGGGCCGGGAGTGACACCTGTGATCAACTAGGATCAGTGGTGATGAACTAGGCAGGGATAACGGCAGACTGGATGAACCTAAAGGTCCTTTTCTGTCGACAAAATCTGTCTTTCTATGTTTCAAGACTAAATGGCAAAGAGAGGCATCCCACTGAGAAAAGAAAGGATCCAGTCCTTTAGTATTCACAGTCCAGATTTTAAGTACCTCCCCTCACACATGCATCCATCCTCCTCCTCAAAATCCTTTCACCCTTTGACAGAATCATCCATTCATTATCACTCCACCTTCTTGCCCTTTCCCCCTCCTTCTCCTTCCTCCAGCTCTCCCTTTCTCCTCCCTCCTCTCTACCTCACACCCATACCCTACTTGCTCCACTGACCACTTCCTCTCTCTCCTTTTATTTTTCCTCAGACTTCATTTTGTTGTCCTGGCCCCCTCCCCCATTACTATGCTCTCACCTTAAGGTACCTACTGCCCTGCAAGCACTTTCAGTCTTCTCACCTTCCAAGCATCTGCCCCAGGCATACATTGTACAATGCCTGGAACACTGTTCCAACTGCTTTCCTTACTTTATTCTCATTTATTTACTGACAAAGCCTTTGGCGGCTCCATGTACGAAACCATTTGTGTGTCTGTACTTTATCAATGCTCGGTTTTTTGTATTTTTCACATGTCCTCGTAGTATGATGTGGAACCTTTGTAAAAGAGCCCTGGCTCAAAGGTGTTATCTGAAATCCTAATAAATAAATAACACATTTTGATTATGCCCATATAAACTCAAGAATCAACAAAAGCAGAAGATTTTATGCAAGGGTAAGACAAGATCTGAAAGCCTTGCACCATTCAGGCATAATCTTTGCATTGATTCTTTTTAAAACAAGCATTTGTCAATGCCGAATGTTGCTTGCTTCTATGTGCTGTTTAGATATTTGGAAGTCATTGGAGTGCAAATATTGAAAATTTGCGAACTTACGAGCGTGCGTAGGAACTGCGCAATGCACACTCGTAAAACAGTCATTTTTAGGAATTTTTTCACCAAATTTTCAACATAGCCATTTTAAGACCTCTGCTCATGAACAGTGTCACTGTGATTTTGTTAATGTGTCCCATACATTGAGTTTGCACACCGACTGCGCCATTGTGCGCTACATGGGCGGAAACACGCTTTGGGCAGGATGAAAATGACAGCTGTACTGCTCATAAGGAGGTGTGGTAAAATGGCAATGTTGAAAATCTGGGTGGAAAATATTGAAAATTCGCAAACTTAATTTAGCTGTTTAGGAATTGTGCAACGACACTTGTAAAACAGTCATGTTTAGGAATTTTTTCACCAAATTTTCAAATATAGCCATTTTAAGACCTCTGCTCATTAACAGTGTCACTGTGATTTTGTTAATGTGTCTATACATTGAGTTTGTACAATCGATCATGTGCCATTGTATGCCACATGGATGGAAATATGTTTTGGGCAGGATGTGAAAATGACAGCTGTACTGCTCGTGAGGAGGTGTGATAAAATGCCAAAGTTGAAAATCTGGAGGAAAAGGCATTGAAATGCGTAAACTTATGAGCGTTTTAGAACTGTGCAACGACAATTTGTAAAATAGTCATTTTAGGAATTTTTCACCAAATTTTCAACATTGCCATTTTAAGACCTCTGCTCATGAACAGTGTCACTGTGATTTTCTTAATTTGTCCTGTACATTGATTTCAAGACATCACTCGCCTTCTGCTCTGCTTACATGGGCAGAAACACATTTTGGGTGAGATGTAAAAATGACAGCTGTACTACTCATAAGAAGGTGTGGTAAAATGGCAATGTTGAAAATCTGGAGTGAAAATATTGAAATTTCATGTAACTTACGAGCTCGCGTAGAACTGCGCAACACACTCATAAAACAGTCATTTTTGAATTTTTTACATCCAACATGATTTGGAGTTCTTCGGTCGATAACACTGTCATGGCAGATTCAGGCCTGAAGGGTGATTTCGCAGTCACTGCACAGTCACTGCGTAAATCACCCTTCGGGTCGAATAATGCCATGACAGTGACATCATTCATGAGAAGGGGTCCCAAACCCCATGTTGAAAAATTTGGTGCAAAATTCTAAAATGCCTGAGATATGCAACAAAGTTGAAACCCCTATCTAGCCCATTACACATCTTAACCGGCATTTCAGTTCGCAGGTCGGCTTTGAAGAGTGCAGTGTGTTCCCGGTCCACCAAAGATCATCGCACCGGAGTCCGGAGGGTATGGGGTGAGGGTGTGCAGTGGGTGGGTGCGGGTTGTGGGGAGGGGCTGGGAGACGCTGCGGGACCATTTTCATTTACAGGTTTCAAAAAAGTGGAGTGGGGCGTTTACGCTTGGGTGGGCTCTCCAGCGTGGTACAAGAATGATGAGGCGTTCAGCCAGCGAGGATTGGGCACCCCGTCGCTATAGGACTGCTTGCCACACTGGGGTGGGCTCCAGCGTGGCACCTACTACTGGGGAGGCGCAGCTCAGCCGATGGGAATTGGGCACCCGTTGGCTATACAGTGCGTCAGGGCGTCAACTAGTGGTTGGGGGGAGCCGCGCGTGAGCAGCCTCTTATCAGTGCTCACTGAAGCGTAGCTCCCCCTTTCAACTGTATGACACTGCATTTTGGAGCATGTCATAGACAGCTCCAAAATGCATTGACTTACAGGGGCCGCGCCTGCCAGCACACTGACTGAATTGGAGGAGGAGGTGACACACCTCAGAAATCTCCGATGATGGCACTATGTTTCTTGCACATGCGTGCAAGCAACATAAAAATCAGTCTTCCCAAATCAAAGGAAATGAAATGATTATATATGGATGTTACAAGGCTTGCAAAATCCTCCCTTACCCTTGCACGTTCTGGAGAAAACTCACATTTAATCCTCGTGTACCTGCCCTATGCCTTTTGTGATTCTTGCATTTTATTGGAATGGGTGCTTTTTCTTCATTTTTAGTGACAGTACAAAAAATCAAGCTGAAATGATAGAAGATCTAATTTGCTAGAATTTTTTGAGAATTGCAGAACCACGCAACACTTTTTAATTACAACTAGTGGTTCTCTGCTGCTCACAGCACACAGCTTTCACATCTTGGAGAGCTAGTCCTTCTTATTTATGTATGTATGTATGTATGTATATGGATTTCACAAGTTTTACCAGGAAAGACACCCTAAGCTGGTAACATCTCATTCCCAGATGTGTCCTGGGGGAAGGGGAAGTGGAGTATAGAGCAACTTGAAAACAATGTGCGAGGCACAAAACAATATAAATCAAACTTCTATTGTTTTGTGCCTCGCATAACTATCTACTGTACTGCACTGTATTTGTATGTTTTGCCTGCTTCTTCATTGTACACTGTATCTACATGTATGCTCCCCTATCAACCACCCCAGGGCACATCTGGAATTGAGCAGTAGTCTGCTCAGCATGCCTTCCTGGTAACACTTTTAAATAAATAAGTGAGCTACAATAATACATAAAAAAGAATATACAAATTACAAGTTACAGTTGATCAAATGAGTCAAATATAAACATAGACAAAACATACATTAGCCATGAGGCATGACCAATAGACAGGAGCAATGAATAATAGATTCTACACAGACTATGTGCAAAACCCAGGAAAGATGGTATGTAAAAAGGGAGATTGTTGTTCTTATCTCAGTTCAGTATACTGAATAAGAGCTCTCTGGGAAATGTTATCTGTACTACACTGAGTTCCACATACCCTGAAACATGAAGGAAGTGGCTGAACATTTTTTTTCCTCCTTGCAATCTAATGTATAGGATTTGTGTATTTATTTATTCATTTGCTTTTGGTAACTGGATAAGTGAACTAGGCATAGCAATGCCTATTTTCAGGCATGACCCGGGAGGATACAGGGTTACAGAGACAACAAAACAGTTTGTGGAGAACAACAAAATGGGTGGAAGAACAATGGCTACAGGTCGGTACAGTATCAAACAAGTTTGCAGTACATACAAGTCAAAAAATTGATAACAATAAATAAAACAAACAGTAAAACAGGATAACAAGTGCAGGTTCACCCATCTTAGGGATACAGACTGGGAGAACTAGCTCTGCTAGGCACAGATGTGAAGTCCAACTGGGAGAACGAGCTGGAACGCAAATAGACAATCAGCTTTAATTGACACCAGGGGACTAGAGGTCCTGTATGGTGGTGGAAGGACGGTTCAGAGGGAGAGACCCAAGGGGTGAGTGCTTTTGTTTTTGTTTGTTTTTTATTTAGGGAAGGAAGAGCAGGGGAGAGAGGGACATAAGAGAGAGAGAGAGAGAAAAGGAAGGGTGGGTGGGAGAGAGTAGTGGTGATGAGAGACATGGGTAAGGTGGAAAAGAGTTGGAAAGAGAAAGCGAAAAAATGTGGAGGTGAGGCAGCCAGGGAGGAGGATAGGGTTCTCACGGAGGTTGGAAGTAGGCACAAGGGGTAGAGCCAAGTAAATGTTCGCGGTGCGTTCTCTTGAAAGGGGCATGGGATGGAGCAAGACGAATTGCTTGTGGAAGAGAGTTCCAGTATTTTGGCGCAATATGTGAGAAAGCCCATGTACCCATTGCTGTTTTGCATCTGGGGATGTGGAGAGGTGCTTGTTCAGTGGATCAAAGCTCATAGGAGACAGTTTGTGTATTCAACATAGAGGCGAGGGACTGGGGAAGACAAGAGCTGGTAATGCTGTCAGTGAGAGATCTGAGTGATTGGAGCCAGTGGGCAGAGGGGGAAAGCCATTTTAGGTCAGCATAGAGCTGGCAGTGGTGTTTGTAGTGAGGGGACGCAGAGGCATATCTACAGATATTATTATAAGTGGTGTCCCACTTGAGAAGAGAGGTTTTTGATGCCCCAAGGTAGATGGCTGAGCCATAGGATAGTGCTGGAAGAAGAACGCCCTGTGCAGTAGTGAGCCTGGCTGATGGGGTAAGGACATAACTAGTTCAATAGGCACCACCAAGTTTAGCATTTACGGCTTTGTAGGTAGTATTGATGTGCTGATCAAAAGCCAGAGATTCATCAAGCAGAATGCCCAGGTATTTGAAGGAGCTAGTGTTGACCAGTAGTGAGCCATCAGATCAGGAGATGTTGAGGGGGTTTTGGTTTGTTCTGAGACTGGTTGGGGAGCCGAACAGCATTGCATGCATCTTATCTACATTTAGAACAAGGTTGTTTTCAATAAGCCAGGACTGGAACTTGATAAAGTTTGAGGAGAGAGAGAGAGAGAGCAGTTTATGTCCGAGGTGTTCCTTGCACTGGACTAGAGAGCAAGGTCATCTGCATATAGCAGAGACAAGCAATTGGGGGAGAGAGTGGGGAGGTCATTTACAAAGAGAGAGAAAAGTAGGGGGCCCAGAATAGATCCTTGAGGAACACCAATATTAGTGGTAGAGAGATTGGACAGGACGGAGTTGTAATTTACAGCCTGTCTCCTGTCTGACAGGTAGCTATTGAACCAGGCCACTGCCTCTGTGGAGAAACCAAGGCAAGAGAGTTTGTTGAGAAGAAGGGGGTGGTTTACCAGATCAAATGCCTTAGTTAGGTTGATAAAAATTGCGCCAGTGGTGAGACCTTTGTCCATTGTGGTATAGATATCGTTTGTAAATTTTAGAAGAGCGGTGACAGTGCTGTGGCCTTTGCAGAAGCCATGCTGGGAACTGGAGAGAAGACTGTGTTTTTGTAGAAAAGAGATGGTTTGAGTGGCTACTAGTTTTTCCAGTATTTTGCTAAGCACGGAGAGAATGGCTATGGGCTGGTGGTTGACCATATTTATTGGGTCTCCCTTTTTAAGTATGGGAGTGACTTTTGCTTTTTTTCCAGATGTTGGGGACATAGCTGTGGCATAGTGATAGTTGAGAATTCTGGCTATGGATGAGGCAATCATGGGGGCGCCAAGTTTCAAGAGCTTGGGCACAAGACCATCCAAGCCCGTAGCGGTATTATCGGGGATGCCTAATAGCATTTTCAGGACTTCCTGTCTAGTGATAGTTTGAAAACAGAAAGGGGGTAGTTATATTGGGATCCACTGTCTGCAGGGGGTTGGAGGACTACATGGAGGCGGTGGTAGGGAAGAAGACAGATATTTTGATAGGTCAGAGAATTGCAGATTAAATGAGTTAGCAATGGTGGCTGGATTGTTGCAATGCACACCATTTATAATCATATCGTTGGAGATTTTTTGTTTGGCTCCAAGAAGAGTCTTGACAGTGGCCCAGAACTTTCTGGAGTCACCTGCTGCATTTATCAACAAGCCTTTGCAGAACGAGCTCTTAGCATGGCGGATGTTTCTTTTACATGAGTTTCTCTGAGTTCAGTAGTCATTATAGTCAGATGGGAGGCCTGAGACCTTGAAACGCCGCCAGTTCTTGTCCCTAGCTCTGATTTTGGTGAGTAGGTCCTTGTTGAGCCATTTGGTGTGGGTACCACTTACACGACATGTGGTGAGGGGCGCATGGGTATTTTGGATAGATCCAAACAGGGTAAAGAAGTGGTCCAGTGCTGTTTGGGCATCGTGGTTGAGTAGATGCGGCTCCAGTCGAGCATGGTGAGATCGCTCTGAAACTGGGCTATATCAAGGTTGGCTAGGTTTCGAAAGGCTATGAGTTGTGGTGGGGGTGAAGGTTGTCTAATAGAGTGCCAGACACAATATATTGGGGTGTGGTCACTTATGACATCAGCAAGGGTACCTGCCGAGAGTATACAGTCAATGCTATTGGTCAGAGCCCAGTCAATTAGAGAACTGAGTCTTGGGGGAGGCATAATCCTAGTGGGGTCAATGATAAGTTGGTGGAGGTTGTGTCCTTGTACTGCTGTGTGGAGGGATTTATTTTGTTTCCCAGTCCAACTGAGGTTAAGATCTCCAAGGGTAAGGACTTCATTGCGACCCACCGCTGCATCGACTTGTGACAGGAGCTCCTCGAGACCAGTGGTGCCACCTAGTGATGGGTTATAAGCACATACAATATGAATTTTTTTCCGGCCAAGATGGAGGGTGGCAATGATGGATTCACAGTGTGAGAGGTCAGGTGTGGTGATGTTAGAGAGATTAAGGTGTGTTTTGTAAAACATGGCGGCTCCACCACCCCGTTTAGAGGTGGGCCTGTCTCGCCTGGTAAGGTGATAGGTAGTGAGCATGCGGAGTCGGGAGTAGAGGGTTTGAGCCAAATCTCGGACAGACAAATGATGTCTGGGTCATATTGTAAGACCCAGGCTTCTAGTTCAGTTCTGACACTACACTTATATCCGCCATACCTTTTTTGTGAGTGTTCTCTTCAATCACATCACTTATGTAATGTTTTAAATAATTATGACACCTACAGAAATATCATAATTGACTAGAAGGTCTTCATGTATGAGACTGATAGAGTCATCGGTACCACTCAGGGGTGCAAATGCTCATGGTGTTTTTTAGCAAGCTTTATATGCCTAGATAACAAATATATGTGATAGCATTGTAGAGCGAGTAACTTTATGTGTGTTCTCACACCAAATGTATACCCACCAGTGTTCTAGCCATCCTTTCATCCATTTGTGTCTGTATTCTGTACAAACGTTTGTTATCTAGGCATATAAAGCTTGCTAAAAAACAACATGAGCAGCTGCCCCCCAAATGGTACCAAAGACCCTTTTCCTGATGGTATGGCTGATCTATCCCAAATACCAAACTGTGTTTACTAAGCCTTGCACTACAACAGTTCTAGTAATATTTCGATATGCAGCTGGTGATAACATTTATAAACCATTGTATAATGGTTTTAGATATTCCATGGATGGAAGCAAAGCACCCAAACTAGATGTACTCAGTCCATGCATTGCTGGAACATGTGAATGATTTACATGAAACTCTGTGCCAGGAGAACTTAGATGAACTATTCAAACATGATGATCTGACACATTCACTGGTACTATGGAATCAATATCTAGAATATTTGTGCCACAGCAATGGGAACTTGTCTGCCTTCTGGGTCTCATACATTTATATGGCTGGTGATACCCTTTTGGGACTGCTCAGAGCATCAAGAGAGGGCAATTGGCATTAGCATCTGTTGGCACAGTAGAACTCTACTACTGGGACCTTCAATTTAGGGTAAAAAAAAAGAGTTAGTGTGTTTGTCTGAGTTGGCTGAAGTGAATTGTTATCTTTGCAGTTATCTAGGTGTTTGTCTGAGTTGGCTGAAGAGAATTGTTATCTGTATGATTAACTAGGTGAAGAAAGAGCTGTAAATTAGGGGGAGTGGCTTAGCTAGAAGGAAGTCGGGTATTTTAGATTTAAAAACTGCCCTAGATAGCTTCTGGAAGAGAACAGGAAGAGGAAGGAGCTGCTGTTATAACTATACTACTCTACTGGGACTATATTGCCCTCCTTCCCTTCCCTCCACCCTTAGCCAGTTCTAATTTTATAGGTACAGGATTTGACTGACAACAGGAACTTTCTGTTTGGGAACAGGAAGTAAGTGATCACAAAGCCACAAAAACTCACCATCCTAGAAGGAAAGAGTAGCTCTCTGCCCCCCGCCCCCAGCTGCTGGAGGTCTGACTCTGAGCAAGTAAGGAGACTACTGAGAAATATAGGAACTTCTTGTCTCAGAACAGGAACATCAGGAGCTTAAAGGGCACAGAGGCAGTAAGTAAGTAGGGAGAAAAATAAATAAACAAACAGAGGAAGGAGAAAGTATTCAAAACAACAGTTAAGGGGCGAGAAATAAGACATGATGGGAATGGTGCAGTGCAGTGGCTGTGGAGCAGCAGTCTTCCGGGAGACGTACTAGAGGATGCAGTGTTGTCCCATCTGCAGGCACCTTTCTGAGCTGAGGGAGGAGGTTGCTCATCTCCAGGCTGAGTTGGCCAGGATTTGGGGGGACCTCCTCTCCCACCCAGGGACCAACAGGGCCACTGCCCTTGCCTCAGAAGTTGCCAAGAAAGAAGAGCAGTTGGACCACAGTGGGCTCAGGGAGGGTGAGGGAGGTGGAACAGAGGTGCATCCTTCCAGCTGTACCTCTCCACAATTCATATGCCATTCTGACAAAGTGTGGTTTCTCTATGGAGGCATCTGCAGTGGAGACCAAGGAGGATGCTGGGAACCTCCACAAAGGAGACCCACAGCAGGGGGGCAGGGGACCCCACAGGGGAAGGAAACAACTCCTGGTGAAAGACTCCATTGTTAGTAGGGTAGAACTGGGAGAGGAAGGGGAGAGGGAAGTAAGGTGCCTGCCTGGCACCATGGCTTGGAGGGACAGAGAGCAAATCCTCAGGATCCCGGCAGCAGCTGCATGGGGGGGGGAGCTGGATGTCATTGTCCACCTAGGGACAAATGACCTAGCTGGGAAAGAGATCAGAACAGTGCAGGAAGAGTTTGTTTAGTTGGAGAGGGGCCTTAGACAAGTAGCACGCACGGTAACCTTCTCGGAGGTGCTGCCTGTCTAAGGCATGGGTGAGGCTAGGGTGCTTCACACCATGGGATTCAATCAGTGGTTGAAAGCCTGGTGCAGAGCTCTGGGGTTTGGCTTCATCGAGACTGGGGGTCCACCTGGAGTGATGCAGGCCTATACTGGTGCGATGGTCTACATCTGTCCAGGAGGGGAACCAGGATCCTAGGTGATAGGTTTAAATGCTTCATTGGCAAGCATTTAAACTAGCCAAGGGGGGAGGCACTGGAAAGGAGCAGGGAAATCCTACCCCCCAAAAAAAAATCAGGGTAGTAAGTGAAGTAAACACCAAGATAGAGACATCGATAGGGAGAAGGGCAGGGGTAAATGGAGAAAATGACAAAGGCAATAAGGACAGGGATGGAGCAAAAAGGGGTAAGGCCATCAAGAAATGGAGGGTAATGAGTACCAATGCCCACAGTCTGGGCAACAAACTCCCTGAACTGGTGGCCTTGATGGAAGAGGGATGCCTGGATTTTGCGGCAGTCACAGAAACATGGTACACAGAGAACCATGACTGGGATGTTAACATACCAGGGTACACAACCTACAGGAGAGACAGGGAGGGGAGAAGAGGGGGAGGAGTAGTTCTCTATGTAAGGGAAGGGATAAAAGCAATGGAACAAAAGAGTAAACAGGGGGGAGAGGAGGCACTGTAGGTCACCTTAGAGACTGGAAATGGCATCACAGTCCACACAGGGGTTGTATACAGACCCCCATGTCATGGGAGGGAATGGATAGGATATGATAGAAGGCATCCTTAGGATGGCAGAGAAAGGGGAGATATTGTTGATGAGGGATCTGAATATGCCAGATGTTAACTGGAGCACCTTTGCTGCAGCCACATCCAAAAGCAGGGCCATTCTTGATGCCCTACAGGGGGCATGCCTCAGACAGCTAGTGTTGGAACCCACTCGGAAGGGAGAAATCTTAGATTTCGTACTCTCAAATGGGGACAGTGAGAAGATCTCAGATCTAGAAATGGGTAGCCATCTGGGAACAAGTGACCACCAAACATTGTGGTTCACGATAAACTCAGCTGCAGAGTCAAGCCATACAAAAGTGAGGGTACTGGATTTAAGGAGGGCTGACTTTGGCAAGATGGGAGAGTGTCTCAGAAAAGCACCAGTAAACAGGCTAGAAAGAGGGGTGGAGCAACAATGGGGAAGCATCAAAACTGCCATCACAGAGGCAACAAGCCTTTGTGTGAAGCAAATAAACAAATCAAAATAAAAAAAAGCCACTATGTTTCTCAAAAGGGGTGGCGGGGAAGGTTAGGGAGAAAAAGATAGCATTTAGGAAGTATAAGGAAACACAGAAGGAGCAGGACAGAGACCTGTAACAGTTAAGGCTGAAGGAAGGAGGGAAGGCAGTCAGAATAGCAAAGGCCCAAACTGAGGAAAAGGTAGCCAACTCGGTTAAGAAGGGGATAAAACCTTTTATAGGTACATTAGGGAGCGTAGAAAGACAAAGAGAGAGATAGTGAGGCTGAATATAATGGACAGTGGGTGGGCAGAGAGGGACAGTAAAAAAGCAGGGATACTGAATGAATACTTCTGCTCAGTATTCACAAAAGAGGAAGAGGAGGGGGAGGTACCTAATCCAATTAACAGAAGTACTCTGGATAGGGGGGTCGATCCCAGTCCTTTCACAGAAGAAAGGGTTCTGAAAGAACTCCTAAAACTGAAGGTGGACAAAGCAATGGGACCTGATGGGACTCACCCCAGAATTCTAAAAGAACTAAGGGTAGAAGTAGTGACACCACTGACTACCCTTTGTAACAAATCATGGGAGGATGATGTGGTACCTGAGGACTGGAGGAGGGTGGATATGATTCCCCTTCACAAAAGTGGCAGCAAGACAGAGGCAGGAAACTACAGACCTGTCAGGTTGACCTCTGTGGTAGGGAAAGTGATGGAATCACTTCTGAAGAATTGTTGAGTACCTAGAGGCCAGTGGGGCACAGGACCCAAGGCAGCATGGGTTCACAGCAGGAAGGTCATGTCGGATGAATCTAATCAATTTCTTTGACTGGGAGACCAAAGTAGTAGACCAGGGAGGGGCTGTGGACATGGCCTACCTAGACTTTAGCAAGGCATTTGACACAGTCCCACACAAAAGATTAATAAACAAATTAGCCAGCCTGGGAGTGGATCCCAGGGTGGTAGCCTGGGTAAAACATTGGCTTGACAACAGGACACAGAAGGTAATAGTAAAAGGAGTCCACTCTGAAGAAGGGAGTTACTGGTGGGATACCACAGGGTTCAGTACTGGGTCCAGTCCTTTTTAATGTCTTTATAAGTGTCATTGCAGAGGGACTGGAAGGAAAAGTATGTCTCTTTGCAGATGACACAAAGATCTGCAACAGGGTTAATATACAAGGAGGCGTGGAAAGGATGAGAAGGGACTTGGCAAGGTTGGAGGAATGGTCAAAAGTACTGTATGGCAGCTTGGATTCAATGCAAAGAAGTGCACAATAGTGCACCTGGGAAACAAAAATCTAGAGGAAGAGTACACAATGGGGGGAGGTAGTAACAACAAAAATGGAAAGGGACCTGGGGGTAATCATATCAGATGACCCAAGGTTGGCAAGCAATGTGAAAAGGCAGAAGAGGAGGGCTGGGGGGATATTGGGATGTATAGGAAGAGGCATCACCAGCAGAAAACAGGAAGTTGTTATCCCTTTATACAGACAGTTGGTGAGACCCCATCTGGAGTACTGCATCCAGTTCTGGAGACCCCAACTCTGCAAGGACATAGACAGGATGGAGGCAGTCCAGAGGAGGGCAACTAAAATGGTGCAGGGTCTGCAAGAGAAGCCATACGAGGAAAGACTAAAGGAATTTAATACGTATACCCTTGAGGAAAGGAAGGAGAGGGGGGACATGATAGAAACTTTTAAGTACCTCAGTGGAATCAACAAAGTCCAAGAGGGTAGCATCTTTCAGAAAAAGAGATGTGCAAGAACAAGGGGACACAATTTAAAGATGGGGGGCAGTTCAGGGGCAATGTGAGGAAGTATTTTTTCACAGAGAGGGTGGTGGATGCATGGAACAGCCTTCCTGAGGAGGTTGTGGGGTCTAAAACTGTGGAGAATTCAAGAATGCATGGGACAGACATAAGGCAATTCTGTAGGAGAAGAAATGGGCTGTTGGTTAACTAGAACCTGCAGCTTATCCAGTAGGTAGGGAAATGGGCAGACTAGGTGGGCCAAGCGGTCCTGATTTGCCATCAAAGTCTATGTTTCTATGTTTCTGGTGCTTGGCAAACCTCTCCGGGGGTGAGTATACATTTGGTGTGATAACACACATAAAGCTACTCGATCCACAATGCTATCACATAAGTTTGTTATCTAGGGTTATTAAGCTTTCAAAAAATCACCATGCGCATTTGTCCCCCAGAGTGTTACTGATGACCCCTTTTTGGAGGGGTAGCCTGTGATGAGGGCGACCGCTATTGAGCGCTTTCAAAAAGGGTGACTCAATAACAGTGCCATCTGCACAGGGCTACTGGACAGAGAGGGCGACCGGAAATGGGGCAGCACGCAGTGACAGGATGTCGCTATATGTACACGCACACGGAGGGGAGACAGCACGCCTTGTGACGGCGAAAGGGGAGGGAGGGAGGGTTTGTGAGGCGTACTGCAGTGGAGGGCTGCTGAGCTGGCCCTGTGGCGTGGTGGGTTGGTGGCAGGCTAGGGTTGCGAGGGTGCCAGGTTCGGTTCTGAGCAAGCGTTCCTTTTGTTGCGCCTGGCCAGTAAATTTTATTTTTCAGCTTTTGCACCCCCCCCCGACATGCACCCCCCTGGAGTTGAGAATCCTTTAATAGGGGGTTCATGGGGCAAAGCCTCCCGGGGGATGGTGCGTGGGACGAGCCCCCTGCATAAAAATAAGTGTCTGGCGCCATTTTCCTGAGTGCCATGAGTGTTACAGTGCTGAAATTGATTTTCGGTACACTCGCCCTAATGGCGATCATCTTTCCGTGATCGCCGTTATGACACAGAACCTTTTGGGGGCTCTGGCTCATATACTATCTGTATTTTCCATACTTTGGATGCAGAACTTGCGTCAGTTATTCTGCCACAGCTGTGTCACTGCAAATGTGCCAAACTATTTGCGTGCGATTTTCAAATATTTTGATGCAATTGCAACACTTTGCATGCATGCATCAGAATTTTGTTGCATGCATCACTGCAACACTTTGCCTGCTTTACAGCAGAGAAGCAATGCATGCATCAGAATTTTGTTGCATGCATCATGGAAACTGTCAGCAGATAAGGACCACATGGCCCATCTAGTTTGCCTGTAAGCCCTTGTACTGGATTACTATTTCCGACCCACCTGCTGCTGTACCTCTGTGGTTCCCCTATGCCTGTCCCAAGGATGCTTGAATCCATCCATAGTGCTTGCTCCCACCACCTCCTAAGGCAGACCATTCCAAGCATCCACCACCCTCTCTGTGAAGAAGAACTTCGTCACATTCCCGCTTAACCTCCCATCTTCCAATTTCATGTCATGCCCTCTCATTCTTGTGCTCCTCCAGTAGTAGAAAATGTCTCCCCCCTGCACTTTGTTTATACCCTCGAGGTACTTGAATGTTTCTATCATGTCCCCTCTTTGCCTCCTCTCTTCCAGTGAGTACATATTGAGGTCCCTTAATCTCGCCTCATAAGTCTTGTGTTGCAAACCCTGTACCATCTTAGTCGCCCTTCTCTGGACCATCTCCAGCCTGTTAATATCCATACAAAGGTGTGGCCTCCAGAACTGCACACAGTACTCCATGTGAGGCCTGACCATGGTTTTATATAATGGCATCATTACCTCCCTCCTTCTGCTGGTGATACCCCTGCCTATGCATCCCAGCATGCCACTGGCCCGCCAAGCTGCCTTAGCAGTCTGCTTTGACATTTTCAGGTCATCTGAAATAATAACCCCCAGGTTCCTTTCCTCCTTTGTGACTGTCGGCAACTGCCCCCCCCCATCCTGTAGCTTTCCCCAGGGTTTCTATGTCCCAGGTGCATAATTTTGCACTGTTTTGAATTAAATTTCAGTTGCCAGTCCTCAGACTATTTTTCAAGCTTCCCCAGGTCCCTCCTCATTTTCTCCACCCCTTCTGGGGTATCCACTCTGTTCCAGATCTTGGTGTCATCTGCAAACAGGCAGACCTTTCCCTCCAGCCCTTCTGCAATGTCACTAATGAAGACATTGAACAGGACTGGCCCCAGGACCGATCCCTGAGGCACCCCCACTGGTCACTCTCTCTCCCCAGACTGCATCCCATTTACCACCACTCTCTGCCTCCTGTCCGTTAGCCAGTTTCTAACCCAGTTTACCACCCTGTCCCCCATGCCCAGCCTACTCAGCTTGTTTATTAGCCTCCTATGTGAGACGGTGTCAAAGGTTTTGCTGAAATCAAGGTAAGCGACGTCCACTGCCCCACCCTGATTTACTTCCTTTGTCACCAAGTCGAAGAAATCAACCAGATTTCTCTGACATGATCTCCCCATTGTGAATCCATGTTGCCTATGGTCCTGGGCTCTGATGGCATCTAGATGCCCCACTATCCTTTCTTTAAGCAATGTCTCCATGATCTTCCCCAATACTGAGGTGAGGCTGACTGGCATATAGTTCCCCGCCTCCTCCCTGCTGCCGGATTTGTGTAGAGGGACCACATGTGCCCTCCTCCAATCCTCTGGTAACACCCTTGTGTTGAATGACTCGGTGAACATGGCTTCCAGAGGTTCTGCTATCTCCCTTCACAGTTCTTTTAATATCCTTGGGTGTACGCCATCTGGTCCCATCGCTTTGTCCACCTTCAATTTGGTGAGCTCCTGCAGGACTCTTTCCCCTGTGAATGGACTATTGTGCACCTCTTCACCCCCTTGGCAGCTGCTGTACTGCTGTGGTCCCTGCCCCTGCCCCTTCCCCTCTTCTATGAATACTGAACAGAAATATTTATACAGTATTTCTGCCTTTTCCATGTCACCCTCCTTGCATTTCCCTTCCTCTCCCTTGAGCCTTGCAGTCCCCCCTTGTTTTTCCACCTTTTGCTGATGTACCTGAAAAATGTCTTGGCCCCTTTTTTAACTGACTGTGCTAAACCTTCCTCAGTTTGTGCCTTTGCTCACCTTACTGCCTTTCCCACTTCCCTTAGACACTTTACGTACTCCTCCCTTTGGGTCTCCTTATATTTCCTGAACCCTTTCCTTTTTGCCCAGACCTTTACCACCACCTCTCTTGAGAACCACAGTGGCTTTCTCCTCTTGCCTTTAGATACCAATTTGATACATTAGTTTGTTAATTCCAGTAAGGCTTCCTTTAGATGCTTCCACTGTTCTTCCACTCCCCCTCCTGCCCTTGTTCTCTCCAGGGCTCTTTTGATACCCCTCCCCAGCGAAGTAAGCATTTTTGAAATCCAAAATCTTTGTCCTAGTATGACGTGAGTCTCTGTCCCTATGCTGAACCACACAATGTTGTGATCACTGGATCTTAGTTGCCCTTCTACTTGGACATCTGCAATTCGATCCCCGTTGGTCATTACTAGATCTAGAATTGCCCTGTCTCTGGCGGGATCAAGCACAATCTGCCTGAGTTCAGCCTCCTGGAGTGAATCAAGGATGCCTCTGCTTCTGGCTGAAGCAGCTACATTGGTGTTCCAATCCACGTCTGGCATATTAAAATCCCCCATCAGTAGAATTTCACCTTTCACTGCCATCTCGTGTACTTCCTCTACTAGCTCCCTGTCCAGTTCCTCTCCCTGTCCTGGAGGCCTGTATATCACCTCTGTGCGTATTGCTGTGCCATTTCCAGGTTGAAGGGTGACCCATGGTGCCTCGGCCTCCCCCTGCCTACCCTGTACCTGTGTTGCCATTATACCCTCTCTGACATACAGGGCTACTTCCTCTCCCTTTTTGCCCTCCGTATCCCTCCTGAATAGAACTTATCCTGGTACATTTGTTTCCCACTCATGATTAGCCTGGGTATCCAGTCCACTGCCACATCTGAACTGGTTACATCCATAACTTCCCTCTCTCACACAGGCAAATTGTATTTACTGGGTGACTTTAATTTAAACTGGTTGTCTCCCTCTATATCTAAGACTCACAGTGATATAACAGCCCAAAATCTTGTCCAACTCATACAAGAACCCACTCACCTGAATCATAAAACACAAAACCATTCCTTGATAGATTGGGCACTCACCTCCCACCCCTACAGAGTCATTAAATCTGGTATCCTACCAGATACCTTTAGTGACCATCACCTTATCTTTCTGGTAAGAAAGGTCCATAGGCAAAATCTCTGCATAAAATCTTGCAACTTCATTCCTATAACTCCTTAGACCTCGACTCCCTCCTACAAGATCTGGCCCTCTCCAATTGGGCCCCTCTTACCTCTGCCCCTCTTGGTAGACCATGCTCTCACCTACTTTAAAGAAAAATTCCTAACAACCTGGAATACATTTGCCCCTTTCAAACGTACTAGAGTTCATGGCAACCATCTTCCCTGGATCAGCCCTGAACTGTTGGCCTGCCTCATGGTGCATGACAAAGCCTGGAAGAAGCATAAGGCATCCCAACTCCCCACTGATTATGCAAAGTACCGCACGTATGCTAAGAAATTCTTGTACTAAAGTAGCCAGTCTAGCCAGGTCCGAGTATTTTAGATCAGTTTTCCTCACTAATATCAGCACCCCCTTCCAAATTCTAGAAAGTGATTCAAGCACTTTTCTCCTCCCCCCCATGTTAAAAATTAACAACTTCCTTGTATCTGACCCCTGCCTAGTGGCTAAGTAATTTAACTCCTATTATAACTCCTGCACCCGGCCCTCCTAAAATCCATCCCCTCTTCCCTCACCACTTTTGCATCCCCCTCCATAGGCACTCATCCCCCTCCCACCCCCCTTCTCCCTCTCAGCAGTCTCCCCTGATGAAACACTAAATGCCAAGCTCTCACTTAATCCCTTTTAAAGGCTCCTCACCCGATGATATTGACCCAAAACTCCTCTGCCTCTCAGCCCCAGCTATAAACTTTCCTCTCTCCTTAATCCTCAACTTCTCTTTCTCATCCTCAACCATCCCTTCATCATGGAAACATGCTGTGGGCCTCCCCCTTTCTAAGAGTGGTGATCCTACTTCTCCTGGTAACTTTCACTCTCTCTCTCCTCCCTACTCTCACAAAGCTCCAAGAACACTTGGTCCTTTCCCAACTCACCTCCTTTCAAACTGACTTCTCCTTCTTCACCCCGCTCCAATCTGGTTTTTTGGAAAAATCACTCTACCACCACCTCCCTACTCAGGCTCACTGACTCCATCCTTACCAGGATGGACAATGGCCTCATCACCTCAGTCATCTGTATCAACCTCACCAAGGCATTCAACACTGTCTCCCATGTACTCCTCCTTGACTCCATCATGACAGCTGGCTTAGGGCCTACCTCACAGGCAGAACCCAATCTGTCAAGGTCCAGAATTCAATCTCCACTCCTCTCCCTATCACCACAGGAGTCCCTCAGGGCTCTGTGCTTGGCTCCATTCTTTTTTCCATATTCCTAAATGACCTACCATCAGTCTGCGCCCCCTCCTCCTCCATACACATGTACACCGATGATACTGTCTTGTATATCTCTGGCAAATGCCCAACTGATGTTGCAACCACTCCGCAGCATGATTTCCACCAGATTCAGCTCTGGTTTGCCTCCCAACAGCTCTTCCTAAATATCAAGAAGACATTCACCATGACCTTTGGTACTAGGGAGAGACTCTCAAGGCTCCCAGCCCTGCCCTCTTTCCACACCCTGGATGAGACAATCTTAGAGGACACCACCTCATTCAGATATCTTGGGATTTGGTTGGACCAACACCTAAGCTTCTCTGGACATGCTGATGCCATCCTGAAAAAACTGCGCCTCAAGCTTGGTGCCTTATATAGGAACCATAGTTGCATCCCTCCTACACCAGGCGTGAACTGGTCCAGAAGATGATACTCCCCATTTTAAAGTACTGTGATGCAGTCTATGGTGCCACCCCCAAGTCTCCCTGGCCAGATTGAACATTCTCTTTAACTCCTTCTGTCGCTTCATTCTTGATGCTCCCTCCCAGACTCATCACTGTGATCTCTATCATGCCCTGTTTTTCCCCCAGCTTGCTAATAGGCACCTCTCCCATTGTGCCAAACTCACCTCCAAATACTGGATGGGTGAACTTCCTCCTTCCCTCAACACTTCTCTCTCAACCCCACCCCCACCTCTTCACTCCCTCAGATCTACAGACACACGTATTTTTTTCGGTCCCAAGCCACTCCCCACTCATCGGACAGACTGACTTTTCCTATCGCTACCCTAAAGTCTGGAACCCCCCCAAAATATGCCACTCCTCCTCCTACTAACTCGAATCTGCCATACACGTCTCCTCTAGTAGTTCCTGCTTTAATCCACCTTAACTTCCTCCTATAATTCTGGTCCAGCATATTCACCCCAAATCTCCCATTCCTCAAATTCTATTCCCATTGCCTCTATCCCTCTTCTCTGCTACTTACCCTTTTTTCTTCCTCCCTCTCTCCTGTCCTCCCTACCCATTATCCTCTCTCCCTTCCCTACCTTGCCTTGTTCCACCCCCTGGCAGGATTCTCAGCATCCCGAAGGGGCCAGATCTCAGCATGCCTCTCACCCCCTATTATCTTCTCTCCTTCACCTCTATCTTTGCCTTGTTCTGACCCCTGGCAGAGTTCTCAGCATCTTGAAGGGGTTAGATCTGGGTATGCCTCTCACCCCCTTTCCTTCCCTTCCCCTTCTCCCCACCCTTCTACTCCCCCACCTCCCTCCTCCTCCTCCTCTCCCCTACTCTATACTAAACTGTTAGCCCCTAAATCTCCATTGTGCTTGTAGCTTATTTGCACTTCTGTTTTACCGAAGCTTATTGTACTGTCTGTGCTTCTGCACACCAGCTTGCCTTAGACCGAAACTGTTTGTATTCCATTTAATTGCACTGCCTTCTAGCTACTCCCTTTGCTTACCTTCCCCTTGTTAGTCATTGTTTACGTATACAGTCTACGTGTTTCTCAGTTGTATGTATGTATTCAAATGTGAATTTTGTTATATTGTATCAATCTCTGTAGCCTATCCTCATGTTCCCCCACCTCCAGGTCACATCATGAGATGAGCAACTTGTTGTTCAGTGTGCCCTCCTGATGAAACATTTCAATAAATAAATTAGCTGTGTACCAGGTTTCAGTTATTGCTACTATGTCCAGATCTCCTTCAGTTATTAAGGCCTCCATGTCTGGGACTTTATTTCCCAGGCTGCGTGCATTTGTCAATATGACCTTCCAAGCTTTACTCCCTGGCCTCTCTCTCTTCCTGTTTTTGGTCCCCTGCATCTTCCCCCCTTTCCTGATATTTTTCTCTTGTGTTCCCGATTCCTTTCCTACTCCATTTCTGCCTGACTTCAATGACCTTGATATCAGCTCCTCTTCCTGCTCCATTGTTCTGCTTTCTCTACCATGTGGGGGAGGGCTGCCTGAGTATCCTTACTTCTGTTGCCCTCTCCCCCAGCTAGTTTAATTGTTGCCCTCCCCATCTGGCTGGTTTAATTGTGACACTTTGCCCACTTTACAGCAGAGAAACGATGCATGCATCAGAATTTTTTTGCATGCATCATTGTTTTTATGTATGCGCCATTTTTCACATGCAGCTTGAGCATCTTATGACATAAAGATGGATCATGTTTTCTGAGGTCCAACAGTCATGTCGCAAGTAGCAATACTGATGCAGAACTGTGTCTCAGTTCTTTGAAAATCCAGTCTGAAATATCTTGGCTAGGCTGACTCACCAGCTCAGTGTTGCTTTGCATGACACCAGCAAGGAGGAGATGGATCGAGCATCCCAAGAGATGCTGTCCACCTCTGGGGAGGGAGGGTCTCAGGCTCTGCTTCAGTATTACCACCTGGGTGACCAAAGGCATCGGGGCAGCAGGAGCAGCATGATGTTGGTCAGAGCACTGAGGAGGCTGAGGAGAAACATGAAGGATAACCATTGCCGCAGTAGCATAATGATCTGGCACTCCAAGGCCTGCACCCCTACTGTACCGACAAAGACAGTTAAGTGCTCGGGGGTGGGGTTGAGGATTGGGTCTTCCAAAGCCTTCAGTCCTAAGGGAAAGGTCATTGGATTCCTGGGCCACATATGGGGTTGTTGGGACAGGGAGGTGGCCAAGGAAAGACCTGATGTGGGAAGCAGGAGCAAAAATAGTAAAGGAAAAGAAAGATAAGTCTTGTTTTGAAAATATTTCTTATTTAACAAATTAATTCTGAATCTGATAATTGTTAGTTTTCTACTTTGCACTTGCTAGAAATTTGCAGTTAGTTAAAAAAAATATTTTTATATTTTGTCCATGGAAATTCAGCTCTGTTTAGAAAAATCATGCAACATACAGAAACACATAAGATCATTCCAAAATTCCTACCTCAAACTAACACAAGAAATAGCAATATATTAGACATTTACAGCAGATACAGTCTTCTGTAAATGGCTAAATAGGGACATAATACCCACACACATATTTGAACTTTCATTGACTTTCACCATTGCTAACAAACATTATGACTTGCATTCACTTGTTAAGATTTTTGATGTTCACTGGAGTTACTTTGCGTGTGGTGTTGCAGTACCACGTTCAGTGACTGATGTGACAGACAATACTTTTAAAAATAGACACATACAAATGCAGAATCTGCTGCATCAGAGGAAAGATTTGTTTTTTTTTTATAACTATATCATTGCAAATCAGGTTTAAATGACTCCACTTAGTTGATAAAATAGAGAACAGTACATGGGTGGGTGCATATAACCAGAATTTTACATACACCATAGGTGTGGGATGCTACATAAAACCTGAGAGCAAAGCTTGAGAAGTTTATAAAAGCATCCCATGCCAAGGGCACGTGTAAAATTCTAGTTTACACCCAGCCACCCATGTCTTGATTTTTATAATTACTAGAGAGCATTTTTAATTACTGTGGCAGCTGTGTGACTAATGCTCACACTGCTCACAGCATGAGCTTGATTAACGGGGGTGATTACAATCACCTGGTTATAACACACAATTACAACTGGGTGGTTGTAACGCATGTTTACAAACCAGTTATCTGAGCATTAAAATGCTCACTAGTAGTAGTAATTATATCACAATTAAGGGGGAAGGGGCATTTTATAAAGTAGAGAAGTCGTTAAATGGGCACAACTGAGTATTACAGTGCCTACAGTGTCTAAAGAAGCTGCCTTTTTACTGCATCAGGTAAAGAATTGTGCTTTGAGCCTGCCTAGAAATTCTTAATTCTAGCCTCCAATTGGTAAGTTAGTTAATAATTAAAATCTAGTAAATGGGTAGCATTTTCTTCCATCGGGAATCCCGGTTATAATTTGCTGTTATAACCAGCTGGTTATAAGGGCATTCACATACTGGGTTTCCCTAACAACTATAACATATTATACATATAAATATGTAGTAATATAAAAATAATGTAGAAATACATAAACATATAAATTAATATATAACTATAAATTAATATGCAGATATTATACATATACATATAATAGAGAATAATGGATTGGCAAGTGTGAGTTATGGATTTTTATTTTTTATTTTTTTATTTTTTTTACACACCTGATGTTTATGAGGTCATCACACACCGAGGGTGTATTATAAAATACATAAGAACACAGTTGATTATCCTTTTATTTTTTATAACTACTGGTGCAAGGAGTGAATGCCAAAGTTAGTGAAGCAGTTCTGTCAGATGCGCGCACACACACACACACACACATTCTCTCCCTCTTCAGTATAGACATTCTTTTCTTAATTTTTATTTTTTTTTAAAGTTACAATATGGAACTGCAGTAAGTAATCATGGAAGTTGTCAGCCATGGTTAGATTCACAATGACAGTCGGTGTCTCCCGAAGACCCGTCTGAAGGGTACGAACAGCAGGATCAACCAGATTAATTTTTTAGTTGTAAAGGTAGGATCAACCAGATAAATATTGAAAAAGGTTACCTGTAATGATAGTGAGAGGCAAATGTTCAGTGCGGGTCCTTGCTAATGAAGAAATGAAGCTGCAATGTTTGTTGAGGTGTTCGGCCCACCCACACACAGAGTAAGAGCCAATGAGGTGGTGCACTGCAAACGAGTGACACAAAATGCCGCAATAACCACATAACCTGGTTATCACAGTGTTTGAAACATAGATTGACTCTGTGCATTAAAGGGGTCACTAGTAATTATATTGGGCCCTATGCTAATGAGGCAGAGTATTATGTCTTTTCTAAATCTGGTCTTGAAACCACTTTCGCACCCTACGTGTGAGGATGCACTAAGGGGCATGTAGCACATATGTGCCTGATCCCCTGGCCATGCAAAGAACAATGCACTGGGGTGGGCAAGGGGTTGGCTGGCACTATGCACCATGCACCAAGACATGTAGTGCATCTACAGGGGGGTGCAGTGGACAGTTGGCTACACCATTGGGGGAACCTGCTGTAACTGCAGTATGCACCCAAGCCCATGCATCCATAGAGTTTCCCCCGCAGCCTCAGCGGCAAGACAGCTGCCCACCCCCCAGCACACCAAAATACTCCCATCCTGGGGCATCACAGCAGCCCCCCACCCGACAGTGCCTCTGTCCTGGCTGGCATGGCGGTACCACCCCCTCCCACTGGCATGGTCGCCCCTGCACCGCTGCAAGCCCTGATGCCCTCAACAGTGATGTACCCCAGCCCCCCCATGGAACTAACACCACCACTACCACCCCAGCCCCGTACCTACATGCGGTGCTTCGGATGGCGGCGGCAGTACAACAATACTGCGCCCATGGCCGCTGACCATCTGACTTACACAGTACGCCAGCTGATGTGTACCTGTGTATGCCGACGGCCGTGCTGTGGTGTAGTGTGGAGGGTTGTGCGTGCTGTCTTGGGGGGCAGCTACACACATGTATGGTGGGTGTGTGTGTGGTGCCAGGGTGGGAAATGATGACTGGTCAACATGCCAGTCGGGGTGACCATAGGCAGATGCGGTCATCGGCAGGGGGGTCCCAGGTTGGTGCAGGGCCACTATGGTCAAGGACATGGGGGGGATGGGATGCTGGTACAGGTGGTGGCCCTGCAGTGTGGCAGGTAGGTGGGGGCCACCTACCAACAGCCCGACATCAGGGCAGGTGCGCGCCAGTCTGGGTGCCTGCAGAGCACATTCACACACCTGGACCTGCACTTCTCCATGCAAGGGATCCAGTCCCTGTCCAGGACAGGCATCCAATTGGATGCCTGGCTGGACATGCGGCTCTGCCCATGGCTGCCCTGCGGAGTCCTGTGCACCGGGGGGTGGGGCTGCAGACAGGTGTGCATTAGTTGTGCATACCTCGGGTGTGCACCTGTCTGTAGGTGTGGAGCTGCACGGGCGGGTTACGCACCTTTGGCATTTAACCTGCTATCATTTGTGCACAGGAGCCAATAACTTTATATTATCAGTGCCAGTGTCAGTGTCTCAGTAGGCAGCACACTTGCTTCTAAGACTGGAAGATCAGATGGTCATGGGTTCTAGCTCTACGCCAGGCACTTGGACTAATGCTTAATATGACACTGTACTGTAGTGCAGTACACGGGGGGGTACTGCACTGGTGAGGTGCCTGCCTTTGGATGAGACATTAAACTGAGGTCCCTTCTGCCCATCTCTGGTCACTGTACAGGTGGAAGTAAATATCCCATGGCACTTATCAATGAATAGCAGGGGAGTTTTCCTGGTGTTGTGCCCAAAATTCCTCTGTCAATAAAATAGGTCTATGCAACTCACACCCCAGGATACACCTGGCAACAAGCTTTCATAGCTCAGTGTGCCTTTCCTGGTCAAAAAAGTACAAATAAATAAATAAGTGAATAAATGCCACTTCTGCCCGACCACAGTTTTGAACTAGAACTTATGAACATATGAAATTCCCAGCAGATAAAGGCCTTATGGTCTATCAAGTCTGCTCGATTGTGCAGCTAGCAGCCCTTATACTGCAGCTGCCCCCAACTCCCCTCCTCCCCTCCAGGCACCTTCCCCCTTACCCTGTCCCATCCCCTTTTGAAGCAGCACACTGTTCTACAGGATACCACTTCCTCTGACAATGCGTTCCACCCAGACACCACCCTCTCCATAAAAAAGTGTCTCCTCATTTGCCTCCTGAACCTTCCCCCTTCCAATCTCAGATCGTGCCATCGAGTTTCCCTCCGCCTCCTTAATTTGAAAAGCCCCTCGATGCCTGTCTTATTTATATCCTTCATGTACTTCAAGGTTTCAATCATATCCCCCCATCCATCCTCTCTTCCAGGGAGTACATGTTCAACTCCCTCAGCCTGCTTTCGTAGGGTAAGTCCCCTAGCCCCTGGATCATTTTTGATGCCCTGCACTGCACCCTCTCTAGTAACCTAATGTCCTTCTTCAGGTATAGTCACCAGTCAGGTGTGGTCTAACCAGTGACCTGTATAGCAGCAGGATCACACCCCCCTCATGGAGGATATGCCTCTGGCAATACAACCCAGCTTCCTGTTGGCCTTTGCAGCTGCCTTTCTACACTGTGCTGAGTTGTTCATTGCTGCTGTTATGATCACCCCCAGATCCTTCTCCTCTTCCATCTTGGCTAACTGAATCCCCCCCCCCCCAAAGCTCCTCCTTGTTTTTTTTGCACCGAAATGTAGCACCTTGCTTTTCTTGGCATTGAACCCCAGCTGCCAAGTGTCCGACCAGGCCTCCAGTTTTGCCAGATCATCTTGCAACCCCTGCTACCCTTCTAAGTCATCCACTACTGCTCTCATCTTGGTATCATCTGCAAACAGATTGATCTTGCTCTTGATGCCTATTGAAATGTCTGCTAAGAAGATCCCAAACCACACCGGCCCCAGTATAAAGCCCTGTGGCACCACACTTGTAACCGCCCGGGAGATGAGAGTTCCCCTCCCACCACCACCACCCTCTGCTGTTTCCCTTGCAGCCAGTTCACTATCCATCCCACCATCTCCGTCCCCGGCCCTGTGCCTTCCAGCTTACTTTCTAGCTTCCCATGTGACACTGAATCTAATGCCTTACTGAAGTCCAGGTACAGGACATCTATTGCATGGCCCCAGTCTAATTACCTGGTTACCCAGGTATAGTACTCCACCAGGTTGGTCTGACAGGATCTGCCTGAAACAGAGCCATGCTGTCTTCTGTCCTGCAGCCCATAAGCCTCTAGGAGGGAAACTAGCCTCTCCTTCAGGATTGTCTCCATCATCTTTCAAATGATAGATGTGAGGCTGTAGTTCCCTGGCTCATCCTTGGGGCCACTCTTGTGGAGGGGTACCACATGTGCCATCCTCCAGTCCTGCAGTGCACTTCCCGAGGCCAGGGAGGTATTGAACAGGTCTGCCAAGGGTTCTGCCAGGACTTCTGCCAGCTTCTTCAGCACCCTGGGGTGTATGCCATCTGACCCTGGTGCCTTGTCCACCCTCAGTGTCCTCAAGCCCTCTAATACTGTGCCCACTGGGATTTCTCCATCTGTTACCCCCCGACCCCCCCCTTGGGTACAGCTCCCCCTTTCTCTTTAGTAAATACTGAGCAGAAGTACTTGTTTAATGCTTCTGCCTGTTCTGCCCTGTTTCCACCCACCCCCATCCTTCTCTATCCTTACTACTTGGTCCTTACAACTCCTTTTCTCCTGATGTACCTGAAAAGTCCTTCCCCCCACCCTGATACCCTGTGCTAGCCTGAGTTCCCTGGACACCTTGGCTGACCTGACTGCCCTTGTGACCTCCCTCGACTCCTTCAGGTATTTCACTCTGTCCTCCCCTCTCCCTGTTTTGTACCTTCTAAAGGAGGATCCTTTCTTCCTTACTTTTTTTGTGACCCCTCTGCTCACCCAGTTAGGCTTTTTGGCCCTAGCCCTCTTACTCTGGACCCTTGTACATGTTACGGTTGCCTCCTCAATTCCCAGTTTAATGACCTCCCACTTCTGGTTAGTGTCCATGTTTGGATGGATCCTGGCCAGATACCCCTGTACTATTTCCCTCATCCTCCTGAAGTCAGCCCTCCTGAAGTCTAACATCCTTGTGCCTGTTCCTACCCCCCTTTCCCATGTTTATTGTGAACCACACTGAGTGGTGGTCACTCCCTGCTAGCGGTTCCTCCACCCCCCGCTCCCTCACAAACTTACTATTCACCAGCATGAGGTCTAGGGTGTTCTTTAACCTGGTTGGCTCACTGACCATCTGCAGTAGGAAGCTGTCCTGGAAAGCATCCAGAAGTACCTGCTCCCTCCTATTCATGGTGGCTGGGGTACCCCAATCCACTCCCGGCAGGTTGAAGTCCCCCACAATCACCATGCTGCTCCTCCCTCAGGTTCTTCTGGTCTGTCCCACTAGTTCTCTGTCTAACTCCTCAGTCTGAGAGGGTGGCCTGTACATCAGTCCCATCCTGAGGGTCCTATTTTTGGAGTTGGAGCTACACTCATAATGACTCCATGCTGCCATTCTCTCCTTCCTCCCCGATACACTTCAGTCCTTCCCTCACGTACAGCACCACCACCATTTTTCATTTTACTCTGGCCCTCCAAAATATGCTATACCCTGGTATTGCCAGGCCCCAGTCATGGTACTAGGTGGCCTATGTCTTGGTGATGGCCACCATGTTCACCTTCCCATCTGCCATGAGAGCCTGTAACTCTGCTGTTTTGTTCCCTAGACTCCTAGCATTCAAGGTTACCACCCTCCACCCTGCTTCCTTCCCTCCTCTCCTTACTTGCTCTCCCTTTCTAGCAGCACCTCCTGACCTCCCCCAAGTCCCTTGCTGCTGGTATGGGGATAAGCTTGTTCGGCTTCCCTACTTGTGGATCTTGTCTGACTCCTTCCCACTTGCCACCTCCCTCTTCTAGTTTAAATTCTCATTGTTTGCCAAGTTATTCCCCCAGTTTCTGTTTCAATACCCTCCTTCCCTCCTCACATAAGTGTAGCCTGTCCTTAGCATAGTGATCACTACCCTCCCAGATCCTTCCCCATCCCCCTTTAGCTCATACCCTTTGGACAGACACCATTCTCTTAGTCATGTGTTAAATTCCTCTATCATCAGCTTCCTTCCCACGCTTGTGTAACCCCTAGGTGGCACTATCCCAAGGGCTACTAACCCTGCCTGCTTGGCTAGTAGCAGGTTAAGGGGCCTGAGTTCTGAAATGGGTGCCTCCACCCGGAGGTCAGGGTTAGTAGTGGTCAAGCCAACCTGGGCACAGCCCTCCGGGGCACTGCAGCCCCCCTCTTTCCTTACTAGTGGCCGGAACAGCACGCAGTAATCACTTTCACAATACCCCTGATACACCACAGAAGTACCCACACTGTTTGCACTTACCACCAGAGCTTTCCTCTGGCTCCGCCATGGGGACCCCGCGTAAAACGAGGTTATACACAGCAAATAACAGCAGTGCAGTACTCTTGCACAAACTGGAACCACAGTCAGAGTAAATGCAAAAAAAAGTTAGCTCTGATTTATTTAAGGGACTTGAACAAGGGAGGGGCATAATCAGGTTAATTTGCATAAAGGCTCTATCAATCAAACAGATGCATGCACTTCAGGGTCCATAAACAGTCACACACCCTGGGTACCCAGATGGAGAACAGTGGGCTAGCCAGGAACATTGCAGCTGGTTGGGGCCCTGTGATGGAAGAAAAACAACATGCACAACACACCCTATTTGTAATCTGGAGCCAGAGGGCTCAGTTCGTGAAAAGAAAACAACAAGACAATCAGATGGCACACTTTTTTAGATTAGGCTGTTGTTGTAGAGAGCTACCCTGATGATTACTCACGATACCCAAGACTGACACAGGCTGGACGAAAATAGAGGCAACAGGTGGTTAATCTGGAGTGCCAGGAGAAGCAGGGCCCACACAATTCACCGAGGCATCGTTCATGTTCAAGTGTGGAGCAGGGGGATGATCCCCAGGCAGGTCTCTCATCTGTGGCTTTCTCTGCGCCGTGGGGTAGTCTGGCAGGTCCAGCATGGCATGGCCCGTGCCAAATGGAGATGAACGCGGATTCAATCCGATTAGGCTGGCTAAAGCTTCCAGCAAGCAGAACACAGTTCACACAGTGAGGAAAACAATCACGACCCACTTTCACTACACAGCACATTTACTTGTAAGGAAATTCTACTGTACCAGGCAAACTGCTCTCCAGTCATGACCACAAAGTCTCTGTACAAACCAGGGATTCAAAAGCAGCTGGAAATCCTGACAGACCGATCGCATTCAGCAAATCTTTGGCTTTTTTAAGGTTAAAGCCTGATCACATTCCAGTGGCTTAAATAGTCCTCACAACTCAGATTGAGTCCGAATAAACTCTATTTCCCTCTCAGGGACAGCAGGCAGACCAAACTCAGCCCTTTCACAGTTCTCCTATGCAAAACTACACAGAACTGCTGCTCAAAAAATCACTTGAGCTGTTACTACTTCACTTCTCAGCTCAAAACTGACACTAGCTGCAGCAGCCTGGGCAATTCCCCAAGATCCAAAAGGTTTGGTTGGATGATCCTCCTGTCAGGCACAGCAAAGGCTCCCCCTTCTGGTGCAAAAAGGCGCAAAAAGCCCAAAACTACAATTCCTACAGATTTTGACTCCAGACAGCTCCTGTAGTCCGGCTCCATTATAGGTCCCACCAGTACTGATTGGTCCAATTCGCAGTCCAGGACCAAGCTAGTGGAGAGAAACAAAACAGTCCTTGCTGCAAAAGAGGCAGGTTAGACTAACTACTTTATCACTCTAAATGATTTTCAGCAAATAGTTACATCTTTCAACAGAGTCCCCCTCTCAGATTACTTATGACTGCAATCCAGGCAGCTCTTAAAGGACAGTGCACAGAAGCTATACAGGCACTCTCTGGCAAACACATTTAAACTACTAAAACGCAGGACACCAGCCTGGCAGTGAGCATTTAGGCAAGCTCGAGGAAGACTCCTAAGGAACCCCTATTTGTAGGGGGGTTACACCTGCCCTGGGTACTGGAAGCACCTCTGAGAAAGTTACTGATCTTCCTGACTCCTCATAAATCAGCCCCAGCATCTCAAACCTCCTCTGGACTACATCTACCATATTTTCCACCAGGTCATTTGTTCCTAATTGCAGAACTATGTGAGGTTTCTCCCTACCCCTCCTAGCATACTTCAGAACAGATTGACCCACCCTTTCTGCTGTCATGCCTGGCATGGCCTCCACCCATATGTAACTATGCCTCTTCCCCTTGCTTCCCCATCTGATCCCTTTCAGAACTGAATCTCCCAGCACTAGGATCCCATCCCCATTTTCATGTTCTACTTGCCTTGTCCTTCCTTTATCCTGTCCCCTTCCTCTCTACTCCTCCTCATCCTCCAGTACAGTTCCCCCCTTCCCCCTTTCCACTCCCCCGATGCATCCCTAGCTACCGACACAAATGCTGCTGTTTTTAACTAATATTTGACTCTACAACTCCGCTGTGTACCTGCTATAAAAGAAAGCAATACAGAAAGCAAGGCAAGTCTAGCAGGAAATCATAAACTCTGTCAATTTAAAGCAGCACATTCTGTTCCTCTATGCATTCAAAAAAGTGTCCCAACACACCTTAAAATACTATAACAGAATACCTAGGGAAAAAGGCTAATAATCCCAACACCCAGAAGAGAAACAAAATATGTATATATATCTAAATATAAAAGAACAGCAGTAACGAGGTCCTTTCCTTTTCTTTTCGGCTGAAGTCCTCGGCTGCCCCTGGCTTCCTCCCTTCCCTCTAGCCCAAGTCTCTGTTGCCATCGGCTAATATCCTAACTCTACCAGCCTTGGACAAATTCCTTCCCTTCAGCTGTGCTTCAGGTGCTAACTGCTTTTGGGAGGGGGAAGGGAGCAAGTGTGCTCAACAACCTCCAAATTGTCCCGAGTGGCTCCCACATTTGAATTAGGCAAGAAACTACACAGCAATTACATATAGCTTTTATAAGGCACTCTGCTCCTTATGTAGGTCTACAAGACCGGTTTAGAAGTCCGTAAAGGGTTAATCCCTCCCCACAGAGTCTATTCAGTCCTAAATTAAATAGCTACAATTTAACATTACACATGAACCCACAGGCCTTGGTGAGAGTTAATGGTATAAACTCAGTCTTTCCCCCTGACCAGAGGAACAAGTCAAGGCTCTCCCCTGTCCCCATTGCTGTTTGCCATTTGTATCGAACCCTTAGCTGCAAAGGTTTGCCAGGACCTTAGCATAGTAGGAACAGTGGGGAGGGGGGGCTGATCAAAAAATCTCATTATAAGCAGATGATTCGATATTCATTCTGGGAAGACCACAGAGGTCAGTCTCGCAGCTTGTCGGGGTGTTGGGGCAATTTAGCAGCATATCAAGGTATAAGATAAACTTTATAAAATCAGTGGCTCTGAGGCTCAGTGCACAAACCCCTCAGGGCTTTAAGGCCACCTTCCCATTTAGCTGGGCTTCACTTAATAGGTTCAGTCATTTGAGAATGCAGGTCTCTACTGATTTGTCCAAGTTATTGCAATTAAATTATGAAAAATTATGGGAGACTATTCAGGCAGACCTAGCTTGTTGGACTCTGTTACCCTTCTCCTTGGTGGGGGAAATAGATGCCATTAAAATGAATGTTCTTCCCTAAAATCAATAAAATGTTTAAAAAAAAATGAATGTTCTTCCCCAGTTCTTCATTTTATTTCTAACCCTGCTCATTACAATTCCCACTCATTTCTGGAACAAGATTACGAAGGGGACCCAGCAGTCTGTTTGGGGTCAGAAGAAACCCAGAATAGCAAAAGGTATTCTTCACTTAGCAAGGGATAAAAGGTGGTTTGGCCTTGCCTGATTTGCAAAAATACTATTTAGCAACACAAATGACAGCTAGTTGCACCTGGGCCAAACAGTGCAAGGACGCAGTCTGGTATGACAGAGAATGCTGGGGTGGGAGAATACCCCCTGTTCACTTTGGCATTGGTTCCATTTCCTGCAGAATATAGGAAAATAGTGTGGAACAGATGAGTCAGTCACAGCTTGGGCCTTTTACAAAAGATTAGGTATCTCACGAAGGCTGCATAAGGAGTGTGACCACTGTCATTAATACGTTCGGACCCAGATTTTGTCCCCCTAGACTTGATGCAGGGTACATACACTGGGAATGGTCAGGGGTCACTAGTTTGCAACTTTCGGAACAGGGCATCTGAATTTCCTTCACAAGAGCGAAAGAGAAGTTTGGTTGGGGTAACGAGAAATTCTATTGGTATCTGCAAGTCAGGCATTATATCAATATAGTGGGTTTAGGGTACAACTAGGAAGGCAGTTCTGATCTTGGAAGGCCTACATATATAATGTGGTAATGATCACAGGAACATAACGTTATATTTCTGGCATTTACCCGCTACTACAGAATGAAGTGGGAGTCTCCCTGCAGGTAGTTAAGGAGCTTGGGAGAAAGAGTCAGGGGAGCAATACATGGACACATAATGGGAGAGCAGATTGCGTAAAGGATGGAAGGTCACCTCTGCCCCCTGAGGTGGGAATTTTTCTGGAAGGTTTTAATCCAGTATTGTTGAACACTGACAGTTATACAGCATTATAGCCCAGCTAACACGGCAGAATGCTGGAGGGGGTGTGGGCAGGTAGGCAGTCACTGACATTAATTCTGGGGTTGTATGAAAATACAACAGTTTTCCATTCACATCCAAATTGGTCTTCTCAGAATGGGTGTTAGGCTTTCCCATAGTGGTCAGTTTGAGGTCATAGCTCAGAAAGACCCTCCTTATTCTGTCAGCAGTCACATTAAAGTGTATCACATAATGCTAGCTAACTTCAGACATGCCCACACTAGAAGAATGGTGTGGGAAAATACATCAAATGGAGCTAATGACAGCTAAGCTTAACTTCACAGAGGAAAAACATGTGGAGAGCTGAAGAATTTGTATTACTTGGATTTCAGGGGGTGGGAAGTGGGTGGGAGGAGACAGCCCTGAGGTTCAAGATGGACAGCTGGAATCAGGAAGGCTAATCGGGCAGCAGGTCAACACAGGAAGGTTCCAGTCCCCAACCTTTGAGGTACGGGAGCATGGCAAAAGCTGCAGTATTAGAGCGGAGGCTGTACCAGTGGGTTGGCATAACAGTTGGAGACAGAGACCCATAACCATAGTGATGTGATGGTCAGCAATATATTTGAGGAGTGGCACTGAGTCTTTGTGGTCCTAGGGGGCTGCTTGGCTCCCCCAAGATATTATGGAATAAGCAATACGTTTTCAAGCTTCTTTTCTATGGGAATTAACTGCATGACCCAGTTTTCGTGGTTTGAAAGGTTTAATTGATGTATATTTTTATTCCTTAATAAATCTTTTTCATGGAATACATGCAGGCATTAATGATAACGGACAATAGTACTTGTATGACATTAATGAAAAGGGTCATGCAGTGGACGTCCTCTACCTGGACTTCAGCAAGGCCTTTGATTCGGTGCCTCATGGTAGGCTGATCAGCAAATTGAGAAACCTGGGAGTGGGGGAGTAAACTGGTTAGATGGGTCAGGAATAGAGATGTGCAAGATTACAAAATTTTATTACGCGAACTATCTCACGAAATTTGCACATTTCGCGAAATATTTCTCAGGAACAAAATGCAAGATTTTGCCCATGGAATGCAAAATTTTACCCACAAAATGGTAACATTTCATCCGCAAGCAGGCAAAATATTGCTGTTTTGGGCAAAATTGTGCATTTTGCGGTGAAATTCCGTGTTTCGCAGGAGAATTTTCGCAACTTCGCACCTGGCAAAAAATTTTGCAAAACAGTGGAATTTCGTGAAAGTGATAATTTTGCAACATCTCTAGTCAGGAACTGGTTACAGAATAGACAGCAGAAGGTAGAAGTTGGGGGTGAGATATCCGAAGCACAGAGCGATAACAAGTGGGATCCCACAGGGCTCGATGCTGGAACCAGTGCTGTTTAACGTTTTCTTTGCCGACATCACAGAAGGGATAAAGAGTATGCTCAGTCTCTTCGCTGGTGCCACAAAGATCTGTGTGGAGGTGGATGGGAGCAAAGGCAGTAACGTACTCTGGGGGATTTGGCAAAACTGGAAGAATAGTCTAATACAGTGGTTCTCAAATGGTGAGGCCAGACTCACAAGGGAGGCCCCATACTGTTCCAGGGGAGGCCCAGTCAGGTCTGATAATGTACAGTATTTAAATTTTAAGTTTTGGATGTTTTGTGTGAAGGGATGAAGCAAACTAAATATGGATAATGGCAGGTGAATTTCTATTTATGCACAAATTGGTGACCAGGAACGGCCCTGAGCCAAAGCTTGTTTATACTGTAGGTGTATATTTATATGTAAATTGGTGACTAAGCAGGCACACCGAGTCAAGGCTTGTTTCTACAGTTAGGTGTTTATATGCAAATTAGTGACTGGGAAAGGCACACTAAGTCAAGGCTTGTTTCTACAGTAGGTATTTATTTATATGTAAAGTGGTATCTGGGAAAGGCACACTGAGCCAAAGCATGTTTCAGGTGTGACCTCGGTAAGGGTACAAGAAGTTGCTTAACAGAGTAAGAGGGGAGAGATGTTGTGGCTAGGTTAGTTGTTCTAGATAGAGAGGAAGTAGAGTAATTAAGATTCAAGAGTCAGAATAGTGGAGTAACAAGGATAACCTGGGGTGTGGAGTTGGGGGTTGAGAACAGTAAGTTGAATAAAAAGAGAATATACTCCATCAACATCATTAGTTCCACTCGATTCCTGATGTACTGTGCAAAAGTATGATTTTTTTTTTTCAATGGGGAGGCCCAAGATTTTTTTCCAAATTTGAGGGAGGCTCTGAATCTGTTCCATGACTTAGGAGAGGCTCACTATCACAAAGTGAGAGAACTAATGGTCTAACATATGGCAACTTGGGTTCAATGCCAAGTAGTGCAAAGTGATGCACTTGGGAGCCTAGAACCCCAGAAATAGTTACTGGTTGGAGGGAGTACAGTTATCCATGTCAATGGAGGAGAAGGATCTGGGTGTACTGGTAACATGGGAAATGAACCACTCAGCCCAGTGCAGGAAGGCAGCAGCAAAGGCCAACAGAATGCTGGGGTACATCGCAAGGGGAATTATTTCTAGAAGAGGGGCAGTCATCCTGCCCCTGTACAGGTCCCTGGTGAGGCCACATTTGGAGTATTGCATGCAGTACCAGTGCCCTTACTTGAAAAAGGACATCAAGCTACTGGAGGGGGTTAAGTGCAGGGCAACAAAAATGATCCTGGGATTTGGAGATAGTCCTTATGAGGAGAGACTTAGAGAGCTCAATGTGTATTCCCTGGAGGACAGAAGGGAGAGGGGATATGATGAGACCTTCAAGTACCTGAAGAGTATGAACAGAGTAAGCACTGGGAGTATTTTCAAATTAAAAGGTGGAAGGGAAACCAGGGGACACAGTCTGAAGGTGGAAGGAGGCAGATCCTGGTGGGAAATGAGGAGGCACTATTTCACCAAAAGGTTGGTCACAGGTGGAATTCGCTGCTGGAGGAGGTGGTATCACTGCGGACAGTGGGCAGCTTCATGATGGGGTGGGACAGGATCAAAGGGAGGGTTCAAATCATAAAGGGGTGGAGGGTGGGTGTGAAGGAAACACAAGCAAAAAAGTGCGGGGGTAAGGGGAAGGGGCAGTTGCAGTCTAAAAGGCTGAAGTGCTGCACACTCGAGCAAACTAGATAGACCATAAGGCCTGTATCTGCTAGCAAATTAGTATGTTTGTATGTAATTTGATGATGCATAGGCAATGGTATTAATTTCATTTCTATAGGTCCAGAGACTTTTTGAACAGTGGGACAGGGCAGGCTGTTTTTTGTACTTTTAATTGACTGTAAGATTTTACTGAAGGACATTGCACAAGCCTTCAACTAAACTCTTTTGTCATATAGGTTCTGAATCACTCTCTGGACTCTGGTGTATGCTTGAAAAATGTATTTTTTTCTTCTCTTGTAATGCTGCATGGATGGATCATAAAGTTGAGTTTTTAAAAAAAAATTCCCCTCGAGTCTCAGCGGGCTGTAGCAGCTGGCCTGTTCCAGCTTCCTGAGGAGAAGAGCCATCTAACTGTAAGTGAAAGAGCTGCAGGAAGTTGCCCCAGTCTGGGAAGGTGATCAACCTCTGTTCTGGTGTGGAAGGCCCAGAAACATCTTGTTGCTATCATGGTGGATGCGGTTGGCATAGACTCCCAGAGAGTGGAATCTCCCACCAGATTTAACAATTCAGAGGCTGAGGGAAGACAAGGAGATATTTGAAGAGCTAACAGCAATTTTCAGATAAAGAAATGGAGGTGGTGTAAAACTGTTTTCTATCAGGACTGCACAGGGCACCCAGTGGTGCTCTCCCTCCCTGCACTAGGCAGGAGAGTTTGAAAGTATGCCCCCTGTAGTATGTCATATTGTCTGGAACCTTCTGCCCATGGGGTCAATTCTTGGGAGAGGGTAAGAGGTGGCACCTGAGGCAGCCTTGGATCCCCAGGGGGTATCTGTCACTCCTTGACCCTAAACTGTGATCCTCTCATGTGGGTGTGAAGCCTTAAGAAGTATTAATGTGGGTTTGAACACTCTGACCATGGGGCCAATGCTTGGGGACAGTGGGAGGCATCACTTGTGGCACCCTTGAACCCCCAAGGAGTGTATGCATCTCCTTGCCAAGTAAATTGTGTGGGGAAACAGTCCCCACTAGTCTACCATGAAAGCTTGTGGAGCATATGTGAATCTAAGGGCCTGGGGTCCTCACTGTAAAAGCCCTAAGCAAGGGGCTTGGTAGAGGGAAATGGTACCAGGTTTAGCGGATGTCTTAGTCAGTCTATTCCCTGGGGAGCTTTAAGGAGCTGTGTAGGGTGAAGCCTAATGCTCACAGTAGTTAAAATATAAGCTGCACCATTGATAAAGTGTAAAAGAAGTAAAGTGTCAGGAATGTTGGATCCCTGTATGGGTCCAGGCTACAGGGGCCCTAGTAACTAATTGCAGTCCTGGTTAGTATCCGTAAGAGACCAATTGTGTGTCAGAATGTGAAGATAAATAATAGCAGTCCATACCTGTGTGCCACACTGATTTGCTGGCACAACTCCTGAAACTTGGAGGAAAGGAAAGTACAAATAAGAGAATGCATTAAACTGTCACCCCTCGGTGATATGGGGTTCAAGGACTGCTTTTGGACTGAGTGTTTAAAGATAATGAGAGAGTGCAGCCTGCCCCATGGGGAATCTAATTGCTCCTGTGCATCTAGGGAATAAAAAGGATTCTGGGTTAAAGTTATATACTGTTTGGACATTCAGTTCTTTTCTGGAGTTGTTTTTGCTGCTGACCCTTTGCTTTGTAGCCCTGAACTGGCCTGAAGCGTATCCAAGCTGTGGGAGGTCACCTCATATCTGGAAGATCAAGTAAGCGGTTTGTGGTTGCATAAGGCAGCAATACAGATGAGCATGAATAAATAGGCCATTGACAGAGCAAAGGGCAATGGCACATTTATAAGGTAGAAAAAGAAATGGGCAGACTGGATGGGCCTTGCGGTCCTTATCTGCCGTCAACTTCTATGTTTCAATGTTGTGTGGATCCCCTCCTTTAAAACAAACTGTGCCACCTTTGTACCCTACACCGTGGAGGAAAAACTCAAATTTTATACACACCCTCACTGTGTAATGCTATTATAAGCCCCTCGAGCTTTGCTCTTGGGGTTTATGAACCATCACTTACCTTAAGTGTGTATAACATTCTGGTTATGCACACCTACCTATGCATTATTCTATGTATAATTACTAGTCAGCATTTTTAATTGGTTGGATAACTGGTTTGTAAAAGTGCATTACAACCGCCAAATTGTAATTTTTTTGTTGCAACCGTGCGGTTGTAATCACTCCCTGTTAGTCAAGCTTGCGCTGTGAGCATCGCAAGCACTTGTCACACAAGTGCCACAGTAATTAAAATGCTCACTAGTAAAAAACAAGACCTGGATGAGTAGGTGTTAACCAGAATATTACACACACCCTCAGTATGGGATGCTTTTATAAACCCCTTGAGCTTTGCTCTCGGGATTTATGTAGCATCCTACACCTCAGGCGTGTGTAGAACTTTGGTAACACATACCCACCCATGTATTATTTGCAATATATTTGTTATACATACCCACCCATGTATTCTTTTTGATGTATTTGTTGTCTTAATTGTAAATGGCCATAAGGTGACAACATCTACCCACAAGATGCAAAGTAGTGGTGCCCAGCCTGTGTAAGGAATTGTGGGCCCAACCAAACACCAAGAAAGGGTATCCCTCATCAAAGTGCAAAAGGGGGCCGTCCCAGTGGTGCTGAGGCACTGGCGCCTTACCTCAAGCTACACCGGTGACCTGTATTCAGGAATGAGCATGATCTGCCGGGGGTTGGCAGGGATGGAGATGATTAAGCATCCGCCAGACTGCTCTCCATCTCTGGGGAAGGGGGAGTTCAGCAGCTGGTGCATGCCTGACCACTGGCGGAGTCTGGGGCTTGGCACAATGGAGCCGCTACAGCATGGGTGCAGTGCGCGGTAGACGCCTGACGTGGGTGTGTATGGGAGCATACGTGACCCCATCACAGGTGTCAATGCATGCCACATGCCCATGGAGTACATCAGAAAAAGCTCCTGGTTGATGACGGGGTAGCTCACAGGGCCCATACCTGGCTAGCCACGGTGCAAACACTTGATCTGGTCTCGTGGGGGAGGGGCCCCC
Source organism: Neoceratodus forsteri (assembly GCA_016271365.2). Lineage (NCBI taxonomy): Eukaryota > Metazoa > Chordata > Ceratodontiformes > Ceratodontidae > Neoceratodus > Neoceratodus forsteri. Next base: position 14,042,364 of record CM057456.1, read on the forward strand.
ACCGTTGACCCCCTGGAGCACTAGCACTGGATGGTAGATGCCGGTGTAACCCCCCTACTAATGGGGGTTCCTAAAAGCCTTCTCGGAGCTGTGTAAGTGCTCCTTGCCTAACTGGTGTCTGGGGTAATGCCGCTTGAATGTGGGCACTGTCTCTTTAAGAGCTGCCTGCTTGCAGGCCTGATTAGTTGTATAGGGGGGACTGTGGGTTTACTGCTCGAATCCTATTTGGGCTGCTGTTTGAATCATTCCGTTTCTGCCATCGCTAAGCGAGCAGAGGGAGCCTTATTGAAGGATGCAACTGTTTTCTGGAACATAGGTAGCTTAGCGGTAAAATTGCCATTTGTTTAACCTGCTTTGATTGCAGCTGGGACTCCATGTACTTGGCCCCTCCATTTTGGACCTGGACTACTGAGATGGGCCAATTGGGGAAGGGGGGCCTTAAGATGGAGACCGCTTGAGCCAACCAGAACTTGGACTCCCACGGGGAGCCTGCCAACAGGGGGAATATATGGTAGGTGTTTCTGGGAAGTGTAGTCTGGACTCTGATGCCTTTTTTGCACCGATAGAGGGCGTGTGAGGTGATGGGCAGAACAAAGCAGCCAACCGGAGCCCTGTGGAGCGAGAGGAAACTGACCTGCAACTGTCCTGGAGGGGCAGAGTCATTGGTGATCGTGAAGAGAGAAGGAGCTCTGGCTCCTGCACTGTGAAAGTCTTCGCACGGGAAGTGCATGTGTTAGGCCGAGGAGTCAGGCGACCACATTGCCAGAGAGAGAGAGAGAGAGCGGACAAGATCCATGGAGGAGTGCAGGCAGAGGAGACTATACGTCTACAGCTACCTACCAGGCTCACCCTGTAGAGGACTGGAGAATCTGTTGAATCGCGCTCAGTCTGTCAGGACAAGTGAAGCTGCGTTGTTCATCTGGTTTGGTCAAAGAAAGCGATCGGGAGTGTAGAGCAGCTGCCTGGTATGGTACCCCTCTGTGTTACATATAAATGTGTGGAGCAGTGTCTGGATCACAGGCTAAGTCTTGCAGTGGTGTGAGAGGAATCTTTCTGCAGCAGTCGTGAGTACTAAACCAGGGTAGCTCCCTGTCAGATGTTCACTCTGAGGGCAAGGTTTGTCTGGCTGCTTCATTGGCTGCATGAATTGTGCCTGCGGGCTCTTACAAATCAAATCTAGGTACCAAATGCTTGTTTCCTCATCAGGGCCCCAACCAGCTGCACCGAATAGGCTAGCCTTGTAAGGCTTGGGTACCCAAGGACAGTGACTGATAGGTTTGGCCTGCGCACAGTGCCCTATATACAGTTGTAGCCAAAAATATTGGTGCCCTTGCACTTTTTGGAAATAACTCACAATTTCCTCTAAACATAAGTTAAAATTTACAACAGTATTTGGTCTCCACAATTCTTTATTTCTCTGTTAATATTACAGAAACTTTGTTTTTGATTCAAAATTTAATATATCCTTTTAAATCAGAAAATGAAAAGAAATGGCATTGACAAAATTATTGACACCCTAGACTTAATATTTGGTAGCACAGCCTTTGGTCAAAATAACTGCAATCAACCGCTCCCTATAGCCATGGATGAGCTTCCTGCACCTCTCTACTGGCAGTTTGGCCCACTCTTCTTGTGCAAACTGCTCCAGTTCTCCCAGATTTGAAGGTACCTTCTCCCAACTGCTGTTTCAGATCTCTCCACAGGTTTTCAATGGGATTAGATCTGGACTCATTGCTGACCACTTCAGAACAGTCCAGCGTCTTGTCTTGAACCATTCCTGGGTACTTTTGAAGTGTGTTTGGGGTCATTGTCCTGCTGGAAGACCCATGACCTTCGACAGAGACCCAGCTTTCTGACAGTTGGTTCAACACTGCACTCCAAAATGGCCTGGTAATCTCCAGATTTCATGATGCCATGCACACGTTCAAGGCATCCAGTGCCAGAGGCAGCACAGCAACCCCAAAACATCACTGAACCTCCTCCATGTTTGACTGTAGGGAAGGTGTTCTTTTCTTTGAAGGCTTCATTTAGTTGTCTGTAAACAAAGAGATGATGTGCTTTACCAAAAAGCTCTAATTTGGTCTCATCTGTCCACAGGACATTCTCCCAGCAGGATTTTGGCTTGTTCAGGTGTGTTTTGGCAAACTTCAGTAGGGCTTTCTTATGTCTCTCTCTCAGCAGTGGGGTCCTCCTGGGCCTCCTACCATGTAACTCCCTTTCATTGGGTTGGCGCCGGATGGTACGAGTTGAAACTGTCGTACCTTGTGTCTGAAGGTCAGCTTGAATCTGTTTGGCAGTTGATCGAGGTGCTTTCTCCACCATTCAAACAATCCTGCGCTGCAATCTTCGATCAAGTTTTCTCTTGCGGCCACGTCCAGGGAGGTTGGCTACAGTGCCATGGGCCTTAAACTTCCTGATAACATTATGTACGGTGGAAACAGGAACATCAAGGTCTCTGGAGATTGATTTGTAGCTTTGGGATTGTCCATGCTTGGCTACAATCTTCTGTCTGACCTCCTCAGACAATTCTCTTGCTTTCTTTCTTTTCTCCATCCTCATTGCGGTACACACAGTGACACAAAACAGGAGAATGAGTCCTTTTCTCTATTCAAACTGGTTGAATGAGTGATTTTTATATTGTAGGTACCTGCAAATCACCACAGGTGAGTTCAATTCCAAAGTGAAGGAGAATCAACTGCTTGAAATCTAATTATTTCTAACTGCTTCTAAAAGGTGCCAATAATTTTGTCCGGGCCATTTAAGGATTTCTGTGTGGAATAAGCTAAGACTTAGTAAATTTTTCTGCTTTTTGTGTTTTATTCCATTGCAAACCAAAGAAATACATATGTGGATACCAAAATATTTTAATTTCAACAATTTTCTGGAAGGAATGGTGCATTATTAGAAAAAACTGCAAGGGCGCCAATATTTTTGGCCACGACTGTAGTAGAGTGTTAAGCTAATCAATCTGATCTTCCCCCGGCCTTGTTACTCCCCCTTTAATAAATCAGATTTTGTTGTTTGCAAGGTATACTGTTTGAAAAGCGTGTTTGTGCTACCCTTTTTGTGTATGGGTTATTGTATAACTGCATCTTATTTTACAGGGGGACCTCAGCACCAAGTTGGCCATCCCGATCTGGGGGTAAGTGTAAGTCATACCAGTGGTGTGGGAATTGCTGGTGAGCCACTAAAGGAAGGAAAGGGAGGTTGCAGTGACCCAAAGGGCTGTGACCAGGTCCTACTTGACTGTTCTAACCCCGACCTCTGGGATTAGGCACCCGCCATTGGATCCAGGCCCCTCAACCTGTTAGCGGCCGAGCAGGCAGGGGTAGTAGCCCTTGGGATAGCGCCCCTGGGGGGTTACATTTTGGAGGCACTGCTGGGATTAGTGTCCCCTAGTGGCCAAGTAGACAAAGTACCCCAACATGGCCAAACTAAAGGAAAAAACTGGAGGGGGATATCACAACTAAAATTAAATTAGACCCTGTTAAGATGATGGTGCATAAACTGATGGGGTGGGGTGAAGCTGAAGAGTTGGATTCCCAGAAAACTGTGCTGCTACTGGATGTACCTCTGGGGTTAAAGAACGCTGACCTTGTTTCTGCAGTTGAGCATGTTAAATGTTTAGGCAAGGTAGAGGTGAAGGGGCGAATGGCTGACCTACTCGACCAGACCTTGCAGGTGCTGCTTTTATGCAGTATAATTATAGACCCCGAGAGGGTGCTCCCAGTGATTTACAAGGAAGGTGCTCAAAAGGGGTGGAGGGTCATTCATGTCCGGAGTGGTTCAGTCACCCCAGGGAGATCTCTCAAGACTAATAGCTTTAAAAATAAACTGCTTAAACTGTTAGCTGCAGAAGGGAGAACTACTCAGGAATTACTACAGGTGTTAGACCTTTCTAGTGATCACACCCCCCAAACCTCCTCAGGTACATCTCCCGGGTCCTCCAAGAATTCCATTCTGGCTTCAACCCCTATAGTTGTCCCCCCATACAGCTAGACTCCTATCGGAGATTGAAACTCTTTTCTGGTACTGTGCCTGTGCCCTTGGGAAAAGATGATTTGGAGACTTGGATGGACTATGCTACCCCTTTAGTCCAAGAGTGGCAGTGCTCTGAGGGGGGAGAAATGAAAGAGACTGATAGAGAGTCTGAGGGGCCCAGCTTTGGAAGCCATTCGTTTCTTGCAGGCTACTAGCCCTGAAGCCACTGCAGTAGAGTACCTTTCTGCCTTAGAGGGGGTGTTTGGAAGTACAGAAACTGGGGAAAACCTGTTGTGGAAGTTCAAGTCAGCAAAACAGTGGAGGAATGAGAAATTGTCAGCCTTTGTCACCAGAATGGAAAGGGCATTGCAAAAAGCTCATTGAAAGGGGGGGTAACGGCCCCAGCATTGAATCAGGTCTGGCTAGATCATATCTTGAAATCTGCCCGGTTTTCCAGTGTGATATTGTTAAAACTCAAATTACATGACCGACGGGCTGCCCCTCCCGAATACTGCCAATTGATGAGAGAAATTCGAGAAGCTGAGACTGATGAAGAGGGGTTGGAGCCCTATGTGGGAGTTGTGAATCTATGCCAGACTCCTGAGCCCAGTGAACCAGATGAGACCCACCCATCGAGAGGATTGAACAAGGAACCGACAGAGACTTATTGGGGGCCTGATGCATTTCCTGTGCCTCCGGAGACCCAGGGTGGAGTGGGGGTGCATGCTGTTTCCTCTGACCCCCGGATGGAGAGTGATTTGAAGGCTGAGATTACAGATTTGCGGGAAATGGTGAGAGAATTGAAACAAACTGCTGCCAACCCCTCCAAATTTGGGGAACCTGAGTTATCTAGGAACAAACAAGCTAGTCAAGAGGAGCCCTCCAGAGCCCCCGACGCCTCCTGGCAGGCGAGATATCTTCTCCCAAACAAAGACCCCTGAGATACTAAGTTGTGTTACCACTGTGGGGAGGATGGACATTTTCAGACTGAGTGCTGGTTAGCGGAGAACCTAAGGATGGTCACCAGCAGGATAGTAGCCTGGCATCGCAAGGCCTATACCAGACCTCAAGCAGGGCCTCCTCGGAAGAGTTTTGTTACCCGGGCCAATGCCCAAGCAACCTCCAAAACCATGCCCCCTGAATGGTCTGATGTGGTGGGTCCCTCAATGGAAACCACAGTGAGAGTGAATGGAGTACCCACCCGGGCTGTGTTGGACAGTGGTTCCCAAGTGACCATTATGTTTCAGGACTGGTATCAAAAGCATTTGCCTGAGGTGCCCCTGCAGCTTTTAGATGGACTACATGTTTGGGGACCGAGTGATAAGGCCTACCCCTACTGTGGGTATATCTGGATCTGGTTATCTTTTCCTACTTCTGTGGCTGGGGTGGCCGAACAAGTGGAAACCCTGGCATTAGTGTGTCCCCCCCAGTGGACTGTATGATGGGGTGCCCTTGTTAATTGGAACCAATGCTCACATGTTTGGTCGCTTAGCACAGCTGTGCTCTGAAAAACAGAGGTACAGGACTGGGTGAGCTTTCAGAATACCCGCCTTGATTCAGAAGGCCTATGAGACCCAGAGAAAGGCCAGCCAGGTGGAACCCGAAGGCCTGGTGGGTGCTGTCTGGAAGAAGGATCCAGAATCTTTGCGGCTAGCCCCAAATGCCCAGTGTGTTCTACAGGGAGAGGTCCAGATTAAAAAGGATGTTAAGAATAAAATATTGATGCTGGACGCACCGGGCGAGGGAAAGTTGCCAGAGGGGTTGTTGGTTAACCAGTATCTTACCTGCTAGAGCCCATGCTTTTGCCAGAAGAGTAATGGTTCAAGTGCACAATGTATCTGATCGAGAGATTCAAGTGAAGCGAAGTTGCACTCTGGCCACGGTGCACTGTGTGAATACTGCTGTTCTGCCCCACAACAAGACTTCCAGGGGGGAGTGACCAAGTGACCCCTGATCTGTTTGATTTCGGTGACTCCCCACTGCCAGCAGAATGGAAGAAAAGGATTAGTGAAAGGGGGAGCAGGTGTTTTTCTTGAAGGAGTGGGATGTAGGGTGTGTGCAAGGAGCTGAGCACCACATTCGGCTACAGGATGAGCAACCCTTCCACAAGCGATCTCGACGCCTGGCCCCTGCTGATATAGATGATGTGAGACGACACCTGCAGGAGATGCTCGCAGCTGGGGTGATACAAGAATCCAGAAGCCCCTATGCTTCACCCATTGTAGTAGTGAGGAAAAAGAATGGAACTGTTCGGATGTGTGTGGATTAACGTACTCTAAACAGGTGAACCATACCAGACCAGTATACCATGCCACGCATTCAGGATGCCTTGGACTGTTTAAATGGTAGCAAATGGTTCTCCGTGTTAGACCTTCCCAGTGGGTACTACCAAATCCCGATGGCTCCGGAGGATCGAGAAAAGACTGCTTTCATTTGCCCACTAGGCTTCTACGAGTTTATGAGGATGCCCCAGGGGATTTCAGGTGCCCCGGCTACCTTCCAGCGCTTGATGGAGCATGCTGTGGGGGACATGAACTTACTCGAGTGTTTCGTCTACCTGGATGATGTCATAGTGTTCGGCAGCTCCTTGGAGAAACATGAAAGCAGGTTGTTCAAAGTCCTGGTTCGACTGGAAGATTCTGGTCTCAAATTGTCTATAGATAAGTGTCAATTATTTCAAACATCCGCGAAATATGTGGGGCACATAGTGTCCACTGAAGGCATAGAGAATGACCCAGCAAAGTGGAAGCTTTGACTACTTGGCCTCAACCAAAGAAATTGAAAGAGCTGCAATGGTTCCTGGGGTTTTGTGGATATTATAGGCAATTTATCAATGACTATTCTCGAGTGATCCGCCCTCTACTCAGCCTTACTCAGGGGTATCCTCCAACCCACAAGAAGTATAAGAAAGCTGTGCTCTCTGAAACTGAGAAAAAATATTTCCGCCCAAATGATGTGTTTGGGACCCGCTGGACTGCTGATTGTGAGGTAGCTTTCCATGATATTATATATCAACTCACCCATGCCCCAGTGCTGGCCTACGCTGACCCTGCCAGGCCGTATGTTCTTCATACTGATACCAGTCTACAAGGATTGGGGGCTGTGTTATATCAGGAGCACACAAATGGTCTCAGACCCATAGCTTTTGCCAGCCGGAGCTTGACTCCTTCAGAAAAGAACTGTCCAGTGCATAAACTACAGTTCCTGGCCTTGAAGTGGGCCATTGTTGATCAATTTCATGACTACTTGTACGGTGCTAAGATATTGGTGAAGACTGATAACAATCCTCTAACATATGTGCAGACCTCAGCTAAGTTGGATGCCACTGGCCATAGGTGGCTTTCTGCGTTGTCTACCTACGACTGTGCTGTCGAATACAGGGTAGGCCTAAACCATATAGATGCAGATGCTCTCTCCCAGAGGCCTGTGTCCTGAGATGATTGGGTCAGGTTTTCAGAACCTGACATTAGAGCCCTTTGCCAAAAATTTGACAAGGAGGAACAGGTAACTCCTGATGCTGTGGACTGCATGGTGGATTGCTTGGGGGCCTCTGAGAACTGTATACCTGCTGCTTACTGTCATTTTTCTGCATTAGACACTAGTGTGCTGCCCAAATTCAATAATGATAGTCTCCGGCTGGCTCAATCCCGGGATCCCATGATAAAAATTGCTCTGGAGGCTCTGCAAGTAGGGAAAGACATGTCAAAACTGCGGTCCACTGACCCGAGAACTGCCCTGTTATACAAAGAAGGTCCAAAGTTGAAACTGACTAATAACCTATTATACAGGGAGACAGTAGACAAAGGGGGGCAAGTAGACAAACAACAATTGGTGCTACCCACTGCATTTAGAGAACTGGTGTTGAAGTCCCTGCACAATCACATGGGACACCTCGGCATAGACAGAACCGTGACTTAGGGAGGTCCCAGTTTTATTGGTCCAAAATGGGTGCTGATGTGTGTAACCCCCAGGGGGCGCTACTCTTAAGGCTACTACCCCTGCCTGTCTCCACAAAGACAGGGTGAGGGGCCCAGATCCGTTGATGGATGCCTCCACCCAGAGGTCGGGGTTAAGACTAGCAAGTTTACCTCGGTCACAGCTCTCTGGGTTACTGCAACCCCCCTTTCGACCCACTAGTGGCTCACACAGGGTTCCAACAACACTTCTCCCACATGCACTTACCGCCCGGATGGTATCTGTCCGCTTGCTCTGGGGATCCCCTCTAAAGTAAGGTACAGTTATGTTACAATCACCATGCAGTAGTTCACCAGAGATGCACAGACTAACCAGGGTGTAGTTGCAACACATCAATCTGATGTATTAAAAGGAGGCCAATAACAAGGGCAGGGGAATCAAGGTAATTGGCTTACTCTATAATTATCTACCTGGGGCACTGTGCACAGGCCTGAACCTAGTAGTTACTGTCCCTGGGTGCCCAAGCCCTAATGGCTAGTCCAACATGGCAGCTGGTTGGGGCCCTGACACGGATAGCCTTTGCAATCCTGAGAAAGTCTAAGCAACAAGAAAGTTCCACTAGGGCAGTCAGCAGTGTAGCAAACCACTTAAGACCACTGTCTGCAAACTTGGCAGGGAGCTACCCTGATTTAGTACTCGTGGCTCCAGCAGATACCGATTCTGTCACCACCAGCAGGGCGGAGTCTGAATTTCACCAGCCTCCTCACACATTTATATGGCAATTTGCAGAGGGGTACCATACCAGGCAGCTGCTTCTAGACCCCACACACACACTTGCAGTAGACTCGGGCAATAAACAGCAACTTCAACCTCACGGGTGGACCGAGTGTGATTCAGCAATTTTCTCCAGTCCTTTCAGGTTGAGCCTGGTAGGTAGCTGGGCTGGCACCAGCCTCCTCTGACCGCACGTCGGCGATCTTATTTTTTTCCACGAGACTCAAACAGGAAAACAGCCGCCTCAGGCCTTTCATAGCTTCCCAGCTTGAACACTCCCTGCTTCGCTAGAAGCACAGAGCTCCTCTCTTCTCACCAGCCACAACACATCTCCCCTTGGCAGCATTAAGCACTCCTTACAGATCGGGCGCCACCCATTTCCATTGGCTGGTTGAACATGCCAGTCCTTTCCTCCTGCCCTCAGTGGTGCGAAAAAGCGCCATAGCCCATAATACCTTTCCCAAATTACAAGCAGTCCCTCTATTGGTCAGCCGACTCTGTAGGGTCCCGGGGTACTGATTGGCCCAATTCAGCAGTTCTGGACCAAAATGGAGGAAACAGTCGAACAGTTCCTACTGCAAGGGAAGGCAGGTCAGAACAACTACATTATCATTATCATTTTACGTTTTTTTTCTTTTTAGCAAGCAATCACATCCCTCAGCAGAGCTCCCTCTGCACCACTAGTGATGGCAGAAGGGAGCTATTTTTCAGCGTCCCGGGTGGGCCTCGGGCATACAACCACACAGCCCCCCCTCCCCATTTCAATTAGTTATGACTGCAACAGGCAGCCCTTAAAGAGACAGCATATGGAGGCTTTAAAAGCACTCACTAGCTACCCATTTAAACGGCTTTGACGCCGAACCCCAATCAGGCACAGAGCATTCACCCGAGCTCCGGGGAAACTTTTGGGAACCCCCATTCATAGGGGGGGTTACACCCTTCCTGGCCTGGGAAAGCTTGACGTCCGTGTCAAGTAGTTACCCTTACATCACATGTAAGACAAACCGCTTAGTTAACACCATATTACTCTTTGCATCCCATATCTGAATAGTACATTCACATTGTATTATGGTTTAGGCAACATTGTACACATAAGCTCTTGCTCCCCTTTAACTCAGGTCATTAGTTTTTACTCATGACACCGGGACTGGGGAACCCCTCTCTTTCAGTTACTGGCGGGTCTCTTGAAGCAGAGGCACCACACTCAAAAGGCAATACTAACAATCTGGAGTTATCCCCCAAGGCTAACTTAGGCAAGGAACTCAGGGACACATACACCTCTTTGTGGACCACATTTAAGGGCTGGTCCACCGGCTGACCCAGAGACTCATAACTTAACTTTATTACCGGCCTTAGTTCTCGGCCGGATCACCTAGGGGTCTCGGGAGACCTTGAAACAGGCCCTGATTCCACTTCAGTCTCCTTGACATTAGCATCGGGGATCTCTACAGGGGAAAAGGGCTCAGCACTCATAGTACTATTGGGGGCCTGACCTTCTATCCCCGGACCCACCCCACTGGGCTCAGCCGGGGGCTGTCTAGGTACAGCTGAGAAACCATCTGGGCATTCAAAATATTCTTCTGGTTCTGGTATATCACTGGCTTGTTCCCCCATCTCACTCTCTTCTTCTGAAAAGTCAGATAATTCAGCCAGGCCAGACAGTTCAGCCATGCTCAAGGACCCCACCCCCTGGGCATTGCTGCTACCCAATTCAAGCTCTGGAAACATGGGTTCCAGAGACAAAGCTGGGGGCTCGGACAGTCCAGCAGGCCCAACCTCATCTCCAGAGTTAACAAGGGGATTGCCCCGAAATAACTGGCTCAGTTCATAAGAGGGGTAATATTCAATATCATCTTCGTCATTTTCTGGCACCAATGGTTGAACATTTTCTTCTGCAGACTTTGAGTGAGGCCCTCTCGGTGGGCCTGTTGAAGAATCAGCAGGTTTGGTGCTTTTCCTGGCAGCAGATCTAGTCATAGGCCTGGAGGGGGGGGCATTTGGAGATTCAGCTTCAATAGGATTTGCCCGATTGGCAGCAGATGATTTCTGTGTATAGTTTTCACATCTTTGGAATTGTTTTCGGGCCGCACTTTATATACAGGCAAATCTGTCAATTTTCCCACAACAATGTGGGGGAGGTGATGCCATCTGTCAGCAATTTTATGTTTCCCAGGCAGTCCCAGATTTCTCAGTAACACTCTATCCCCTTCTTTTAGCTCCATTGCTTTCACTTTCTTATCATATCTTTCCTTGTTGGCCAGGTTTCGTTTAGCAGCCATGGTCTGGGCCAGTTGGTAGGCATGGTTTAATTGGGCCTTTAATTTCTGCACATACTGTAGATGGTTCTCTGCTTGCACCCCATCAGGGGAACCCCAAAACACACATCCACTGGCAGTCTAGCCTCTCTCCCAAACATCAGTCGGTACGGGGAAAATCCTGTGGCGGCACTTTTTGTACAATTATAAGCATGAACTAGGGTGCTAATCTGCTGGCTCCATCTCGTTTTGTCTTTTGGTTGCAATGTGACCAACATGTCAAGCAATGTACGGTTAAACCTTTCAGGCTGAGGATCTCCCTGAGGATGGTAGGGGGTGGTTCTTGACTTTCGCACCCCCCACAAAGACAGCATCTCTTTAATCAAGCGGCTCTCAAAGTCCCTTCCCTGGTCGGAATGGATCCGCTGCAGGGCCCCATAGTGGACGAAAAAGTTTTCAACAAGTATCTTAGCCACCGTGGTTGCTTTTTGATCCTTAGTAGGGAAAGCCTGTGCATACTGGGTAAAATGATCAGTGACCACCAATATCTTACTGACACTTTTCAGGTCGGGTTCTAGACTTAAGAAATCAATACAGACCAGTTCCATAGGGGCACTAGTGGTAATGTTGACCATGGGGGCAGCTCTCTGGGGTACAGCTTTCCTTTGCAAACAGCGGCTACAGGTCTTCACATATTGCTCTACATCTGCACTCATTTTCGGCCAGAAAAATCGGGCCCGTACTAGATCAAGTGTTCGATCTATGCCGAGATGCCCCATTTGGTTATGCAAGGACCTTAAGACCAGTTCTCTAAAGGCTGAGGGCAGCACCAATTGTTGTTTGTCTACCCGGCCTTCCTTATTCACAGTCTCTCTATATAGTAGTTGGTTAATCAGCTTCAATTTGGGCCCTTCTTTATACAACAGGGCAGTCCTCAGATCAGTGGAGCGTAACTTGGACACGTCCCTCCCGGCCTGCAAAGCCTCCATAGCCGTTTTTATCATAAGATCACTGGATTGAGCCTGTTGGAGACTATCGTTGTTGAATTGGGGCAGTGAGCTAGTGTCTAATGCAGAGAAATGACAGTAGGCAGCAGGTATGCAGTTTTCGGAGGGCCCTAAACAACCCACCATACAGTCCACCCCATCAGGAGACACCTGTTCCTCTTTGTCAAATTTCTGGCAGAGAGCTCTTATGTCAGGTTCTGACAACCTGACCCAATCAGTGTGTGGCGTAGGCCTCCGAGAGAGAGCATCCGCATCTATATGGTTTAGGCCCGCCCTGTACTCAACAGCATAGTCGTAGGTGGCCAAGGCAGAGAGCCGCCTATGGCCAGTGGCATCCAACTTGGCAGAGGTCTGTACATAAGTCAGAGGATTGTTATCAGTCTTTACCACTATCTTGGCACCATACAAATAATCATGAAACTGATCAACAATGGCCCACTTCAGAGCCAGGAACTCTAGTTTGTGCACTGGATAATTTTTTTCTGAAGGAGTCAGGCTTCTGCTGGCAAATGCTACAGGTCTCAGACCATTCGCGTGCTCCTGATACAACACAGCCCCCAATCCTTGTAGACTGGCATCAGTATGAAGAGTGTACGGCTTGGTCGGGTCAGCATAGGCCAACACCGGGGCATGGGTAAGTTGATATATAATGTCATAGAAAGCTTCCTCACACTCAGCAGTCCAACGATCCCCAAACACATCATTTGGCCAGAAATACTTCTTTTCTGTCTCAGAACGCACAACCTTCTTATACTTTTTGTGTGTAGGCGGATACCCCTGAGTGAGGTTGAGGAGGGGGCAAATCACTCGAGAATAGTCCTTAACAAACCGCCTATAATATCCACAAAACCCCAGGAATCATTGCAGCTCTTTCAGATTCCTGGGTTGAGGCCAAGTGGTCAAAGCCTCCACTTTGCTAGGGTCAGTCTCTATGCCCTCAGTGGACACTATGTGGCCCACGTATTTCACAGAAGTCTGGAAGAACTGACACTTGTCAATAGACAGCTTGAGGCCGAAATCCTCCAACCGATCCAAAACCTTGAATAATCATTGCTCGTGTTCTTCCAACGATTGACCAAACACTATGACATCATCTAAATAGACCAGACACTCGAGTAGATTCATGTCCCCCACAGCCCGCTCCATCAGGCACTGAAAAGTGGCTGGGGCACCCGAAATCCCTTGAGGCATCCGAACAAACTCGTAGAAACCTAGGGGGCAAATGAATGCAGTCCTCTCCCAGTCGTCTGGGGCCATCGGGATCTGGTAGTATCCACTGCAGAGATCCAACACAGAGAACCACTTACTACCATTTAAACAATCCAATGTGTCCTGTATGCGTGGCATGGTATACTGGTCCGGAATGGTCCACCGATTCAAAGTGCGATAGTCTACACACATCCAAACTGCCCCATTCTTTTTCCTTACTACTACTACTATGGGGGAGGCATAGGGGCTCCTGGACTCTTGTATTACCCCAGCAGCCAACATCTCTTGCAGATGCCTCCTTACATCATCTATATCAGAGGGGGCCAAGCGCCGGGATCTCTCTTGGAAAGGCCTTTCATCATGCAGCCGAATGTGATGCTCAGCTCCCTGTACACATCCCACATCCCACATCCCACTCTTTCAGGGAGAAAACCTGGTCTCTCTTGGCAAGCCTCTCACAGACCCTTTGTTTCCATCCAGCTGGCAGCGGGGAGTCACCGAAGTCAAACATATCAGGAGTAATTCTATCATTGGTCCTGGAACCCTTACTGTTGGGTAGTACTGCGGTATCTGCACAATGTACACTTGCCAAGGTGCACCCTCTTCTTATTTGAATCTCTCTCTGTCAGACACATTATGCACTTGCACCATCACCCTCTTAACATAAGCATGAGCTCTAGCTGGCAAGATGCTGGGTCTGACCAACAGTCCCTCAGGTAATCTTCCCTCCACAGGCGCATCCAACATCAACAACTTATTCTTAATATCTGTTTTTAGTCGTACTTCCCCATGCAGGACACATTGGGCATTCGGGGCAAGTGTCACCGGGGCCGAATCCTTTTTCCACACCACACCCACCGGCCTTCAGGTTCCTCTGAACTAACCTTCTTTTGAGTAGCACTTGCCTTTTGAATCACAGCAGGTATGCTTAATGCTCGCCCAGTCTGGAATGCTTGTTTTTCGGAACACAATTGGGCCAACCGTCCGAACATATGCGCATTCGTCCCAATCAACAAAGGCACCCCATCATACAGTCCAGTGGGGGGGCAAACTAAAACTAGAGTTTCCACCGGCTCATCCATTCCAGCCACAGATGCAGAGAAAGATAGCCAGACTCGGATGTACCCCAAATACAGATAGGCCTTGTCGCTCAACCCCCACACATGCAGGCCATTCAAAGGTTGCAGGGGCACCTCAGGTAAATGTGCCTGGTACCAGTCCTGGAACATGATGGTTACCTGAGAGCCACTGTCTAATACAGCTCAGGTGGGAATTCCATTTACCCGCACCGGGGTCTCCATCGAAGGCCCGACCACATCAGACCAGTCGGGGGCCACAGCGTTGATAGTCGACTGGGCATGGGCCTGAGTCACAAAACTTTTCTTGGGGGCCCGAGACTGGGCCTGGTGATGTTGGGCAATCAGTCTGCTGTTGACTTTCCTTAAATTCTCCTGCCTCTGGCACTCAGGTTGGAAATGCCTATCTTCCCCGCAATGGTAACAGAACTTGGGGTCCCGGGGGTCACTATGGGGCGGTTGACACCTTATTTGTGGGGGACCCTGAGAGGGGTGAGGGGGCTCCCTTGGGCCGGGGGTCTGGTTTCTGTTTGCCTCAGGGGCCCCGGACCTAACAGGTTACATAGTAGATTGCTTCAAGTCCCTCACCAGATCCCGTAAATTCCTGACCTCGTCCCTCAACTCACTCTCTACGTGGGGGTCAGAGGAAATAACTCGCATCTCCACAGCACCTGGAAAATCAGGGGGGATCCCTCAAACCCTCCAGACAGGCTGATCTCCTCAGGGGTGCCGGGCTCAGGGGTCCCACTAGGGTTCACCGCCCCCACACACGGTTCCCACCCCTGTTCATCGGTCTCCACCTCTCTAATTTCCCTCATTAGTTGACAATATTCAGGCGGGGTGACCCGCCGATCATGTAACTTAAGTTTTAACAGTATTACGCTAGAGAATCTGGCAGATTTTAAAACATGTTCTAACCTGACCTGATTCAAGGCTGTGGCAGTGATCCCCCTTTCCTATAGGCCTTCTGCAAGGCCCGCTCCACCCCTAGTGATGAAGGCGGACAGTTTCTCATTCCTCCACTGTTTAGTAGACCTGAATTTCCATAATAAATCTTCACCAGTCTCAGTACTCCCAAACACCCCTTCTACAGCAGAGAGGTACTCTGTGGCGGTGGCTTCCGGGCTGGTGGCCCACAAAAACCTAATGGCTTCTAACGCGGGACCCTGTAGACTCTCCATCAGTCTCTTCCTTTTCTCTCCCTCAGAGCATTGCCATTCCTGAACTAAGGGGGTGGCATAGTCCATCCAAGCTTCCAGGTCATCCTCCCCTGGAGGCACTGGCACTGTGCCAGAAAAAAGCTTCAGCCTGCAGTAGGAATCAAGCTGGATAGGAGGGACCACTAAGGGCAGGGGAGCCAAAATAGAACTCTTGGGCAGGTCGGGGGAGTTGCCTGGGGAGACCTGGGGGGTAGCATCACTAGACAAATCCAAGGCTTGCAGCAATTCCTGGGTAGTCCTTCCCCCCACAGCTAGCAATTTAAGCAGCTTATCTTTAAAACTATTAGTCTGGGGAGACCCTCCAGGAGTGATGGACCCACTCCGAATATGAATCAGCCTCCATCCCCTGTGAAGCACCCTCCGGGTAAATCGCTGGAGGTACCTTCTCGGGGTCAATGGCCACACTACACAGGAGCAGTACCTGCAACGTCTGGTCGAGCAGGTCAGCCAAACGCCCTTTCACCTCCACTTTGCCTAAACATTTTACTCGCTCGGCTGCGGAAATGATGTCTGCTGTTAGAGTTCCCAGAGGCACATCTAACAGTAATACAGTTTTCTGGGAGTCCAGCTCTTCGGCTTCACCCCATCCCACCCCATCAGTCTGTGTACCATTGTCTTGATAGGCCCCAACTTAATGTTTTCCACCATACCCCCTTCCAGTTTTTCCATTTCTTATACACTTCCCCACTTGCCCACTAGGGGATGCTAATCCTAGCGGTGCCTCCAATTTGTAACCCCCAAGGGGCGTTACCCTTAAGGCTACTACCCCTGCCTGTCTCCACAAAGACAGGGTGAGGGGCCCAGATCCGTTGACGGGTGCCTCCACCCAGAGGTCGGGGTTAAGACTGGCAAGTTTACCTCGGTCACAGCCCTCTGGGTTACTGCAACCCCCCTTTCGACCCATTAGTGGCTCACACAGGGTTCCAACAACACTTCTCCCACATGCACTTATCCCCCGGATGGTATCTGTCCGCTTGCTCCGGGGATCCCCTCTAAAGTAAGGTACAGTTATGTTACAATCACCATGCAGTAGTTCACCAGAGATGCACAGACTAACCAGGGTGTACTTGCAACACATCAATCTGATGTATTAAAAGGAGGCCAATAACAAGGGCAGGGGAATCAAGGTAATTGGCTTACTCTATAATTATCTACCTGGGGCACTGTGCACAGGCCTGAACCTAGTAGTTACTGTCCCTGGGTACCCATGCCCTAATGGCTAGTCCAACGTGGCAGCTGGTTGGGGCCCTGACACAGATAGCCTTTGCAATCCTGAGAAAGTCTAAGTAAGAAGAAAGTTTCACTAGGGCAGTCAGCAGTGTAACAAACCACTTAAGACCACTGTCTGCAAACTTGGCAGGGAGCTACCCTGATTTAGTACTCACGGCTCCAGCAGATACCGATTCTGTCATCACCAGCAGGGCTGAGCCTGAATTTCACCAGCCTCCTCACACATTTATATGGCAATTAGCAGAGGGGTACCATACCAGGCAGCTGCTTCTAGACCCCACACACACACTTGCAGTAGACTAGGGCAATAATCGGCAACTTCAACCTCACGGGTGGACCAAGCGCGATTCAGCAATTTTCTCCAGTCCTTTCAGGTTGAGCCTGGTAGGTAGCTGGGCTGGCACCAGCCTCCTCTGACCGCACGCCGGCGATTTTTTTTTTTTTTCCCGCAGACTCGAACAGGAAAAACGGCCGCCTCAGGCCTTTCACGCGCTTCCCACGCGAACACTCCACCAACACAGAAGCACAGAGCTCCTCTCTCCTCACCAGCCACAACGCATATCCCCTTGGCAGCATTAAGCACTCCTTACAGATCGGGCGCCACCCATTTCCATTGGCTGGCTGAACATGCCAGTCATTTCCTCCTGCCCTCAGTGGTGCGTAAAAGCGCCATAGCCCATAATACCTTTCCCAAATTACAAGCAGTCCCTCTATTGGTCAGCCGACTCTGTAGGGTCCCGGGGTACTGATTGGCCCAATTCAGCAGTTCTGGACCAAAATAGAGGAAACAGTCGAACAGTTCCTACTGCAGAGGAAGGCAGGTCAGAACAACTACATTATTATTATCATTTTACTTTTTTTTTCTTTTTTAGCAAACAATTACATCCCCCAGCAGAGCTCCCTCTGCACCACTAGTGATGGCAGAAGGGAGCTATTTTTCAGCGTCCCGGGTGGGCCTCGGGCATACAACCACACAGCCGCCCCCCATTTCAATTAGTTATGACTGCAACAGGCAGCCCTTAAAGAGACAGCATACGGAGGCTTTAAAAGCACTCACTAGCTACCCATTTAAACGGCTTTGACGCCGAACCCCAATCAGGCGTGAAGCATTCACCTGAGCTCCGGGGAAACTTTTGGGAACCCCCATTCATAGGGCGGTTACATGTGGAACAGCATATCTGGACTTGTAGCCGATGTTTACAAAGAAAGACTCTGCCCCAGAGGGCTGCCCCCGTTAACATCACTACTAGTGCTCCTATGGAATTGGTCTGCAATGATTTCCTGAGTCTAGAACCAGATCAGAGAAACATCAGTAATATATTGGTAGTTACTGACCACTTCACTCGGTATGCACAGGCTTTCCCTACTAAAGATCAGAAAGCAACCACGGTGGCTAAAGTCCTCGTTGAGAACTTCTTTGTCCATTACTGGGCCCCTCAAAGAACCATTCCGATCAGGGGAGAGATTTTGAGAGCCGCCTGATTAAAGAGATGCTATTCTTGTGGGGGGTACGAAAGTCAAGAACCACTCCGTATCATCCCCAGGGAGATCCCCAGCCTGAAAGGTTTAACCGAACATTGCTTGACATGTTGGGTACACTGCAACCTAAAGATAAGCCTAGATGGAGCCAACAGATTAGCACCCTGGTACATGCTTATAACTGCACCAAAAGTGATGCCACTGGATTTTCCCCGTATAGACTGATGTTTGGAAGAGAAGCTAGACTGCCAGTGGATGTATGTTTTGGGGTTTCTCCTGATGGGGTTCAAGCAGCTAATCATCTACAGTATGTGCAGAAGTTGAAGGCCCAACTAAACCATGCCTACCAACTAGCCCGGACCATGGCTGCTAAACAAAACCTGGCCAATAAGGAAAGGTATGATAAGAAAGTGAAAGCAATGGAGCTGAGAGAAGGGGATAGAGTGCTATTGAGGAATCTGGGACTGCATGGCAAGCATAAGATTGCTGACCGGTGGCATCGCCTCCCTCATATTGCTGTGGGAAAGCTGGAAGATTTACCTGTATACAAAGTGCAGCCTGAGAACAACTCAAAAAATGTGAAAACTATGCACAGAAATCAGCTGCTGCCAATTGGACAGATTTTGATAGAGGCTGAATCTCCCAATGCCCCGCCCCCCCGGGCCTGTGACTAGAGCCACTGCCAAGAAAAAACTAAGACCTGTTGATTCCCCAGAAATCGAACTACAGAGGCCTTCTCCCCCCCGTTGACGCTGATTGCCAGTCTGTGTCCGAGGACAGTGAGAATAATCCTGAGTATTATCCCTCTTATGAACTGAGCCAGTTGTTTAGGGGCAATCCCCTAATCAACCCTGGGGATAAAGTTGGGTTTCCTGGACTGTCTGAGCCCCTGGCTTTGTCTCTGGAGCCAATGCTCCCGGAGGGGGAGGTGAGTGGTATTAAATCCGAAGATATGAGCTCCTTGGTACTGGCTGAACTGGCTGATTTCTCAGATGAAGGAAGTGATGTGGGGGAGGCAACTGGTGATATGCCAGAGCAAGAGGAATATTTTGAGTGCCCTGATAGTTCCCCGGCAGTACCAGAAATGTCCCTGGCTGAGCCAAGTAATGTGAGTTCTGAAATAGAGGGCCCTGTCCCTGAGGTACTATGGGTTCTGGGTCCCCTCCTCCTATAGAGGTTCCCCCGACCAACCCAAGTGGGGCTGAAATGGAGTCGGAGCCTTCTGAAATTTTACCTGAGACTCCTAGGCGGACTGGCCGAGAAGTACGGCCTGTAGTGAGATTGAGTTATGAGTCCCTGCGCCAGCCTGTGGATCTGCCTCTGAATGTGGTCCATAAAGGGGTGTATGTGTCCCCGAGCTCCTTGCCCAAACTAACCCTGGGGAATGATTCCAGACTGTTAGTATCGCCCTCTGAGTATGGTGTCCCTGCCCCATTTAGCCTTCAGGTAGCTGATAGGGAAGGCCCCCTCTATCCAGGTGTCATGGGCAGGAAGCAATGATCTAATTTAAGAAGAAAAAGGTTGTCTGTATGTGTAATGTTGTATAACCTGTAGTAAACTGTGTAATACAGTACCAATGTATGTAACCAAAAGTCTGATGTGCTGTCAGTTTAAACTGTTTTGCCTTAAAGTGATTTAAGGGTAACTACTTGACGTGGATGTCAAGTTCTTTCCAGACCAGGAAGGGTGTAACCCCCCTACTAATGGGGGTTCCTAAAAGCCTTCTCAGAGCTGTGTACGTGCTTCTTGCCTAACTGGTATCCGGGGTAATGCCGCTTGAATGTGGGCACTGTGAGTGCTTTTAGAGCCTCTGGTACTGTCTCTTTAAGACCTGCCTGCTTGCAGGCCTGATTAGTTGTATAGGGGGGACTGTGGGTTTACTGCTCGAATTCTACTCGGGCTGCTGTTTGAATCGCTCCATTTCTGCCGTCGCTAAGCGAGCAGAGGGAGCCTTATTGAAGGATGCAACTGTTTGCTGGAACATAGGTAGCTTGGCGGTAAAATTGCTGTTTGTTTAACCTGTTTTGATTGCAGCTGGGACTCCGTGTACTTGGCCCCTCCATTTTGGACCTGGACTACTGAGATGGGCCAATTGAGGAAGGGGGGGCCTTAAGATGGAGACCGCTTGAGCCAACCAGAACTTGGACTCCCACGAGGAGCCTGCCAACAGGGGGAATATATGGTAGGTGTTTCTGGGAAGTGTAGTCTGGACCCTGGCACCTTTTTTGCACCAATAGAGGGCGTTTGAAGTGATGGGCAGAACAAAGCAGCCAACCGGAGCCCTGTGGAGTGAGAGGAAACTGCCCTGCAACTGTCCTGGAGGGGCAGAGATGTTGGTGATCGTGAAGAGAGAAGGAGCTCTGGCTCCTGCACTGTGAAAGTCTTCGCACGGGAAGCGCGTGTGTTAGGCCAAGAAGTCGGGCGACCACATTGCCAGAGAGGCACAGTGGACAAGATCCCTGGAGGAGTGTAGGCAGAGGAGGCTGTACGTTTACAGCTACCTACCAGGCTCACCCTGTAGAGAACTGGAGAATCTGCTGAATTGCGCTCGGTCTGTCAGGACAAGTGAAGCTGCGTTGTTCACCTGGTTTGGTCAGAGAAAGCGATCGGGAGTGTAGAGCAGCTGCCTGGTATGGTACCCCTCTGTGTTACATATAAATGTGTGGAGCAGTGTCTGGATCACAGGCTAAGTCATGCAGTGGTGTGAGAAGAATCTTTCTGCAGGAGTCGTGAATACTAAACCAGGGTAGCTCCCTGTCAGATGTTCACTCTGAGGGCAAGGTTTGTCTGGCTGCTTCACTGGTTGCATGAATTGTGCCTGCGGGCTCTTACAAATCAAATCTAGGTACCAAATGCTTGTTTCCTTATCAGGGCCCCAACCAGCTGCACCGAATAGGCTAGCCTTGTAAGGCTTGGGTACCCAAGGACAGTGACTGATAGGTTTGGCCTTCGCACAGTGCCCTATATAGTAGAGTGTTAAGCTAATCAACCTGATCTTCCCCCGGCCTTGTTTCTCCCCCTTTAATAAATCAGATTTTGTTGTTTGTAAGGTATACTGTTTGAACTGCGTGTTTGTGCTACCCTTTTGTGTATGGGTTATTGTATAACTGCATCTTATTTTACAGGGGGTCCTCAGCACCAAGTTGGCCATCCCGATCTGGGGGTAAGTGTAAGTCATACCGGTAGTGTGGGAATTGCTGGTGAGCCACTAAGGGAAGGAAAGGGGGGTTGCAGTGACCCAGAGGGCTGTGACCAGGTCCTACTTGACTGTTCTAACCCCGACCTCTGGGTGGAGGCACCCGCCATTTGATCCAGGCCCCTCAACCTGTTAGCAGCCAAGCAGGCAGGGGTAGTAGCCCTTGGGATAGCGCCCCCGGGGGGTTACACAAGGGTGATGGGGCTAGGGCTCCCCCAGAGTGAGAGGGCCGTTGGAGCAGGAGGAGCATAAATAATCTCAAAGTGCAAAAGGGATAAGGGGTGAACTCAGGGACATGCTTCTGTTTATTTGCTGATTTATTTATTTTGAAGTGTCGGTCAGGAAAAGCACAGTGAGCTGTAAGGCTAACTGGAATAAGATAGATAATGGGATAATACAGCATTATGAACAATAATATCAAAATTGTGCAATTCCTAGTAAGTCAGATAAAGTAATTACAAAATAAATACAAACAGAAACAGATGTGAATTAAACAAATCAAATTATAGAACAGGAACAACCAGGAATAAACAATAGCAGATTACACCAAACAAAAGAATCAATAACCTAAAGAAAACAAATGTGCAAGGCATAGTTAGTATCCTCGAGTATTCGTAGCCAATATGAAGTCAATGGATTTCCTGTGTTGCTCCCAAGTGGTAAGGGGATACAGGCCAGGGTTAAGACCAGCAGCCAGACCTAATAAAGAGGACCATCACACCAGAACAAGGAACAGAGGCCGTTACTGGGGAACAGTGACTGGTGAGTGGTGGCCAACCTAGGGAGCAAAGGATGAGCAGACACAGGACATGGGGAGCTGCTACCTTAAGTGTCTCTTCAGTGATTACCATGAGGAGGAGGAGTGAAGGAGTCATGATGGGGAGTTCCATAGGGATGGGAGCCTCCAGGAAAAAGCCCCTTTCCCTCGGGACCTGCGGCATCTGGAGGTGAGGAAGGAATATGGTTTAAAGTGTCTGAGGAGATAGGCCAAGAGTTGGGCAGGCCATAGGATTACCACCTGTACCAAATTTTACAGGAGTGCCCCATAACTTGGACTTTGTCCTGTATACCACATGCACAGTCTGCAGGACAGGATTTAAGGGAATTTTATTCTGATTTTCTTTGGGCACCCACCGACTTGAACCTAAAGGTTGCCACTCATTCTGATTTGCACTCAGAAAATGCTCAGATTGCATCCCAGAGCAGGAAAAAATGTGTATGCATCTAAGTGTCCCACAAGACCCCCAGCCTTTTACAATGTTTCAGGCCACTTAACTGTCCTGCAAGAAATTTTGCAAAAAAGTGGTAACCCTAGCAGGTGCAGTCCATTGATTTTCCATGGATTCAATACAACATACTATGGCAACCGAGCTTGGCAAACATGGAGTATTCATACATATTTCCATTGGCTTTCATGGATACAAGAATAACATTTATTTCTGTGGTGTCCTAGTAGTTTTATTTCCCTGATAGCATGGAAAGCTGTATTTTTCCATAGAATGGTATGCAATTTGATGCTGCTTCATGTGCTCCTTACTATGGATAACATTGGAGAGGCCATGAAAGACTGTCAATTCCATCAGTATTTTCATGAAAAACAATGAAGAATGTGTTTGAACACTCCATGACTTCCAATATCTTTTTCCATGGTATATTCCATGGAACCGCGGAAGCTGTAGAGAAACCATGGAGAAGCTAGACATGGGATGTCAGCAGAGAGGCAGGGTAATCAGGGATTCTTATGTGGCTGGGAGGAATATAAGGAACCCAGCTGAGCATAGCAACTTCCTGCTAGCTCAACGTGTGGAACTGCTCCTTTGGCACACTGGAGTACTGCACTCTCAGCCCCCAGGTGCACCTTATGATCCTCCCACTGAGAATTTAAGATTATACAAATATGGACAGCAGTTGAGGGTTACAGTGAAAAACTGATGCCCCAGGGTGAATAATTGATCCCAAACTAGTCTACGTGAGTTTGTTCAATGCTTTGCCCCAGTCCACTGGGCTGGCCTTGGCTGCAGCTACCATAAATGCACAATAACAATGTTTAACAAACAAGAGCTCTTAACTAGCAGTCACAATTTATACAAACCAGCAGCCTGATTAAGAAAAGTACTGCTCATGCTCCGAAAGACTATTGATGGTTTGAGGGCAACAGTTCAGAGATCATTGACTGCTGTTGTGGCAACAGGGTGAGAGCTCTATGTTGGGCATGTGACCGTGATTTAGCCAATCAGATTACATGTTACAATGCAAAGGTTATATATTTATGTATTCACACTCTAATTTGCATGACTAGCAGATATTCACATTCTAAATTACATGTCAAGAAAACATTTTCACAGTAGGTTCTGCAGAATAGATGTCTGATATCCTTTTAGTCCAGGATTTAATTATACTTAGAAAATGATATTTACAGACCTTTAACTGCAACTTTCTAGGCACAGCATATCATACAACTTTTTTACCACACAGACCCATGCTATTTTCTACACCGAACATAGCATGGGTCTAATGCAAAATATGTCTGACATTTTGCTTGTGATTCCTGACCCTATGTGACATCATTCGTGGCTTCACCACTCATGATGTCATGGGCAACTTGTAAAATATCAGACATATTTTTATTAGGCCCATATAATATTCCAGATAGATAGATACACACATACTGTACATACATACATACACACACACACACACACCACCAGTGGAAATAAAAATGAGAAGTGATCTCTGCATCTAACCTCAGTATATTATAATATCCTGTTGTTAGTGTTGTCTTAATTGATAGCCTGAAGGTTATTTACTTTATAATGAAATTATGAACCAATCAGAGAGCAGATTTCACAATGCCAATGTATTCACAGTCGCACAGTGCAGTACTGAATCCAGTAGTTAGTATCAAAAAGAAACTGTAAATTATTCAAACCAGCAGCAGATTTAAAAACTGTAACTAGCAAACAGATGGTGTATAACTCAAATACACAATGTGTGAGTTGGTGGCATATCTAGCTAGAGCAACGCTTACTCTCACATCTGTCTTTGTTAGTGAAACTGCTGACTTGCTCACTCAAATTCCCAGCAGAATTGGTGGCGTTTTCAGTGATTATTAGTAAATGTAAAATGAAAAGGCTTGGTTTTCTTCTTTTCTAATAAGAACTGCTCAGTTTCATATTAGCAGTCGGCCTTTTCAACTAAATAAATCTTGTTTGATCATGCTACACAGTACTGCAGAAACCGAAAGTAATATAAGCAGGAAATAACCCTAAGTGAAGGATTCCTAAAACAGCAGGATTAATCAGATAAGTGATTTTTGTATAATAAAAATAATTGGCAATTTGTGGGGAATTTCTGAGTATTTGGGGGCAGCCAGATATGTAAAAAGCTTATGGACTTTTTGTTTGGCTATCCGGCAGCCTATGTGTGCCAGTTTGTGTGCCAGAAATTGAATGATCTAGTGGTCTGTGCATGCTAGTGATCAGGTTCTGAGGGATGGAAAGACGTGTCAGCCATTTAAGCAACAAGGCATGGCAGGGAGGGCATTATGATGTGATAACAGACCACCTTTAATTATTTATTTTTATTTTAGTCTTTGGTAACCAGGTAAGGCCCACTAGGCACAAGTGCCTGTTTTTAGGGGCGACCTGGGAGCACTGGGCGGTTAAGTGACTTGCTCAGAGTCGCACAGTATGCAAGTGGAAGTTGTGAGAATCAAACTCAGGTCTGGTCTGCTGGATGTATTAAGCTCATTCACACCTCGTTCCTCTACCCTCTAGGTTATACTGCCAGCCCAACCAACCTTGGGTGGTTTGAAGCAGGAGACAAAGCTGAGTGCTTCCACCACCTGAGATGGGCCATTATCCCACCATAATGCAACCCCTGAGGTGCCTTATTGTTATTATGAAATGGGTCTCTATTAGTAAACTGAATTTATTTTTGTAAATATTTTTGGCATTATTTAGCATTTTTTTTCTTAATATTTCAATTAGGGTTTCAGACAACAAAATAGTGTGGCTTGGATAAAGGGGTTAATTTAAATACGTTGGTAGGTGGCACTAGTGCTGCATATAAGCAGCAGTTTAGTAAGGGCAATGGGAGGCAGGAAGTGGCTTCAGATGCCAGTGAGGTTTCTGGAGAGAGCAGGGCATGTCAGTGTTTTGAAGGCTGCTTTTCAGATGGGAGTGCTACCTTAGCATTGGGCGCTGAGGCAGACAAGGTCCCTGCTGAGTACCCAGGCTGTGTTATTAGGCTGCTGGTCAGACTGGAGGGAGCAGCAGCTACTTGCCATAACTAGTAGTAAGCATGACTTTTTTTTCTTAAAAAACAAACAAAACAAAAAAGTTAGTTGATATTTTGCTCTTTAGTTCTTACCTGGTTAACAAATCAAAAAATAAATTTTCCTTGCCTATTTCTACACCCTGAACCCAATTTGGTCATAGATGTCCCTTCCTCCTTTCTTTTCTCCACCAGTTATGTCCATGTGCCTATCCCACACATGATTAAAGCTCCCCACTGTCTTCACCGCCCTATCACCTTTTCTGGTGGGCTATTCCAGACATCCACCACCCTTTCTGTGAAGAAATATTTTCTTATATACCTCTTGAATTCCTCTCCATAAGCTTCACAGCATGCCCCACTGTTCTTGTTCTTCTCCTCAACTGAAAGAAACTTCCCTCTTTCATCTTGTTCAACCTTGTGAGGTACTTATTGGTCTCAATCATATCCCTTCTTGCTCTTCTCTCCTACAGAGAGTACATGTCGAGCTCCCATAGCCAATCTTCATATTGAGTCTCGTGCAACCCCCCCACACAATTTTGGTAGTCCTTCTCTGGACTGCTTCCGTCCTGTTGATGCCCTTGCAGAGATAAGACTGCCAGAACTGGGCAGAGTACTCTAGGTGGTGACCCATTAGTGTTTGTGATGGAGAGGTGGTAACTGTATGAGGCATACAATTTATTATTTTACCAAAACAATTATTGACTATTAATAGTCTTTAATTAACAATACAAATGTTTGCAAAGGAATCCTACACAATGCAGCACAAATATTTTAAAGAGTTTAAAGGCATTTGGGGCCTTTTGAAAATCCAGCCCCATGTGTTTTTTAAGTTATTTGGAAACTAGAGATTTTTAATGAAACCCAAAACATTCATAAATAAATCTGTCATGAAGGTTTTAAAAATATAAGCACTGAGTGAAGATTTTGAACATAAGTAGTGTCCCAAATGTTATAGGTACTATGCAATCAAAATGTTAAAGCTAAGAAACAACAAAAGAGGTGGCCAAAAAACCTGTGTGGATTTTGTATTACAATTAAATCATACTTGAACAAAACATTAATTATGCACACAAAAAGTTTGGAGTTATCTGCAGGGCCCAAATATCCCCATACATTCAACTTTTCACAGGCTACAAAACACCTTCCATAAAGTATGTAAGAATCACCTCCCACTTGGCACTGGGTCTCAAAGACCATGCACAAAGAGTGTTACCACTGTAATTTCTGAAAAATTAATGTAAAAAAAAAAAAAAAACCTATGTTAATGCTTATTAGGGTTGCTTCTGCACAAAACTCAGACTTCACAAAGATTGGAAATGTCCTATTCGAGTAGTCAACCCAATGCCCACAAAGTTTGGAATTTGTACTAATCGGGTTGGTAAGCCTAATTACTATCCCCTCCCACCTCCCCAACCCTTGGGACCCAAGGCCAAGCTACAGGTACAGGGCCATGCCTCAACATTGTTCAAGTCTTTTAATAGTGCCAGTTGAGCTTAATTTAAAAAAAAAAAAAGCACCCAAACCAATATAACATGCCTTACCTCTGAGCAAGGTAGCAGGTACAGTAGAGTCCATTCATTATTTAAGTTGACCCCTCATGGAAGGGAATGGATTGTACTTTTCACTCCATGGAGCCCGACAGCCTGTTCATATCCATGTCTAAGTATACTGTAGCTACAGAGTGCACTATGTCTTTACAGGCCATTTTGTGACATCAGTGTTTGCAGGGCACTCCATAGGATCAATAAAAGTGTATTTTCTGTTGTGTTATTATGGCTGCAGCGGGTGTAGTCCTGCAAATGTTTTGCTTTAGAAAAGGACTCCCTGCAAAAATTATCTTCCAAACATGACAGAGTGTTAAAAATAGTGTCTTCCACTGAAGCCTCATTACTACGCTGCCTGTGTGTGTATGGGATCTGGACAGCATTATTTTTCTTCTTGCTTGAGAAGTTAATTTCCCCTCCCTGCAAGGCATCAAAGGAGGCAGGACTTTGTCTAGGGGCGTGACCAGGACAGCTGGATGGACAGGTTTGGGGGAGGAGGGCAAGCAGGTGTCACCCACTAGGGGCAGGCAGGGGTTCCCAGGGGGGAGGGAACTTGCAGCCAGGGATAGGGAGGAGATACCTCCTCATTTCTCCCTTTTCTAGGTTGCAAGAACAGTCTCAGAGAGAACCTAAATTGTTTTGTCAAATAATATACCTTAAGGCAACAGCAGAAAGTAGACCTTGTGAATGCTGGAACATTCTGGTAAGTGCTGAGTTTCGATGCTCTGACATTTATATAAAAATAAATGAATATGGTCTGCCTTCAAATTACAATATATTTTGTGATACACTTTACTCCCGCCACTGACACTGCAACATTTCAAATTGCAACACGGGGGCTGGTAGCATGGCATTATTGCCTGGAGGTTATAGTAAGGAGCTGTGAATGAGCTCTGTACATCCAGCACACAGAGTTAATTCTGCATGTAGGACTGCTATTAATAGCACAAGACCCTAGCAGGATAATCAGAAAATATAAGCTTTTCCCCATCCTCATTTTGACAACATATTCACCTGGATGTAAACGCTGGATCAGAAGCAATCTGATTTTAGTACAGGGACAATTATTACCAGCAGAATAATAAAGAAGTGGAAATGTAATACCCTCCCTGTAAAGCAAGAGCTGCTATTTAACTGAAATAATAAATAAATAAAATGGTAAATGCTAAGTCTTTTTCCTTCACTGCTTACTAAAACAGCAGAGCCACATGCACATTTTGCAGTGATGTAAAATGTGTTAGCTTAAAAGCATATATTACATTGTGTTCATTACACAGTGGTTGAAAAAATGTTCAGAAAGCTGTACAATTATGTAATACTGATTCACATAAGAGCATTATATGTAATGTCAGGCATATATTAGAAAGGGAAAGAAAACGTACGGAATTAGGCATGGAAATGGAAATGGTACACCCATAAATGAAGAAGTTGAAATGAAAGGCCTTCTGAATGTGTTGTTATGAAATCCAATAACAGAAGATGCTCCTATTTTGTGTTAATAGCTTTTAAATTGAAATATTCTTGTCATGAAATACTTTCAGCAGTAATGCAGTAGCCATTCAAACTCATCTTGCATAGACAGTATATTAGGCCATTTGCTGCTGATAGAGTCAAAATTTATTGCTGTGGGAATGTTACGAGTAATGGAAGAACTTCTATTTAGCAGTAAATGTAGGCTATGTTTTATGGTGGATAACATGCATAGCTCAGAAAGCCAACTTGTTGCCTAAGTGGTTGTTATCTGCATGTAAATTGTATTTGACACCTACATGTTACTATAAGGTGATATGTATTACTGGAAGCTTTAGCTTGGAGATCATGTGAGATGACGTTTAGCATTGTCTTGTGAAGTGACATAAGGCTTGGTTTTCAGCATGTAAACTAGGATTGTGTTGTGAATTTTAAGGAATAAGTACAGATTGGTTCAACCTGACCCAATGAGGAGAGTGCAGATTTTAGTAAAAGAAGATTTTTAGGTAATATTTTCCCTTGGATGTGCTAGATTTCCACAGCTGCATTAGTGCATTTGTCTGACAGACATAAAAATGTAAATGTAAAGAAATGCTTGATTTATTTGTTAAGTTCTGATTTCCAATTCTGCAGGCCCTCTCCTGTCAGTGTCAAGGGCATATGCACTTAAGTGTCTCAGTGAGGCCAGCTCAGTTAAGGGTACTTGCTGAAACTTTATATTATAAAGTACGGTCAATAATTTTTTTTTTATTTTACTTTTACAATGTAGTATAAGAACAAAATGTTTTGTAGCTATAGTTTTTTGTGTTCATTTTGCCACCTGCCAACTCATGGAATCTACCCCAGTTTCATAACAGGTATAAATGTAGTTTTCAGTAACTTCTTTTGTGAGTGATGAAGATGGTGGTTACCTGTTGTCCTGAACTCTTGATGTCAGCTGCTTTCACTGGTGTTATGTTTCTGAAAATGACTCAGTTAAATGGTATGCTTATATTTATATAATGTTATACAATAGGTTTCACTTGTTTCAAAAGTTTATCACCGTCTACATTTATGATACAAAGTAATAATAATGGATACAAATGTGCAAAAATGTGCAAGAAGAGTACATATACAAAGAAACAAGACAGAGTACATACATACATGATACAAAGTAATGATAATAATGGTGTGTGCCTTCCTTTCTTAGGCAAAACAGGAGACAGTATTCAAACAGCTCACAAGCTTCCAGTGGGTCTGCCAAGTGGGTATCAGACCAGGACCAACACCTCTCAGGTCACCCAAAGACAATTGCAGTCCCCTAATACAATATTATGCCTTCTCACTAATAATATTGTATTAGGGGATTGCAGTTGTCTTGGGGTGAGCAGCAAGGTGATTGCCCTGGTATGATACATGCTTGGCAGACCCACTGGAAGCTTGTGAGCTGTTTTAAAACTGTCTCCTTTTGTACCATAGAAAGGAAGTCATGCACCACAGAGATTTATATGCTCTAACAACATTTTAGAGCTGTGTGATGTTATCTCACAATGGTGATTTCAAACTGCCAGTAAAAACAGACTATTACGTTCAACCTATCTGAAAAAAAAGCCCCTTCTGCTTTATGGATGTCATCAATCAACTACAACTAGTAACATTTAGATACCACAATGACATAAATAGATGCCATGATTTCTAACTGAGGTATGTAAGACAGACAAATAAACTTGTCAGGCTAACTTAACACAAATGAAAAACAAATGAACAAATAAAAAATTGTTACAAATCCATTATGCTAAAGCCAGTGACTTTTTACCAGTACCACCCCCCTCAAAAAAAAAATTGGCCAAGCAGAAATAATCACAAACACATTGACACCATGGCCTGTGGTGTGTGCAGGCTGAACAAGTATAGGGTGTTACAGAGACATAGTTGTTACTGAGCACTACCTATGATTTAACAACTCAGGAATTCAAGACATTGAGTATATAGCCTGCTCACTGGCCACCAAAAGAGTACACCTGGCTCCTGGGGACACCTCTGCATCTCACAACCAGCATAATTTACATTAGTCTGGTTGTGAGAAAGAGTCTACATTTTCTTCCTTTTATAAATAAAATTACTTTTTTTCTTTTATAAATAAAATTACCATCTGGAGAGCCCCTCCATCCCCTTATAGTTCCACTGGAACCAAGTTTCAGTCTTCTTCTCCTGACATTTGTTTGTATTATTTATAATAGCCTATACTCTGGGCCAGCAAAGGAACACAAAGCACACCTTGCTCCTGCAGACAGCTCTTCATCTCCTGACAGTATCATTTGCATCAGTCCACTTGGGAGAAAGATGCCCATTGTTTTTTAATCAGTAAATAAAAAATATCATCTGGTGAACCACTTCACCTTCCCAGGTCCCACAGGAACAGAGTGTCTCCCTTCATCTTCCAACAGGCTGCACTATAATGTGTCTCATTAGTCTGACCTGTGTGTTTTTTATTTATTTTTTTCAACAGCCTACTCTCTAGCCAGCAAAGGAGCACACCTTGCTCCTGGGGACACCTAGCATATCCCAAAACACTGACTGTCATCATTTACATTGGTCCGGTCAGAAGGAAGGTGCTACTTCTCTTTATCATTAAAGAGCCCCTGACAGCATTAGGAAAACTTTGAAAAAAGTAAAATGTATATTCAACTCTGTCCCATTTTCTTTATTACTTCATATGTTTTCAGTAATTAATTCCCCATTTTCTCAATGACTGAAAAAAGTTGCATGAAAACAAAATCCCAGTCCCCTAGACTATATCTACTCTGGCTACTTTCCTACATATGATATCACAATCCCCTGTTTGCAACATCATAATTATATCCACAGCAACATATTTTAATGTCATAAATAGAATTATGATTTCAGGTGTAGGCAGACAGCCAGAGCTAAAAGGGCAGAGATACTGTATTCATGTAAATACCCTTAGTAATAAGGACATAAGGGTGAGAATTACAGAATAAAATACAAAATATAAGCTACAGTTATGCCTGAATATTACACTTTTTTCAAAGCTGTCTCAACTGTCAGGAGCCCTTTAAATAAAACAAAAAAGAGGAAAGGCCTAATCATCTTGTAACAGAGTTAATAAAACTTATTCTGCACTTACTTTGAGACACATTTTTCAGCTCTCCTCTTTATAATTAAGCATGGCACTCCGCTTGGGGGAGGGTGCTCATTGGAGCAAGGTGGCAACATGTATGTTTTAGTGCAAAACTATAACACAATTACTTTCATTGTTTTTCTTGCACTATAACTGTTTTAAGGGGTTCAAATACATGCTTAAACCCATAGGTGACTATTGACAGCAAGATAGTGCTGCTTGAAAAGTTTTTCACCCCAAATTAGTGAACGTGACTGTGATTCTAGGGGCAGTTGCCTGTCCAAAGACTGTCATGACTATAACTCCTCCGTCTGTCTGTCTGCCTGTCTATCTATCTATATGTGTATCTATGTAATTATCTGTCTATCAATTGCATCTATCGCTATGTTTACCTATTTGTAAAACAAACCTGCATATCACATTTGCCTGCACTCTGAGCACATACTTAAGATACAGTGCATATTTGTACTCTGCTCCTGCATAGATCTCATACTGTCCCGATATTCCCATTATCACAAGCATAACTACCTTAACCTTATCAACAGCGACCCCGTCTGAAAGTTACTATCACATTTTCTCTCTTAACAGAGTCCATCATTACACCTGACTGCCTGACATCAACACATTGCTTAAATATAACTTACATCACCTCATGGACAAAACCCCTCTTTCTCTATAAAACTCTGTAAATAATCCCAAGGCTGAACACATGCAAGTCATTACTTTTTCATGTACTGCCACCTACTGTACCTGTCAAACCTATATTGTTTACCATTCCTTCTATTGAAATGTACACCTCCATATCTTTTCCTAATAATGTGTATGTCTTCTTTAGAATAGAAAATAAAACAAATCTTACTACTTACAAACCATTGTGTTGTTTCTCCATGCCTCCTTAGCAATTCCACACAACCTCACTAACTTCATTATACAGCCATGGTGGATCAGACCAGATTTTGTTTTTAAATTTTGAGTGCTGTTTGTTTCAAATCAAAACTCTTCTTAGTTGAGCAATGGTTTTGATTTGAAACAAACAGCACTCAAAATTATAAAAATATCACGGGGTTAAATTGGGCAAGAATCCAGTTTCCTCTTATAAAACTGTATGAGAGTTACCTGCACCCCTGTTGTATTTTTCAGTTGAATACTTTAGGAGCAGTCCACCACCTAGAAAGGACATTTCCCCAATAAAAATCTAGATGTGAGTGTTCTCCCACCTAAACATTTCCAATTTAACCACTTTACAAAAATAGATGAAATAATGCTCACATTGACTCCTGTGGAGTACTCTATGTAAGCAATAATACCCAACAGGGTGGGCAGTATTGGGAAATACCAGACCGCTCAGGGGCGTAATGAGGCCCAACGCCGCAGGTGGAGGGCCTCATAGTCCCGGAAGGTCCGGTATTTCCCAATACCACCCACCCTGGAGGGTATTATTGCACTTAGAAAATGGGCACTGTAAAAAAAAAAAATGTGATCACAAAATTGTTAATAAATAATTCCAACCAATCAGATGCCCCCAAATAAAAAGCCCATTTCCTAAAACTATTTATGTCACAGTGTTTCGGCGAACAGGGGTGGGGCGCACTGTCTGGCAGCACACAAAAGTGACAAGGATCAAGACTGTCAAGCCAATGCCCACAAAATCTGGAAATGAGATATTAGGGTTTTGAACCCAATACCCACAAAGTCTGGAGCCAAAAATATAACACTTTCCCTTCCAAAAGGGGTCAACTTAAAAAAAAAAGGGAGTCTACATGCCGCCCTACCCAGAAGTAAGGCAAATTATGCCGTTTTCAGTGGTAATAATAATAATTGTTATACTTTAAATCAGCGCTCAGTTTTATGGATGAAGTAGGCCCAGACCCAGTACCACATTCGTAGCAGGAGGAATTCAGCGTCTCTCAAATCTTGCTTATAGCAAACATGACATGTGTCTAAACTGCTGAAAGGGCTTCTTTAAACCTGCTGAAAATGCCCTGCTCAATATTTTGCAACAGTGCCCACTGTGTCATGAACATTTGACATGCATCAGTAAAAGGACAGTTTAGACAGTCATGACTTGTCATTTTGTGAGCAGCAGAAGTCAGAATCTTGCCATGGCTTCCTCTAATTGGCCCAAAAAACATGAGAATTGAGTGTGGCAAACCTGTTTCAGATCAGCTGGCCTAAAACAGAACAGTATTCTGGCATAATGTATTATTCCTTCTGTCTAGACCAGTTCTTGGTAGCCTTGGGTGAGATTCAGAATTTCAAGGGTGAACAAGAAAAATCAAATGTGAACCATGATCTGCAGCCAGTGCCTTTACAAAAAACAAATCAACTAGAACATTTCTAAGGAGTTTGAAAAGTCAGAGTCAAGATAAGTCTAGCCAACCCAAACTGACCCAACGTGGCTAAGTAAGTCAGATTGAACAATACTGCCCTTTACAAGTGGTAAAGAATGGGATTGTCCAATTGTGCAGTAGTACCATAGAGATCTAAGAACATTAGTGGGCTAACCCTCTAGATTTCAACAGACTCAATGTAAAAACCACAGCCATCTTTGATTAAATGAAAACGTCCACATCCAACTGGGCCCCACCTCAGCGTGAAGCAGTGCCCAATTAGCAGTTTCATTACATTTTTTTAAATTATTATGCCATGTTATTTAAAATTGTATCTGGTTGATCCTGCACTCTCCCCACAAGCATTTTAAAACTTGGAGCCCTTTGTGGTCTGCCCACAACCACCCGTGGATGTCCCCAGCATGACGCATCATGCGGGAAACAATCGGTGCGCATCCATAGGATTACTGTATTGCCATAGCTTCTAATAGCTCTGGTTTAGAGAATGTGTGTGTTGCTGGTATACTGAGACCAGGTACAGACTGGCAGGTGCTATACCGAGACTAGGTACAGACTGGCAGGTGACTGTACCTGGAAGTCCCAGGCATTCTTGTGCAATGTCCGACCTCACTTACAGTCATTTTTTTGTTCTTTTGCAGGCCCCCTGGGTGGTCCCCGAAGCATATGCATCTGTGGGCATTCCTTCATTTACTGGGCAGTGAGGGGTGCAGCCAGCCAAGCGGGGGGGGGAGGACCTATCGATTCCATTGCGAACAGTGCATATTCATTGGCTGGGCAAAAAGGGCATGCACTGGGGGTGGGGGGGGTTGCTCTTGTTGCTGCAGGAGGAGGTTGGCAGACAGAAGAGTCTGGATATCTTGTTGATCCACCCTGGAGGGGAGGATTTGGGATATCAGAAGACAGTGGACCTGCTGCTGTCGACAGAACGAGCTCTGCATTCCACCAGATGCTGGTGGCCCCATACGGTACTCATCTGGTCACACCTGATTCAAAGAGAGCACTGGGTGCATGTGAGAGATGTTAGAGCTATAAATGTTACATGCATTAGAGTTAATCGGGAGATGAGAACCTTTATGGAGTCTGTGGTGGGGCAATAGTGATGCATAAGGAAATTTACGCCTCCTGCCGGGGCCTTTTTGTGGGGGAGTAAGGGCAAGTGCAGGCAGAAGGACCGGACAGAATGTTGCAATCTTTTAGGCAGGTCTTACAGGAACAGTTAGAGCAACTGGTATTCGGGGATTGAACTAGGTCCAGCCTGTGATGGCTTGGGAGGTATCGAGGGATGATACCTTTATCCGCCCCCCCCCCAAGTCCAATTCTCTCGAAGGGCTTGTCAACCTCCAATTGGCATGAGGCCAGGGGACTGCAAGACTCAGACCTGAATGGGGGGTCACAGTCTATCCTAATCAGGTGATTCTGCAAGGACAGTGGCGCTGCATGGGGGGGCAGCCGCAGGATCCTTGGCCATATGACCTCCCCAGAAGCTAAGTTAGATACTCAAGCACACACCAGGGGTGGCCCAGGACAGAGGACAGTTGTGGAATGCTGGTGCCCAATCTCCTTGCCGGAAGTCAGGACCTTCCTTGCCCTACAAAAAAGCCAGGGAATGGCCAGAGAGGGTAGTCATCAGCCGAGCAAGGAGGGTGGAGGACGCGGAGAGCACAGAGGAAAGGCATACCTGTTGTGGTCCCGTGGCTCCTCCAGTATTGCTCCCCTTCAATCATGATCCAGGGTGCGTTCTAGCAGCAACAGTGTCGGTCAGGTGGAGTGCGGCTCCCTGGCACGACCTGTCCCTCTGGCAGAGCCCCAAATGGGGGCGGGAAGAGAAAGGACAATGGACCAAGTGGTGTAGCCAAAAGAAGTCCAGGCAGATAGC
Source organism: Neoceratodus forsteri (assembly GCA_016271365.2). Taxonomy (NCBI): domain Eukaryota; kingdom Metazoa; phylum Chordata; order Ceratodontiformes; family Ceratodontidae; genus Neoceratodus; species Neoceratodus forsteri. Next base: position 14,078,346 of record CM057456.1, read on the forward strand.
ACGCCCCAGACCTTTAGTTCCACTGCCCAGCAGCACAGCCAGAAAAAAAAGCCAGGTGGGAGCGCAGCTCCCCAGCTGTCTCCAGGACCCTCCTCAGCAGCACAGCAGACCCGGGCCATGGTGGTGAGTGGGCCCGATTTTGGATTACACTCATGCTATGGGCGCTAGGGGAAGTGGGGAAGGGAAGGAGCTAAGGGGCAGAGTTCCCAAAAAGAAAAATACTTAAAGAGCCAGGGCTCAGTAACCTAAAGGGGTGACAGTGGGCTCCTGGGGTACACTACCAGTCTCCAAGGAGTGGGGAAACTAAGGAGCAGTGGACAGAGGGCCCAGCAAGACCAAGAAAAGGCCCCAGGTGTGACCAGAGCCCCCAAGTATTTTTATTTTTATTTTTATGTTATTAGTTTGGTTAAAGGTATCCAGGGGATGGCCAGTCTAAGCTAAATAGCAGCTTGTCCCCGGGCTAAGAAAGAGGGGCACCATGACTGGACTAGAAAGCCCTGAGGGGAGTAGGAGAGGACAAAAGAGGGGTGGGCTTAAAGACCCCTTGGTCCCCTTTGGTGCCATTCTGCATCAGGGGTGTAGGCCTGTATGCATGTCAGTAAAAGTGCAAGGCTAAGTAAGGGCCTTTACATGGCCAGTCCTCATTAAAAGTCATAAAAGGGTGGGACCAGGTTGGGAAGACCCATAGACCCCCCCAGTATAGGGATTGTTTTATTGTTAGCAAAGGGGGTTGGCTCTGTGGGAATAGCCACAGCAGCGAAAATCTGTAAAGGTACAGTACTGGCTTGAGTGGGAAGAAAATTGCCCCATTGCCTAAGTTGCCCAAAAGGTTACCTATAGGTGTTCTGGGCCCCCACCCAAACAGAGCTGTGCTACTGCCTGCTCAGCGCCCCTAAAAACTGCATGGTTTTCAACCAATGGAATTGTTTGCCTGCAACTGAGACTAGTGATCAAATTCCATTCCGGTGTACTTGACATCCAATTTCATCTTTGCTGCCTGGACCAGCTTCTTTGGAATCCAACACTGACTCATGGAGGTCCCAGGCCCATCTGCCATCTCCAGCAGAACCACCTCCAGTGACGTCAGTCTGTTTCAAAGGTCCACCATACGTGTTCCAGCATCAGTCCTGTGACTGTACGTGGTAGAGAGCCACTAGTGAGGTATCTAGTAGTAAGTCAGCTTAGGAGTCACCCTGGCTCAAGAGTGAGAGACCACAGTTAACACCCGGCATGCCCTTTCTTATTTTGTTGGCCGTCTGTAAGTACCTGTATACCTGTACCGCTCCTTAGCAGATGCCTGAGGGTTGCATCACAAACAGTATTCTTTTTCTGAGGTATCCTGTGTGCCAGGGACCTGCCACTGGTCATTGCAGAGGATCATCCAGGGAACCATCTGTTGACCAGAAGTCTTCAGTTTCTTGCTAAGAATTTTCTTCATTGTCCAGCTAGCTGTGTTCCTCTTTGTGTTCCATTCCTCTGGGGTACGCCCCATTATGGCCAGTTTGTAACAAGTGCTTTGAGGGGTCAATGTCCACCTGCTGATCAGCCAAAGCAGAGGAAAGCCCAAGCTTGCTTCATCAGGTTTCATCATCTTGGCCAAGTGCACATAGGACTTGGACTCAAAGGGGTTAACCCCCATTCTTGGTTCGACCAATTGTTGGTCCTAACCACATTGTTTTGTTGTTTATTTTTATTATCCTGTAGCACTGCAGAAAACAGATATCTTATTTTTATTGTCCCTAGTGAATAAACCTCTTGCATCTTGGTCACTGAGTAAATCTCCTGCCTCTCCTTCCAGATTTGTCTGCCCTGTCCTGGAATTGTTAGGGAACCTTCTGCCCCTCTACAGAGGTACCACCAGGCTACCTTTAAGGAGGTGGCATCTGGTGGGGGGGAGGAGACAGAGAGGTTAAATAGAACCGTAGGCCAGCGATTTCCCCTTTTCTCTTCCTTCCATCAGATTCCCACCTGCCCACCCTTGTAAAAGCAGGGTATTAGGCCAGGGTAGGCAGGGTCCCCTTTGATCCATTAGGGGTGACTGCATTGGGGGTTGGGGAGTGACTTTTTCCAGGTTTTTCACCTCCTCCATAGGGATGTAAGCTTAAGAAGTGAAACACAGAGAGTAATAAATTTCAAAAGTAAGAGAAGAGTAGTGCATAAGTGGAAGTCATGAGAAGTAACAAACTGTCGCAGCCATGTGTGGTGGCTCGGGGGGAGCACAGACTGACGTTACATGGGAAAGAAGGGGGGATGAGTCCAGTTCTCCCGAATGGCTCATTGCCTCCTGTTGGCATGAGGCCAAAGGGCTGCAAGACTTAGACCCGAATGGGGAGGGTTGCAGTCTAACCTCATTAGGTGTTTCTGCAAGGACAGCTGCACCAGACAGTGGGCGGCCGCAGGAGCCCTGGCCAAACATCCCCAGAGGCTAAGGTAGATATTCAGACACACACCAGGGGTGGCCCAGGACAGAGGGCAGGTGTGGGATGCCAGGTGAACTGTGCATCCTCCTGGCAGTGTACACTGCTCAAAATGGTGGAGAAAAGAACATTAAACGCATGGCTGTAGCCATTTTCTCCAAGATCTGTGTCTTGATTCAGGGAAAGGGGTTGTGGGGGGCTACCAGACAATAGAGAGGCTGCCAAAGTATTGCAGCAGCTGGCCATTTGTCTGGTGCACCTCACCCCTGGACCTGGTCTGAAGTAGAAGATGCTTCCTCCTGGGGTGGGCAACAGGCCCCAGCAATGCCCCAGGAGGAAGTATCACCAGGCTACCCTCAGGGAGGTGGCATCTGGTGGGAGGAGGAGACAGAGGGGTTACATAGAACTATAGGCCAGCGATTCCCCCTCTGCAGGGTTCAACAAATCTTATAGCCCGATATCCCGGGCTGCCAATTTTCATCCATGGACAGGCATTTTCTGTTCATCCACTTGTCCATGGGCTAGTACTGCTTTAATGTTTAAAAAACAGGTTTTGGATGCACTACTAGCTTCCTCCAGTAGGGTGCTCCCTGCTCGCTCGCTACTCCGGCTGTCCGTGTTGTCATCTGACCCACCCAGAGCAGTGATTACGTGATCAGTGGGTTAGGGAGCGAACGGCAGCTGCAAGGAAACAGAGGAGGAGCCAGTCATCGGACTGGCAGGTGTGGCACTAAATCGACGATCAGGCTCGCATCAGAAAGTGATGCCCATTGGCCACAGTGGTGATTTGGCGGGGCAGATCGGAGACGTTCTCATCACTCAGGATCTTGTTAGTGAGGAGAAAGGACGTGCTCTGGACTTGTGGAGTGATCATGTTTTCTCTGTTGGTCATTGGTGAGAGGACTGTGCTGAATTTTACTCCTATCTCAAGACCAGACCACTGGCAGTTACAATCTTTGTTTGTGTACAGCAGCAGCATGCAAAAAAAATATTTTTTCCCGACTTGAGCTATAAAAATTAGTGTGGAGATGAGCACTTAGGCGGTAGTCAGTGTGCCAGTGAAGAGCCATGGCAGGGGACGGGAAGGGCGGGAGCTGTAGCATGGAGGCAGCGGTTTGATTCATCGAAGTAACTGCCTTCAGGCTTATCAAACAGAATCATCTACCTGCCAAAACAGTGCCAAAGGTGACTGAATTAAGGAGTGGTAGGGCAAATATTCGGGAGAGTAGAGAGAGAAGGCCAGGTTTTTGGGGGTTCCCCTAACAGAAGGGCATAATCCATTATTACAAATACAACTTTGGATTGAATGAATAAAGCAAACCCTGCCTAAAAAATAAGGAGTATAACACCCACTAAACAGGCGTAACTACTGGGAGTTGGAGAAACAAAATAGAGAGGGGCTTAACTTTGTGTCTGCTACTCTGATTGCTGCTGTACATTAAAATAAAATACCGAAGTAAGGGTGGAGCTGGCCAGCTGGACCACTAAGAACCTGCAGCAGTAGAAGTTGTAGAGGTAAATCACAGAGTTGGGCTTTCTGCAGTGCTGCCTAGAAACTAAGTAAAGGGCACTGGGCAGAAGACAAATGTGACTAACTGAAAGACCAAAAAAACAAAAGGCAGAAGTAAAGGGCAAATTTGACTAACTACAGTGCCCAAAATAAAAAGAAAAAAGAAGCAAATACAAAGAAAAATATTTTAAAGTAAATTTAATAAGAGAAGTCTGTGTGTGGGCTGTTGGGAGGGAGGAGACAGTGTGGAACGGAGTAGAGGGATGACTGACCCAGTGTCCTGCGGCCAGTTGGCTTGTGAAAGACACAAAAAAAATAGTTTCTAAAAAAAAAAAAAAAATGAAAAAAAGATTGTAAAGGAAAACAAAATAAGAGAAGTCTAACTGTGTGTGGGCTGTTGGGATAGAGGAGATTTTGTGTGGAAAGGAGTGAAGGAGGGGTGACTGACCCAAGTGTCTTGCAGCCAGCTCCCTTCTCCTTTTCCCACTTGTCCTGTATACGCTGGATACCTAGGGTTCCTACATTTTCCTGTAGTAATTTATATATTTGTGAAATAATCTTAGTGTCCCATAAAGTAGCTTTAGTGCAGATGAGGGTAACTCCTGGGGCTGGACCACTCGTTAAAGCGATCAACCCTGGCACAGATGTTATATAGTGCCTGCATTGAAGATATCTATAAAAAATCTTGCTTAGGGATTTTGAACTCAACTTGTAATGAGCAAAAATCTGTGATATTCTCCCCTCTGGTTAGTTGTCCCAATCTTTTAATACCCAGTTTGTCCCATCTCTCAAAACATTGGTCAGAGGTCTCTACTGGAAATCCCAGCAGGTATTTTCAAAGGGATATATGGCCATACCGGCTGCGTAATTTCCCATCTCCAGTCTCTTCTAATACAGACTTTTGACCGTACACCTACCCTGTATTAACAGAAAAATATAAGACAATATTGTTTTTCCTGATTTATGAAGTTTTTCTACCTCTCTACATCCATCCTACGAAATAATAGCACACATTCCACACCATTTAATTTATTTCTATTCAGTTGGTTAAAAATTTTCATTGAAATGTGTTGGACTACCACTTGGAACTCGAGTACTACCATTTTTATCAAGGCTAGTTGTCCTGGACTAGCATACAATTTTGAAATTTGTCGATCCCTGCCCCTCTGTCTCCTCCTTCCGTCAGATTCCCACCTACCCACCCTCGTAAAAGCAGGGTATGGGGCCAGGGTAGGTAGGGTCCCATTTGATCCATTAGGGATGACTGCACTTGGGGTTGGGGAGTGACATTTCCCAGTTTTCCCTTTCAAAAAGGGTTTTTTACAGGTTTTCACCTCCTCTGAAGGGATGTAAACTTAGGAAGTGAAACTTCCTGCCTCTCCTTCCAGATTTGTCTGCCCTGTCCTGGAATTGTTAGGGAACCTTCTGCCCCTCTACAGAGGTACCACCAGGCTATCTTTAAGGAGGTGGCATCTGGTGGGGGGGAGGAGACAGAGAGGTTAAATAGAACCGTAGGCCAGCGATTTCCCCCTCTTTCTCTTCCTTCCATCAGATTCCCACCTGCCCACCCTTGCAAAAGCAGGGTATTAGGCCAGGGTAGGCAGGGTCCCTTTTGATCCATTAGGGGTGACTGCATTGGGGGTTGGGGAGTGACTTTTTCCAGGTTTTTCACCTCCTCCTCTTCCGTAGGGATGTAAGCTTAAGAAGTGAAACACAGAGAGTAATAAATATCAAAAGGAAGAGAAGAGTAATGCATAAGTGGAAGTCATGAGAAGTAACAAACTGTCGCAGCCATGTGTAGTGGCTTGGGAGGAGCACAGACTGAAGTTACATGGGAAAGAAAAGGGGATGAGTCCAATTTTCCCGAATGGCTCATCACCTACTGTTGGCATGATGCCAAGGGACTGCAAGGCTTAGACCTAAATGGAGGGTTGCAGTCTAACCTCATCAGGTGATTTTGCAAGGACAGCTGCACCGGACAGTGGGCGGAGACAGGAACCTTTGCCACATGACATCCCCAGGAGCTACAGTAGATACTCAGGCACATACCAGGGGTGGCCCAGGACAGAGGGCAGGTGTGGGATGTGGGGTGAACTGTGTATCCTCCCGGCAGAGCACGCTGCTCAAAATGGTGATGAAAAGACCGTTAAATGCATGGCTGCAGCTGTTTCCTCCAAGATCTGTGTCTGTGTCTTGATTCAGGGAAAGGGGTTGTGGGGAGCTACCAGACAATTCATAAATATGATTGTAGGCCAAAGTGTATGTAGATGGCTGTGCCTTCGACAAGGATGAGAAATCATAGTTAAGTTTAGAAGTGTAGAGTGAGGACATTCCTAATTCTCCCTTCAACTATAGATAAAATCCCAAGTCTAACCAAAATACAAAATTTGCAGCAGTATGTACAGCCATACAAAGTGCTGAGAAAAACAGTTTACATGACTTCGTGATCAGCTCCCAGCTTCCTTCTCCCTTCTTATCTCTGTTTCTCGCTCCCCCACCTTTTCTAACCAAAATCCATAGCCTACTCCCCTCTTATGCTCTGCACTCCTCCTATCCCCATTAACCCTTGAGATATTGGCACAGACTTGCCAGTGTCCAGACAGACTTGGAACACTCTCTTCCTGTCAGTAGGTGGAGTCAGACATTACTAATTCTCTAAGGAATTGTATGCAGTGACTAAAATGGAGTAGAGTATAGTAGAGTACAGTAGATAGCAAGAGGTTACTAGCTGGAGTAGCTTGATAGGAGAGGAGAGGATTAAGAGTATAAATATTCAGAATCAGCCATTTCTGAAGGTGGTCAAAGGTGCTGCTGATCCCTGGGGGCTTGATTAGAGAAAGTTCCTCATAGACCCAACAGAGGCCAGGCTACGCATCATCCATCCTGTGAAAGCCTAAATGACAGCAGACATATGGCGCAGTCCTAGAGAGGCACAGACTGAAAGGGGTATGCAGTAAGGTGCTCCATGCAGACAAGATTGAGTCTCAACACCATCTACGCTCTGGCTGTGACTGGTGTATTATGTGTAATCCCCCCGTGGATGGGGCTTACCTTGAGGCCTAGGGGAGCCCATTCTTGCTCCCACTCCCCCCACTGCCATCCTGCCTCCAGTTCAGGGTCCTAAGAGTCTTTCTAGTCTCTATCAAGTCCCCATTTCCATATTTTTAGCCATTTGGTGCCGGAGTTCAAAGTCACGGGACTGCCAGCCTGGCACTTTAAATGTGCCTGCGAGGTCTGCACGTGCACACTAGTGCACCCGGTGTCTTCTCGCAGCTGTAGCAGCTTAACAGTTGCCTCCCCGGTGCTCTCAATCCTCATAATAAGGTAATCATGGGTCAGACACCTGGTGGAGGTGCCTAAGAAATCCCCTTAATGTTTTCTTCAAGAGCGCCTATAATGCTATGAATCAGGGGCATATTATAAATATTATTAAGGGGGCATGCATATTTAATGTGCTGCCTGGAGCAACTGGTTCTATCAGCAGCTGCAACAGACAATCTAAACTGCGTTTAACTATAATATTGCAGTCACTTTACAGGGGACAAAGACTGATTCAAGACAGTGGGGCTACTGTGTTTGGACAATGTATACTGTAGCTGCAAGAGCTTTTAACAAATGGGACTGCTATATAAACTGTGTGGGACTCTTATGCTGGCAGCCATCTTTGATGCTTTAAACCCCTGTGGCAGCCAATCAGTAGCTTAGGTGCCTAAAGACTGGTTGATTTATGGGAGAGGTGTGAACTTTATTCCAGGTGCCAAAACCCATTTACCAATCAATTACTGAACTAGGCTAATGACTATTAATATTTGTGATTGACATCAGGCTCTACCCAATCAGAAGCCGGAATTTTCATGCAAAACCCAAGAGAGTCTGGACAGCTGAGTCAGTCTGGTCTGGGCTTTGATCAAGTCAAGAAGGGCTCAGGCTGTGTGTTGGAAAGGGAGGACTCCTTTTACAGGTTTTTATTGGTCAGTTGGTCAATTGTCTGAGATCTGGAAAAAAGGATCTTATCTGGCTGAAGGAACTGTGGTGTTGTAGCGGAATGTCCAATACATTTGGTGAAATCTCCTGGTGGTTTGGAGAGCCAGTGTTGCAGTGAGCCTGCATCAATTTGGAGAACCCTGAGCCTGTGAAAAGAGGTAGATTGGAACTGTGTGTGCCACAGCTAAAGTGGGCACATCGGCCTGATTCTAAGGACTTTTGAGGGAAATGATAGGCAGGTATCCAGTGCTCAGGAACCTGTTATTTGCTGAAATCCAGCTGTGGAAAGGTGGAGGTCCATTCCAGAGACTGTGCATCACTAGCCAAAAGCTGACAATAAGGTGGAAGTTAGAGAACTTGTTGCTGCCCACCAGAGCTGCTTGTTTCTGTTCAGAATGGTTGAAACTACAATCTGCACAGCTGCAACTGGGAGCCAGGTAGGGAATCTGCAAAACTCTATTGAGTGAGGCAGACTGGGCTGCAGGGGGCTACAGGCATGCGCTTGAGTGCTAGGGCACTCTGGACCCATTATGGGAGCCAGACCGTGGAGTCACTCCTAGGTCTGGGTTCCTTGTGGCCTCATAGGCTTTGCGTTTGTGCCCTGTAATCTGGCCTACTTTGTGGGCTGAAGGTGACAAACTGCAAAAGTCTTCAAGCAGGTCCCAGATCGACCAGATTCTAGCCATTGCTTCATCTTCCAGACCAGCATTCACTGCCCCTTTGCTTGCTGCCCCCTCGGAGAGGCTGTTCCTGGACTGGTCGAACACACTGTGTCAGTATTCATGACCCAGAATCTGCAAAACTGTGAGTAACCCAGGACTTGCCCTGCCAAAAAGGGGAGTGATTTAAAAAACAGCTAGAATTATTTCGGAAAAAGCTACTCCAAGGGCCCCAACACCAACCAACCCATGGCAACTAGCATGCCTGTGCTAAATCTGGGTAATCAGTCAGAACAGAAAGGGGGTTAGCACTGGTACCAGTGGGGGTGGGCAACATTGATGTTCTGGCCTATGGGCTTTGTTAACCCAAACAGTTTTCTTTCTCCACAGCAATCCTGTGTTCAGGTACCCCCTTCCCTAGCCCTCCCCCTAAAATAAAGCTGTGTTTTGTTCTTTGCAGTTCCTGTGTTGTGAGCATATGGTATTCAGTGTGTGGGGTGACTGGAGGGGGAGGTAGGTAGGTACAGCATCCCAGGGGGTTGTACTAATCCAACACCTGACCCACTGTTACTTTGCTCTGAGTAGAGGCACCATGCTACTTTCTTACTATTCTGAGATAGAACTCCAAATCACCATCACAACAGAACATAGGCCTCTTAACCTATGTGGTAGTCAAGAGGCAGGGATAGTGGCCCACTGGCACCTGGGCTACATCTTTGGAGGCACTGCTGGGATCTCCTGTTCACCAGCCATGCCCACTGTGGATGCCATCATTGAGAAGGCCCCTGTTTTTTCTCCCAACCCCAGTTCTACTCCCCCAACCCAAAATTATGGTTAAGGCAGCAGATAAATTGATTGGTTAAGTGGAGTGGGGGTCAGGAAATGGACCCTCAAAAATCCCTCCTGCTCCTGGGAGTACCCCCAATCTAGATACGGGGACTATAGCGGGGCATCTGACTGCCATAAAGATCTTGGGTCAAGTGACAGTCCAGGGCTAAATGTTAGACTCTGTGATTGGAACCTTAACTGTATTGGTTGAATGTAAAAATGTAATAGAAGCCTCCTGGGCACCTGATGCTTTAGTTATGAAGGGGTCAGCAGAGGCCTGGCCTATCATAATTATGACCAATATCATCCCCCAGGGAGAGGCAGTGCCCGAGCCCAAACCAGCCCCCTCCCCGTGAATAGACCCTGCCCAGTTATGTGCCCTCCCATACAGACTCTTATTGAAAGTTAAGGATGTTTTCTGGGGTGAAGCCCACTCCAGTTGGGGAGGAGGATTATGAGACATGGGTAAATTATGTGATTCCCCCTGTTGCAAGACTGGGAGTGCAGCGAGGGGGGAAAAATGTAAAAGGTTGACTGAAAGCCTGAAGGGTCCTTTCCTTGGTGCTATTTGGTCCTTGTGGGCCACCGACCCTGAGATCAGTGTGGAAGATTATATTGCTGCTTTGGACAGCACATTTGATAGCACTGAGTCCAGTGAGGACCTGCTGTGGGGTTTTAGAGCAACCCGACAACAGTGAGGGGAACCCCTCTCAGGGTATATCCAAAGGTTGGAAAAGGCTTTACAAAAGGTGTATCGTAAAGGGGGGGTGCAGTCTACAGACTTAAACAAAATGCACTTAGGACAGGTGCTGAGGAGTGCTAAGTACTCTGAACTGTTACTACCGAAATGAAGTCTAAAGGAAAGGTTGATTGACCCCCCCCCACCCCGAGTCCTCCTCAGAGAAGTAAGGGAAGGTGAGGAACAAGATGCCCAGTGGGGACCCTACCTCGCTGTAGTGGCTGCTGCCCAGGTTGATAATACCCCCTCTGCTGAGGCTTATGAGCTTAAAGACCTCTTCAAAGAGTACAGGGAAGCACTTGACAGGGCTGCCTCAGCATTTAGTAGAAACCCCCATACCCCCTCCCCCGGCCATTCTGCTTCACCAGCCCCAGCCACTCTCTGTGATGACCCTGGGGTTGCAGGCCCAGGCGCTTCCTATGGTCCCCCATCTTAAATCCTGCATCAGTGAGCTGTGCCAGGCTATAAGCAAATTGAAAAATCCAGGCTCATCAATGCAGGGAGAACTAGAATGGAGAGTGGTTGTGGCCCAAGTTATTGCACCGGTTCCCCAGTACATCCTGGACAACCCAGTCACCAAGACCCCAGGCCCACCGCTGAAGTTTTCTATCTAGCCAGGCAAAGTCAAGAAGGCCTGCACTGTTGTAAGTGTGGGAGGGATGGCCATATCCACGGAGAATGCCGCTCACGTGAAGATCCAGTTCGAGTAAGGGACTGGCTATTGGCAGAGAAACATCAGAGTCAGAGAAACTTCAACGGGACCAGGTAAGACAGCATACCAGGTCCCCCACCAAGCCTAGCTCCATGGAGTTTGTAACAAGATCCACAGCCAGAGCCACAGATCCTTTCCTACCTGATATATATAAGTTGGTGGGACAGTCTACTGAAACTACTTTTATCATAAATAGGGTGTCCATGCATGCCATCTTAGACAGTGGCTCCCAGGTGACCATTATCTTTTTTATTTTTATTTATGCTTTTTGGCCCTGTATCTCCAGCCAAAGCCCAAGCCACCTACCGCTCCCCTCCCCCATGGAGTTTTGATTTATGGGAGAAGGGCAGCCGGCTACACCACCCTACACATCCAGTTGTCAGGTGGGGTTTTTTTGGTGGCAGCTCGGGGATCAGCCGGGGCTGAGCTCTTATTGTTGTACTGGTTCGGGAGGCGTGGTGTGCACAGATGCAATGATGTAGCCACGTCAGCATCCTCACGCCTACTAGCCTCAACCAGTTGGCCCCCCCGGTAAAGTACCCCTGTGTTCACCCGGGAGCGTTTACGCTGGGAGAAGGTTACCCACCTCCCTCCCCGGAGATGGATAGTGTGCAGCAGCCACTCGATCCCTCCCCCCCCCCAGCTGACTGTCCAGCCACCTGAGTTAGTTCCCAAACCTGGGTCACTGGCGCAGCAAGTGGTAGCGCTACCGCTATGCTGGCGGACCAGCATGACCATTATCTTTAAAACCTGGTATGACCAACAACTGTCACACCTTGAGCTGCAGCCAGTAGAAGGGTTAAATGTGTGGGATCTTAGTGACAAATCATACCCCTGCCGTGGCTATGTTAAAGTGAGGATAGCCTTCTCGTCTAAGGTGACTGGAGTGGGAGACACGGTGAAGACTCTGGCCCTAATTTGCCCTGAAGATGGATTATGCGATGGGATGCCTGTACTAGTGGGTACAAATGCCCACATGTTTGGATGGTTGGCACAGCTCTGCAGGCTCAGAAGGCTGAGCAGAAGGAGAAGGTTATGCCCATCCACTCAGTGATAAGGGAAGCATACAGAAAACAAGTACAAACTTCTGTTGAAGAGCAAGATGACCCTTTGGGAATAGTCTGGAGGTGGAACATGGAGGAAATAGTACTGCCCCCTAATGCCATGTGCAATATTAGCAGTGTGGTGCACCTGAAGAAGGAGGTGGAAACAAAATTCTATTGTTGGATGCCCCTGAGGAACATGGATTACCAGCAGGTTTGCTCGTTAAGCCCAATGTGCTGCCAGCCCGGGCCCACGCTTATGTCAAAAGGGTCATGGTGCAAGTGAAAAATGTGACAGACAGATGTGGTTGTTAGAAAGGGACTCACCTTAGCCCAGGTGTATTGTGCTGACACAGCCATACAACCATTTTCCCCCAGAAGAGGTGCCTTGTCTGGTATTGACTCGAACTTGTTTAACCTTAGCAACTCCTCCATCCCAGAAGAATGGAAGGCTCAGATCCAGCAAAAGCTGTCAAAAAGGACCAATGTCTTTTCCCTCCATGAATGGGATATGGGCTGCGTGGCCAGGGGACAACACCACATACGGCTCACTGACGAGTGCCCTTTCAGGGAAAGGTCCTGCCTCTTGGCCCCAGTGGATATTGATGATGTGCGGTGGCATCTCCAAGAATTGTTGGCTAAGGGCATCATTCAGGAGTCCAGGAGCCCACATGCCTTGCACATTGTGGTGGTGATAAAGAAAAGTGGGTCTGTGTGTATGTGTGTGGACTACTGAACATTAAACAAGCGGATCATCCCTGACCAATACACGATGCCCAGGATTCAAATTCCCTGGATTGCTTGAATGGCAGCAAATGGTTCTCTGTGTTGGACCTGAGAAGTGGGTATTATCAGATCCCCATGGCCCCACAGGACTGCAATAAAGACTGCCTTCATATGCCCCCTTGGGGTATGAGTTCCTATGGATGCCCCACGGCATTTCTGGTGCCCTTGCTACATTCCAGCACCTTACGGAGAGAGCTGTGGGGGATATGAACCTGCTAGAGTACCTAGTGTACTTATTCCTGGAAAAGCATGAGGCAAGGCTATTGAAGGTACTAGATCACCTGAAAGAGTTTGAGTCTAAGCTTTCTATCGATAAGTGTCAGTTCTTCCAAGCCTCTGTCAAGTATGTTGGGCACATAGTGTCAGCACAAGGAATTCAAACTGACCCCAGCAAGGTTGAGGCACTCACCACTTGGCCCAGGCCCCAGATTCTCAAAGAGTTACAGCGCCTGTTGGGTTTCTGCAGATATTACCAGAGATCTGTCAAGGATTATACCCAGATGATCAGACCGTTCTTGAACCTGCTGCACGGATACCCTTCTGTCAACAAAGGTAAAAGATTCAAGCATCCAGGAGTCCCTGTGGAGCAACAACAGTACTTTAAACCCTCTGAACCATTTGGCCCAAGGTGGACTGAGGACTGTAAAAGAGCTTTTTCAGACATCACCCATTGTTTGACCCACGCCCCAATCTTGGCATATGTGGATTCCCAGAAACCTTACACGTTGCATACCGATGCCAGTTTCAGTGGCCTTGGAGCTGTCCTGTATCAAAACTACCTGGAGGACCTGCGTCCAGTAGTATATGCCAGCCATAGCTTGAACCCAGTGGAGAGGAAGTACCCGGTACACAAGCTAGAGTTCCTTGTGCTAAAATGGGCCATTGTTGACTAATTTCACGACTACCTCCATGGGGCCAAGATCACAGTGAGGACTGATAATAATCCATTAACCTATATACAGACCACAGCCAAACTCGGCGCAGCTGGGCATAGGTGGCTGTCAGCCTTGTCCACCAATGACTATTGTGTCGAGTACCACCCTGGTCTAAATCATAAAGATGTTGACGCTTTGTCCCGATGCCTCACGGCCCTTCCTGGTGACAATTCGGCCTGGGTTATGGTATCTGAGCAGACGGTAAAGGCCCTGTGCAAGAAATTCGACACTGAAGAGCCCTCAGTATCAAACACTGCTCCCCGTCTAGTGGACAGCCTTGGTGCCTCGGAAATTGCCTTCCTGTAGCGTACTGCCATCTAAGCACCTTGGACTAGAGGTCACTCCCGCAGCTGATGAGTCAAGAATTAATGAGAGAGCAAGGGTCAGACTTGACTATCTGTGAGGTACTTAGAGTTCTGCAGAGAGGGGGCAATACAACCCAAGTGACGACTAAAGATCCCAGTGCCAGGCTGCTGCTATGTAAGTGGTCCAGGTTAAAGCTAAAGAATGACTTGCTGTATTGAGAGGCACAAGATCAGCAGGGGGCCCCTAGAGTGCAGTTGGTGTGACCAGAAAAATTCAAAAGGACGGTCCTAAAACCTCTCCACGATGACATGGGCCACCTGGGCAGTGAGCACACTCTGGACTTAGCTTGCTGTAGGTTTTATTGGCCTAAAATGATGAAAGACGTGGAACAGTATTGCAAGGCTTGCCGCAGGTGTATTCAATGAAAAGCTCTCTTGTAAAAAGCTGCACCCCTGGTAAACATCACAAGTGCCCCTGTGGAGCTGGTTTGTATTGACTTTCTCAGCCTGGAAGCAGACTCCAAGAACATCACGAATATTCTGGTAGTCACGGACCACTTCACCAGGTACACGCAGGCATACACCACAAAGGACCAAAAGGCTTCCACCATGGCAAAGGTGCTAGTTGAAAAGTTCTTTGTTCACTATGGGGTGCCACAGCGGATCCATTTGGAACAGGGACACGATTTTGAAAGCAGGCTTCTCAAAGAAATGCTCTCTCTGTGGGGGGTCTGTAAATCAAGAACAACATCCTACCATCCCCAAGGTGACTCCCAGACTGAAAGGTTTAATAGAACACTGCTGGATATGTTGGGAACAGCAGATCAATGCACTGGTCCATGCCTACAACTGCACCCAAAATGACGCAACCGGATTCTCTCCATACAGCCTCATGTTCGGGAGAGAGGCCCGGCTCCCTGTCGACCCGTGCTTTGGGGTATCTGCTGATGGCTCTAAAGATGGCAACTATGCTTGAATCTTTTACCTTGCAGTACATACAAAAACTCAGACAACAGTTAAATGATGCCTACTGTTTAGCTACTAAAGTGGCTGGCAGAAAGAATCAAGCTAGTAAGGAGAGGTACAACAAAAAGGTTCGCGCACCAGAACTGTTACCAGGGGACAGAGTGCCGCTGAGGAGTTTGGACATTCCCGAAAAGCACAAAACTGTAGACAGGTGGAGTAGCACACCCTACGTGGTGCTTGAGAAATTGAATGGACTGCCAATTTACAAAATCAGACCTGAGGGGACTCCAGTGGCTATAAGGTTATCCACCAAAATCATCTGTTACCTATCGGAGATAAAGTGATCAGTTCAGTGCAAGACAAGCCAGCCCCTAACACACCTCCAGCTACTTGAGCTGCTACTCACAGGCGACAGTCAAAACAAAATGTTGATTAACCAGTAACTGGTCCTGTTCATGCAGAAGAGGCAACAGAGGGAGATGACTCAGATAACGAGTAAAAGGAAGGGCTCTGCTTCTACCCTTCCTACTTCTATCCAACTCCTGAGCTGGCCGAGTTATTCCAAGGGGCATCAAAGGCATCCGAAGTGGTGGCGGACACACTCCCTGCAGAGCTACCTGATCTAGGTAAACCGGCAGATGTATTGATGGACTTTGAAACAGGGGTTGAAATTGCATCTTTGGGGAGGGGGGGGCTACCTCTGGAGAGAATATGATATCAGGCAGTGATGAGCCTGTGGAATAGGATACAGCTGAGCCTGCTGAACAGGACACTATAAGGGAAACAGTTCTGATTATGCCTCTTGAAAGGACCACCCCGAACTTGAACATTAGTCTGGCTTTTGAGTGGTCCCATAACAGTTCCTCTGAAACAATGCCTCTTGAAAATACCACATCAAACTTGAACACTAGTCTGACTGAGCCTTTTGAGTGGCCAATGAGCAGTCTCCCTGAGTAGGGTGGCAGTACAGAAGTTGTGACTGGGGATTTGAAAGTGGAGGAACCCAAAGCAGCTACAAAAACAGAGGCAAGAGACACTAACCAAGCTTCCGCACAGGAGGTGGCTGATTCTGATATCAGGGCTGCAGTACAAGCACCCTTAAGATGTTTAGTGAGAACTGTAAAACCTTTACTCAAACTTACATATGACTCTCCAGGGGTGCCACTGATTTTCCCCTGTTTGTGGTTCATAAGGGCATGTATGTTACTCTCAGGTCACTGCAAAAAATATTTAGGTGCCCTGTTAATGCTAAACACCCCAAGCCCGGAGGGAAGTTTGCAAAATGCAAAAGAGGGAAGTGAAAGATGGTACCTAAGGGAACAGGAGGGCAAAAAGTGTGTGTTCAGTGTGCATGTGTTTCGTTAAACACTGACAGAGGGTAACAGTGCCAAGGGGTATATATGGTTAATGGTGCATCAAACAATGTGACAACTGTTTGTATATAGTTTGATGCTTTCTCCTAAAGTACCTTACTGTTTATAATAGACAGGAATCGGGTGTCTAGATAGAAATGTATAAGATGTGTTAAATGTCAAGGTTTAGTGTTTTAATGTTTACAGCTCCCTGCTAATGAACTTGGTGCGGACGCCAAGCATTTAAGGCATGGGGGAGTGTAACCCCCCCTGCGGGTGGGGCTTACCTTGAGGCCCAAGGGAGCCTGTTTCCTCCTACCACCAGTCCAGGGTCCTAAGGGTCCTTCTAGTCTCCAACAGGTCCCCATTTCTGTATTTTTAGCCATTTGGGGCCAGAGGAATTTGAAGTCGCAGGACCGCCATCCTTGGCACTTGAATGTACCTACAGGGTCTGTGCATGTTTACTAGTGTGCCCGGTGTCTTCTTGCCACTATAGCCGCTTAACAGTTGCCTCCCTGGTGCTCTTAATACTCAGAATAAGATAATCAGGGGTCAGACACCTGGGGGAGGTGCCTAAGAAATCCCCTTAGTGTTTTATTAAAGAGTGCCAATAGTACTATGAATCGGGGGGGCATGCTATAAATATTAATAAGGGTGGGGGCATGCATATTTAATGTGCTGCCTGCTGCCTGGGGTGACTGGTTCTATCAGCAGCAGTGATAGACAATCAAAACTGTGTTTAACTATAATATTGCAGTCACTTTACAGGGGACAAAGACTGCTTCAAGACAGTGGGGCTACTGTGTTTGGGCAATGTATACTTCAGCTGCAAGAGCTTTTAACAGATGGGACTGCTATATAAACTGTGTGGGACTGTTATGCTGGCAGCCATCTTTGATACTTTAACCTCCTGTGGCAGCCATTCAGTAGCTTAGGTGCCCAAAGACTGGTGAACTGCTTTATGGGAGAGCTGTGAACTTCATTCCAGGCGCTAAAGCCCATTTACCAATCAATAACCAAACTAGGTTAATGACTATTAATTTTTGTGATTGTCATCAGGATCTACCCAATCAGAAGCTGGAATTTTTGTGTGAAACCCAAGGGATTCTGGGCAGTTGAATCAGTCTGGTCTGGGCTCTGATCAAGTCAAGAAGAGCTCAGGCTGTGTGTGGAAAGGGAGGAGGCCTTTTACAGGACTTAATTGGTCAATCAGTCAATTGTCTGAGAAGTGGAAAAAAGGATCTTATCTGGCTGAAGAAACTGTGGTGTTGCAGGGGAACATCCAAGACATTTGGTGAAAGCTACTGGTGGTTTGGAGATCCAGTGTTGCAGTTAGCCTGCATCAGTGTGGAGAATCCTGAGCCTGTGAAAAGGGGTAGATTGGAACTGTGTGTGTGTCAGAGCTAAAGTGGGTACATCGGCTTGAATCTGAGGACTTTTGAGGGAAACAGTTGGCAGGTATCCAGAGCTCAGGAACCTGTTATTTGCATGAGCGTCACCAGAAGTATAAAGTTGGGGAGCTAATGCCCCACAGTCAAAAGCCTAACAAAGTTAGGTGGGTCTGGGGGCATGCCCCAGGAAAATTTTGAAATTTATACCTTCAAATGGTGGCTTTTCCTGCATTTTAATAATGAAATACATGTTTGAAAAGTCTGGTTATCATTACATCTATTTAATGGTACCTGTGGAAAAGTTTGGTTACTGGACCACTGAGGGATTGGACAATGAAAAGAGAGACACAGTTATCCCAGCTGATCTGCTGGGAAGGTTAAGGATCCCAAAGAAAGTTGGAAGGTTACTGGACCCCACAGAAAAACAGACACCATTACCCTAGCAGATCTGCTGGGAAGGTTACAGTCCCCCTGAATAAATAAGAGACCAGCTAGATACCATCATCCCAGCAGATCTGCTGGGAAGGTCACAGTCCCCCAGAGAAAATAAGAGACCTGCCAGACACCATTAGCCCAGCAGATCAGCTGGAAAAGTTACAGCCCCCAGAGCAAATAACAACCTGCCAGACACCATTATCCCAGCAGATCTGCTGGGAAAGTTACACACCCCAACAGCAAGTAAGGCCCTATCCACACTAGGGAGCTTAAAACGGTTTAACTGCCTTAAACCGTTTTACACTCCCGGAACACGGTTTGAGTTCATACTGTAACACGGTTAAAACCATGTTACAACCATGTTCTAAAACCGTGATAAAACCCTGCTAGAAAGGTGGTCTTTATCATGGTTTTAGCTAAACACGGTTGCCTTAATCCGTGTTGACTGCAGTGTGTACGCAAACCGTGCTGTAACACGGGTTAAGGCATCCCGTCCGGCAAGAAATCCATTTTTTGAGCCACAGATTTAAAAAAAGAATGAATTACAGGCACCACTGTGCAGAGGAAGCATCCCCGATTCTGCCAATATACTTTTTGTCCCAATCGGTTTTGATCGCTGTTCACGGGTATCCCGTCATGCACTGCAGTACCAGCCGGAACTCATAATGCTTTGAGTTGGTGCTGCAGTCATGACTGGGAACCCCTTCCACCTGGCACAATTATCGGAATTGAATGTGGACACTCCAATAACCATGCTAGGGACCAATTTATAAAATGTTTTTAGTAATGTTTTATAAACGGCCCCTAGTGTGGACAGGGCCTAAGGGACCAGTCAGACACCATTATCCCAGCAGATCTGCTGGAAAGGTTACAGTCCCCCAGAGCAAATATAAGACCAGCAAGACACCATTATCCCAGCAGACCCACTGGAAAGGTTACAGCCCCCAGAGCACATACAAGACCTGCCAGACACCATTATCCCAGCAGATCTGCTGGAAAGGTTACAGTCCCCCAGAGCAAATATAAGACCAGCAAGACACCATTATCCTACAGGGAAACATTTTTTATGCAACATAAGGAGCTCCCACACAGGGCTCACAGTATGCAAACAAGTACCATAAGAAAAACGCTCCTAGTCTTTTATCAGACAGAACTGAGCCTAACACACACCACCAGGGCTAGAAACTATGCCAAGTACTGAGAAGTGGCTCTTAAAACAAAAAATAAATGACTGATGATTAGCTTAGCTCACAGCCTGCCCTAATTCACCCTATATCAAACAAAAAAATAAAAACAGGGTTAAACCTTAGACAGTACTCTGTATCACAGGCTGTCTTGTGTCTTCTCTGAGCTTGCTATCCTTGCTTGCCACAAGCACTAACACACAACACAAAACCCTATTAGACAATTTATATTTAGAAAAATGCTTTTATTTATTTTTCTCTGAGCTTTAGATATTTGTTTGGTCGGAAGCTGAGAATATTACATTTTAAACCCACAATATAACCCCCACCTTGAGAAGGCACTTATTATTCTTTCTGATTTATCTTAAGCTCAGCTGTAGCTTTTGATGAGACAGAGAGAGCGCCTTTGATTTCAACTTAGAACAGGGTACACTGCAGTAAAAGTATAAAAAAGTATTAATCAGTAGCATCTGCTGTCTAAGTTTTTAAAGTTTAATTAAACCCTCTCCCACAACACAACAACAAAACAGTTTAATTCTGACAGAAACCCAATCCCCCCGCCCCTCCGACTGTCTCAGTCAGAAGAAGGTAAACTGAAAAGTATTATTACATTATAATCTGCTAGCTTTTTTATTATATATTCCTCAGGCATACTTGTTTTTTTGAACCCGTAGATTGTTTTAAAGTAACTGCTGAATGTGCAACCATTTGCAATGCAACTCTTAAAGTAGAACTGAAGAGAGTGAGACTTCACTGCTGCTCTCCCTTCAATGACCGCCAACAACTGTGACACTATTGAGTTTGACTTGCACAGCCTTTACTCCATGTACCACGTGTGTGTGTTTGAAAAACACACCAGGTGTCTGTACACTGGTTGGCTTGACTGTAAAATAAGCACAATGCTGTTGGCACAGGCAGGGCAGTGGAGACGGTCCCTTGGTTGCAAGACCCCCCTCCCCCGGTCAATCACTACCCTGCGGTCCTAGCTGGCTCATTCATACCTGCTGCCTAGTGTAAAGCCTGCCAGTCACAGTTTGTTCTCAATCTGAATCCTCTTCCTTTTCTGACTCCCTGCCTTCTCATCTTTCCTGGATCCTCTTCCATAGTCTGTGACCCGTCCTGACGGGTCAAACTCGCTCCTCCCGATCCTCTCCTGCAGCACCAGCCAACCAATGCCATGAAGCTGAACCCCAGCCTGCACACCCACACAGCGCAAGCTCACTCAGTCAGACTTTCGTTTTTCTCCATGAGCATAACAAAGTCCTACGGAGAAGAACGAAAGTGCGCTACATGCGGTGACACTGAGAAATACTGCAGTATTAAATGAAATCACAGCTTTATTTCTGCAACAGTGAAGCCATGATTCAGTTCTCTGAATGGGGAAAATTATTGGGGGGGGCTTCGGCTTACATTGGGGAGGCTTTAGCCTCCCCCAAATCAGCCTGGTGATGCCACTGGTTATTTGCTAAAATCCAGCTGTGGAAAGGTGGAGGTCCATTCCAGGAATGTGTATCACTAGCCAAAACCCGCTGATTAGGTGGAAGTTAGAGAACTCATTGCTGCCCACCGGAGCTGCTTGCTTCTGTTCAGAATGGTTGAAACTACAATCTGCACAGCTGCAACTGGGAGCCAGGTAGGGAATCAGCAAAACCGTAACGAGTGAGGCAGGCTGGGCTGCAGGGGGCTACAGGCATATGCTTGAGTGCTAGAGCACTCTGGACCCATTAGGGAAGCTGGACTGTGGGAGTCACTCCTGGGTCTGGGCTCCTTGTGGCCTGGTAGGCTTTGCGTTTGTGCCCTGTAATCTAGCCTACTTTGTGGGCTGAAGATGACAAGCTGCAAGAGTCTTCAAACAAGCTGGAAGATGGCAAACTGCAAGAATCTTCAAGGAAGTCCCAGGTCAACCAGTTTCTAGCCATTGCTTAATCTTCCAGGTCAGCATTCACTGCCCCTTTGCTTGGTGCCCCTTGGAGTGGTTGTTCCTGGACTGGTTGAACATGCTGTGCCAGTGTTCGCGACCCAGAATCTGCAAAACTGTGAGTAACCCAGGGCTTGCCCTGCCAAAAAGGGGAGTGATTTAAAAAACAGCTAGAATTGTTTTTGAAAAAGCTACTTCAAGGGCTACAATGCTGGCCAACCCATGGCAACTAGCATGCCTGCGCTAAATCTGGGTAACCAGTCAGGACAGAAAGGACATAGGGGGTTAGCACTGGTACCAGTGGGGGTGGGCAACATTGATGTTCTGGCCTACGGGCTTTGTTAACCCAAACAACTTTCTTTCTCCACAGCAATCCTGTGTCCAGGTACCCCTTCCCTAGCCCTCCAACTAAAATAAAGCTGTGTTTTGTTCTTTGCAATTCCTGTGTTGCGAGTATATTATTAGTTATAGCTGGGAAGTATATGTGTTTTACAGTATTGGTGAACAACGTGGTATTCAGTATGTGGGTGACTGGAAGGGGAGGGTAGGTACAGCATCCCAGGGGGTTGTACTAATCCAACACCTGTCCCACTGTTACTTTACTCTCGGTGGAGGCACTGTGTTACTTTCTTACTGTTCTGGGATAGAACTCCAAATCACCATCGTAACAGAACACATGGCCCTTAACCTGTGTGGTAGTCAACAGGCAGGGGTAGTGGCCCACTGGTACATGGCACCTGGGCTACATATGGCTTTTCAGGCTCCGGATGGTGGAAGGGTCCTGACACTGAGTGTGGCACCTGCTCTCACCCAGCTGTTTCCAGAGTACCAGAATCAAAGTTGAGAAGTTCAGCAGGAAGGTCACAGAGGTTGACACAAAGTCCAAGAGTCGAAAGTGCAAAGGGAAGGGAGAGGCACAGAGGTTGTCATAGACCTGCTAAAGAGAAATTGTTGTACTAACTGTAGAGGTCTCATTGACCCAAACATGCATGCGTAAACAAGAGGATGCACTGTACACACTATTGTGTACTGATTGAGAACTCAGGGACAGTAAAGTAGTATTGATGCACCCAGTTAAGTGCCTGGCTAGTTATTTGAGAACTGAGCTAACAACTGCCCCAGGAAAACCCATTCATTCATAGCAAAGCCCATAGCCTGGGCCTAAGAAGCATTTGAGTATAAGGAGGCCAGCTGCATGGGGGGTTCAGAGGCAATGTGAGGAAGTTCTTCACAGAGAGAGTGGTGGAAGCATGGAATGGTCTGCCTCAGGAGGTGGTGGAGCGAGCACTGTGGATGGATTCAAGCATACTTGGGACAGGCATAGGGGAACCATAGAAGTACAGCGGCAGGTGGTTCGGAAGCAGTAATCCAGTACAACAGATTACGGGTAGACTAGATGGGCCAGGCGGTCCTTATCTGCCAACAGTTTCTGTGTTTCTATGAGTAGCAAAGCAGAACTGGGTGAAGGAGAACTGTGAAAAGGAAGACATGACTACAGCACAGTATTTGAGGAGTCCCTCTATTTTCAGACCCATGGTGATTGAGTAAGGTGCAGGTCAGGTTGTGTGATGCCACCCCTGCTTGGAAGAGATGCGACACCAAATACCCCTAGACAAGGGTGGGGGGCAGTCCGACATATGTACGGTGAGCAATCCTGCCCATTACTGATAGGAGGTATTTTAACAAAAGCATTTGCATAAGCAAGGTGGCTGTTAAAGCGCATTTTAAAACACAATGTTTATCAGAAAATGGCCAGCCTGGATGTTCCAGGGAACCTCCAGACTTTATTACTCCTGCACATTCTGGAGATAAGGTACAGAAGTGCAGGACAAGCAGTTTTCTGCCAAAAAATTGTGTTTTAAAATTTGCTGGAGCTACATAACTTTCATATGGAAATATCCTGAAGACCTGCCTCAGGATTTTGAACTTCAGTCTGAACAACTGACAAACAGAAAGAAAAGAGCCACCCAGGTTTAACATCTTGGGCTATACCCTCAACAGGGCAACCGAGTAACTTCCCCTTGCATATGAGCATAGATCCCCAACTGCAGGACATGATCCCACAGCCAATTGATCCAGAGTCGAAAGTGTTGTTACTGAACTACACAAACAAATTACTGACATCTCTAGTTTTTACTGATGTTTCTAAACAAAGATACTACCTAACTAGCATCTATAAGTACAGCAAAATCAGAGGCAGCCCTCTAGCTTAAATAATTAGAAAGATGTATCTGCCGTGAGGCTACCAACCCTATGTTTATGCAGAAAACCCCACAAGTGCTAGGACAATAGGTTTTTAGATGAAAGGAAATCTAATATTAATTATCCAGTATACAGTATCTGCAGTTACACTACTGTCTATCATGCTGAGAGATCTCTTACCTCACATATTAGTGTAACAAGAATGCCAAACGTAACAGGAAATTATGGTTACCTGTTTGCAAATATCTGCACAAATGTTCACATAGCACCAAACGATCTTTAAATACTGTACTTCCTTTTCGTGCTATCTTTAATTAGCCAGGATGTATGTGTGGGGAGACTGTTAGTACAAAATACAGTGGCGGTATTTTAAGAGCACAGAGCAGTACAGAAATACAGAAAGAGAAATTCCCTGCATCTACAAGGATGTATAGCTTGATTCATTATTGCATAAAAAAACTGCTGGCAAAGCAAGTTATTTTTAAGTTACCAATGGAAATTAGCTTTTTAGTTAGGCAAACAGGCCTAACATACTTAAGATTTCTTTAATGGCCATTGATCACTGCCTAATACAGAATCCATGAATACTGCTACAAATTGTGTTCTAGAAAAATAACACTGGAGAGTCAATCTGCCCTTTTCATTAATGTGCATCTGTTCTTCAGAAAGATATAGTTATAAGTAAAAAAGCAATAATAACTAAACAAAAATATAGAAATAATCACTCTAGTAACTGATGCATAAGTAGGACCAGTTGCAAGATGGCAGCCCAGCAAATTAGCTGCTGCTCCTTGAGATCTTGCTGGCAATTTTATTTTGTTTACCTGCACTCAAATCAAAAAATCTGGTATTGCTTTGCAATAAAATACTACAAGTATTTTACTACATAGTAAATAGTACAAGAAGAAACAAATATGGGAGCACTCACCACCAGAATCGAAGTCGTCAGGGTGCACTGGCTAGTGTGTAATTCTTTATTGGAAACAGTGTCTGAGGTACAAAAATTTTTAAAATGCAGGCTCCACTCGGACTGAACAGCATAACACGTTGCACACTACAGAGCAATGCTTTCTCAAAGGCATGCTGCACAGCTGATGACAGCTTTAATGGTGTCAGATTTTAAAGCAGCATACACCTACAGTGTAGAGAAGTTTCACTGTGTATCCATGACACATAGTGCAAATTACAAGACATACAGTGCAAAAGTGTGCAAACAGCAGACTTAAAACATTTAAAATAGGAGCACTGAATTTCTTATAAAAATAAAATGAAGTAGAAGCTACACATCACTGTAGATCGTGCTCAGGGTGACTAGTGTTACTAGTATAATGTAGAGTTATCTGCTTGCTATATAGACAGAAATGGAGTGAAGTAGGCCAAATATAGCAGGAGGAGAACTTGAAAAAATACAATACTGTTAGTGTACGTTTAACGGCATGAACTCTCAGTGTTTCAAAACTTAATAATGGGAGGGCTATAGCCCAAGGTTCAGTGCGGGGGAATAGCTCCTCCCACATCTCCTAAAAAGGCCAGTCTCCCCCAGCAGTTCTCCACTTAGCACGTTGTGCAACTTGCTCTACTTCAGCATCTAGGCTCCTGTGTGGCTCGTGGGCTGAGCCTCTCCCCTCTCCCCTCTCTGCTCCTTTCTTTTCTCTGTACACCCCATAGTCGCACCTGTGTAGTTTCCTGATGGTCTCCTGCTTTCTCCCACTTCGTGCTGTCCCTGTGAGTTTTGCGTGCTGTTCCCCTCTCCCATTTTTCTCCCTCCTTCTGTCTGTTCTCTTTTTTTTCTCCTGTTTGCCTCCCTCTTCCCTGTACCTCACCACGGTTCCTCTCCCTCTTTCTGGTGGCTCCTCAGATGATTCCTCATTATGTGCTTCTCTGTTCAGGGCCGCTGCTCCTTTTCCTGCCCTCCCAGGCACAGCATCACCCCCCTGTGCCTGCTGGCCGACCTCTTGCCTCGATCTGCTCCTGAAGACTCTTTGGGGATTGCACTCTGGACCTTTGCTGGTGCACAGTTCTTTTGTTTTCTAGGGGTTTCATGCAGAACCGTGCTGCTGTGCCTTGCTCTTTACCCAGACTGCCTCCCGGAAGCATGGCTCGTGTCAGTGCATCCCCGCCTGCTGCGATTCTCGTTGTTTTCTGCTGGCATTTCTGTTTGTCTTTGGGGAGTGTTTTCTCACTGCCCTTCCTTTTGGCGTCCACAGCCTCGCTAGGTAACCCTCTCCGATCCAGCGACATGTCCCAGCTCCATTCATACCTCTCAACCACTTGCCTCATAATTCAAGGACAAGGCTTAACTCACATTTGGGATCAAAGACTGAACTCAGGTACATTTCTCGGCCATTTGTATTATGCACTCAGGAAGCTCACAGAATACAAGAAGTACTGCAAGATGCATTTTCTGAAGGTGAACATGCCTGTACCTGTAATGCTTGACCTTACTTTGTGCTTCCATTCTCTGCCATTCTGTCACACAATCACATATTTTACAGGGGTCAGGGATCATGTCTGAGACAAAGTCGGGGATGTCCCTGACAGTCTTGGTCAGTTAGGAGGTATGGCTCTCTATTTTCTGTGCCAGTGACCTCCTGAAGTCATTCTGCCTGCTCTGCTTCCCTGGTCTCTGCAGCATCCTGCACCTGTCTAACTGTCTTGCCCCGTTCCATCTCCCTCTTTTCCCCCTCCTTCCCAGACAGCCACCACCTAGGGGTCTTTGTCTCCATGTCTTCTATCTTGTGCATTGTCCAGTTACCCCTATCTGTGCTCACCCCTGCTCTCAGCCTGCTGTCAATTTTATTGCTCTACTTGGCTTATGCACTGGTTCCTATGGACTTCTGGCCGGACTTCCCCTTTTCTAGTTTGCTTGTTTTTTCACATTATCATTGGCCGCTGCTTTGGTGGGTGTTGTACTCCTGTAATTCCCTTCCTTGCCTCCCCCCTTTTCTCCCCTGGCTCCTCGTCTGCCGCTGTTGTCTTTTCCTGCCCCCCCCATTCCTGTCCTTGTCCCGTTCTCCCCTAGTTTTTGTTTTGGGCCTTTCGCTCCTCACCCTGACATTCCATCTCCATTTATGCCCCTTTTCTGTCCTGACCCATGCTACCTCTTCCCCTAGTCTGGCGTTTACGCCCCTTACCATTTGCTCCGGCAACTATACCTACTCATCTCAGGATTTCTGTTCCCTTGTTCTCCCCTGGTGCTCCTCACCTTCCAGCTTCCCAGTTACCTGCAACATTCCTACCTATTCCCTCTTCCATGCCCCTTGCAGTGCCTCCTAGGTCTGCATCATTGGCTTTCATCATGGCCTTCCATTATTCATTGCATTCCATCGCTACCAATATGCTCCTTCCTGGATTACTCTAAACTCCCCCTTACTAGCATTCCTGACTACTCCTCCTCGTGTTCTCCTACTCTGACTTGCTTCCTCCCCATTTATGCTGCCTCACTGTTTACCTACCTAAGACTATGTAGCCAGCTGCCTTTTTCTTGCTCAGCCCATATCAGCAGTTTGTCCAGACTCCGTCCCTAACTCGTACCTTCTGTGATACTGAGCAAAGGTGGGCTTGCCCTGTCTACTGGAGTTGGGATTCTGTTACACTCAGTACTACCTACTACTTATAGTCCTGACATCCTCCATCCCTAACTCTGCCTCATGGCATCGCGTGAAGGTTAGCTCGCCCCGACTACCAGGGATGATAACCATGTCTTACTTAAGTATTCTCTACCCGATACTGGTTGCTGCTTCCCTTCGGGAACAGGACCTCATTACCCCATGTGCCTTTAACATCTTACCTATGCCTGGTGATCTTGAGTCAAGGTCGTCTCCCCTTGCTTTCCAATGAAGGGAGTATGAGTCTACATTCAACTATTTCAACCTAATGCATTCTCTATTCGTTACCCAGTTGCAGCTTCCCTTCAGGAATGGGTCCATTATACCCCTTTGCTTTCAACATCCTACCTCTCATGGCGGCATCGAATGAAGGTCATCTCACGACAACTACTGGGGATGGAAGCCTGTGTCTGCAATGGACTGTTTCGACCTTATGTATTTTCTAGCGGACTACACAGTTGCTACGTCCCTTCAGGAATGGACCCACTTTCCCCCAATGCTTTCACCATCCTACCTTTGTCTGGCGACATCGAGTGAAGGTCATGTCGCTTCAACTACCAGGGATGGGAGCCCATGTATGCAATGGACTGTTTCAACCTTCTGCATTCTCTACCCGATATCTCGTTGTCGCTTCCCTTCAAGACCATTGTACCCTATTTGCCTTCAGACTCCTACCTCTGCCTGGTGGCACTGAGTGATGGTCATCTCACACCAAGAAGCCTGCATCTGCAATAGACTGTTTCAGCCTCCTGCATTATCTACATGACTACCTGGTTGCTGCATCCCTTCTGGAATGGGGCTACTTTACCCCATTTACCTTCCCCATCCTGCCTCTGCCTAGCGGCATCAAGTTATAGTCCTCTCACCTCGCCTTCCAGGGATGGGAGCCTGTGTCTGCATTTGACTGTTCCAACCTTCTGCATTCTCTGTCTGATACCCAGTTGCTACTTCCCTTTGGGAATGGAACCACTGTACCTCATTTGCCTTCCATGTTCTACCTTGCCAGTGTGCATCCTGCACTTCCATGGACTCATCATACTTGTCCCCACCTTGGCCTCCTCACACTTTGGATTTGGACTCCACTAGCTTGTTCAGTCTCTACCTCCATTCAGTTCACCTGCCCTCTGGATTGCATACTGCTGGTGGTCCCTTCCTGTCTACCATGCAAGTTCGCTTTCTCCTTCTGAGATGGGACCTCATGCCTCTTCGCTGCAGCATCTTCTGTTCTCTGCTTCTGTGACCATGGGACTTTCATGCATCAACTTCGAAGCACTTGGCCTTCCTTGGATCCGCAACTCGTGACCTGCAGCAGCTTTGCTACATACTACTTTGGTTTGCTTTAGTGCTGACCCCTATCCTGTTCCTTTCTGCACCTGTGATGTCAGCTTGACTTGGTCTCTGCTGTTTTCATCTAGGACTCCTTCCTCCTGTCTGCTGACATCCCCTCTGGACTTTCCCCTCCATCCTTGAACGGCTGCCTTTTCCCCACCACCCTAGCGGCTTGGGCTTCATCCTGTGCTGTGGTTCTTTTTGGGCATTTTACCATATCTCCGGCCAGTATTCCTACCCGGTCAATTACTCCTCCCCTTTAACTATCCCATACTCCTACCCTGGCCATTCTAACAGCTCATCCACTACTGGATGGAGCACTTGTTCATTTCACCTAAGGAAAACTACTTCTAGCAAACATCCCTTGGACAATATGCCCTACAGACTCTTATGCCACCACAGAGTTATCTATATTTCCCAGTCATCTCCCCAGGATCAGTTCTGGAATCCCATTCGAATGGACTATAGAAAGAGCTCATCCCTCATCCGACTCTACTGGATACTCCCTATGCATCCTGTCGAGCCAAGCACCATGGCTTCACTATCTGCCATGTCTCATAGGATTTCTTTTTACATGGAAAAGTGACCTAATTCCTTCTGTCATGCAATGACTCTGTAATCATCATCACCGTTACAGATAACAGGAACCGCAAGATACCTCAAAGTCATAGCAGCACTGACATCATCCATTTTACCTTTCCGTAACTTCTGCTACGAGCACTGACTCTGTTGTTCATGTTACTCATCTCCTACTTCCTCAATAGCCACTGGATATCCTAAGACCTTCACAGCTACCTTCCTAAAACTCCCATCATTGGATATCTGGTGTCTAGCTGCCTTACTAAGGCATTCTATCCAAACCACTGTTCCAGCTCCTGGATGTCACCATACTTCATACAATCATCTAAATTCCTTCGTCATATAACAGGGTTTTATTTAACTCTAAAAATTGATTAGCATTTTGCTCATAAACGTTCTACAACATTGTGAAAATGCATAGCACTTGCCTCACTGTGTTTAACTAACATAACACTTCTAGAAAACCTGCATAAATACATTCTGTACAGCTAGTATTGTCCTAAGAAAAAAACTGCTAATCGATTATTTAAAACCCTGTATAACCATCAATCAGATCAGCTGCCCATCCAGCAGTCCTTCTAGCTCGTCCCTCATGATTCACCTCCCATACTTCCTCCAGTGAAGACTTTCACCGAGAGCAGGCTTCCATTGATTCTCAATCTGAACGTCCGCAACCAATCTGACTGTCTCATTATCTCAGCCTTTCCCCTCAACAGATCTATAGTCAACTAAAGTGCTAGGAATCCCTAGCATTCTACACCACTCTCGACTTCTCATTGCCACTTCAGTCTATAGACTCCTTCATATACCATTTCCTGACTTCCAACAGTATTTAGACATTGGATTACCTGTAAGGCAAAACAGTCATGGCTACCTCAGCGCATGTCACAGAAATACTGTACCCATATCTACTATTCTACCGGTGGAACAGCAAAGGTCTATACAAGTATCATTACAACATCAATACCCAAATCGACGCTCTAATTCCTCGTGATGACCTTCCAATTATTCCTTCTACATTCAGTTACCATCTCTACTGCATATACCAATCTTCCTTTATTGGTCTAAAATCATTCACATCACTACTCCTACCTGGCACATAAAGACTCTGTCTGACTCCTTCATCTGCTTCATGGATGCTTACATTGCAACTTATCGCTGACCATTTTACTCCTCACCTCCAGACTCTAACTTGGACATCAAACCTTCTACAAACTCGTACTCTCTTTGGACATCATCCATCATCACCTTGGAAACCTGGACTACATTCGCCCCTTTTTGACTGGACCTACTCTGCTCTCAGGATTAGGATGCTCCTTCAGAATGATCTACCTCTTCAACTTCAGAATCGTCCTTACAGAATGCATCATCCATGGATTCGAAGATGGACCGTCATCTCTCCAAGCAGTTCACCATCCTCAGAAAATTAGCTTAAGGTTACTAGAACCTAGGTTCAGCTCCTCTTAGTTTGCCCGGAGGATGGGCAGGTTGATAGCCATGGGTCCTCGGAGGTTACCTTCACCTGGGGGGTTTTCCTCTTCTGCGTGCTACTGGTCATATTCTCCATGAGTTGGAGGAGGTAATCATACTCTTGAACATTCATTGGTAATTCTTTTGGGCTTTCTATTCCCTACTCACTACCCAGCTTACCTACCAAGGGCGGGAACAGAGAAAAGCCAAAAGTAAACTACAGTTACATAAGCACTACTAACCCCATACTCTATTCACCCAAACACTGAATAGGGGGGCTATAGCCCAAGATTCAATATGGGGGAATAGCTCCTCCCACATCCCCTACAAAGGCCAGACTCCCCAGGCAGTTCTCCACTTAGTGCATTGTGCAACACACACCATCCATCCCTGCCTCCTGCTTCTCTGGCACTCTATTCACCCTTGGTGCTAGGCTTTCTATTCCCTACTAACTACACAGATTACCTACTAAGGGTGGGAATAGAGAAAAGCCAAAAGTAAACTACAGTTACATAAGCACTACTAACCCCATACTCTATTCACCCAAACATTGAACTTAGAGACAATATAGTGAAGTTGGACAGGGAACTCAAAGCTCTTTAGCAAAGTACCACAGGGACAAAACCAATTATAAAACAGACAATATATCTAATCAGAAAACACACCAGACTTCAAACCGTACCAGCAGCCATCCCTGTGATATAAAAAAAAAATCAGTCTCACGTCTCGTTTGGATTCAGGATGGATGTAAGTGAAACAGACCCCTAAACCTCTACTAACTCAATGTTTTTTTAGACAAGGAGGATGAGACAAGGAATTCCCAACCACAGAGGTGGAGTGAACAAAAGCTCAGTACTAGAGGTTCAGCAGACAC
This sequence comes from Neoceratodus forsteri, assembly GCA_016271365.2. Taxonomy (NCBI): domain Eukaryota; kingdom Metazoa; phylum Chordata; order Ceratodontiformes; family Ceratodontidae; genus Neoceratodus; species Neoceratodus forsteri. Next base: position 14,109,572 of record CM057456.1, read on the forward strand.
CCAAATCAAAGAGGTGGATATGGGGGGCAGGAGTTGGAAGAGATGAATCAATAGGTAGACAACAGAGCAAACAAGCCCAACAGCAGCAGTGTTGCTAGCAACAGCAGTGGAACAGTTTGTGAGCCAACTCCCTAGAAGGACATATTGTAGAACTACTACTCTACATGACAAACTGGTTCACAGTAGACATCAGAAGGAGTACGGGGGGTGAGAACTTGGCTACCCAGTCACAGCAATGGACGCTACACATGTAAGAGGTGTACCTACTAGGGATGGGTGGACCCGAAAAGGTCATGACCCTTATTATCAGGATCAGGATCCAGGCCAAAGTTCTGATTAGTTCTGAATGGTTCCGATTTAAATCCGAACCTTTTGTAAAACATGAGGAAAACTGAAAATCTGCCATAAAATTGCATAAAACAGCACTGAGAGTCAAGATACACACATGGAATTGTAAACAGTGTTTCAGGAAATGAAAACTGTGAGCTTATGACACTGATGTGCTGATCAATTAAATACATGGCAGTCATACAGCTGATCTCTCTTAGTCTGTTCCCTGCCTCCGCAGTAGTGTAACTGTAAACTGACTGTTCTGACATTAGAGGAGGATCCCATTCCTATTTTTAATATTCAGTGGTCATTTGACAGTTTGTCATTGTTGCACTAGCTCATTCTCTGCACAGGAGACAGTGGCAGAGCACAAAACCTGCCACAGGGATGTACTGAGTACTGATAGCACTGAAGCTCTGTCTTTTGGCCTTCCCCATCCCTTCCCCCCTGCCAGGTTAAACTGTATTTTTTGGTATCCTGTGTACAGGGCGACGGCGACTGAGTGCTTTCAAAAAGGGCAACTCAATCACGGCACCTGTGCACAGGGCTACAGTACAAGTCACATTAAACTGTCTCACCAATGAGCTGGTTTAGCATTACTTTTTTACGGTTGGCAGTGGAATGGCAACTCATATTGCATTGTTTTTTATTGCTTAACCAACTCAACAGCAATTTTTTAAAAATGTGTTGTAACCCAATTTGAATGCATCTGCAGTCCACAGTCCAGGCATAATGCAATGCAAAACTGAGTTTTAACTCTGAAGAAACAGTTTGTGCAGGGCTTTGTGCTAGATACAGAAACACTTATGCAACTCAGTCAGAAATGAGAAAACAACTCACTGGAGGAACAGTTTAATGTGACTTGTACTGTACCTGGCAGGGTAGTGACCAGATACAGGGGGGTAAGCGAATATAGTGACAGGATGTCACTATGTATACACGCGTGCGGAGGGGTGGGAGGAGGGACCACTCCATACAGCAGGCAGAAGGGGAAGGAGGGTTTGTGGGGTGTAGTGCGGCAGTGGGCTGCCTTGCTGGCCATGTGGCGTGGTGGGTTGGTGGCAGGCTGGGATTGGGAGGGTGCAGGGTTCGGTTCTGGGCGCAATCTTGTTTTTGCGCTGGGTCTTTTTTTTTTTGTTAAGTTTTGCACCCTCCCTCTGAAATGCACCCCCCCTGGAGTTGAGAATCCTTAGTGGGGGGGCACATCCCCCCACATTAAAAAGAAACCTATAGATCTCGGGTGCCCTCTTGATGTTTGCCACAAGTGTGCATTGACGAACTTGCCCAAATGGCGATCGCTATTCCGTGATTACCGTTATCATATAGAACCGTATTTTTTTATTCCCCTTGGCCCTTTTGTTCTTTTTAGCTGTTTTTTTCACTGCAGGTTTTAGTTTGGGCAACAACAACATAAGACATTGGCAGAGCACAAAATCTGCCACCAGATAGGAGTTCAAGCAGGTACTGACTACTGACTCTGAGCGAGTACTGAAGCTCTGTCTGTTGGCCTGCCCTATCCCTTCCCCCCCTGCCAGGTTGATCTGTATTTTTCTTTGTATTACCCTTGGCCCTTTTGTTTTGACAGGATTTGCTAACTACAAAATACAAAGTCCCCTTTAAAGTAGCTATGTGCGGTTTGGGTTGATTTGGGTGTGGGGGTAACTTTTGGCAGGTCACAGGTCCAGTCTGGCATGCTGGGGCATTCTAGGCAGTGTGTGAAATTCTGTTGGGTTACCCGTGAGGAGGCTGGTGTTGGAGGAGGTGTGAAGACCCCAGTGTGGGAAGGGTGGGTGCAAGCCCCTGCATGGGAAAGGTGTTTATTCACCAGAAACATAGAAACATGAGTTTGATGGCAGATGAGGACCGCTTGATCCACCCAGTCTGCCCCTTTCTCCTTCCTATACTATAACCATTGATCTCCAGCCCCCACCCCCCCATAACATTTCCTTTGGCCTACCCCATGCATGCTTGAAGCTTCGCTCCAACCACCTCCACTGAATACTGTTCCAGGCAGCATCCATCATTTTTTTCAGTTTAGATAGTGACTCATCACCCCCCGCCAAAGAAGAAGAATCCACTGTATTCCAAATCCTACCTTCCTTCCTCTTACTCAAGCTAGAGCTTCCCCCATTCAAAAAAATAATAATTCAGATCATCATCAGATCTCATTGTAAACAATAGTAAATAATTACACTTGCCGAAGTAAAGATTTGCCAGTGCACTGACTGCTTCTGTTGCTAGTGCTATGTCTGCTCTGGGTACAAACTAAGCCACGACTCAGCATGCAAGCAGGGTGATGATGATGACCCTCTCATCTCTGCTGCACTCTCTGCACCGAGAGGATGGGAAGCATCGAAGCTTGAGCTGCAGCAGGTTGCACCACAGTCCAGTAGAACTAAGAGGCCGGAGAGAGCAGCTGCAGAGGAGGACTCAGGCACTGCAGGGAGATTGAGGTATTTTTTTATCTCAGGAAGGTATATTCGGTTCGGGCAGGCAGCCAAGCCTAGGGGGCCAATTTGGTTCTTTCCAGACTCCCTCTGACTGACTGTCTGCTGTCTCTCCCGGGGTCATCTTCGATAAAGCAGAGAGAGGGATGCTGCGGAAATTATAACACATGCTGGCCACCCACACACACACTGAGAGACAGATCAGTCAGCACTAGAAGGAGGAGTCTCTGGTTAGAGGAGAAGAGCGAGCATAGTAGCACAGTGAAACAGACAGACCAACTCCCCCCCTCATTGCCTGGTGACAATAATACACACTAACAGTCAGTGACTGCCTGGCTGCCAGTGGTCCAGTCCATGGATACTTTACCAGGAGAGGAATTCCTGAGCTTTTGGGCTGGGGCCCCAAAGTGTGGGGTCTGGGTAAAAAGGCAGGAAAAGGGGAAACAAACAAAAAAGCCATATTCAACTGTGGGCGGGACACTTTCTAATCATCTAGCTATACACGGCCAGCGGACCCGAACTCGATACACTTATGCCATGGGTTCTTATTTATCTGGGTCCACCGGGCCACACTGGATCTGGGGGGGGGGTTCTGAGTTTAGACAGGTCAGTCTGCCCATCCCTAGTACCTACTGTGATGTGATATCACATGGAAGGACTTTATTAACCCAAAAAGTGGAATGACTGTGACAATCAAAGACCTGATTACTTGTGACACCAGTGGGGTTATTTACTTCACCTTGTGCAATTGTGGGGCCTACTACATAGGCAAAACAATAAGGAAACTTTGTGTGCCAGTGGGTGAACATTGCCGTGCCATCCAGAACAAGAACCTTAATTATGCAACGGCATCTCATTTTCATACAACCAGTGGCGACCACACATATTTGTTCAAAGGGATTGAAAAAAGGGTATATCCCAATCTGGGGGGAAGGGTGATTTTGACCAAAAGGTTTTACAGCGGGAGGCCTGTTCGATTTGCACATTGCGGAAAAGTGATCGGCCAGGGTTCAGTTCTATGTTTGACCTGGCACCTTCTGTGAAACATTGAGAATTCATGCCACTAAACATACTGTACACTAACAGTATTGTATTTTTTTTTTCCTTTTAGTTCTCCTTCTCCTGTATCCAATCTATTCTTTTGGGTGGCGAGGTTCTGAGTACCTGCCGGAAGAAGGCCAGCAGATCTGGATACTTCTGAACCCTCCTTCACCCCATTTCTGTCTATACAGCAAGCAGACAACCTAAACTAGTGACACTAGTGAACCTGAGCATGACTTCCAGTAATTTGTAGCTCTTGTAACACTTTATTGTTATAGGCAATTCTGTGCACATTTTTTAAACTTTTGTAAGTCTATTGTTTGATTACAGAATTTTGTACTGCATGTCTTGTCATTTGCACTGTGCTTCATGGGCACATGGTGAAAGGGCTCCACACTGTAAGTGTATAGTGCTTTAAGAGCTGACACTATTTAAGCCATCATCACCTGTGTGCCATGCCTTTAAGAAAGCATTGCTATATAGTGTGAAATGTGTCAGGCTATTCGCTTTGAGTAGAGCCTGCATTTAAAATGTTTTTTATACCTGAGACATTGTTTCCAATAAAGAAATATGCACTAGCCAATGCATCCCAACTACTTCTATTCTGGTGGTGAGTGCTCTGATTTTTGCTTCCTGCTTATACTGTTTCTTCCGGAGCACCCATTCCACTAGAGCAGTACTTTTTATGTTGTCTTGCGTACGTGCAAGCAACATCTTGCAGTAGAAATAGCATGGTGAGAGGTATGTCTGTGTTGGCCATTGTTTTACATTTTGGCTTCAAATTTTCAAGATGGGGTTCTTGGGACCCTACCTCATGAACACGTGCACTGTCATTTCGTTATTTGGTCCTGAAAGGTGATTTCGTGGTCACTGCATGGAATCACCTTTCAGGATCGAGTAACAAAATGACAATGCCACTGTTCATGAGGTGGGGTCCCAAAAACCCTAGGTTGCAAATTTGGTTCAAACAATCCCCAAAATAATTGTGTTACGGGTGTGCATTGCGCAGTTTCTATGCACACTAGTGACTTCACCAGTTTTTCATATTTTCACTCCAGATTTTCAACACTGCTATTTTTTTACACCTCCTCATAAACAGTACAACTGTCATTTTTCACATCCTGCCCAAAATGTGTTTTTGCACCTCTTTTCTCCATAATGTGGCGCCAAATGGTGCAGTCGCTGTGCAAAATCACCATTCAGCTAATGAATTGATAGTGCCACTGTTCATGAGGTGGGGTCACAAAAAGCCCATGTTGAAAATTTGGAGTGAAAATACCAACAAATGCCAGGGGCATTAGGGTTTTCAACTGTAACACCCCATCCTGTAGAGACTGGAAGGTGTCAGGGGTATGACTTGGGATTGTCGGCTGTAATGCTCACACCATTCCACCCCCATCCCCTGCATCCAGTGACAGGCATCAAGGTGTACTTTGGATTCTTTGGCCGCAAAGTTCAACCCATTCTCCTATACTACACCCATATCTGCGTATTTCCTTATGGAACGGGGTAAGCGTAAGGCCCGAAGATCCCAAGGCACACCGCGACACTTGTCGGTGTCTGCAGGGTAGGGTGAGGTGAAATGGCATGAGCATTATGGCTGATGACCCAAAGGCACACCCCAGTGTCTGTCAGTCTCTGCAGGGTGGGGGTGAGGTTGGCATCAATTCAATACTTCACTGCCATGCGTATTATGCATCTCTCTAACTCCTGCACTACCAATGCCAATGCCAGCAAGAAAACATTCAGCATTGACAAATACTTGTTTCTGTTTTGTTTTATTTTATTTAGATTTGGTAACCGGGTAAGCCCACTGAGACCAGAGGTCCCTTTTCCAGGGGCGACCCGGGATTAGATACATACAACAAAAATTACATACAGTGAACGATAATACAGTGGTTAAAATTGAGACATAACATTGGAGAGACAGTAAATACAGGTTGACAATCCAGAATTTACATTTGCACAATGCATAGAATTAACAAAATGTCTTACTTATACAATATCAATAAGGGCCCAAAACATAGCTGTAAAGCAACACAAAGTGGCAATTGTGAGTGCAAATGTGTGACCAGGCCACAGGAGCACTTTAAATATCCATTTTCAAAACACAATCACAAAATGTCACAGAAGCAGAATACTAGCCAATGCAAAGTGCCAATAGATCAGGTGAGTGTCTGTACATGAAGCCATGTGCGGTATACACAGAGCAAATATGAAAACTGGCTTATGAGCTGCCTCATGTACAAAGAATAATTTGCATTGACCTGAACACTCATTACCATCTGATTGTAATCCATTAAACAGGCGGATAAAGAGCTTAGACTAGTGCACAGGAAAAAGGAAGGGGAGAATGATTTCTTCTGATACATTATGGAGAAAAGAAGCAGAAGGGATGGGATTGTAAGGATTAAGAGAGAAGAAGGATAGGCAGAAAAAGGGGAAGATCAAGCGGAGGCTTTAAACTAATACTTTTGCTCGGTCTTCACTAAGGAAGTGGAAGGGCCCATACCACAGGGGAGGAATGAGGGTAGCCCGGGGTGGTGGACTATGAAGGGGAGATTGGGGTGGACAGGGCCTTAAGGGGGCTCAGTGAACTGCTGGTGGACCTAACACCTCGCTGGATGAGGGGTATGTTCCACAGGACTGGAGAACAGCTCACGGGGTTCCACTCCACAAGAGCGGTCCCAGGAACGAGCTGGGTAACTACAGGACAGTTAGCCTGCCCTCCATAGTGGAGAAGATAATGGAGACCATTCTAAAGGAAAGACTGGTGTCTTTCCTGGAGGATAATGGTCTCCAGGATGACAGGCAGCATGGGTTTGTCAGGGGGAGATCTTGTCAAACCAACATGATTGACTTCTGCGACTGGGTTACAAGGTCGTTGGACAGGGGACAGGCAGTGGACATCCTATGCCTAGACTTCAGCAAAGTGTTCAATTCAGTGCCACATGGCAGGCTAATCAGCAAGCTCAGGGACCTGAGAATAGAGGACAAACTGTTATGGTGGGTCACAAACTGGCTGCAGGATAGGAATCAGAGAGTGGTGTTGGGGGGGGGGCTATCCAAACCCTGGCCTGTAACCAGTGTGGTCCGACAGGGCTCAGTACTTGGACCTGTGCTGTTCAACATCTTTATTGGTGACAAAGCAGAGGGAGGTCAAAAGTAAGATCAGCCTCTTTGCAGATGATACCAAGCTCTGTGGGAGGTGGACACAGTGGAGGGGAGACAGGAATTAAGGGAGGATCTGGCCAGGCTGGAGAAATGGTCAGGCATCTGGCAGTTGGGTGTCAATGCCAAGAAATACAAGGTCATGCACCTGGGTGCCAGGAACCCAGGGGCCAGCTTCTGGTGGGGGGAGTACAGGTGGCCATCTCAGAGGAGGAAAAAGACATTGGGGTGATGGTCAGAGGAGACATGAAACACTCGGCACAGTGCCGCAAGGCAGCAGCCAAAGCAAATAAAATGCTAGGCTGCATTGCCAGGGGAATAACCTCTAGGAGGGAGGAAATCATCTTGCCCACTGTACAGGTCACTGGTGAGGCCAAACCTGGAATACTGTGTGTAGTTCTGGTGCCCGTATCTGAAGAAGGATGTCAAGCTACTGGAGGGGTCCAGAGGAGGGTGAACAGAATGATCCTGGGTATTGGGGACAAAACATATGAGGAGAGGCTAAGTGAGCTAAACATGTATTCCCTGGAGGATAGGAGAGAGGGGGGGACATGATAGAGACCTTCAAGTACCTTAAGGGGATAAACAAGGTAAGATTGGAGGGCATCTTTAACTTAAGGAAGGAGGGTACAACAAAGGGGCACAACCTGAAGCTAGTGGGGGGAAGATTTAAGAAGGAAATAAGGAAGAACTTTTTCATGGAAAGGGTGGTGTCGGGGTGGAACGAGTTGTCAGAGGAGGTGGTTGTGGTAAATATTAGTGGCTATTTTCAAGGAAGGGTGAGATAGGGTGAAGAACAAAATTAGTGGTGGGTGTTCCGGGGATGGGGAAGGGTACCAGGGGAGAGATAGTTGACTCAAGGGAGAGTAGGGGAGGGGGGCAGCTCCAGGGAACTGATTAGAGCTGCACACTTGAGCAGACTTGATAGACCTTTATGGCCTGTTTCTGCTGACAAATTCGTATGTTCGTATTAGTATGGAGTTGCCATAGCATGCTATTATATAAGTAATTCACCTGCCAGGTTCTAAAGAGTTGTCAAGCTGACTCAGGATTCACATTTATTTATTTTTTTGGGTAACCAGGTAAGTACACTAGGGAATACAATGCCTATTTTCTGGCATGATCTATGTATTACACTATAAACAAACAAGGAATACAAATAGAATACCAGATAGATAAGTATGTATTACAAGGCAGTAATGTCATAAAGAGGTTTTGGGGACTTGGAACCTCTCGAGTGAAACTCGAGAGGTTCCCAAAGTCACCAAAACCTCAAGATGGGATTACTGCCTTGTAGCACACTTATCTATCTGTTATTTTTTTGTAATATTCTGTATGGATCCGAGTACAGTATTTTCTTACCTTTTGGTGCTGGGAGGAGACGTTTTCTTCAGTGTGATGTGCATTGCAGAAGGTAACAGTAGGAACAGGAAGTAAACGAAGTAAACAAATCAAAAAGTCTTTTTTCATGCAATGACAAACTTTAACTGGAAACTGTTGTAAAACTTGTTGTTTAATTCGGAGTTCAACTTGTGCAAACAGCCAATGACTGCGGCTAACGGAACGGTAAAAAAACAACTGTTAATTTTTTTCTGTGGGATGCTGGTGTTGAATGTGCTTACTCAGAGTCAGAGTAAATGACAAAGTGTCATTTCTTAGTTGGTGGAGGCGACTGACGGATGTTTATGGCTACGTTCCCATAAAAGTTGCAGTGGGAACCAAATATATTACCTGCAGTTGCTGAGAAGTGGGAACTTTTATTGGTCATGTGGTTGGTAGTCGTCATTTCCTGTGGGACACTGGTGGTTTGAATAGCAGTATGGGGAGCTGCTTCAGCAAGTTGAGGAGGTCTAGGTGGAGTTCATGATGTACTGGGCTGCTCTCCAGAGAGGATAGCACAGATTTGTTTTTTGTTTTTTTTGGACAAGGTACTGTAATTATTGATAGATTGTATATTTTTGTGTCCGGACACTTGGGCTTCATCAGTCAGGGGCACATTGGGGTCTATCAGCATTTGTATTGCTGTTTTCTAGTACTGTACTATGACTGGTAATCCTTTTTTCAGCGGGGAAGCCAGCTAACTTCTGCAATGTTTTCATAATGCTGCCGATTTTGTTCTCCCTGATCATCATGGCTCTGTACCAGTAACTGGCGTGCTTTAATTTTATGTTCAGAGCCAAATAAAATGGTGCTTCAGGCTTTAGCATATCAGGAGGCATGTCTGATGTATTGCTTGTAGATCCTTATAGTGTCCCTGTCTGGATTTATTGTGTTTCAGTACAGCCTTGGGGTCTCACATCCTGTATGTTAATGCCTGTTCTTGTTTTAGTTTGGCGTTCATGGTATTCTAAATAATCATTGCCTTGACTGTCTTACCCTAAGACTTATGTCCCCCCAGCGTAACTGGTACTACTCACTGGTTCGTAGTGCAAAATGTAACTCGATGTTAAAAAAACAGCATACGGAGGAGTGCAGTTGGGAGTGGTAGCCCAGAGTTCCGGAAGTGTACAACAAATCCATGTCATTTTCTGTTAGTGCTTCTGCCTAGCGTGGACAGTTGCCCATGCCTAACTTTTTCAGGTATTTTTGTTTGGCTGTGAACATTTCTAAGGTCTGCCTTGAAAATTGTACAGATACGGGAAAATAGATGAGGGGTTATTTTTTTTTTTATTCAGGTACCTGTCTCCACTGCCCAATACTCCTCTCACTTTGCTGGGCTCATATTCCAAGCCATGTTGCTTTTTTAGCTGAAAGACGAAGTCAGCTAGAATTGCATCAAGCTGTTCTGTGGGGATAGTTTCGATAGGTCTGCACTCACCCTGCTTCGCAAGGTAGTTCTATAGCAGCCTGGGGTCAAGTGTAGTTTTTTTGATAGTGTTGATATTTTCCTGGTTTTGAATGAAATGTAGTCCTTCTTCAGTGGTGGTGTTTTACTGAATCCATTTTCAAGGTTGTTGTGAACTATTAGCGAGCAGTGAGCCAGCTTTCTGTGAAGGAGATAGTTTGAGTAAGAAGCGGGCTCCATTCAGCATGCTCTGCTAGCTGCTCTCATGCTCCTGTGCTGTGCTGATAATACTACTATTCAGAGCTACAGCGATAGTATTATCGACATGAAACAATGGTATTATCACTACGGGACTAGTGTATTATAGGAACATTTTTGTATGGGATAAGATAGTATTATTATGGCATATCCATATATTACATAATAATAACAGATTACAAAACTGAAACAATGCCATTGCATGACAAGTTACAGAAGGCACTCAAACATAAGATAGAACGCAGCATCACATAATAGCAGACCAAGAGAAAGTAAATCAAAATACAGTTCATTTTGTAACAACCTTGTAGGACTGTTCCACAGAGTAGAATAGGAAAAAATAGTCAATTTAGCATATTTAAAAAAAGCTGGCTAAGGATCTAGGTTCGAGAACTGGGGAAGGTAGGAGCTGCCAGATAGGTAAAGGGTGGCCCCTGCAGTGAAATAAAAAGCAGTATTAGAACCTAAAATAGTAGTAAATAAATAATAAGCAGTTTTAAATAGATTAGCTCTCAGTGTGAGCATATCATTAATTGTTATAGTAGGATGCAGCATGGCAGGGGGAAGTATGGAAAGGACTCCTGGCCCTGGCTTTTCTTACACACACACAGTTTTATGCTCATTTTTACTAACTGGCAATACGCTGTACATAAAGTATTGGTAATTTATAATAAAATGGTAGTTTTAGTCATTGGTGGCCAGTGGGCTAGTAACGGATTGCCCTGGCTACTGTAACATGCCCTGGTGGTCCAGTAGTTTGATTTGGTCTGCCTGGGTTACTTAATAGCTTTCATTTTTTATTTATATAGATATAGATATATAGATACACAAAGATTGTTCCTGTGGTAAAAGCTGCTCTGTTGTAATTTTCAATGAACTACAGAGTGTTAGCTGCGGGTGCCATGTGCACCAAAAGAGGAGGAGGAGCGGGGAGTGTGAAAGACCAAGAGTCAATCCCACAGCAGAGCACACCATGCTCAGTGAGGAATCCCCAGGTCTGAACTAAGGGCGGCCACTCATCAACTGCGACACTGGTCGCAAGTCAGGCTTCGGCCTGCAACTGTTGACTGCTGTGCGAGACTGCGAGAGGAAGACACACTAAGGCGCTCCTTTCGCGGGCAGGATCAACCAGATATTTTCCCTACTATTCAGTTGTGCAGGTAATAAGCACCAGAGAAAACATTTAGGGACTGGCTCACATAAATAAAAATAAATATAATAAAGATGAGCACAGTCTTTTTGGGACTCTGTGGAAGTCCCACACACAAAATAAGCAGGCATTTTGAATAAAGCTCACCAAGGAGCCATTCTGTAATGGAGAAAGTGTGATCTGATACAGAGGAACCCATGGCTTCACAGCTTGATTAACTACATTAAAAAATACACATTTATTTATTTAATGATTACGCACAAGATCCTTCAGGCAGCCGCCTATTTTCAAAGGATCTAGAGTCAAGTTCTGTTACAAAACACACTACTAAAGAGAAACACTTCTTACATCAAGACTGAAATACTTCAGGACTACACAATTACAGGTATGGTGACACTGATAATACGTAAGGCAGTTATTCACTGTTGTATGTGTACATTTGTAAAACCAAGTGCATGCAAAAGAAGTAGGATGCAAAGAGTAGAACCCGGTTATGAGGATTGTACTTACGTACAGGATTTGCAAGTTGAACAAGGATGAAAGGTGGTGAGGTATGAAGGAGGGGAGGGGAGACAGAGGGGGAAAGGTAACAGAGGGAGGGGGTAGAGGAGCTGAGGGAGACAAAGCTGGTGAAGCTAATTATAGCAGTCACAGTGATTGGAAGGTGAGAGTAATGCTAGAAGATGAGATTTGAAATGCGGGAGGGAGTCAGTGACTTTGAGAGAAGGGGCGAGGGAGTTCCATAATTTAGGGAAATTGAAGGAGAAACAGGCCTGGCCTATTTTACCAAAATAAAGCCATGTAAGGATTGAGTGAAGTCATGGGTAGTTAATAAAAGTACACTATTTTGAGGAATTGTTCATAAGCAAAAACGGAACAGTTTTAAAGAGAGCTCTGTCCAAAATGTTGCTTACAGTAAAAAAACATTGTTTTCACACGTGATTTTCTAATTCATGCTGCCAAGTTGCTTTTCACTAGATTTACCTCCAGACTTGCCAGACAGTAGAGAAGAGTTTGCTACATGACAGAAAAATAGTTTGTAGTGATTAAAATCATAAAATAGAGGAGCTGCTAACCTTTAAAGGGAGGCTGGGTCCTGGTGAAACAAGAGTCATGCAGACAGTTACACAGGAGGTGAAGCTAAGCATGGGGAAAAAATGAATATTCAATTTCTGAGTGAAAAACTGTTGTGATCAGTGTAGTTAAAGGAGAAACTGCTGCTTTAAATAGAAAGTGAAGAGAAAAGTGTTCAGAAGTGGTTATTTTACAAGCGTAATAACAAGTTCAAGCCTTAGTGACTTACCTTTCCTAGGAGTCATTTTGTATAGAAAAAAATCAACAGAGAGCAAGAGATGTTAGCTTTCCTGCTAGAATAGTGAAAACATGCTTAGACATAAAGTGCTTATTTTTTTATGACAAAGGAATGTGTTCATCAATGGGACTCAGAGTTATACAAAAAAGGGAAGCCTTAGAATGTTGAGAGAGGCAGATGGGTTTCAAAACTGTGAATTCCATTGTGGCTTTTGTTGCTGCAAAAAGGACTGTGGTTGGTGCTGAGCCCCTGGACAGCTCAGTGTCCACCCAGCATCCCATTATTAGCATATGTAAATTAGTTTTAGACATAAAAGTAGCTGCACAGCCAGTGTGCATTGAGTCCAAGCAGGGAGAGCAACCAAGAAGGAGGGACCAAGTCAAGTGGGTGTCCTCTCAGAAGAGGCCTACTGCAGTGATAGAGCTTGAAGTGGACAGCCTTATTTAATGAAAATGTAGGATTAGGGGATCACCTGTATCCCAGTGTAGGATCAGATAGGGTAGTAAGTGAGAGCAGGGTGAGAACAGAGAACCTGTTGCTTCAAGTGGCTGATAATCCTTGTGTACCAAGTTTTCCTCAAAGAAAAAAGCTGCAACCTGAAGAATGCATCGCTTCTCCAGATTCCAACAAGAAAACTGCTTACTCCTGACAAAGGTGTAGGCAGGCATACTCACTGTACACATTTGTGTACAGTATTTCTGAGCATCCGTCCCACACCATATGCCTTTTTGTTACCATTATCATTTAATCCGGAGTAGTTGAGTTAGTGTAGGCCACTGAGTATGTCTGTATATGTTTTAACTTCAGTTATTTAGGACATAGATATGTGTACAACCTGGATGAATCATCTGATAACAATCTGATTTGTTTTTGTGATGGGGCAGCAGTTGGAAAGAATATATATATATTTTTTAATGGGGGGGTCAGCAGCAGGAGAGAGTGTATAAAAAACAGACATTTCTAGCTATACTGCCCTCACAAGAATTCTTCAGCAATTCCATCAAAGAATTTCTTCATAAAATCCAAAGGAATGTAGTGTTGTAAAAAAAACAACTTATTACTACAATTTGGGGACTATTTTAAAAGTCAAGTGACATTGACATAAGAGAGAATTTACTTCAATCCTGCATTTTAAAAAGACAATGTCTTCTGAAGGACAGAACATTTCAAGGACTGGGGGTCCTGGCTTTTAATGTACAAGTATGTAATATGTTTCATGCCACTGTCTTTCCTAAACGTTTAAGGTGAATTGTTGTATAGAAATGTTGTGTTTTTTTAACTATGGAGAGTATAGTGTGAATAAGAAATCAACTGTGTGATAGATACCAGGGTAGGTATCTGGTGTAAGGGGTCAGTGGGCTGACTAAGGTGGAATAAGGCCTAATGGTCACTGCTCACCCTTAAGGTTACAGTGTGAACAAGCTCATGGATTAAGGCCAGAGAGAGGGTGCTTATCCTGGGACTAGCTTGTGTATTCTAGAGGGCTGGAGGGTGGTGAGTGCCTGCAGTCTCCAGGGGTAATGTGTATGTGCTGGAGGGCTGGTGGGTGGTGAGTGCCTGCAGTCTCCAGGGGTAATGTATATGTGCTGGAGGGCTGGAGGGTGGTGAGTGCCTGCAGTCTCCAGGGGTAATGTTTATGTGCTGGAGGGCTGGAGGGTGGTGAGTGCCTGCAGTCTCCAGGGGTAATGTGTATGTGCTGGAGGGCTGGAGGGTGGTGAGTGCCTGCAGTCTCCAGGGGTAATGTGTATGGGCTGGAGGGTGGTGAGTACCTGCAGTCTCCAGGGGTAATGTGTATGTGCTGGAGGGCTGGAGGGTGGCTTCTGTCTGCAGCCTCCAGGAAAGAGGTTAGTGGGGCGGTGTGCCCTGCTGGGAAAGAGAAACAAGATGGTTAGTGGGGTGGTGCACCCTGCTGGGAAAGAAGAGAAGAAAGTGTATAATCATACTGTTAATTTCATGTTTGTTTACCATTTATGCAAAAGGTGTGTTGTGCCATTCGTAGCTGTTCAAGATATTTTTTTCACCTTTTCAGTAAAATGTTACCTTCTTTTTCACCAATCCAGTTGTCAGTATCCTTGCTTACAGAGCCAGTGTTTAGCATTCCTGAAGGTCTCCAGGTCAGTCCAGTGCAGCATCCCCTACCCTTGGCAGCTCTCAGCTACACCAGTTGGGGAGGTAAGGTACGGTACTCACATAGTACCCTACTGGAGAGGTGTTGGGGGGGGAGACAGAGAATCCTTGATGACACCCACTACTGTGTGGAACAGTCCCAGCTGTGGCCAGAGGTTAATGCAGTAGGGGTCTCCCATCATCACAATTTCACGTACATGAGACAAAATTGATACAATGTTACAGCATGAAAAATTACAGAGGCACTCAATTATGAGACAGAATGCAGAACCGTATAATAGAAATCGAATTACATTTCATTTTCTGTACAGGAGATACAGAACATTGTGGGCAGGTAATGTTTGCTAGGCTTAGGCAGTCCTTAAGTAATCATTTTCTAAGATGTCAATGACAATCCAAAAACCTGACTGGAAGAGGAAGACAATTCCATGGCCTGGGGGCTGAGGACAAGAAGGCTACAAGACCCATTCTAGTGGAACACCTAAGTTCAAGGAGCACATGGATCATACTAGAATGTAAATTATAGGACACAGAAAGTGACTGTAGCATTATAAACCAAGCAGGTGGTTTATTAGTTCTGATTCTTGCCATGAAGCAGCGTGTAATATAAGGAAACTCCTTCTAGCCAATGATAAATGCTTTGACACACTGTGTTCTTGAATTGTGATCTGTTATATCTCATGTTTACTTATGCACTTATTTGTGTTGTTCTCTTATACCCTTTGTACTGTTCTTATATTTCATATTGTTCTAGTTCTTTTCTTCACATGTTTGATGTCTCTTAACCATTGTATTCTGGTTGACAGTTTGTATGAAATTTTTGTGTTTTCGCTATGTCTGTAACCCTTCCAGGTTGTGCTTGAAAATAAGCAATTGTTTTGTCTAGTGTACCTACCTGGTCAACAAAAACTAAATAAATAAGAGCATTGTGAAGAAGGGGAAACCCAGCCCAGGGAAGAGTACAGGTCAGAGTGATGAGTAAGATGAGTGACTCCCAGCACGAAATGACAATTATTAGGGTATACTACATTTCATTTAGCTGAGGTAGACTTGGTGGGGTTATAGTAAACCAGGGCACAGTAGTTAGGCAGGGCAGTAGAACACCATTCCACCATTGGACTTCAGGAGTAAGGCTAGCTCTCATCCTATATGCAAGGCCAAGTTAAGCACTGACTAGCTTACTTGTATTCCCGAGATACAGGGAAGAATCAACAAAAGTCCATTCATAGGTTATTAGAAGTTCGAGGGTCAAGCCCATTATGAACTCACCATCATATATCCTAATGGTGGAAAGGAGAAGGATCTAAAAAAAACTCCAAGGTACTCGAAGGAGGATACCTCCTCAAGTTAGGAGCCATCCAGGCAGGAAACAGAAAGACTGCAAGACCCAGAACTACTGTAAGTTTATGTTTTGGCATAAAGAGTATGGATTTCATTTTTTTGAGTACTCAGTACTAGTTTGTTCTGCTTTAACTAGTTCTGGAAATTATGGAAGTCAGTGTTAAGCTAGTGATTTAGTGTAGCTAGATTAATAAAGCTTATAAATTACCAGGGCATCTGCAAGAGGAGGCTGTGGCAGTGACAATTAAACTTAGGAGAAAAGGAAGGATCCTAGTATGGATCATTGGAGAACACCAACATGGATTCTTGTCAGAGTACAAACTGAGTTTTCAGTCTTGGCCTATTGAAATTGACTATCGAGGTATCTCACAAACCATTTTAGTACAGTGTTAGAAACCCCCAAAACCAAAAGGAGGAGACCATGATTTGCAAGGTTTTGAGTCTTTAAAAGCATTTGGCTTGAGACAGGTTGAATTAACGCTGCACATGATTTTTTAACACTGTAGAATTAAAAAAGAAAAGCTTGGTGTAAACTTCTGGAGCCCTGCTTCTAGTGTTACTGGAAACAGGAAGAGAATCTTTTTGATGGACTACCTGACCCTGTGTAAAACCATTTTTTGGTAGCATTCTTAATCACAGCAATCAACTTAAAGTTGCTCTGAATGAGGAGCCATTTTAAGCTTGGCTAAAAGCAATTCGTATTTTTAAAACAAAATAAATAAGAATCCCTCTAATTTTCAGAGCGAGTGACCCGGGAACAACATCCGGGTCACATCCAATTTAAAAGAATGCCCGCTGTGAGCAGGGCGAGCGCAGCGCTGCATGCAGAAACGCATGCCGAGACACGTGACTGGAGTGTAGGAGTGTAATTACTATTGATACCCTTTAAAAACTCATAAACAAGTTATTCATTATGGAAGGCAACCTGGATATCAATGCCCTCTTACAGAGCTGATGTGATAATGATAACATAGCAAAATGTAATGTCTGCAATATGTATTTCAGGGTTGAAGATCACAGCACTATTGGATTAGATTGTATGAAATGTACTAGCTATGAAAACACTGTTTATAAGTTGAATGATGCACTTGTGGAATTAGAACACCTAAAAGACATTATCAGTTTGGAGAAGGAATGTGGCATTAATCTCGTTACATAACCAGTTAGAACAGATGAAAATATTCAGGTAACCTTACAACAAGGTCAAGTCCATAATGCAAATGATACCATTGGACAATTTAGGCCAAATAATAATCAAATATAAAAAACAAAAGAACTAGAGAAGAAGAACAGCCAATTACTGTTAATGAACAAGGACAAAACTCAGATTTGAATCAGACCAAAAAACAAAAATACACTAGTAGTGTAAACCAGGATAATGACTGGTGCATAGTCACTAAGGGAATTACTTACAGAAAGGGACAGCGAGCCTTGACCTCAAATGAAGTACCATTACAAAACAGATTTAGTATGTTAGATAACGATAATGAAGTCACTACAATTGTACAACATGTAACCAGTAATGTAAATATGATAGTTATGGGAGACACCATCATTAGGAATTGTGACGCCATCTTTCGTACAGATGAAAAGGAGAATAAAATGCTTCTTTGTTATCCAGGCTCAAAAATATCAGACATCAATAATGAAGTGAAAAAAGTTATTAGTAAATCAAATACGAAACAAATAGTCACACTAAATGTTGGTACAAATGACGTTGGAAAAACACACGAAAAAGATATATGCTGGGAACTTTTAGAAACTACAAAAAACGTTAAACAAGAAGGTGTCCATGTTGTCATATCAGCCATCCTCCCTGTATCGAGTGCAGTGAAAGAAAGAAAAAAAATGACACAATCATATATATAAACACAAGACTACAAAACTGGTGTAAGAATAATTCAATTGATTACATTAATAATTGGCAACATTTCTATGGAAGAAACAATCTCTATGGTAAAGATGGACTGCATCTAAATCTCTCTGGAGCCAAACTACTAGGTAAATTAATCAAAGACAAAATGGAATCCGTCAATTTAAACTAATAAAGGAGGGGGGGTTGGAACTATATAAATTCTTTAACAACCTCCCGATCACACCAAAACATCCATCATGAGAATATAAAAATCATCCTAAGTAACATAAGGAGTTTACACAATAAAGTAACAGAACTCCAAACATTGCTCTACACAAATCATATTGATATTGCATTCTTAACAGAAACATAGTTAGATGAAAAAGATAATTGGGCTAAAATATTGATGGATATCATGTAATCAAATTAAATAGAAAGGACAGAATTGGCGGTGGCATTGCAATCTACTTATCCTCAACTATATCATACACAGACATCTCCAACAATATAAAATTAAGTACAGAAGAGGCAAAATCCTTGTGGATTGAAATAAATTCTGGTAATAGACAAAAACATGTCCTAAGTCTGTGTTACAGGCCCCCAGACACAAATACAAGTACAAATACCAAATTCATCGACAAAATTAATAGAGCCTCGACCATGGCAATTTACTTTTGGTCGGCAATTTTAACTATCCAGATATTGACTGGAATTTGGGGGAAGCTAAATTAAAACAAAGCAAAGATTTTCTCACTTTCTGTAATGAAAATAATTTAATACAGCATGTTGTCTCTCCAACCAGATCAGAAAATATATTGGACCTAGTTATCAGTACAGAAGATATCACCATTTCCTCATGCAAAAACATCACACCAATAGGGAACAGTGATCACGTGACAGTATTCTTTGTAATAAATCAAGATATTACTAAAATGACCAGTTGTACAGAATTTTATTTTTATCAAACAGCTAACAAAGCAGAAATAAATAAAGATCTAGAGAGTATAGATTGGTACAACGAACTTGATGGAATGTCTATAGATGAAACCAGGGAATTTATTAAAAATAAAATATTAAACATAACTAACAAACATGTTAAACATATAAAGAAATATAAAAAAAATTAGAAGAAAGCTGACATGGCTCAAAACAAGCTGTATTAAACTTTTTAAACAAAAAAATAAATCATATTCAAAATACATAGCAAATAAAACTGAACTAAACTGGAATGCATTTAAAGAAACTCAACGTAAATGCAAAAATAAGATTAACAGAGCAAAAAAAGAGACTTGAAATAAAACTTGCAAAACCAGCCACAAAATTCAAGTCCAAACAATTTTATAATTATATTAACTCATTAAAAAACAATAAAGAGATATAGCCAGCCCTGTGGCACTGTGAGGCTGAGGCACTGGTGCCTTAGCACTGTACAGCGACCCATGTTACGGGAATGAGCACGGACTGCCGAGAAGGTCGGCAGCGAGTGGTGGGAAGATTGAGTGTCCGACAGACTGCTCTCTGTCTCTGGGGAGGGAGTTTTTCAGCTGTCGGTGCCTGGTTGCCCCCTAGCAGAGGCTGGGGGATACAGCTGCCATGCTGCAGACAGGGGAGGAGTCGGGCAGATGCTCGGAGGGGTGCGTGTATGGACACGTGCGTGCTCCACTCTGCAGGCATCATTGCACACCCTGACCCCTAAGGGAAGGAAACAGAAAATACATGCCACAGCAGTGTGATGGAGGGCGCCTTGCAGGCTCCACTCCCAACCAGCCACGGCACTGGCACCTTGAATCTGGTCTCCGGTAGGGGTTGGGGAACTCCGCCGGCCCCGCCGAGGGGGGGCAAGCCCTGGGGCCGGGTCAGTGCCGGATGGTGGACATTGGGGGATGGGGATGGGGGTGCCCTGTGGATGTAAGCCAGCAAAAAGAAAATAATAGCTGTAAAAAACAAAAAAACACAATAAAGAGGAATTAACAAATATAACAATAAACAATGAAACCATTACTGATCCACTCAAGATTGCTAATACTTTTAATAATTACTTTTGATCGGTCTACAATAAGCAAGATTTGCCAATAAATAATAATATAAACATTAATGGTATAAGGTCCCATCAGTTTAATGCGGAAGACATCATACAACTAATTACTAAATTAAAAAACAATTCGGCACCAGGTTTAGACAACATCACACCAATGATGTTAAAACTATTGCAAAATTATATTTGGGTACCATTCAAAATCCTCTTTGAGAAATCCTTAAATACCAGACAAATACCAAATGAATGGAGGAAATCAAAAATCACACCCATTTTCAGAAAAGGTAAAAAATCAGAGGTATGCAACTATAGTTCTATCAGCTTGACCTCAATACCATGTGAAATTCTGAATCATTAATAAAAAATAAAATACTAGACCATTTAAAATCTATTCCCTTATTTGATACCGGTCAACATGGCTTCACACATGGCTGTTCTTGTATAACAAACTTAGTATCATATTACGAAATAATTAGCAGTATGTTAGACCCAGGTACTCCAGTAGACAATATATTATTCGATTTTAGTAAAGCTTTCGGTATGGTACCACACAGGGCTATAAGTCAAAAACTACATAAATACAACATTGACATACATATAATCAACTGGGTGGCTAACTGGTTAAAAAATAGACTTCAGGTAGTATCCATTAGGGGTCATTTGTCAGCTGAGGGACAAGTGACAAGTGGGGAACCTCAGGGCTCTGTGATCAGACCCATCATTTTCCAAATATTCACTGCAGATTTAGACTACAACATCAATAACAATATCAAATATGCTGATGATACCAAACTCTGTGGCCCATGTAAATCAGATTCTGAAATAAAACTATTACAACAAGATATTAATAAAATTGTGTTATGGACAGAAACATGGAGAATGAAGCTAAACATTGATAAATGCTGTGTTATTCATATGGGAAGAAATAGCAAGCAATATACATATACGTTAAATGGAAATACACTCCCCCCAAAAATAGCAGAGAAGGACCTGGGAATTATTACTGACAAAAACGTTACATTTAAAGAACATTTTACATCTGTCATTTCCAAAGCTAATCACACCATTAGAGCAATAAAGAGAAATATAAAAAGCCAAAATCAAAAAATTCTTCTTCCACTTTATCGTTCATATGTAAGACTGATCTTAGATTACGCCAGTCAGTTATGGTGCCCGCATACAAAAACAGATATTAAACATATAGAAAGCATTCAGCGCAGATATACTAAATCCATATAAGCCATAAAGAATATTTAATATGAAGATAGATTAGCAATGCTTGGACTACATAGCCTTGAACAGAGAAGACAACTAGGGGACATGCTGTTTTATTTTGATATTATGAATGACCCTGTAATGATGAATGACTTAAATATCACATATAAAGAGGACACACAAGCTACATTACATGTTAATTTACATAAATGTAAAACAATTACATGAAAACATTATCACACATTACAGTTAGCAAACTTGTGGAATAGACTTCCATTAAAAATAATATTGAGTACGACTAAAACCGAGTTTAAGAAACAGATAGACAAACATGTCACCAATGGCGGACATTTAGAATATTATACTATGTCCTAATAGGAGCCATGGTATGGGCTGTTTTGCCTTTTTTGTGCTCCTACTAACTAAGTGAACTAAGTGAAGGCCAAAAGCCTTAGTTAGTTCCATAAATACTGCCTCATAAGCAAACCCATTATAACATCATTTGAAAGCTTTAAAAAACAGTCATCCTATAACCTTTCCTAAAGCAATGCTGGAAGTTCATCTAGAAGGAATACTTTGTTAGATAATCTGTGAACTGGTGATAGATGATTTTCTTCAGAAATGTACTTACAGTAGAGTGAATCGGTATTGGGCAATAGTTATCTTAGCAGCTGTGATCGACCGATTTAAACACTGGTACTATGTTGGCAATTTTCCCACTATCAGAAATGGTACCAATTGAAAGGGACAAACTGAAGATTTTCACTAATGGTAGTGCAATATAAGGAGTGGCTAACTTCCTCAATTAAAGGGCTATAGGCCATCAACACATGCAGTAGCATTGGACTTTGTTCAGGATAACAGCGTTATGACCTCAGTTGAATGAACTAGGTGAAAATAAAACAGGAAGGAGGACAGAGAACTATGGCCCTGGTTAGGAGAGCCACAGTAGAAAAAGAGACATTAGGTAAACTAGACTCCATAGTGTTGAAAGTAGACAGATCTGAAAATGTATAGCTAAAAGCATTAGCAATCATGGGTGAAGAACTTCTATTCAATATTGATTACATTAAACAAGCTGTGAGGACTTTCCTTCCCATGATATGGTTTATGTCACCCAAAATCTCCATGAATCACCCACAAAAATGTAGAGTTGATTTCTGCAGTTGGCATGTTTATTATCCCTTGTAGTCTTTTCACAGATATTTCCCATTTATTCAATCGAGACAGACTGAAGAGTAAACAGTTTGAAGCTCACAGCATTTGTTTACAGTAAGTATTTAAAGGAAATTTCTGATATAAGGTATTGGGCTTCATAGCCCAATACCTTATATCGTCGTGAGCTGACTGTTGCAACATTTTTTATTTAAAACACCATCCTTTTAGTATGGGAAGGGATTGTAACTGGTGCTGAACCCATGGCCATCCGATCCCTTCCAAGTTCCTGGGTAGCCTGTTCTGCCTCCTCTGTGCCCCCATTCTCCGAGACTTTGTGACATGAGAGCAGGGAGAGTGCGTGGGAGAGCCCCATTCAAGTCTATGGGGAATGTTTTAAATGCCATTTTTTAGTAACTTTAAGCACTAGTAGAAGAAAGTTAAAGCCATTGCTTAACTAATAGGGCCCCTATTAGTTAAGCAATGGCTTTAATTTTTCTCTATGAGTGCTTAAAGTTACTGAAAATCGGCATTTAAAACAGTCCCCATAGACTTGTATGGGGTTCGTCCCCGCGCTCTCCCTGCTCTAATGTCACAAAATCTCAGAGTGCGGGGGTGGAGCAGAGTTGGAGTAGGCTGACCAGGAGCTTGGAAGAGATCCGCTGGCCGTGGGTTCAACACCAGTCACGATCCCTTCCCATACTAAATGGATGGTGTTTTAAATTAAAATTTTGGCATTAATCAGCTCATGCTGCTATAAGGTATTGGACTATGAAGCTCAATACCTCGTGGCACTAGGTTGGAACTTCACTTTAAGCATGCCCAGCAGCTCCAGAGAAATCCACTGGAAAGCAGAGCCCTTAGGCGCCTCCTGGTAGCAGGGGGATGCTAATTTTGAATAGCTACAAAGATGTAATAAAGTGGGACAGAGCAGTGAAGGCACGGGTGGTACTACAGTATACAGGTACTGTATAACCAGCCTACACATAATAAATGATGATTAAACCTATTGGAACTGACCTTAAAGAAGTTTCTAAAATGTATAGTTCTAGAAGAAGCTTTAGGAGAACAGGACCCCCCAAATATAAAGGTGGGAGAGTGGTCACTAATAAAGTCAAGAAGGGTGTTCACACAAACAATGCTATCTGTATATTAATTAGGACCCAGTCTATAAGAGAATGAACAGAGCCTGTAGTAGATGCCCTGGAAGGTGAAGTGATAAGTTGGGCAAGATTCAGCTTGCCTAACAAGGACTGATAAGATGTGCTGTTGTCACAGGCCCAGTTAAGATTAATGTCACCCACTAGAATATTTTCCTTCTCCAGTATGGGGTGGGGGGGGGGTGATAAAAAAATTAAGTAAATTGGTAAGACTGTTTTGACTACTAAGAGGGGGACTGTAAGCTCATACAATATGTATTTTTTTTCTTGTGGCCCGAGAGCAATACACAATTCATCTATTCACATATGTGGTTTATGATGACATCACTAGCAATCATAGTAAGATTGAGGTGACCTTTGTAGTAAATCAGTACTCCACCCTGTCATTTAATGGCTCATGGATCCCAATTCAGAAAATGATAACCCTGTAACGAACAGGCTGAGTCAGATACAGAAGTCTTCAGACAAGTTTCGGTAACAACTGGGTGTCAGACTTGGAGAGAGAAAGAGGAAGAGAAACCAATGCTTCAAGCTCAGGCTTATTAGTGATTATACTGTTGTCATTAAGATGACCAACTTTAATATATTTTTAGTCATTCCACTGAGGAGTTATAGAAAGTAATCTAGGAGTGGACAGGTTGGAAATAGCTCAATACATAGGAGCCAGGTTTGTAAAATATTTGGTGGGGCCCAGGGGTCAGGGGTCAAAGACCCACCCCCTGGCCCAGGGGTCAGAGGTCAATGCCCCCCAGCAGGAGTCTATGGGAACAGAGCTCCCTGTGCAGTAACAGGTGGGTCTGTGGATTAAGTCCCTGGCCTCAGGTATGAGAAAAAAATTGAAAATACTCCTTAAAAGCCCAATCAACAATGGACGTCAGGTGCAACAGACAATAGAAACACATCAGAACAGACAATTATTTTAACAGAAATGAAAACAATACAGGGCCAAACCATACTCTCCCACTCAAAGAGCCAGTGGGGACAAAACAGGCAGACAAGCAACTACACATTTTTAATTAGTCAGCAGTAACTTTTTAAATAAGGTCGGGTAGAACTGTGCACCTGTGCTGTACTGGCCTGCAAATCACAGTGAACTCTACTGCACAGGGCCACAGCCCCAAATAAATACTGCTGTATTCAGAAGCATGTAAGATGACCTATAACTGGTGAATGTGTACATTATTGGACCACCCCTGGGACTCTGCTATTAGCATAGCACTGACATTATGCTACTTTGGCCCCTTACAACACTGTACGCTCTGTGTCACAGCAAGCTGTTGGTTATCTTTGCTGTAGTTTGAGCTGTTGGGGGGCTTTGCTCCTCCATACCCCCAGGGTGTTGGGGGCAGAGCTCTCCAGCACAAATGAACTGATAAAACATCAATTATAGTACACTGTACACTACATTGGACTATCATTTGTTTTTGTTTATTTGAGTAGGGGGCTTCTCCCCACACCCTGTGTTAAAAAAACAAGAGGTTGGGGTGGAGACAAAGCCCCCCCAACTCACATAAACAGACAAAACCTAAATCGGCTTCTTTCATCATGCCTCTTAACACCTCAGAATTAAAATGTGCAGTGGCCTTAATGGTCAGAAATCCAGGCGGGACCACAGAGTAGTTTCATTTGGCAATTTACCAGTACAGTGTGTAAACTAGCAAGATCCTCATAATTAATGACGATTGACAAAGTTGAACTGCCGAACTCACTGATCACCACAGTGACTGGCAACATGACTGTCCAAGGAGAAATGCGGTTTGCCAAGACCCCACCAGTGTGTGAGAGCTTGCAAGTCAACATCCCCCAAGTCATACAGTTGATAGCACTGGTTCCGACTGACACACAGGAGGTGGGGGACAGTTGATACTGAAGGCCCACCTGGAAACATACCTTTCAACTTTCTGTCATTGGACTAAGGGACACGAACACTGAAAATGAGGGATACCGACCACCAGAATGAGGGACACATCCTCAAAATAGAGATAGAAGCTTAGAATACTGTGGAAACCAGTTTTTACATGTAACAAATTCATTTTAACTAGCATCTTAAGAATAATGAATGTGTGCTGTAAATGAGAACTAAAGTGAATCTGCAAGTCATGTTTCACAGTAGAAGCAGATTTTTAAATACTGGTTCAAATTCTGTTACTTTGTTCGTTCCATCTCTACAGGATGTTTAGTTATGCTAGCCAGTGTGTGCAGCATCTCTGATTTACACACAGCTGGACAGGACCATTTTAGAAGTGTATGATGTACATTATTATATCCCTTGTTCTGCTCTTCCATTGTTCACACAATGTTCTTAAGTTCTACTGTAGCACTCTGTGGCTGGAAGGTACATTAACTACATCGTACTGTTCCAAATGGCCACTTACCACCAGAGTGTATAAATCAGAAATGCCCACTGTGGTTACTGATAAGCTTGTAAAGATAAAAACGATAACACAATTGGAATTAGTTCTTATAACAAGTTCTACTGGGAAAATTATCTGCAGATCCAGTGGAGTTCTCCTTTAATGTGTCAGTTTACAGTACATTCTCTGTGATTCTATGTGATGGCAACACATTTTCTATGATGGATGGATGAGGGACAGGCAATTTTGAGGGGTAAAAGAAGGAACATCCCGTGAATCAGGGACAGTTGAGAGGTATGCCTTGAATTTCATAGGGTCCGAATGAGACTCAGGGTGTGGGCCCAGGGGCCAGGGCCTAACTGATCCAGGGAGCTTACCTGGAAAATCAGTAGAGCGCCCAGAGAGCGCAGCACAGTCACATCAGCATTCTACTGGTACTACTGTATTATAATTTCTTCCAGAAACCCCTTTACATTAAGATAACCGATGATTTAGGCACATCTTTTCACAGTTTTAAGGTGGCAGGTACCCAACTGAGGGGACTCACAGTTTTGCAATGACATTACAGAGAACATTTTAGGACTCAGCACCTACAGCTCTGACATGAGCTCACAACATCAGTGCCATGGACTTATAATGGAAGACAGTGGGAGTGGGAAGCCAAGTTTAAAAGTAAGACCCTCGGCCCCCTCCCCCAAAGCTCATGAAGTATAATTCCAACACTAGGAGAGCTCCCGATTATGCCCACCAGAATCCTCACATATCCCTCCTAGCTGAATATCAGAAATGCAATGCTGGACCCATTCAGTCCAGTGTATGTTCTTTAATTTTGGTGATTCTGCAGAATTGCAATGATGCCAAACAAATCAGGGAGTCTCCCAATGAGGAGACTTTGAAAGTATGGTCACTGGATTAGACCTCTGAACCTGCCTGTGCCACGAGTCACAGATATATCATAACTATACACCTCTTACCATACATTTGGAGTGATATCCCTGGATGCCCATTCAGATAGCATTAATTTCTATGAAACAGTGCAAGGCAGTACAGAGCATTGCTGTTTGCTGGCCCTCAATTCGCTTGCTGACATCTCTGACCACTACTACTACCTCCAGCAGTCAGTACCAGTGGATATCTATTCTCTCGGCATATATCTTTGAGGAGAAAGTGGAGAGCAACAGCATGATTAACTAAGATGTCTGCCTATCACCACCTCTAAGTATGTCCCTATGGATTGTCTCTCAGAATCTCAAAAGCAAATAGAAAGACACATGGGTGCTTTAATCTGGCTCTTCTTAATTGAGCAACATTTTATGGAGCAATATCTCAACAGAAGGATAAAGGGATGTTGGCTGTGCTTTATGATGTGGATACATCCCCTTTATTCTACCTTCAATAGTCTGTCGGATACATTGCTCCATTGTAAAAAGTTGGCATCATAAGCCAGATTAAAGCACCCATGTGTCTTTCTACATGCTTTGACATCCTAAAAACAATTCCAGAGGGGCACGTCATTTTAAGGTTACAAGGTGAAGCTTAAAGCTGGTCTAGTGTGGCAGTGGCCTTCCCAGCCAGCCTCAGGCCTGGGAACTCCAAACAACCTTTGTCTCTCAGTCAGGTCAGCTCTCCCCCCTCCCCCGGTCACTAGGGCTCCTCGGCATGGCTTCCCCTTCCTGCTGCATCCCATAAATGATAAATGACAATAAAGAACAAGTAGTGTATAACGGGGAGAGGGACTGAGTGGGTAGATGGATGAGTAGGTACGTATGGTGGAACTGAGTGAGTAAAAACTAAGTGGAGCACATAACTGATTTTGAAAGCACTGGGTGGGGAGGTCAGTGTGTGAGTGGATAACTGACTGGGACAGTGGAGGGACGGAGGGATAAGTGAGTGAAAACACTGGCTGAGTAAGTAATACCACTGGGTGGGTGAATGAGAGCACAGGCTGTGACTGAAAGGTAAACAACAGCATTGGGTGGGTGTGTTGGTGAATGGGGAGCTCTGAATGGGCAACAGTGACTCCAAACCAGGTCCACGACTACACACAATGCCCTCTGATAGGAATATTCACTAACACCCCCCCCCCAGGAAGATAGTAGACAGGGAGGTTCTTTTAAGCACCCAGTACTAACTACGCATTTAACAATACCCATTGATATAATGTGGTCTGTACATCAAGGAGGTAGTGTACTGGAGTATGAATTTAAGACAGACAACAACCCTGCCTTTCTCACATGCTCACTTCAGGCAGTGTACCACCAGTGAGAAACAGGCCTGGATTACCAGCTCCAGCACAGAGTCAGAGTCATCTCATGGGTGATGCACACCAGTTCTGCCAATGAATCCACAATAAAATCCCAAGTAACCCCATTTAAAGAGCTACTAGGACCTAAAAATAGATGTGATGTAAAGATCACTGCTTTCCCTGGCAGAAGACATATCTAGTTGACACCACAACACCAGCAGCCAGGCGGCCCAGTTACCAACCCAGTGACACGCACCTCTTGTCTGCAGCCAGTCTAACTCTAGATTGCTGTTGCTGCTGGCGCTCGTGGAGCATCAGCCTGCCCTGCTGCTGCTCCTCTCTCTCCTTCTCTTCACTCCAGGTCCCGGAGTCAGACTTCCACTTCTCCCAACCGGCAAACTACAAGTTCGCAACCAACGACTGACACCTGACCCACACCGATGCACTGCAACTCGCAAGCCACCTGGGTGTGACTGTGACTCCAAATCTAGCGGCAGGGCAGGCCCACCGAATGATCAGAAGCTCAAGCCCCCCTGCTGCCCCTTAGCTAAAAAGGTTGCTGGAGCCTGTGCTGCTGCCATTTGTTTTGAGCCTCACTGGCGCCTGCTCCGGCCCCACCGTGTGTGTGACTGTCGCTCGGTTGCTCCCAGTCCCTCCTGATTCCAGTCCTTGACTCCTCACGACTCTGAGTGTGTCAAGTCAACTACTAGTCCCACTCCTCCTTCTCCTCCTCATTAAACTTGTCCTCTCTCTCTCGCCGCCTCGCTTCACAACAGGTTCACCCCCCCACACGTATGGCACCTATAAATCCTCCCAGTGGCCAATCACAGGCGGCAACACTGGCTAATTGAAAAATGCCACCATCAACCAGAGGTAGACAGTAGCAGTCATACAATGTGGGGGGGGGGGTTCAAACAAACCTAAACCTCCTTGGCGCAAATTTTAAATAATGCCCATTGCCAGACGCTCACCGCAGCCAGCAAAATTAAACGGCAGGGGAGGGGACAGAAAATCATGCTGGCTGGGTCACAGGAAGCACCACAGGCACGCTACCGTGTTCACAAGCAATTTAAAGGGGCCAAGGGGGGAAAAAAGCAAAAAAGCAGCAGCATAGCAAAATATTGCTGGGGCTCAGCCCAGCTCAATAAATATTGATGGGGCCCATACAACCCGGCGCCTATGGCTCAATGTCACCAGAGGGAAGACGTCTGAGCAATGACTGGAAACAGATGGAGGAGACTGAAACAGACCCAGGGAGAGAGGATAAGGAAACAACACAGACTGTCTGTATCTAGGAAGGTACAAGAGAAGTTTTTGAGAAGAGATGCAAGAAGTGGCAGGGAGACACAGTGAATAATTAAGGTGATTAAGAAGGAGAAATCAAATACATTAAAAGAACAATAAACGATAAAAGACAGTGGAATGGAGTGAAAGAATTAAGAGATCAGATTTTAACCCTAGTAAAAGTAAGACCAACTTGGAGCCCATGTTGAGAAAAAGAGTAGATTCTAGAGTAGCAGCAATCAAATATAATGTATCCCTAGCCAAAATGTAGTAACAGTGCAGGACGAAGACACATTATTTAAAAAAAAGCAAGGTTGCAATGATAAGGGAAGCAAACAACTAATACATCAGGCTAAAGAAAAGCCAACAAAGTAAGATACAGTTATGTAAGCACTTACCGTAATGGTAAATCTTCAAGAGAGGCTCTTGTAGTAGGTAACAACCTGTAGGACTGCACCCCCTGACAAGGGTGGCCACTAAATTCTTGTTTATGCAGTCCACCCATGCATTATTTTATGTAATTGCTGTGGGGGGGCTCTTTTTCTTCCAACCAGATTTCTTGAAATAAATATTGTTTTTCTTTAAAATCGTGTGTCTGCTTTTTCATTTTTGTACTACTATGTTTTACACAACAGCAGAAAATACTTAGCTGTTGCTGTGGAGGAGGGAGTTTGAAATATTGTGAAAAGTAGTTTTGAAATGTCCCTGTGAAGTGTTTTCCCTTCATATTTAGAAGATTGTGTTTCTGGGTGGTCATTGTCATGGCAATATGTAAACGAGGTTCAGAGTTAACTCTGTAGCTCATTTGCATATCTCCATGACAATGACAACGAAGAACCAGACCTGAAAGAAATCTTGAAAAATTTGAACTAAAGAGCCTTTGGAGCTGTGTTTTTGTCTGTTTTTTTTTTCCTTTTGTATGGTTTATCTCCTCTACATCCAGAAAATGACGACGATTGATTGCTGCTTTTGTGACATCAGCCTAGGTGACGGAGACCGAGCAAGGCAGAGTTGAAGCGGGTACTGTAAGTGTGAGTTTCGAAACTGCCCGATACTGATGCTGAAGGTTAGGGGGTTTTATTCTGTGAATAGCTCTGTGAAAATTTTTTAAAAGGGGTGTTTCGGCAGACTGTTTCTTTGTTTGCCCTTTGATGGCTATTGAGAGAGACCGCTGAGGAAAAGAGGGCATATGTTCGCCGTTATAACCTGCGGGTTATAATGGCGAATTATAACCAGCTTGCCCTATGAGAAAAAACATCCCCCAGTTATTACAGTAATTTTATAATGGGAATATTTGCTGACTAACACATACTACTGCTTTAACAAGCATGGCTGGGTAGGTAAGTGAGTAGGTAGGCAGGATTTGTTTTTTGTTGGCACCCTTCTAAGGATCAGAGTGCCAAAATACTACAGTAGATTGAAAACTTTGGCAGACAAACAATACACTGATAACGTATTGTATATGGAGTTACAGACTGGCTATAGGCTGGCCAGCAGTGTTGAAGGTCACCATGCAGTGCATGTTGCCCCAAACCAAGACTGTCTGAGTGCACAGGGACATGGAATGTTGCTCTTTAGCATGGGCTGTGTGTGCTGTGCAGTTACACCGGCGAACGTATTGGGGTCATGGCCATTCAACTGTTTGCACTCACAGTATGTTTGAGGTGCTTAAGAAGAGCTTTTATTTGTTCAAAAATGCTGAACTGTACTTTGCAGCTGTTAGGGTACAACTCAACTTTGTGTATACCATTTGTGACTGTTCTGAAGCATTCAGAGACACTTTGCATATCTATGCCCAAGTTTTGTAACTGCTACCCAGATTTTTTGTGAATATTTGCAGTGGCTGTTATCATGTGCAGTTGTTCTCATCTCTTCTGTGTATGGCTTTTGCATGCATGTTTCAGTCATAATTGTTTATTTGCCACTAATAACACTGTACACCACATTTGTGCCAGCAGATACGAAAGTGCAGGTGCAGGCTCCAAGTCTACCAAGTACCAACAGAACTTGCTTCTCATATTACTAGGATGTGGAGGGTAACTAGTGAGGAAGCCTCCACAGCTGTGGCTCCAACCAGCTGGAATTCCTTCACAGATGGCATCAAATGTTTAGATAATCTTCTACACTTTAAGCAAGCAATGGTCTCACATTGTTACAGTCATTGTAGCTGCCCGAAGCAGGGACCAGCATTTCATTGCCATCTCCAATATTCTAACATTCCCTATCTATTGCTTCAGCCTTCTACATGTTTTATATGACTGCAATCCCCTTTGGGCAAACACGGATTAAAGCTTTGTGCAAATAAGGCTGAGAGTTTCAATTTCAAGATGTTTTGTGTCTTTTCTAGAAAAAACAATAAACAGGATTCCCACTAAGAAATGGGTTGCTAAGACCCAGCTATGGGTCTTTTAAGGTATCCAGACCACAGAGGTAATTTAAAGACTCATTTTTATTGAACAGCTGGAGGAGAAAGCCCATGCCCAGAGGACAGATAAACTCACTTGGGGTCATGGAAATTTGACTGTGAGATCCCAGCTACTACAGTCTGGCCTTCAGACTGTACCACATGTTGGAGAAGAGAACACCTCCATGGTGGGGGGAGATATCCATGCTAAACTAAACAGCATCCTGTGACATGCGCTATTGGAAAGTAGGTACCTACCAAGCGGCGACCACTTTCGGCACATGTTGACAGAGCGACCCCAGCGTGGAAAAGCGACCGGATGGGGGTATGCAAATGGCAACGGGATGTCACTGTATGTACCCGTATGTGGGGGGGGAGCAAGCACGCTGAGTGAGGGACGGGGGAAGGGAGGATATGTCAGGGGTGGTGTCACAGTGAGCTGCTGAGTTGGCTCTGTGGTGTGGTGGGTGGGTGCTGGGCTGGGGTGGCCAAGATACTGGGTTCAGGTCTGGGCACAGGTGTATTTTGTTGTGCCCAGCCCGAGTAGTGTTTTTTTTGTTTGTTTGTTTTTTTAGAATTTGCACCCCTCCCCGACATGCACCCCCCTTGAGTTGGGAATCCTAAAGTAGGGGGTGCTGAGGGCAAAGCCCCCCACTTGACATAAGAATTCCATGTGTGTTGCACCATTTTGTTTTGCGCTGGGGTGTACATTGCCAATGTACACTCGCCAGAAGGATGATCACGTTTTGGCAATTGCCCTTACGACATAGAATCAAACTAAACAGATGGCTACTGGGGGTAGAACAGAAACATAGAACATGATGGTAGATAAAGGTCTAGGAGCCCATCCAGTCTGCCCAATGGCATGGGGTCATGATGTCGTGGCCAAAACCACGCATAACGACAATGTTGCAGACAAAACAGTGTGCACTAAAATAAGGTCAGGACAAAACACCGACCACAAGAGAAACAGTGCACACCATTCGAGATAACAACACTATCCTTGTTTTTGAAGGGGGTCTTTGACCCCCTCACCCCCTAGACAAAAAAAATACCTCCAAGGGGGTGCGGATTTAGGTGATTGGGCGAAAGTCAGGAGCAGGTAAAATCTTTTTTTTTTTTAAGCCCGCAACACAATGGAACCGGGGGGGGGGGGACAAAATCGCTGCCCCAGGTACTTGACGCAGCCCAGTACTGGTGCTCAAGCCTCTCCGCCATGGGAGCGGCTTGACCAGGCACCGCACTGGCAGCCTCCTTGACACTCCCCTATGTTATTACCATACGCTAAGAAACCTGTCACTGTAGAAACGTTTATGCTTTCTGTAGCACGGTTATTCATACGCTGTTTCAGCAGCGCTATATTGACCTGGTACCCTGCCCAAGCCAGTCTAATTTTGGACTGTGCCCCTATGCCTTGTTGCCTTCTATAATCATTCCAGTAGCCTCAACTCAGCCTCCGCTTTTGCCGTCTAACCTCCCTGTTTGCTGCTCTCATCTTTTCCTGAAATGCTCCCTTGTCCTCTTCTGTTCGACTTTTTTTTTTTTTTTTTAACTTTATCTCCACCACCTGGAGAACTCCTTCTGGCATCCTCGGGGCTCCCAGCCTCTACCTCCCTCCATGACTTCTAGGTCCTCTCCACTCATGCCACCCAGCACCACCTCCAGGCCTGAACCCTCCGGAGGTAGGGCCGCCCTATCCACCCAGGGCTCTCTATCTATAGGGCAAAGTGCTAGGCACACGAGTCGGCCCATGGAGAGGAGGTCAGTCTGGAATTGGGAGTGTGGGCTAGGAGGCCGAGGTGCTTTCATCTATCCCCAGGAGTGGGGGTTTTCTCTTATTATTTTAGTTCCTGACCCTCTCGGAGTGCGGCTTAGCAAGGCAATGTAATGCCACAACTCCGCCCCTTGCATCCGCAGCATCGCTACATCGGGCGCCTCCGACCACCACCAGATGCCGCTCCAGGAGTGACTGCTTCCCCGCAACCCTCCCGGGGAAGAGACAGCAGTCCTACGGACACTCGATCTCTTCTTCCCCTGCTGACCCCCAGTGGCCCATGCATGTTCCTGAACCCGGGTCGCCGGTGTGGCACAAGGTGTGGCATCCAGCACCTCAACCTTCAGCGCCACTGGGCCGGCTTCTTCTGTTCGACTTGATCTGTATCTGCAGAACACCTTCTGCTCTGTGGTTTAGGGCACTGAGCTGCAGACCTGGAGACCTGGGTTTGAATTTCACAGCCCCACTTACATACCATGCTGTGTGACACTGAGCAAGTCACTTAACTTCCTTGTGCTCCCAGGACACACCAGAAAACCAACTTTGGCTTAGTGTGCCTTTCCTGGTTAAACAATTTCCCCTTTCCCTTTTCTCCCTCGCTGCCTTTATTGCTCCCTTTGAAAACCACAGTGATTTATTCCGTTTCCCTTCCCCACTATCCTAGGACCTCCAGTATTCCCGCTTTTATCTGGTCACAATTGCTGACTGCTCTTACTGTCTCCAGCACATCCTGCAATTTCTCCCCCTTCACCACCTTCATCTTCCCAAAATGTGCCCCTCTGAAGTGCAAGACCTTAGTGGACACTATCTATTTTTAGTTTAACCTCAGCCTACACTGTTCTATGGTTATTGGACTCCAATGGTTCCCCTACTCAGACTTCATCCTGTCTCCTGTTAAGACCAGATCCAGAATGGTATGCTCTCTAGTGGAGTATGCAATCTCTGGCTCAGACTTCTGCATCTTTTCCACCAGTGGCTCAAACAGCACATCCTGAAACGGGAGAGGCCAGCGCTACTAAGGGTTGCAAGCCACAGACTTCCATACAAAACAAGTAGCACTCAGAGGACTGAAATTAAGAAAATAATTGAGAGATGTAGGTACTGTACTCTCGAGACAAAAACAGAAGCCAAAGTAGATGTAAAATGTAGCAGATTTATTAATCCATAAATAGGCAAATAAATAGGACTGCCCAGAGGACAAACAGAGTTCCTGTTTTGTCTTGAGAGTGCAGTACCTACAGTACATCTCTCTGAATTTTTATCTCAGGCTTGTAGCCCTGTACTGCACCCCCAGCACTTCCAGTGACACGCTGCTACAGTGACTCCAATGAAGAAAGTAACGCCTGTTGCAGAAAGTGCTGTGAAACGCCAACTGGCAGCCCCAGAGGCTTCAACCACCGAGGTCTTCATCAGTGGTGTGTCATACTATTCAAACCATCCACCTTTTAAACATTTCATTTAAAGTTACAAACAACCAATGTGAAGAAAAAGAAAAGAAAAGCACGTAGAAAGTGCAGGACAATTTGGGAGGAACTATGAAGAAGAAGAATCAGCATTTATATAGTGCTTTTCATACACAGTATCCCAAAGTGCTTTACAAGCAGTGCTAGACTGGTAGTGAAGTGACTGAATGTGTGGTGGCAGCCATATCGCATATCACCCACACACAGCCTGGATAATTGCATGAACCGGTTTATGGGAAGGGTAATGTTGGCCAGGCACCGGAAATGTTCCCTGCTCTTTACGAAGAGTACCCTGGTTCTTTTACTTCCACCTGGACACCCACCAGTCTGGGCAGAACGGACCTCGATTTAACATCTCATCCAAAGGACAGCACACCCAGCAGTACAGCACCCCCCAATCCTGCACTCAGATGCCAGTGATTTTTAGGTGCAAGTCTATCCTGGTGTGGGACGAGAACCCACGACCTTCTGGTCCAGAGGCTGATGTGCTACCAACTGAGCCACGCTGCCACCTATGGCTAGGTCTAGGGCTAATAGGACATTAGCTAGTCCATAGAATACAAAGCCTAAGCTCCCCTTGCTATAGCAAGTCTCAAATGGGATAAAACAATCAAGTAAATATACAAATGATAAACTCCTGTCATATCCCTATATGATCCCCATCTGGTGTTCAACAAAACAAATTATCCTGTTACTATGGTCCCATGTGCCCTATTTTTAAAATGAAATCCCAAAATTTGGTAACTCAGCACTGGGTATGTACACACACAGGAGATCCACAGGGAGAAAATCTGGCCATCCCCAAGAGGAATATCATTGTCTCCCTGTTAAGCAAGTTGGAGGGGATCAGAAAATCATGCTAATGTAAACATCAATAATTATTGCAACTTAACTATTTCTCTGTGCATTCCAAATCAAACAACTTTCAAAAGAAAAAATGGTTTCAAAAGAAAAGATGGTTAGATGGGTGGAAAACTGGGCAGGAAGCAGGACCCAAAAGGTGATGGTTGGGGGGGGGGGAAGAGTTGTCTTGCACCAGGGTGGTCACAAGTGGTGTCCTGCAGGGCTCAGCGCTAGGGTGCTAGGTGCTGTGCAACATTTTCATTAGAGCTGGGAGAACTTAGTGAAATTCTGACACTTATTAAATAAGAACCGGAACATGGTGGAGTTCTGATTTGTTCTGATTATTTATAAGTATTTGAAATAAATTTGATAAAATGCATAAAAGTGGCCAAAGTCGGTCATATTCAACACAGAGGCCAAAAGGAAACAATCTAATGCATAATATGTATAAAAAGTACAGTAAAACTGCTAAATAAAAGCAATAACTGCTAGCTGCTTCATGACTAGCTCGTACTGGTGGCATATCCTGCTCGGGCCCATGACGTGAGTGTGCTGGGAGAGAGAGATGGAGGGAGGGAGAGAGAGAGAGAGAGAAAGACAGACAGACTGTTGCAAGCACTATTTTGCCTGTCTGCCTGCCATGTACAGCGTACACACACTGCACAGCTACACTGAGGCCAAGATTAAATTCTTTATTTGTGATTTCTGTGACTGTAAAATTTCTCTTTGGCCCCCAGTAGTCTCTCTCTCTCTCTCTCTCTCTCTCTCTCTCTCTCTCTGTCTCTCTTTCTCCTCTGGATGGCACAAGTCAAAGATTTATTTTGCCAGCCTGTTCTTGCCCTGTGTACACACACAGCCACACTGGTGCCAATAATAAATTGTATTTGTGATTTCTGTAACTATAACATTTTTCTTTGGCCCCTTCTTTTTCTGCAGTGGTGAGAGCAATGTGGGGGAGGGGTTGGAGAAATAAAACCAAGGTCATGAATAAGAGACTTGAAGGGAAATTGTTTTTGGATATTATAGTAACATAGTCTCTTGGGGTTAAATTATTATATGTTTTAAGATAAGGGTGGTGGAAGGGCATTGAGTGTGTGGGGTGTAAATGATTATATGGTTGTTGGAGTGTTTGAAATATGTGATGGGGTGTTATGGATATGGTCAGGCAGTACTCCCCTTCAAGACTCGGAGATCTTCGTCCTTTTGACCTTCTTCCACTTCCTTTGGAAGTTTACAGTAGATGTCAAGTTTTCTGCATCCTGAGACTAAGGAGCAAAAGGAGTCGGAGATCCTGGAACTCTTGGGGGAATGGGAGAGGAGTGGGCGGATAGGGACAGTGAGAACCAGGAGATACCCTGGGGCAAAATGGATACAGGAGCAAGGTTATCCTTGCCTTGTGCCCATACCCAAGGTCTCTGACTTTGTCAGCCAGGAAGTGGGGCCATCAGTGGACTCCCACCCCTTTCGGGTGGTGTTAAGCAATGTCAGATCGATTAGGAATGACCGCAGTGGTTGCGGGTCTTGTTGCCTCTGTTGACCTGGCTTGCATCATCGAGACCTGGCTGGATGAAAATGCAAGCCCTATTTTGGAGTCTGCAGTTCCGGCTGGGTTCTTGGTGATTCACCGCCTGAGAGTGGACCGTAGGGCCAGGAGGGTTGAAGTCTGTTTTAGACAGGATCTGGATCTCAGGGAGGTGCCAGTTGGAGGCACCAACTCTTTTGAGTGTATAGTGGGTGCAGGTGCAGGCTACAGGACCCTTCTCATCTACCGTCCGCCAGGTGATGGGAGGGAGTTCCTGAAGGAGGTTGCAGACTTCATCACTGAGATGGTATTGGAGTCTACCAGACGGTTAATTCTGGGGGACTTCAATGCCTGGGTCGACGATGAACTCTCACCATTTGGACAAAACCTCCTCCAATTGATGGATTCATTGGGCCTGTCACGGGTTATTACCTCTCCAACTTACGCGGGAGGGCACACATTGGACTTAGTGTT
The DNA here is from genome assembly GCA_016271365.2 of Neoceratodus forsteri. NCBI lineage: Eukaryota > Metazoa > Chordata > Ceratodontiformes > Ceratodontidae > Neoceratodus > Neoceratodus forsteri. Next base: position 14,147,317 of record CM057456.1, read on the forward strand.
CCATCTGGGGATGGAGATCTCTGATGTGGAGGTGGAGCCAATCAGTTGGTCTGACCATCACACCCTGAGGTTCAGTTTCACAGCCCACCGAAATAGGCCTGCCCCCAAGGAGTTAGTGCAGCTCAATCCTTTGAGAGGGGTTACCTCAGAAGGCCTAATGACAGAGCTGGACTTCTCGGGATTTCCAATGGATAGCACTGACCCAGGGCCTGTGGTCCTGGCCTATAATAGGGCTGTGGTAGGGGCCTTGGATGTCACTGCTCCAATTCGTGTTCGTCCCCTTACTCTGCACCCGAGGGCCCCCTGATTTAATGGGGAGATCCGTGAGTTGAAGAGGCAGGGGTGAAGAGTGGAAAGATGCTGGCAGAAAACTCGCCTGGAGGTGGATAGGCTTGAAGTGCTAGATCATTATAGGATTTACCAATCAGCAATTTCTCATAAGAAGGCAGAGCTCCTGTCCAGGGAAATTGCTACAGTGAGGAATAGACCAGCCCAGCTCTTCTGGACTGTGGACAGACTGTGCAGTCCAGCCTGTCTACATGCTGGTTGAGCATTGTCACAAATACAGTGTGAGGAGTGTGCGAAATTCTTTACTGACATGGTATCCACCATCAGGGATGAGATCAGCCAGCACCTTCCCATTGGGCCTTGCACAGATCAGTCGGGTGGTACTAATGCTCAGTTGACTTGGTTCACCTTTAGCCAACTGGCAGTTATGGATATAGTGAGGATCGTCCAGACTCTGAGACCTACATACTGTAGTTTGGATCTGGACCCTACTCGCCTACTAGTGGGGATGTGTAGAGGTCAATGGCCCAATCCTGGCCGGGATAGTTGTGGTTTCATTAGAGAGAGGGATCTTTCCAGATCCCTTAAAGGAGGTAGTGGTACGCCCCCTTCTGAAAAAGCCCTCTCTTGATCCTGACTGCCAAGTAAACTACAGACCGGTCTCTAACTTGCCCTTTGTAGGGAAAGTTATTAAGAAGGTGGTCACTCTGCAGCTGGAGGATCATCTGACCAGCCACAATATCTATGACCCTCTCCAGTCTCGCTTCAGGAAATGGCACAACACTGGGATGGCTCTTGTGCGGGTACTAAATGATCTCCTGATGGCGAGAGAGCGAAGCGCTCATTCCATCTTGGTTCTCCTTGATCTCTCAGCAGCATTTGACACCGTGGATCATGGGGTGTTGTTCAAGTGCCTGTGGTTTTTCTGTGGACTGAGGGGAGCAGTCCACAGTTGGTTTCGATCTTTCCTTGAGGGCAGATCACAGAGAGTGGTATCGGGGATTTATTTCTCGGCCCTTCACTGGCTGCCCTGTGGGGTCCCACAGGGCTTGGTGCTATCCCCTATGTTATTTGCGGTGTATATGCTTCCATTGGGTGACATTATAAGATGGTATGGGCTGAGTTTTCATTGTTATGTTGATGATTCTCAGCGCTACCTGTCTTTTGTGCCCGAACAGGAGGCTGACTCTTATCACAGTGTTTAATAACTGCCTACTGGAGATACAGGATTGGATGAGTACTAGTTAGCTTAGGTTGAATTCAGGTAAAACTGAACTATTGGTGGTGGACCCTGGTTTTAGGACAACAGGGGTATGGGCGGGGAAACCCTCAGGTGTATATCTTGGGGGGGCCCTGCTTATGGCCTCTGGCCAGGTGCGTAACCTGGGTGTGGTATTTGATGAGGACCTGACCCTGAAGGTGCAGGTGTTGGCTGTAGTGAAGTCTGCCTTTTTCCATCTAAGGAATATAGCCCAGGTGAAACACCTGGTTCCGCCCGAAGATCTTCCTACCTCGGTCCACGCCTTTGTTACCAGTCGTTTTGATTACTGCAACGCCCTCTATCTAGGGCTGCCGGGGGTGGATATCTGCCACTTGCAGCTAGTGCAGAACACGATGGCCAGGTTGTTGACTGGAATCTCTAGATTTAGTCATATAACACCTGTGCTACGTGAACTGCACTGGCTGCTTATACAGTGGCGGATCACCTTCAAGGTCACATTGCTGACCTATAAGGCCCTACATGACTACCTGAAAGAACTCCTGGGTGTCTTACTGCCCATCCCACTCACTACAATCCTCTGATGAGGCATTGCTAGAGATTCCCAGGGTAACCTTAAAAACATATGGAGGAAGATCTTTTGCCTTTATGGCACCTACCCTGTGGAATTCTCTACCTCACCAGATATGAGATAGCCTGACCGTGGAAGGTTTTAAAAAACCTTTGAAAGCTTTCCTGTTTAACCAGGCATTTTCAGAAACTTGATGAATAGTTGGTATTGGTACCGGTTATGTTATTAGTTTTACTGATTTTAACTTGTATTGTATTCTTGCTGTATGGAATATTGTAAAAGCGCCTTGAACTTAGGAAGAGCGCTTTATATAAATACATTTTTACTTTACTTTACTAATAGTCTATCTCTCTCTCTCTCTCTCTCTGTTTCTCCTCTGGATGGTGGCACAAGTCAAAGACTTATTTTGCCAGCCTATTCTTGCCCTGGGTACACACACAGTCACACTGCGGCCAAGAATAAACTTTATTTGTGATTTCTGTGACTATAACATTTCTCTTTGGCCCCCAATAGTCTCTCTCTCTCTTTCTTTCTCTTTTGTTCTCCTCTGGATGAAGTCAAAGATTTATTGTGACAGCCTGCTCTTGCCCTGTACACACACACACACACACACACACACACACACACTGGGGCCAAGAATACATTTTATTTGTGACTTCTGTAACTATTACATTTCTCTTTGGCCCCCAGTAGTCTCTGTCTCACTTTCTCCTTTGGCACAAGTCAACAATTTATTTTGCCAGTCTGCCCTTGTCCTGGGTCTGTATACACTACTCTCCTCTCCCCTGTTTCTGGTATTCAATATGTTCCAAACCCACACAGGATAGGCTACAGGACTAGGCAGTTTGTGAGATACTACTTACTGACTTCCACTCCAAGAACAAGACTGACAGCCGACCCGAGGGTCACCAACCGACTGACCACAGCAGCTGCAGCCCACGCTCAGATCTCCACCACACTACATGTGATGTGTGGTCCTCCTTCTCCTGGGCTCAGCTCCACTCTTCTCCTCCATCATTTTGGTCCACCTGGCACTGTCTGTTCCTCCTTACCCCCTCCACGGAGCACCAGGCATGCAGGAAAAAAAAAGAGCCTGCTTTCCACATACCTGGAACCAGACTTCTGTGGTGAAGTCCATATTTATCCAGGTCTGTGGATTCAGGGTTCAATTGGGGGTTCAGATTTCAGGCAGAACAGTCTGCCCAGCCCTAGTTTTTATTAATGTTATTGGGGATGACACCAAGGGCAAAATGTGCCTGTTTGCGGATGACACCAAGCTCTGCGGGAGGGTGGACTCAGCCGAGGGGATACAGGACCTTAAAGAGAACATAAGAAGTCTTGAAAAGTGGTCTGAGATCTTGCATCTGAGCTTCAATGCCAAAAAGGTCGAGGTTATGCACATTGGAGCCAAAAACTCCAGGACAGAGTACTACCTGGAAGGAGTCCAGATATTTCCCACAGAGGAGGAGGAGGAGGAGGAGGAGAAGGATCTGGGAGTGGTGATAAGTAGTGATCTGAAGCATTCTAGACAGTACAAGAAGGCAGTGGCAAGGGCAAACAGGATGTTGGGATGAATAGCCAGGGGGATCAGCAGGAGGTGGTATTGCCCTTGTACAGATCACTGGTGAGGCCGCATCTGGAGTATGTGGTGCAGTTCTGGAGCCCTCACCTTAAAAAGGACATCAGCCTGATGGAGATGGTCCAAAGGAGGGCTACGAAGATTATTGTGGGGCAGCAGGGTAAATCATACGTGGAGAGACTGAGGGCCCTAAACATGTACTCCCTGGAGGACAGGAGTGAGAGAGACGAGATATGATTGAGGCTTTCAAGTACTTAAAAGGGATTACTAAGGTGAACAGGGAGGGTCTCTTCAGGCTAAGCTGCAGCAAAACTACTAGGGGGCACAGTCTAAAGTTGGAGGGGGGTGTTTAAAAGGGAGGCTAGAAAATAATTCTTTACAGAAGGGGTGGTGAGAAAATGGAATGCACTGCCAGAAGAGGTGATCCAATCGAGGATGGTGGGCAGCTTCCAAAGAGGCTGGGATAGATATAGGGGGAAGATAAAGGTCAAGGAAGGTGGGGGATGGAAACGTAGGGGAGGGGGAGCAGGGACAACAGCCTGAGCTGAAAACCCTGCACAACAAGCAGACTGGATAGATCAAAAGGTCTAATTCTGCTGGCTCCTTTGTATGTTCATATGTATAGTATGTAAGAATATTAAGGAGTTATTCTGGGAGTTATCTAGTTGGTGTGCATGAACAACCAAGGCTCAGTTTTAAAGAGTTAGTGGAGCCAAAACAGTCAGAAAAAAAATCATACAAATTTTAAGAATAAGTCAGTTGCAACTTTTTATCTCTGAAGTATTTTTTGTTTTCTTTTTGCTCACTAGAAAGTCTTCTATGTGATAATATTGCGCTGAATGTATAGAAGAGCTCTTAGCCTGGAAACTAACATTTTTTTTTTTTTTTTTATTCATTAGACTCTAGAATTACAACTACCTTTGAGCAAGAACTGCTAATTTACAAAAGTTCCATGTCAAAGGATGGGGGTAACATACATACAATGGTTGGCAATGGTTTACAGTCAAAACACACTTTAGAAATTACAGACATTACTGGAGTGCAACTTAATAAGCAGCTAAATCAAGTAACAGAGTAAGAGATTATGAAGCAATGGATAGTTAGCATGAGCAGGGTAGGAGGGGGTCAGTAAGAAGTAGGCAGGCTGAGGGGCCACTGTCAGAGGGAAGGAGGGAAGGGTGACTAGAAATAGTGCAGGAGAATCGGCAGTGAGGGATCGATGTCTAATTGGCAGTGAAGGACTGATGTCTGAGATGTGGCATAGTGGTGTGAGGGGAGGAGGAGGTGGGGGGAGGGAGGGAGAGGTCAGGGGTCCCATAGAAAAAGCAGGAGCCAAAGAGCATAATGCTCTGGAAGGATACGGATCACTGGTCATGAGCAACTGGGTGGAGGTTGGAGCAGTCCTTTTAGGAGAAGAAGTCACATTGAGTGGTAGAGGTGGGGTAAAGTCGGAGATTCCTTTTAAAGGGTGCAAGCGTAGCAGAGGAAAGTGCTTCTTTGTTGAGAGTATTGAACCACTGTGGAGCCCTGTGGGTGAAAGACCACTGACCCATAGTGGTCCGACATCTGGTAACCTGGAAGGTTTGATATTGGGCACTACGAGTATGCTGATTACCGCTGTGGGCGGTAAAGAGCATACCAACATGTGGAGGCAAGAGCCCAAGGAGAATCTTTTTGGTTAACAGGCAGGTCTGATATTGTATTCTACTGAGGAGTGGAAGCCAGCCAGCCTGGATGTAAAGGTCGCAGGTGTGTGTTTGGTGGGCAGTGTCACTGAGATCCTCCAGAGGGCAGTTGTAGAAGCATAGCCATAGATGGCAAGACCGTAGTCAATGATAGAGGTGACAGAGCTGTAGATGGCCAGTCTAAGGGCATCATCATACATACAGTGCTTGTGCTTTTGCAGCAGTCCAATCCGTATGTTGGCAGCCTTGGCAACAATGTCAATATGCCGAGTGTAGGAGAAGGTACTGTTCAGTGTGATACCAAGGTACTTGAACTCAGGGACATGTTCCAGTGAGGTCCCAGAGTGGTTCTTGATGGTGAGGGACAGTGATTTGTGCCTGCTCCGTGTATTACAGAAAGCCATGACTTTAGTCTTATTGGAGTTCAGGACGAGTTTGAAGTCAAGCTACAGCTGACTTTCTAGGATTTTAGCATCATGGTGATTAGTGAACAGAACTGCATCATTCCCCCCACTACATCATCAATATTGTGATCTCACTGACATCACAGATGACTGACTTGGCAGCCACTAAGTGGCTGTTCCTAAGCAGCAGTCATGAGGTCGCAATGCTGATGATGTGGTGGGTGGAATGGAGCTAGATAGGTCAGCTGCCAGGCAGAGTGCTGTCCCACACATCATCCCTACTAACATCAGCTAAACAATCTTCTACTTAACCAAAGGGAAAAGAAAAAAGTATCTCAGAAATAAAAAGTAATGATTAACTACTTTTTAAAACTAATATTAGTTTGAGGCAATACAGTGATTCTTTACATTTTTACTGAAAGCGTACCTAATTATTTTATGGAGTCAAATATGGTACCTATTTTAATGTATTTATGACCTACCAACTATCATGAACAACAACATAAATTCCTCTTTGGAAGTTAGGCTAACTTGGAGAAGGGTGGGAGGAGGATAAGCATGCTTCCTATTCCCTGATCCAGGTAACAAAGAGAGATTCCCATGGAGAATCCAGAGATCAATCCATTGCCATCTATCACAATGTCTAATAGAACAAGCATTTGTCAATGCCAAATGTTGTCTTGCTGGCATTGGCATTGGTAGTGCAGAAGTTAGAGAGACACATAATAGGAATGGCAGTAAAGTATTGAACTGACGTCAACCCTACCCCCAACCTGCAGGGACTGACAGGCACTGGGGTGTGCCTTTGGGTCGTTGGCCATTACGCTCATGCCATTTCACCTCACCCTACCCTGCAGACACTGACAAGTGTCACGGTATGCCTTGGGGTCTTTGGGCCTTACACTCGCCCCATTCCATAAATAAATACCATGAGATGGGTGCACTATAGGAGAATGGGGTGAACTTTGGGGCCAAAGAGTCCAAGGCACACCTTGATGCCTGTCAGTGGCTGCAGGCTGAGGGTGGAATGGTGTGAGCATTACAGCTGAAAATCCCAAGTCACACCCCTAATGCCTGTCAATCTCTACAGGGTGGGGTGTTACAGTTGGAAACCCTAACACCCCAGGCATTTGTTGGTTATTGTCTCCAAATTTCCAACATGGACTTTTTGTGACCCCACCTCATGAACAGTGGCACTATCAGTTCGTTAGCTGAAAGGTGATTTTGCACAGTGACTGAGCCATTTGGTGCCACAGGTGTGAAAACACATTTTAGGCAGGATGTGAAAAATTACAGCTGTACTGTTCATGAGGAGGTGTAAGAAAATGGTAATGTTGAAAATCTGGAGTGAAAATATGGAAGATTGGTGACGCCATGAGCATGTGTAGAAACTGTGAAACAGACGCCCATAACGCAATTATTTTGGGGATTTTTTTAACCAAATTTGCAACATAGGCATTTTGGGACCTCTGTTGATGAACGGTGTCACTTTGATTTTCTTAATCTGTCCCGAATGTTGATTTCCCACAGCGACCGCGCCATTGTGCACCAGATGTGTGAAAACACATTTAAGGAAGGATATGAAAAATGACAGCAGTACTGTTCATAAGGAGGTGTGAAAAAATGACAATGTTGAAAATCTGGAGTAAAAATATTAAACATTCTCAAAGTTATGAGCATATGTAGAAACTGCGCAATGCATGCTTGTAACAGTCATTTTTTGTAACTTTTTCACCAAATTTTCAACATAGGCATTTTGGGACCTCAGCTCATGAACAGTGACACTGTGATTTTCTTAATATGTCCCGAATATTGATTTCCCACAGTGATTGCGCCATTGTGTGCCAGATGTGTGAAAATACATTTCAGGCAGGATGTGAAAAATGACAGCTGTACTGTTTATAAGGAGGTATGAAAAAATTGCAATGTTGAAAATCTGGGGTGAAAATATTAAAAATTCTTGAAGTTACAAGCATGTGTGGAAACTGCGTAATGCATACTTGTAACAGTCATTTTTTTGGAATTATTTCACCAAATTTGCAGCATAGGCTTTTTGGGAGCCCACTTCATGAACAGTGGCACTGTTGTTTCATTACTCAGTCCAAGAAGGTGATTCTGTGCAACGTCCGTGAAATCACCTTTTGGGGCCAAAAAACGAAATGACAGTGACTGATTTCATGAGGTGGGGTCCCAAGAACCCCACGTTGAAAATTTGGAGTAAAAAAAAATGGCTGAGATAGCCACCTAAGTTGAAACCTCCCCCATCAATGCCATACAGCTTACCGACATTTCTTCAGTTTGCGGTCGGCTTTGAAGAGTGCAGACGTGTTCCTGCTCCACCGAAGATCGTGACTCCAGACCGCCGGAGGTAAGTATGGGGTGAGGGGCTGTGTGGAGATGTGGTGCACAGAGGGTGGAGTCGCAGGTTGAGGGAGGGGCCCGCTAACAGTGAGGACCCGTTTTCTTTGTTTTAACCCAAAAAAAAAAGAACAGCATGGACCATTTATTTCTTTACAGGCGTGCTGAAACAATGTTGGAACACTGGGGTGGAGCAGTGTGTCCCATGACTTGGAGGCATGATGTTTGCCACACTGGGGTGGGCTCCCAGTGCAGCTCACAATGGGGTGGGTGGGGAGAATGCCGTGCATTCGGCTTCCAAACACAGGGAGGCACACTGGGGTGGGCTCTCAGTGTGCCACACAATCTTGTGGGGGGTTTACACATGCTGACGGGGATTGGGCACCCCTGAAGTCGGCTTTCTAGGGATTGCGAGAGGTGGATGCCGAAGCTGCCACCATGTTTATTGAAATGTTACACCAGGCAAGGCACATAGCGGAGGCCTGTCATTGGTGCTGCTGCATGACAAGCTTGGCTGTGATTGAAGTGGCGAAATCGTTTCAAGTTGGTGGCACTGTAAAACACTTGTGTTACCACTAGCATGCTCACTAATTGGTGAATGAGGGACGCACCTTCTAAAGCGTGCCCTGCATTTGCCAAAACTGACACACCTCTGCATTTCTCCTACTAATCTCCTACTGCCATCAAATGTTGTTTGCGCATGCGCAAGACAACATAAAAAGAACATGGGTTAAACAAACACAACTTTTCAGATTACAATACAATATCTCCTTTAAGCATGAGAACAGCTAACATGTTCCATAGCCATTATCTCAAAAACAGGAGACAATCAACCTCTTCAGACCATTTAGCCTTAATGTGTTCAAAGTGATAATCCACTTTGTTTTCTTTTTGAGCAAAATATTGATTCTATCCCCAAATCATAATGCTGATGGTACATGCTCCTAGGCCATAAACCTAAGTGACGACGGGTTCCAACTGTGTGCTTGTTGAAAAGACGCACCAAGGGCATTATCTTCAAAATACCACGCCTGTGCTCCTGAATACACATTTATACAGCCCTTATTGACTCTTTATGTCAAAGAGGGGATAAAGGCAACAGAGGTGCAAGAAATGCAGGGGGAAGCAAAGACATTGTGGGCCATGCTGGAGACAGGCAATGGCACAGCCATCCACCTGGAGTGATCTACAGACCCTCAGCATAAGGGGAGGAATTGGACAGGGAGCTACAGGAGATCATACATAAAATGGTGGCAAAGGGGGAGGTGATGCTGGTAGGTGACTTTAACCTGCTGGATGTAGACTGGAACATCTCAACAGCAGCTACAGCCAGGAGCAGGGACATTCTGGACTCTCTGCATGGAGCAGGCCTCAAACAACTAGTGTTTGAGCCAACCCAGGAGGGAGCGATTTTGAACCTGGTACAAACAAACGGGGACAGAATTATGGATGTCAGGGTGGGAGAGCACCTAGGGACCAGTGACCATCGCACGGTGTGGTTTGAGATGAATACGGTGACAGTGTCAAGCCACACAAAAAGTGAGGATCTTGGATTTCAGGAGGGCAGACTTCACCAGGATGGGAATATGTCTCAGGGAAGCCCTGGCAGAGGGAAAATAATATGGGGGAGCTGAGGACCAGTGGACCCACCTAAAAGGAACCATAGTGGAGGCAACAAACATTTGCATTTGGCAAATACACAAAGGCAGGAGAAAAAGAAAGCCACTGTGGTTCTCAAGGCAGGGAAAGTAAGGGCAAAAAATGTGGCTTTCAGGAAATATAAGGAAACACAGAAGGAGGAGGGCAGAGCAGTGTATCTAGAGAAAGGGAGGCAGGGAAAGTTGTCAGGAGTGCAAAGCCACAGAAAGAGGAAAAGATATAGGTACATTAGAAAAAGAAGAAAGACTGGGGGGGGGCATAGTAAGGCTAAAAGGGGAGGAGAGAGACTACGTGGAAGGAGATCAGGAAAAAGCATCAGTCTTGAACAGATATTTCAGTTCAGTTTTCACAGAAAAAGGCGAAGGGGAGGGACCACAGCTAAGTGAGAGAATTGGAAGGGAGGTGGACACAGGACTGTTCACAAAGGAGAGTGTCTTAAAGAAACTCACAAAACTAAAGGTGGACAAAGCTATGGGACTGGACGGGGTACACCCTAGAATGTTGAAGGAGCTAAGGGAGGTACTGGCAGCACTACTGACAGCACTGTTCAACGAGTTTCTGGATACAGGAGTGGTTTCAGAGGACTGGAGGAGGGCAGATGTAGTCCCTTTCCATAAAAGTGGGAGTAGGGAGGAGGCTGGAAACTATAGACCTGTCAGCCTGACCTTGGTGGTGGGGAAAGTTATGGAAACACTGTTAAAAGAAAGGATAGTGGAGCACCTTGAATCTAGTGGAGCACAGGATCTGAGGCAGCATGGATTCACATCAGGAAGGTCATGTCAGATGAATCTGATAGATTTCTTTGACTGGGTGACCAAGGAAGTAGATCAGGGGGAGCGGTGGATGTGGCCTGCCTGGACCTCAGCAAGGCATTCGACACTGTTCCACATAGGAGGTTGGTAAACAAGCTGGGCAGCCTAGGATTGGGACACAACATAGTGAACTGGGTTTCAAGTTGGTTGAGGGATAGAAAACAGAGAGTAGTAGTAAATGGAGCTAGATCTGAGCTGGGGAGGGTGACCAGCAGGGTGCCTCAGTTCTTGGGCCAGTCCTGTTTAATGTCTTCATCAGTGACATTGCAGAGGGACAGGAGGGGAAGGTATGCCTCTTTGCAGACGACACAAAGATCTGCAATCGGGTGGAAACACCAGAAGGGGTAGAAAAAATTAGAAAAGACCTGGATAAACTGGAGCAATGATCAAAATGTGGCAGCTAAAATTCAATATGAAGAAATGCAAAACCATACACTTGAGGTACAGGAATCTAGGGGAGGAGTACATGATTGGTGGGGAATTGCTATTGGCCACCAAACAGGAAAGAGACCTGGGGGTTATCATATCTGATGACCTTAAGGTGGCCAAACAATGTGCCAAAGCAGAGGGAAAAGCCAGTGGTATAGGGAGAGGTATCACCAGCAGAAGAAAGGAATTGGTGATGCCAGTATACAAGTCTTTGGTGGGATCGCATTTGGAGTACTGTGTCCGGTTCTGGAGACTGCATCTCCATAGGGACATAGAGTAGAGGCAGTTCAAAGAAGGGCAACAAAGATGGTGCAGGGCTTGCACCAAAGGTCATACAAAGAGAGGCTGGAGGCACTCAATATGTATACCCTGGAGGGCAGAGAGACAGGGGAGACATGACAGAGACCTTCAGATTCCTAAAGGGAATAAACAAGGTTCCAGAGGGTAGCATCTTTCAAAAAAATGAGTTACCTCAGAACAAGAGGGCATGACATGAGATTGGTAGGGGGCAGACTAAGGAGCAACGTGAGAAAGTACTTCCTCACAGAAAGGGTGGTGAGGCATGGAACAGCCTCCCAGCAGAGGTAGTGGGGGAGTTCAAAACTGCATGGGATAGTCATAGGGGAACGCCATCAGTACAAAAGAGGAGATAAAGCCAGAGGTGACTGCGGAAACCACATTTGTAGAAGTTTGGTGTTATAATTCTTTTGGAAACATGGTAAAGTGGTAAGATTAGTGATTCCAAATTTGTTTTAATGGATTACAATATGCATAGACAGGATAGGATTGGGAGGAGGGGAGGGAGTACAATGATTTATGTCAAGATGAAATTTAAAACCCTGCCATTAGATTATTTAGGGGAAAACTCAGGATGTGATTTAATTTCTATAAATTTGCTCCTGGGTCAGGATAAACAGTCATTATCTATATTCCCCCTGGACTTATAGGGTCCGGATTGGATTTGATATCCAGGGTTAAAAAAGTTTGCTAGCAAATAGAGAGTGGATGTCGCCGGGGGACTTTAATAGTAATTGGGCACAGGATCAAAACGTTGATGCAGGGGAATTATTTGTTGAGATGGGCATACAGCAGATAAAAGGTGACATTACAAGATACAACCACAAAACTGGGAAGGGTTCCACCTTGAACTGGATAGTGGTCCTGCACCCAAACAAGATCGCTATGCCCAGCATTTTGTTGGATGCAATTAGTGACCTCTGTCAGGTACATTGTGAATGGACAAATAAAGCACCCAGAAATCTACCTCTATATACTGAATTTAGAAATTTGAAAAGAGTAAATTCAGAGATTATGAATGAAGCATGTAGGAAGGTGGACTGGACCATGTTCAATTCCATTAGGGATATTGATGCATTACTGGAAATCTTTACCAGCTTATTTAACCAGACTGCCAACAGAGTTGCCCCTAAAGGGAAAATGCAGATTCAGGCTAATAAAAATAAGTGAGTAACCCAAGATTTGTTAAAATTAATGAAACAAAGGGACAAAATGTGGAGACAGTATAAAATAAATAGGGAATTTTCAGTATTACAAAATTCAAAATGTTAAGGAATAAATGCAAATGTGAAATTAGGAAATCTAAAATACAATATTTTATGTCACAACAGACCAGGTCTTTTACGAACCCTAAAAAAACATGTGTTAAACAACTTGTTGGGAAGAGGATTTAGGGACCCTACCATATCACTACAGGATGGAGACCAATTGGTCAGTGAATCATCACGTGTAGCTGAGATATTTAATAACATTTTTGGAGATTTAGATAAGTATATAACTGCTTCTAATGCAGTATCATCAAGGAATGAGTCACAGTATGATGGCAGTGATTCATTTCTCAAATGTTATTTCAAAACAGTAACATCAAAACAAGTTAATGACTATGGGCCGGATCCAGAGAAGCCAAAGCAGGATGCAAGGCAACTTGCATCGGAAAAAATGGTGCAAGTCGCACTTGCGTCCTGGCGGGATTCACATAGGCAGCCTGCAACATGCAACAGGCTGTCTGTGCCCAAATGCACCTATGTGCCTGAAACCCCCTTGCGACATGGCGTAAGGGGGTTTCTGGCAGCATTTGCACCCTATTCAGATAGGGTGGCCACTATGTCCACAAATGGGATTCTGAGACAACTACCAGTGAAGATCTGTCAAAGACCAGTTATGCCAACAAAAAGGTGCTCTAACTGGTCTTTGCTGTTCACTGGAGGTTGCCACTGTGCCCCAGCCCCACAACCCCTGTGGGTTATGGACCCCCCATGGGCCCCGGGTCCCAGGCATGGCACACACCATGCCAGGCTGGGTATGTGGCACACCCCCAATTCCCAGACCCCCCCACACACACATATATTGAGAGCCCCCCATGCCCTGGGGCACGATCTCCTCCTGCCATCCCCGTAACCCCCAGTAGTCTAGTGGCCCCACCACACTCGGAGCCCCCAATACCCCACGGTGACTGGCACAGCCTCTCACCACCAGGGCCAGTCGCCAACTCCACGCCGTGTGTGTGTGTGTGTGTGTGTGTGTGTGTGTGTGTGTATGTGTTGGGGGTGGAGGACCACTGGGCCACCAAGGGCAGGTAGGGGTCTAGCAGTCTGGGAGGTCCTGGCAGGGGCTTGGGGGTGGCACCTCACTGTGGGGCCTTGGAGGTGGGCATGGGGGTGTAATGGTGGCCCTTGACTGGCGCAACTGCCGCTTACCCTGTCCTGCAACCTGTGGCATTCCCGGGTGCTGCACCCTACCTTGGACAGTTACCGCAAGTTGCAGGATGCAGACCACTGCACCCGCTCCGATACTGAATCGGGTGCATGGGCCAGGTTGCAGGGATGGTCACTGCAAGCTGCCATTGCTGCAGCTTGCGGGGGACCTTTCTGAATCCAGTCCTATGTGTTAAAACAGGATCCAAGGCCTCATATTGAACATGATGGAATTGATTTTAGGCTTATTAGATTGGAAATTGATTTTTTGTCCCAGCCCCTAGCAACTCTGTTTAATTTTTCTTTATGCTTTGGGGTCTTTCCTAATCAATGGAAAATGGCAATTATAAAGCCTATTCTTAAAAGTGGTAGTGCCGAATGTGTCTCAGATTATCGACTAATTTCATTGTTGTTACCTCTTTCAAAGATTTTAGAAAGAATTATTTTTGCTCAAACAACAGACTGTTTAGAAAAATATGGTTTGCCTTCCAATTCCCAGCACAGATTTAAATCTAAATACAGCACAGAGATGGACTTAGTGGGGTTCACCAGCTGCATACAGGGTGCCCTTTATAGGGGCACTCTGTTGCGGCTGTATTTGTGGACTTCACCAAGGCCTTTGATCTTGTTGATCATGGTCTATTGCTGGGTTCCTTATTAGACTTACATGTTTCAAAAGATGTTTCAAAATGGTATTCAAACTATTTAAGTAATGGAGTACACAGACCTAAAATCAATGCTGATATATCACAATCCAAGATTATTAAATTTGGGATACCCCAAGGTCCGATCTTGGGTCCTCTTATGCTTTCTCTTCACATGAATTCTGCCTCTGATATTTGTCAAAAATCTTCTATGACTCTTTATGCGGATGATGCTGTAATTTACAGCATAGGTGTTCAATCTAAGGACGTAGTTGATGAAGTACAAAACAATGTTCTTTATTTCAAAAATGGCTACTATCAAAACACATTGTGTTAAATGTAAAAGAAACTGAATCAATGATTTTCTCTGGATCAAGAAAAAGGACAGAAGTTGGTGATCCAATTGTTGATTTAAATGATCAGACTGTTGAATTGGTTGACAGCTTTAGATATCTGGGGGTAATACTGGACTCTAGTCTCACCTTTGAACCTCATATCAGTAATTGAATTAAAATTATCCATCAAAGACTAGGAGTATTGTATAGAGTTAAGTCATTTTTAACTCTCGAGTAGGAAAAAAAACTACTTACTCATAGTTTTCTCTTCAGTGTTTTCGATTATGGCCTAACAATTTACTCTGCCGCTAGTGAGAGAATCTCATCTAAATTAAAGGTTACATACAACTGCACCCTTAGGTTTATTACTGATTTACCATCCAGAACGCATCATTGTGATCTTTTAAAAATCTCTAAATGTTCCTCACTGGATAACAGGATTAAAATTAAAATGGGCATATTGCTCTTCAACGCGATTAATGGCTTTCTTCCAACTTCCATTGAGGCATTATTTTCAAGATGTATTAATGCTCTAGGGACTAGATCCCAAAGCAAATTTGTTTTCAGACTACTGCTCTTTAAAAAAGTTATAGGACAGAAATCATTGCAATATAGGGAGTCTTTCTTTAATTCCCTACCTACTATCATTTCCGACTGTTCCAATGTTCTAACCTTCAAAAATACATTGAAATCATTGCTTGATACCACCAGTGACTGCACTTGTAATGTAACTTAAATGTAAACTTTGATCAAATGTGTTTTTAATTAATATATTTTATTAAGTGTTGTGGAGTTATTGTGTGTATTGTAATGTTTATTTGTAATACTTTTTTATGTAAAACTTGTCGCTTGTGAAAACGGGCAGCAGTGCTCATCTTGCCTACAAGTATAAAAAACAAGAATGGAAATAAAATACTGCAAGGATCGATGGCTTTGTTTAGTAGATAGGGAAAAAAGGGCAGACTGGATGGGCCTATCAGTCCTCATCTGCAGTCAAATTCTATGTTTCTATGTCTTTCCAATGTACTGTAGACCACTGGGGCACCAGGCTATGTACACAACAAATGACATTCTGCAGGTAATGAACTGTCTTACATCCACCTTTTTCCCAATCCTAATGAATGTAAGTACTCACTACCCTCTTGTGCAGATTTGCTTAGACAGTACTGCAGAAACCACATTTGTAGAAGTATTTTGGGCATTGGGGTAGCCACATACGTGTCCGCCTTGTTTTGCTAGTTGCCACAAAATGGCTAGCTGTTACCATATCCCTGATGCTAGTGCTCTTCATAAAGGGGACCCATAGTTTGGGGCCCACACATTCTCCCAAAGCTCTATCCATGTGCAAAACTGGCTATAACATATAGACGAGACTCCCCATTTGTTCAGCTGCTGGGTTGAAATCTGTAACAAAAATTACTGGGATGTGAATCAACCTGGGACCTAGATTTAGATATCAATAAGCTCCTCTTCTCTTTTCCACTTGTGATTGGACCCTTGTGCTTACTTTTGCTGGGATGTTCCAGTTCATGTTGAGCAAACTAATATCCCCCAAAATTGGGACCTCCACCGGTTCTGCCATCCTTTTGATCTTTTCCCCACCTTATTGTTCTTCTGTGTTGGAGGCCTGCACAGCACTCTGATCCTAATCACCCTCCCCCTCCCACAATTACCTGGGCCTACACTATTTCTGTCCCCTTGTCTTCAACTACTACTGGGATTTCAGGAGGCTAAGATGCTGTTCTTAACATATAACACTACTCTTTCTCCCCTCCTCTTTCCAGTACCCCTCCTGCACTATAATTTACACCATTACCTGTAATTCTCATTCATGGATCTGTTGACAACATCTCTGTCACAGTCACCATGTAAAATTATGCCTCACCCACTATTGCTTGTCTCCATACCTTCTGCTTCCTCTTGATGTCTGAACATCCTTAGATGTGTGTCCCTGAATTTCTTTGCTACTGCACTTCTCTTGCACCTACTAAGCTCCACCTCCCCCTGACTTCTTCCCATTACCTGTGTCTTGCTCCCTCTTTGTGTCTATTTTTCTTAATTACCCTGCTATATCGATCCCTTCCTCCCTCCCTCCACATCTTCCTTGCTCTGCCTGTACTAATGCTGGGGGGGTGGTCCCTCCTGGCCCTCCAATGTGGATGTGCCTATCTCCAACTGTGCTGTCTCCCCCTCACCTAATTTAAATTCTAGGAGGAATGCTCCTTTTCTGAATGAACCTGAACTAAACTGTTCAAATAATACTGGGCCTCTGGGTTATAGAAGAGAGCTGCCATGAATGAGGAGAGGTGTTGTATGTACTATGTTGTAATGCTTTTGAACAAGGGACAGTAAAGAACTAGTACTGCATCCAGTCTGTTGTGTCTAGCTTAAAGGGACACTGTCAACCACCTTAGGCCTCAGAGTGTCTCTAGTTTAGAAAACACATTATGATTGTTCACATTCTGTAGAGACTACTGATGTAGCTGGTTGGTTGATTCTGTTTCTTTTTTTTCCTTTTAAATGTGAAAAACAGCCTGCCCACCATACTGGTGTTACCCAACAAAAACATGTTTGTTTACATTCCTTGATCAGCTCCCACAGCATTTTTTGTGGACTTAAGAACACCCCCAACATATTCTAGCCACTCCTGTGGGAGTAGAGGAGACTATTGCATCATGAGTAGGGATGTAAGTTTGTCATGGCAGTCATACACGTCATTGATTCCATGATGTTTGATCTTTATTCAGGACTTCCATGACTTTCACTAGTGTCATCAGAATGTAGCAATGATGACAGTGCCACAACATTTACTACTGTTTACTAATGATTTCATGAACAAACAATGAGTCATTAAAACCTCATCCATGACAAACTTACATCCCTAATCATGAGTGACTGCACCGTTTATGGTGTTTCTAATGTTCAGGAAGTATGCAACAAGAATAGATCTAGGATCTGAAACAAAACAAGCTTAGTTATAACTATGCATTAGCATGCATTTCAGTTCTCCTAAGCAAGGAAGCAGATAAAACAACCAGCAACATCAATGAATTTTTGAGAAAGTGAGTGATCATAAAATGGGCTTTAACTAGAAATAATATCGTGCAAGAAAGGTTGACAATGTTCCTTTAATTATACAGATGCTGAACAAACTGTTGCCTGAGGGTAACCCCTTTATACCACAGTAGGAGGACATCCTGAGTCTGGGTCAGCTGCATTCTGGAGCTGCTCGCAGCTGGACTCAAGGACAGGTAGTTGCCTGAAGGAGGCTGACTGAGCTGGAAGAACCTGTCAGAATGAAGACCATGGCCACAGCTTAGCACTTGGTGAGTTCCTCCACCATGGGTGCCGAGTGTGGGGGGGGCCCGGATGTTGAAGTAGGGGCTCTGCAAGTGGTGTTTGTTTTTCCTTCTCACAGCCTTTTTTGGGAGCGGGAGCGGAGGAGTTGGGTCAGTTAGTCGGCACCACCGTTCCTGTGATCACTTGATGAATAATTCATGTGTACATTTTGATGAAATTATCTCCCATTGATTCATGGGTGGGTGGTCCAGTCCAGTGGCCTGGCGCGAATTATGCATGCATGGTGCCTCGGCCCCTAGCATCACACACTTCAGCCTAAGTGTCTGTTTGGCACCATTTTTGTGTCCTCCTTGGGCAGCAGGTGGCGATTTGTAATTGTGCATGGAGGACTTCAGTATTTGGAGTGGTCTGAGGCTCAGTAATCTATAGTAGACCCACTGCTAGCTAGTGGCATGTGTGCGGTAGCCATTAAAAGGATGGTCGGTTCAAGTGTGTGGCTAGCTGCCTTGATTGGGCCACGGCCGGGTGGCAAGGAGCAGTGAGTCCGTGACCAGCGTGGCGAAGAAGTGAAGAGGAGGCTCGTTTGAAGAAGACGTTCCTTCCATGATCCAAATCTATCCTCCTGCCTGGAAAAGAAGTCAGTTTGGTCTTCAGGACTGGTGAGTTGACAGACTGACTCCTCTCCTTTTTGAGCGAATGAGCTAAGCTTTATTTCATTAATTTGTTGCCAGGCCCATTTTCTTTAAAAAACCATGCAAGTGTAGGCTGCAGCAGCAAGCATACCTCTCAACCTTTTGTCACTGAAATGAGTTACAAGGACACTCAAAATGAGGGACAGTGACTCTCATAATGAGGGACATATTCTCAAATATGGAGTTAGGAACATTGTGGAAACCATTATCTTTATTTGTACAAAGTTCATTTTTTTTATTTAGCATCTTCGAATATTATTAATTTCTACTTTAAAGTCTGACTTTACAGCACATTCTCTGTGTTTGCAGCACTTTTTCCATGAGGGATGAATGAACAGGGCAATTCTGAGAGGTAATATGAGGGATGTCCCTCATAATGTGGGACACTTGAGAGGTATGGCAGCAAGATTTTTTAATCTAAAGTCACACACACACTCTCTTCTTGGGCTTGGCTGAGTATATTGGGTTGGGTTCTACATGGTTGTGGACCTGGCCTGGGCCCAGCCTGAGGCCGGGGGGGGGGCTGCGGTGGGGAACAGTGGACGAACACAGTCAGTGTGTGAGGCTGAGCTGAGTCTGACTGTGAGTGCTGGGTCTGCCCCTCCTGGTTGGTGGGGCCGGGGGAATCGGTTGGGGGAGATGGGGAAATGGGAAATCTTACTTGGTTGGGACAGTGGCACTGGCAGGCTAACTTGGTGGAGACTGGACTGGTAGCAGTAGCACTAGGCAGTCTCTGGAGTCCGGACTCTGCATGTCCTGCCTGTTATTGTTTTTAAATGAACATGATGAAATGGAGATGCATACTAAAAATCATAATGTGTTATGCATGTGTCTGCACTCAGCAGATCTTTCCAGGCTCCAGCTTCTGCTTACAATACACATGCCAGCCTAGTCTTCTAATAGATGGCCAGAATTTATTGAAACTCGATGATGATGTGTAACGCTTTGGAGATGAACTTTGTAAAAACATATCATTTTTATTTCTTCCATGGGGATTTTCAGTCAGTGAAGTCTGTCTTTTTTTCATTACATGAGATAACACATTATAGGATGCAGTCTTGACTACAGCAGCATGGGCAGTCAGTCAGCAATCTTTTTTTTCTTGCTTCTCCTCCCCTTGCATCCCTACCAGGGAGTGTGTGTGTGGTGTCTTAGTGGTGAGTGTAACAATTTAGCATGGTCTAGCACTTTAGTAAATACTATTTATGATACCTTGCTTCAGAAATCAACCCACCAAAGTCACGTTGAGGAACCACATCCTAGCTGATCAGGTTTTGTAGGTGAGATGGTTGCCTTCAATCATCCAGAATTAACCAGAAACTGAGAGGATGCATCCCATCAGCCCAATGACTCCTTTGGTATCACTCGAAGGTATAAAGCCAGGGCACCCATAGGGAAGCCTTCCCCATGGCTTAACTTTAGACCTTTGAGTAATACCCAAGAAGTAGGCTGATAAGTGGGCTTAGTTTTCCTGTTAACATTGTTATCCAAGCCTTAGTATGTTTCATTTCATGCCAGTTTTAAGTATTGGAAGGCTGATGTGTGTGTGTGTGTGTGTGTGTGTGTGTGTGTGTGTGTGTGTGTGTGTAAGTTTGCCTTTTCCATGTTCAGAATCTGCATTCTGAACAGTCTCAGGCTGAACAGGATCCAGTTCAGATCGAGGGGCCATTTCTTCTTATCAATATAGGAAAAAAAGATCTTCGAGGAACGGTTTTCTTATTTTCAGTGGTATTTGTTAAAACTGTGCTATCTCTTCAGTAAAACCCTCAAAAAAACACCAAAATCCCAAGAACTTCTGGGGGCCTTGGCAATCCCAGACCCCCGGCCATTTGTTGAGCCCCCCCAGGAAAAATTAAAAGTAGTCTCCTATGCCCTCCACATTAAGACTCTGTTGTGATTAGGAAATATAAATGTTCAAAGGTGTGCACCTCTCCTTGAGAGTCATGTATCATTGCCTAAAGTCCCCTAGAGCAGGGAGGGGGGCTTATAAAAAAAAAACAAAAAAAATGAGTCAAGTCTATGACCAAGGAAAGGTAGGACATAGTTTAAAGATGGGAGCTGACATTTACACTTATGGAGGCGGAACTGAGAAATGATCCAGAACTGCCTGATGGTTCTCAAGCTGTATAATCCTGACCCCCTTCACTGATCCATCATGAGTGCTTCTGAGACACTTGCTTTGTAGTAAAACCTGAACATTTCTATGTTTCCTGATGGAAGTAAAGGTCTGGACTACTGAAGTACAAACTATAATCAGTGTTACTGTTTTGATATGTTTTGAGTTACAGAATAATGTTTAACTCAGGAAAAAAAATTGTTAAATTGTTTCAAATGAGAAAAAAATTAAAATTCTGATTTGTATAGTATACTAAGCAGTGGTGTGGTAATCATAAAACGACTTACAAATGTTAACGGGGACAGGAAATTAGTGCTAATTGGCAACAGTTAATAATATTCCTGTTTCAAGCAATGAAATTTGAACCGCTCAATAATCCATATTTAACTGTACCTGAATAAAGATTAATATGAGAATGTGTTTTCAACTGTTTTCTTTTTATGGAGAACATGCTTCAGAGTTCTTTTCATGGAACTGGTAGTTTGGAGTTTTTCTTATGTAATGGTGTGTATACAGAGTGCTAATTATGAGCTGTTGATCTATCAGAACCTTGCCCAGAAATCTGTGCACAAACTGTGACATAGTTAAAACTCCAGATCACAAGTTCCATGAAGAGAAGTGTGACAGGGTGCTGCCTATAAAAACAAAACAATGCAAAACACCATTTTCCGTGTAAGCAATAAGACATGACAGGGTATGGGTAGCAGTGTTATCACCGCACACCCAGGTGCATAATGAGACATGAGGCCACAGACCAAGTGCCTTATTGCCCCCCAGAAGTGCAGAGATCACACTACTACCCACACCCTGGAGTGTCTTATTGCACTTATGTGTCATTAGAGAGGGTTCAGAGAAGGGCTACCCGTATGATTGAAGAGGTACAGAGTATGGATTATCAGGACAGGTTGACTGAATTAGAGATGTACACACTGGAGTACTGCAGACTGTGTGGAGATATGTGCATGGTCTATAAAGCCCTTACAGATTTGAGTTTAAGGGGAAAAGTTAGGACTAAGGCTACAAGATCGGCAATATCAGATCAGAGCACATCCATTACAGTTAACAAGTGTAAGATATAGCACTACCAGAAGGAAACACTGGTGGTTTAGTGTAAGGGTGGTACCAATCTGGGACAGACTGCCACTCGAGGTGGTAACCAGCAGTAATAAGCAAGCTTTTAAAATTAACCTGGATACATTTCTGATTAGAAAGGACATTCTGCGGTATCAGTAATTATTTAGTGTAGAGCGGTATAGACAGTAATCTCTTCTGCGCTCTGTACAAACTCATGAAACCTAATGTTTAATAAAATAAAGTAATGGACACAAACAATTAGTTTTAAAAATCAAACTAGTTTATTTTGGGGTTAAATGCCATTACGCTGAAGAAAATAGCCCTAACGATAACAATGTATGCTCACAACTTTGTTTCCTAATATTTTTTACACCAAATCTTCATCATTGCCTTCTTATGACCCCCACCTAATGAACCCAGTAGGTGAACATTTTCGAATCCTGTCCAAAACGCCATTTCGTGCCACAAATGGGAAAACATATTTCAGCCAGGATTTGAAAAATGACAGCTTTCACGTTCATGAGGTGGTGTGAAAAAATGGCTATGTTGAAAATTTGGAGTCAAAATATTGAAAATGACTGAAGTTTTGAGCAAGTGTTGAAAAATTTCAACATATGCTTATAACTTTGTTGTTTGTTACCATTTTTTTACCAAAATTTCAACATAGCATTTTTAGTATCCTACCTCAAGAACAAGGGTGGTGAACATTTTCAAATCCCACCCAAAAGGTGATTTCACAAAGTGAGCATGAAATCACCTTTTGGGTTGATTTGCATAATTCCACCACCATTGATGATAAGGTGGGGCCCCAAAAAGGCCATGTTGAAAATTTGGTGTAAAAGTATTAAAAAATGACAATGTTATGAAGAAAGTTCAAACCCCATTGAAATACATTAGAGCGGATTCACCTTCTTTTCTCATATCGCAGTTGCTAGTTCCAGCAGCAAGATGTATCCTCCATTGGAGAGTGATCTACATCATGGGACATAAGTTGAGTGAGGGTGTGGGGGGTATGTGAAGTGGTAGGTGCTGAATGGGGGGTTGGAGTAGGGGCCAGGGATTGTCAATAAAAGGCAACAATTAATGGTTTTCTGATTTGCAGGTTACATTTACTTAGAAAAAAGACTATGAGGGACCAACGGATAGGGTGACACTGGGGATTGGGCACCCCAGTGTCACAGATGTTTGGCGGCAATGGGGGGTGGGCACCCCAGTGCCCGCATACATGAAGGGGGTTGGGGACCACGCAAATTTTAGGAGGAAGACTCACAATAATAAATATATAATACAAGTGGAGTTCTCAGTGCTGCAGCTGGGGGGGGAATACAGACCACAGTATTACAAGCAAAATATTACATTTGTCATACTGCAGAGGGACCAGCTGGTACACTAAATGGACACCCAGCTAATTGTGATGTCAGCAGTGAAACTGACACCTTTGCAGCGTTTGTCAATTTCAGTCATCAAGACTGAAACACCAACATTGTCAGCTTCACTGTAGGGATTGTTTTTTTCATTTTTTTTTATTTTCTAAACATTTTCAAATACAGCAGTCAACAAGGTATGCCATCTCTTTTTTGTTTTGGGGAAGGATGTGATCGTTTATGGCAGAATCTGCGGTTTTGCTGTCAGAAGGCTGAGTATGAACCTCAGTCAACGTTACGTCATTCATGAAGCTGACACAACCTCTTCCGGCCGCTTTGACAGTTTCCCAGTGAGAGAATGGAAAATTGGCTTTAGGTTTGTCGGCAGCATTTGTTTTAAAATGATCATAGTATAGTTCATTACAAAACTGATTTCTGGCACAGTGGACATTGTGGTTCTGTTTTACCAACGGTCCAAGTGAAGAAATCAGTAGTTATTTGAATCCATTTTGAACATGTGGCACATTTATTCTTTGACTATGTGATTGTGCACCAAGGCTGATACTAGTTCATGCCCATTGGTAGTAATGCCATCTACCAATGGGCACTAGTCAATGACAATTGAGATTTCTTCCTTGCCATATGATAAATTGCTCTTTGTTCCAGTACAGTTAAATATGGATAATTTAGGGGAATTTATATCATTTCTGAAAATAAGAACTTTGTAAGGGAAGGGAAAGGGTGAGGAAGGGAATGTTGTTTAACCAGGAATAGCACACTAAGCCGAAGCTTGTTTGAAGATGCGATCTGGGAGCACAAGGAAGTTAAGTGACTTGCTCAGGATCACACAGTATGCACCTAGGCGGCTGTAGGATTCAAACCCAGGTCTCCAGATCTGCAGCTCAGAGCCTTAACCCACTGCTCTATACCGCTCCCCATAAACAGTTGCCAGTTAGAAATTATTTTCTGTCCTCTTTAATCTTATAGAAAAATTGTTGAAAGACAAAATTTAATAATAGCCATTCTCTGTCTACTGTAGATAAATGTGTCTGAACTGATTTGAGTTTGTGAACCTGAGAAAGAGAGAGTGTTTGTGTGTGTGCGCATATGTGTGTGTTTGTTTTGAGGACCTGTGTATTCTTAAAGTGACTGTGGTTCTCATATGGGAGCACCGAGGGGTATGATGCTTCATCCATATTATTTATCAAGATAGTTTAGAGCAGAACTGCAGCTGTTGAGGTCTATGACTATTTGTGTTTGTGCATTGAAAAACAATCTGCCCCATAGGTGTGCAACACATAATATGGTAAAACAGAAAAAAGATGGTGAAGAGCCTGGGCCTAGGTATTCTGTCCCACATAATCATAATGACCAGAACACTCTTCATCCCCGTTATCAGTTTCCTATTAATCCAGATTTCAATGGGAGATTTTATTGGTACTACACACACACAAAATTATAATATGGCTCGTGGTTAATTGTAAGAATTTATTCATGGAATCACTGATTCTTGTACTCCCCCTTGAGGCATGAGGCCTGTTGAGAACATCAAGGGATGGTCAGAGGAGTGTAACCACCTTCAGGCAAGCAGAGGTTAAATGTTTGTGCAAACAAGGCTAAAAATGCCAGTTTCAGGATGTTCTGGACATTTTCTGGAAAAACAAGTAAATAGTCACCCCCTCCAGGAAAAATATTGTTGCTAAGACCCAGCTAGGGTTGCTATGTCCACAGTGTGCATAAAAGGGGAGCCCAGGAAAAATCAAGGTTTAGGGCTCAGAGAGGGAGGGAGGAAGCATCCTTGTAGAAAGAGCACTTTACAGTTTACCGCCTATGATGCTGACTGTAACTAGTCATAAGGAGCCTGCATGACTTTGGGTGTGACACTGGAGGCCATGAGTCTGGGATGTGGCAGAGGTATACTGTCTGGTCCACTCACCGGGTGCCAGATCCTGGAGTAAGAACACCATACAAAGGCGATGGGCCTCTAGTGAAGATTCCCCCTCATGGGGTTCATCTGTATTACTGGACCATGTTGTTTGGCAGTTTCTAACATTAAGCAGAGGTTGGAGGCTATAGTGAGGAATTGAACCAGGCAGAACCTAGGAACATAAGTCTCTACCCAAAATCTCCAGAGATCAAAATCTGGTTATATATGAGTAGTACAGTGATGTTTGTTCACAGACAGTGAGTTGTAGACTTCAATATTAAAAGGTGCCTGCCTCACAGGTTTACCTTCCTGGTAAGCTATGGCAGTTCTGACCTTTTAGTAAAGGACAAACACCAGACAGAAGTTGCTTTGAGGCTGGTGTCAGGATCCAGGGTGAATGAGGTGCCTGCAAGGTACATCCCCAATTACCAGGGTAGCCATGCAGCAGATATGGATCCTCTAATATCAGAAGTCTGTCACTTGTACTGTAGAATATCAAAAACCAGACACCTAGGGGGTGAGTGAAGCTGTGAACCTAGAATATGGGAAGGTACAAAGTATCACTGGTGCCACATCCTACTGTATAGATGGGTCCATGCAGTTAAATACATCTAGAGGTGTACAGGACAAGAGTGATGGTGTCTTGGCTATGAAATATATGGTACCCTAAATCCCTGAACAAGACAAAAAGGTGTCTACGTAATTCAGTCTACCAGCTGGAGGGAGAAGTGTCAGTGCCAGAATCTACTACAAAACAGGTACATAATAGCTTGATCAGAGAATCAGGGTCTGTGTCCTGCTAGGGTTACTGGTTTCAGTATGGAAGCTGCAAATTGCAGCCACTAATGTGGAGATTCTTAGTTTCTTCATTTAGATGTACCAATAGGGTTCTACATCTGCCCTGAGCCAGAGCCTTTTGAGGGGAATGGACACCTTGAAGATGTATGACTGACAGTCAGCGTGTTGAGCTGCATACTTTGCAATGTATGTATTTGTGTTTGAAATTTGAAAAACAGTAAAAAGACTAATTATTAAAAAAGGACTTCAAAGTGTAGCTCATTGTGATCACTATTACCCAGAGGGGCCCAGTACAACAGAGATCATATCCAGCAGCCAGCACTCAGATATAGCATTCCTTTTTTTTATCATAATTTTTTATTATGCATTTAAAAACTCTCTTACATCCATATTTTCACATAAATATAAATATAAATATAATTTATAATTTTCCCAGAATGAAAAAACAGACAGAAATTAGAGGACAATAAACATAATGACAGATTCACTCCTCCCACCCCCACCCCCTTCCAAAAGTATCTAGATTGGGCAAATACGTTTAAATATTTCATTTAGGCCAACATACTAATATAGTACATCTTCTTTATATGCATATTTCAGTCCTATAATAGCTTCATCAGTGGTGACAAATTATCCAATATTGTTTGCCATTTGGTTCCATATACATCATATAAAGTATCATCCACCTTAAACATTAACTCCTCCAACACCAGTGTTTCTCTAAAAGTATGCCACCAGCTGAACAAATCGAATCCAAACATTTGATTATTTTTCCAATTGGCTAAGATGTATCTCTTCATTGCCATAAAAACCAATGCAAAAATTCTATTTTCTACTTCATTTAAAGCTAATGAAGAGGTATTATTAAACAAAAAAGATCTTGTGAGAAGGGAATCTGTATCTTACATAATTCTTCCACGATATTATTAACCTTCCACCATCCATTATTAATAAAAGGGCATGACCATAAACAATGTAAGAGACTACCTTCCTGGTTACAATCATGCCAGCATATTCTTGAATAATTATTGTTAATTTTTGAGATTTGAGAGGGTGTTACATATGCTCTATCAAATATTTTCCTCTGTATTGTTTTATTTTTTGCCAAAGCATATATCTTATTCCCCTTAACTCGCAGGTATTCCCAATGATTATACTTTAAATTTATATCTGCATCTTTATTCCACTTAGAGTTCGATTTGTTCATACTAGAGCTCTTTTTTATACATAGAGAAGCATAACACCTGGCTAATAATTTATCAGTTCCTATTTTCAATAATGTACTGTGATACTGAATTACTTTACTATAATTTTGTCTACTATTATTAAAAAAAACTGGAACATTTCTTAAAGCTACTCCTAATAGCATAGTATGTTAAGATGTTTACAGAATTAGGTAAGCTTTTATTACTTAATTGTTGATTTGAAGGAAGTTTTTCCTCAGCCATTAAATCACTCTAGATATTCCACTTATTCTTTTGAAGAGACTTCCAAACCTGGTAAATACCTATTCCCCACAAATAAGTGTTTGGATATTTTTAAAAAGAACCAAGGTATATCCAGTTTCCTAATATTTACAGCAGACTTAGTTAAAAACCAAGGTCATGTGGAGAAGGGGAAAAGGTTAGATTTGAAGATTGCTCTCTCAAATAAAGCGTTCTGAACAAAATAGGAACCATTATCATAATCGTTCAATAAGGATTGATATAAAAGATAATCCTCATCCATATTAAAGCACCATTGATATATTATCGATGAAACATTGGCTTCCCAATGTGTCTGCGGGTCCGGACATCCTAACCCACCTCATTCTTGTGGTATCACTAAAGTTTTCCATGCAATTCTAGGTTTCCCACCTCACCACAAGAATTTAGAAAAGATACATTTGCGGTCCTCAAACCATTGTCTTGCAGGGTTACCCAGGATATTTTGTAAAACATATATATAATGTGGCATAGCCATCATTTTTAATGCATCAGTCCTTCCCCACAATAAAAGAATGAGATTTTGCCAATTATTTAACAAATTTACAATTTTATTTTTTGCGTTATTAAAATTTATTTTAACATTCCTTTTCATACAGTAGACAAAAAAATACCCAAATATTTTATTGAGTCTTGTATAGAAAAATCATTGATCAGTTTGTTATGTTTAAACTTTTCATGTGTGGACAATTTTACTATAACAGATTTATTTTTATTTAATTTGTAACCTGATATGAGAAAATAATCCCCAATAATTTGTAAAAAAGCTTCTAAAGAAGTATTCAGATTCTTTATCATTAACAAAATATCATTGGCAAATACATTTAACTTCAAATATTCCTTGTCTAATTTAATCCCTTCTATTATAGGGTTATTTCTAATTACCTACAAACATGGTTCTAATCCTAATATGAAAATTATAGGAGATAACGGACACCCTTGTCTAACTCCATTAAACATATGGAAGTCTGTTGTTAAATATCTATTCACTTGGAATTTGACTATTGTTAATCTATACAGTTGTTTTATTAAGAGTATTATTTCTTTTGGAAACAAATGCTTCTAAAGTATCAAATATGTAATTTCGGTTTATTAGATTAAATGCTTTACTAGCATCAACTGCAATGGCAAAATAAGAATCTTTTTTATATATGGGTTTTGTATTTATTAATTGAATTACTGCCTGTATTTTTTTATTTGCTTGTGAAATGGTTCTCCCTTTTACAAAACCATACTAATTTATATGAATGATAGAAGCTATAAACGGTTGAATTAAATTATTAATCAATTTTGCTATAAGCTTATAATGAGTTTAAGATGGAAATAGGTCTATAACTATCTGAGGAATCTGCAGGTTTATTCTCCTTCAATATTAAGATTACCTTAGCGAAGTTCATTGATTCTGGTAATACATTATTTGGGTCTAGTAGTTCCTCTACCATCCTACTAATCCATGGTACTAACTCTTCACCAAAGACCTGATAAAACTCATTAGTTAATCCGTCTAACCCAGGAGATTTATTTTTTGGTAATGATTTTATTGTTTGTTCAATATCGGCCAGTACAATCAGGGAGAAAGGTATCTGATTCCCTGGGAGTTTAGCCATGGAGAAAAACTCTATTACCAATTTCGAGTCCGGAACAAAATTATTAAAAACATTTTTTTATAATAGTTACATATTATTTCTGCTATATCTACATCTGAATATTTTATATTACCTAAGGGATCCTTCATAGATGTTATTTTTTTTGGTTTTCTTTCCTTAATAAATTGGAAAGTAATTTACCTGATTTATCCGTATTATAATACCTAGACCCAGATATTCAAACTGCACCCAAAAAGTGCGCAATAGCAGGAGCAAGTGCAAGTCCATTGCGCCCATGCACAAGAGGCGCGATATTCAAAAACTGAGCCAGTCAAACTGCGCCTACAGCCAACAACTGAATATCGCACCACTTGTGCCATAGCGTAACTAGGGAGGGGAAGCTGAGCAGATCTGATGCACCATACCGCAACAAGGGACGTTCAGCTGAGCAGTCCAGAGGTGCCATAGCACAACCAGGGACACCCCCCAGCAGCAGGGTGGCAATGCAACTGCACAACCAGGGAGGTAGGGGCCCACCACCCATGCCACAGATGGGCACAGGAACACACAGCAGAACAGACATCGTCCCCCCACACCCCATGCACTGCACAACTGGAGGAGGGCTGGAATAACCACTGGCCCATGGAAACAAGCAACCAACCCACAGCTGGGGCATGGTGCCCCATCACACCCCCGGCAAGCTGTGACTGGCACACAAGGAGGGTTGACCACCCCGTGCCACACCATCCCCCCAATGCAGAGCACACCCTGCACCATGACCCCCAGACACCCTGCCCAGGATCAGCGTCCACCACTGCAGGAAACCCCATGCATGCCACCACCCCCACTGTGACAATGCAACCCTGTGCACCACAGAACCATGCAAGGCAGCCCCACCATGAGCACCCATCAGTGGGTGGCAGCACACAGTGATGTAACGACGGCATACACAGTGCCACCATGCACAGCCCCCCTGAGGTACAGCTGAGAGACCAACCATGCGTCGGCACACGAGGTACCCCACACGGGATAGAGCATGCCCCGGACACCACCACCAGTGGTACAGCACCCTGCACACTCTCCCAATGACACACCCCGACACAGCACTGTCCACAACAGCCAGTGCAGACACCCACAGTGGTGCGTGGAAGCATGCACCACACCGGATGCCACACAGTGCATGGACAGACACCCACCCATACCCAAAGGCACAACAGCACAGGGATGCAACCCAGACCCCAGCATGGGCCCATGTAAACTGTGAACACACAGCCTGCAGTCCTCCATGGCACAGGAGTGCCAGCCACCCTGTGCAGGCACTGTGGACCTGTACGCCACCATCATTTGCCCACAGCACAAGTCATAGACAGTGGTGCACATCCCCTGCAACACACACAAGCCACAGCATGGAGATGGGTCAACAACTGTGGAGGCCACAGTGTCACCCGAGGCAGACATGCACCACACCAGTGACAGGAGGCAACCCAGCATTGTGACGGGTACAGTGGCTGCCCTGCATTGACAGCCACCACTGACATGCCAGCAGACCATGCAGGTCACAGACATGCATGGGTGTCAGCTGCACAGGCCATGGACGGGCTGACAGGGGCACCATGGACACAGAGCATGCACCATGGACCACTGCACAAAGTCATCCAGTGCACAGGGCACAACACACACACCACAGACACTGACTGATAGCTACCCCCACACCATAGTCACCTCCCCACGGACACACACACATACCTATGACTGCACCACCCCTGACACCATGCACACCACTGCAGCTGAGCACCTATAGCCTGCTGCAAATCAGAGACCACCACAATATTCATATCAAAAGATCTGTATTCCAAAACAATATCAAACTGAACTATATACAATACTATATACAAAGTTGGGGGGGAGGGCCACAAACAAGGTGGGGGTGGGTAAGGGGCAGGGGTGAACAAATGGGACAGGAAAGGAGGGGTGTGAGGATGGGTACGGAGGGGTAGGGGATATCAGGGGCAGAGGGACTGTTAACGGGAGCCCCGCTCCCCGCTCTGGCTGCTCCGCCACCGGTGCCTCCTGCGGATCCCAAGCTGGTTGATCCATTGAATGATTTCTAATGACACCCTTGCCATAGTCAAGATCTTCCTCAATGCCTCCCTGATCTCCATCAGCTGGCGGACACCTAGGACAAGGGAGCACAGTCAATAGGTGTGAATGCACAGCCCCATACAGCCCACCCACTGTGCATGGCATACGGCCGTGGGACATGCCTCTGTGATGGTGTGTGACCACCTACAGTGATCACGTCCACAAGGCCTGCCCACCCAGGCGCATACAGCCATGTGGAACTCTGCACACCCACTTCTGCTAGTCATGGCACAGCACCACCGTGGCCGTTTAGTGATATGGCTACGTGGTGCGAAGGCAGTGGCACAGCCATGTACCCGGTGCACGCGTGGACCACCATCAATGCATTCCCAGACATGCAGTGCCACTGGACAGTGCTGACTGTAACAAGTTGCGTGCATGGCAGTGGTGTCAATGGATGGTGGCCATGCCCCGCTGCCCACCCTGTTACACAGCATGCACTAGTAATCATGGAGGTATGGCACTCACCATTATTGGGCCAGTCCCTCAGGCGCTGTGGACTGTCGCCCCTCCTCGTGCCCCTGTCCTCTTGGTGGTGCTGCATTTCACAGGCTAAATGCCACTCCTCCGGCCCTGTGGTGCAAACATGGAGAGAGAAACATCAGTACAATCCTGTAGCAAAGCCCCCCTGCCCCCAGGTGTGTGCTCTCCCACCCAGCCAGACCCACTCACCCCACACCCTGATAACACCACCACAGCCAACACCGGACGGTCCCTCCCCCATGTGCTGGACACATACAACTGTGATACCCATATGGAAGATAAAAGTGTGTTGACGTAACACCTACCTGGCCGTGGCACTGTGCCCCTCCTGGCACATCCCTGCGAGTGGGCAAGCAGGTCTGGCTCCCTCCGCCGCAGGTCACCATACCTGTGGCCACACTGCTCTGCTGTCTGCCCCCCTTCCTGTGGCCTCCTCTAGTGCAGTGGCCACCTCCTCCCACACCTGACTCCTGGAACTGTCCAGGGGTGCCTCCCCAAACAGTGGTCCATGGAGTGGCTCCACTATGGCCACTAGGTTGGCCAGTTCTACCTGGCTTCACTGTGCAGCCCTACTCCGCGCCGTTCTCCTAGCTCAGTCGGCCAAAATGGTGCTCTGCAGCACGGCTCCCCATGTGCAGATGCTGTGCGGAACAGCGCTGCCATTCCCTATCGCGCTGTCACCGAACAGCGTGATAGTGGTGCACCCATGCCTGAAGCATGGCGCCTAGGGGGCAAAGGTCAGGCACAGGGTCAAGAGGCTCTGGCGCATGGACTGGCACAGCGCCACTGGAACCCAATGTGTGTAGCGCGATTGGATGCCTGTGTGCTACCTCCAGTAGCGGCCTACCGCGCTGTTGCCCCAATGCGCCTATGATGGCCCAGTGCCACAGCGCCATGTAGGTGAACATCGCTGTAGCGCCACTGGCACAATGGTGGCCGTGCCCTGCATTGCTTCCCGCACACAGCACGTCAGCAGTGCAGCAGACACCTGCGTCAGCAACCCGGGCATGCACTGTGAGGTATGTACTGTGCATGTCACAGAACTGCACCCTTGGCTCAGCACGTTCAACACAATTGCGCAAAGTGCAACAGTGCGATATTCAGTCGTCATATGCAAAACAGCTAATCAGCCATTCAATGGTGCAGCACTGCAATTTGCATCCACTTAAAGTTGCGCCTCGCCTCATTTGCATGGGTGTTGCTATAAAAGTGCGACATTGGGCTGCACTGGCCATAGTCTGTTACTGCAGTCTATTGGTGAGTTGCATGCTGTTTGGGAGTGTGGACTGTGGATTTAGGACATGCATGGGACTGCACAGTCACAGGTAACAACTGTCCTTCTTACAGGCTAAATAATGACCGAGCGAGTTGTGGGAGAGGAGGAACACAATGGTGGGAGGAGGAGGAGGCCTAATTTCACCAAGGCCGAGACCGATGCCCTGTTTGAGGCCTACCTGGATCAGGAGCCACTTCTCAGCGGACAGCAGGGAACACCTCAAGCCCGTGCTGCTGCATGGGAGGAGATGGCACGTGCAGTGAACCTGCATGGCAGCCACCAGCACTCCATGCAGGAGTGCAAGAAGAAGATGGGCACAGACAGGAGGAGGATAAAGGAGAAGGTGGCTGCCATCAGGGCAGCACGAGCTGCGACAGTTGGGGGACAGCCGGAGGTGGTACACCTGACCCCACAGGAAGAGAGGGTTGCTGGAAGCATGCAGTGTTGTGCCATTGAGGGTGTTCAGGGTGGTGGCTTCCAGAAGGGTGGTAGCCCATCACTGCATGGTAGGTCATGGTCTGTCTATTGGGGGGGCAGGGTAGGTCATATGCAGTAACGCGACTTTGTTTTCCCTTACAGATCCTGAGCGTCTGCACGGGTCAGTGGTGGTGGGCCTGTCCACTGAGGACAGTCAGCTGGAGATGGAGGAGGGCCCATCCACCTCCACAGGTATACGTGGCTCAGTGCGACAGTGGGCCCACCTGGCTGTTCACATTGATGTTGTTGGAACAGGTGCGGAGGAGGCCCTGCCCGTGTCCCAATGTCCATGGATGCCAGCATGCTGTGACTCGGGCCGGTGCCGGGTCCGTCACTGATGATGATGTCGCTAACGGCATGGGCAGTGACACGTGTGTGTCACGGGATGGCCACACAGCAGGTAACATTACGGCCATGGCTGTGGGTGGTGCTGCTGCCATGGAGGCCTGCGTGTCAGCACAGTCTCAGCCTGTGCCTGTCAGCACCAGTGGGGCAGCACTGGTGTGTGTACAGGACAGTGGGACTGTTGCGGCCACTGTGGTGGCACCAGTGAGCCCTGGGAAGTGGCAGCTGGAGGGGCAGCATCAGCAGTCGGCCAATGGGCTTGGGGGTACAGGGTCAAGGGGCGGTGTCTGTGCACCGCCTGTGGACATGTCCAGACCTGGTCCTGGTGTGCAGCGCCCACCCTCAAGGGGTTCTGAGCATTAGGGCCATGCACACCCTGAGGGACAGGATGCCGAGGAGGCAGACGACCTCTTGGACGAGCACACCCACCTACTGCAAGCATCAGTCCAGCAGCAGATGTGGCTTGCAATGTCAGTGGATGCACTGCGTGCGGCTCTGGAGCGGGAAGAGGAGTGTTGCAGCAGAGACACTGCTCTGATCCTGGCAGGGATGGACCAGTTATGGAAGGATGTGACCGCTGCCACTGACAGGCAGACACAGGCATTCGCTGCTGTCATGGCCACAATGGGCACACAGTCATGTGCCCATGTGTCGCAGACACCATGCAGTGCACTGTCCACCCCCTGTTCCCGGCATCGTGCAACACCCTCCATGTTGACACTGGGTTCAGCTGTGGGTATCCCGAGCACGCCTGACGCAGGCATGTTTGGTGTGCTGCAGACCCCTGCGCGAGCACGGTCGCGTTCACGCAGTGGACCCCTGGGGGACCATCGGTGCCACCCCATGAGGCCAGTGGTCGGCCTGTCAGTGCTGGCGGGTCTCGGCGGGGCCGCCCACGCATCCATGGCAGCCGGGGCACTGTTTCGTGTGACTGACCTGTCTCCCAATGCGGCTACTGTCTGGTGCTGCCCTGTGTGCATTGTGTCTTTCAGTGGGCATTGCACGGGTGGGTACCTGGCCCTGCACGCGGACACACAGTCCATCTGCACACCCTCCCGGCTGCTGTCCACAGTTGCATGTGCATGATGATGCCTGCATTGCACTGTACACCAATGTGCAATGGTGCTCAGCATCTGACACATGCATATGGACAGGCAGTGGGCGTGGTGGTCTGTGGACATGTATGTGGCTAGGGGTGACGTTCTGGGTCTGTGTGCCTCCTACCCTTTGTATATGTTTGGTGTGTTGTGTGTGTGTGTGTGTGTGTGTGTGTCCGTCCACGTGGCATGTTAGACCTCACCCATCCCTGGTTGTATGTGTGGTTCCATGCCCTGCCACTTCCCTTGACGGCATGCACCCCTGGTGTGTGTCCATGTGTGTTTGTGGGTTGTGCCTTAGCCACTGTTGGTTGCACATGGCCCCATGACATACCTGGGTTGGCTGAAGTGCTCCTCTGTGATGGTGTCCCAGTGTAGCTGTGCCAGCCGGATCAGTCGGGGATGCCCATCACCATCGTCACCAGTGACCTCATCGTCCCCATCGCTGTCCTCCTCTTTGACCTGTACGGCTATCCCACATTTGTTGGCCATGTTGTGCAGGACGCCAGAATAGCCCACAGGCCTTTGAGGGGCTGTACTGTAGGGCACCGCCAGAGGTGTCCAGGCAATGGAAACGTGCCTTCAGCATCCTGAACACCTGCTCGATGACATTACGTGTGGTGGCGTCTGCCTCATTGTAGCGTTGCTGCGATGGGGTCGTAGGCCACCGGTAGGGTGTGAGCAGCCAGGGACAGAGTGGGTATCCACTGTCAGCTGTGTGTTGAGGGTGGAGGTTAGTTTGGTGATCAGCATCGCCCTGCCTCAGGCCATGTAGGCCACTACCCATGTCACCTCCGACCATGCCCCCCCAGGCCCTATGATTGTCCATGTGGTTTGCATACTCACCCACTAGGTGGCCAGTGGGGATAACCCCACTCTCTCGAATCTGCAGCACAGTGCTGACTGGTGCCAGATGAAGGCATCATGTGCTCCCCCAGAGTGCGTGGCACAGACATTGATTATGCGCCCCCTGGCATCGCACACCACCTGGCAGTTGATGCTGGCATAGCCCTTGCAATTGATGTATGCAGCCCCCTCGGGGCCAGGTGGTGTGCGGATGGCCACATGGGTACAGTCTATTACCCTTAGCACGCCAGGCATACGTGCTACCCTCTGGAACTCCTGTATGTTTGTTGTGCGCTTCCACCGGTGTTGTGGGGAAATGGATGTAGTCCGCAGCATGTGGTAGCAGTGCACTAAGGAACTGGGTGAGGTGACATGACATGGCCAATTGGGTTATGCCTGTGGTGTCCCCAGCTGGTCTCTGGAAGGTACCCGTGGCGAGCAAGCACATGCAAGCTGTCACTTTCATCTCCACTAACAGGGCATGGCTCCGTCATGTGGGTGCCTGCATCACATGACTGCACAGCTCACAGAGCCACCTCAGAATTGCCTGATTCAGGCGGTACCAGCCCACAATCTTGGTATCACTGTACAGCTCGAAGCTGGTGCGGGCTCGGTACTGCCTGTTGGGGGCATACCACCGACGGGCCCTTCCATGGCCATGCCCCCCCCGATGCCCACCTTCTCACCCCCCTCATTACGGCCTCCTTCTGGAAGGTGGCACTGGCCATTTCCCTGGCTTGTGTTCAGCCCCCAGAAGCTGTTACTGTATTCCCCCCTGCTTTCCTGACTGCTACTTCCCCTGCACCGGGAACACCTGCCTGTGCTTGCCACACTGCTGTGTGGTGTACTTCCCCCTTCTGCACTGTCTCCCCACACCTTCCCCTGTGCCTGTTGCTTCCAGGTGCCCTTTCCTGCCTGGCCCTGTGTCCCCTGCTGCCCAGTTTTCCTGCTATCTTGGCCTCATGTGGCTTCCTGAGTGTTCTTGCAACTCTCCCTTGCTCCCTTTTATTTTGGCTCATGTCCGCTATGGCGCAACTTCACTTGCTCCCCTATTGCGCATGGCGCAAGTTGTTAAATATTGCACTGCACCATTTATGCATGGTTCCTCCCCCTTCAGTTGCGCATGCATTCATTATCATTGCGCTGTTGCTCAGCGTGATTTGGGGGGTGCAACTGCCTCCTGCTGAATATCGCAGAATGGTGCATTTTTCGGACTTGCGCAGGCACAACCCTATTGCACATGGCTCAACTCTTTTGAATATCTGGGCCCTAGTCTTCTTAATAGCGTAGTGTATTTTATTTTCTTGATGTATTAAGTTTTTTTTTGTTTTATACAAAAACCAATCATTTTTATATCTATCATAATCTAATAAAATAAGCTCCTCTAATTATTTAAGTTTTTTGTCCACCTCTCTTTCATTTTTTTCCCTAATTTGGCCTATTTTAATTTGGTAAGAAATTATTATTGCTCTTAAATATGCCTTGAAAGCATCCCATAGTTTAAGAATTGTTGTTTGACCCGTAAAGTTATAGAAACAATATTCTTTTATTGATTCTTTTATAAGTTTCCTAAATTCTTCATCTTTCAAAAAGTCATTATTAAATGTCCAATTTAGAACTTTTCGTCGATATTTATTTTCTATTAGAATTTCCATAAAAATTAATGCATGATCTGAAATAAATATTGACTCAGTATTGACTTTAGTAATATTAGAAACCAGGTTTTTTGATAAAAAAAAAATCTATTCTTGAAAAAGTTTTAAAAGTTTTATTTTTTTATCAAAATGAGCATAACCAATATCCTGTGGGTGAATTGACCTCCATATATCTACTAATTGTTCTTGATTATTAAAAAACAATAGTTTATTAGAAATCGCTATATTACTCGAAGTAGAAACTGTATTTTTATCCAAACTAGGAATATGTGGAGGCAGTATAGCGTGGTGGTCTAAGGCTCTGAGCTGCAAATCTGGAGACATCCAGCAGGCCAGACCTGGGTTTGAATCCCACAGCTTCCACTTGCATACTGTGTGACCCTGAGCAAGTCACTTAACCTCCTTGTGCTCCCAGGTTGCTCCTGTAAAAAAGCTTTCAGCTTAGTGTGCTATAACTGGTTAACTAACTAATTTAACGCATTAAAATCTCCCGCCAAGACAATGTCCAAGGCCTGTAAATATTGTAATCCTTCTGATATTTTTGCTAAAATAGTATCATAATGGTCAAATGAGGCATATAATGACCTTAACACAATCATATTATTATTCACTTGGATCTTGATCATTATTATTCTGCCTTCATCATCTCTAAATTGATTAAGTCAAAATTAACAGCTTTCCTGATCAGAATTGCAACCCCTTTACTCTTCTTTGTATCTGAACTAAACAATATATGTGGGATCTATCTCCTTTTAAATTTCAGTATTTCTTGTTCTAACAAGTGAGTTTCCTGAATGAACATAACTTGAGCCTCTTGCTTTTTAAAGTAAGTTAACAATCTGGCCCTTTTAATTGGAGAGTTAACTCTATTAACGTTCAGGGAAACCATTTTCATTTTATCTTTCTGATGAACCATTTATATGTCTATAGTCCGAATGCCAAAATGGGAAAACCATGAAACAAATATCTAAAAATAAGACACACTTAAATCTCTTCAAATTGACTAATAATAGTTGGCCCACATTTATGAAATAAAAATTCCCACATTTATCTAAATGCCCTAATCTAAGAAAAACAGATATTTCATTCCCCTTAACATCTACTTTGACTTCCAGCCACCAGGTACCTGCAAAAAAATTAAAAAATGACTGATACATTATGATCCTAGTAAGCCATGAAGATAAAAAGCCTTGCGGCACTAACGAAAACATCCCTGCATACATGAGAATCACTGCAATCAACCCCCCCCCCGCATCGGCCTTCGAGCTTAAACAAATATTTTAGGCAGTTTTGTTGTTAACCGGATCGCAACTTCAACAGAGTCATAAGTACGGCGAATACCAATAATTACAACTCTCAACTTTGCTGGAAAAAACATTGAGGTTTTAATTCCTTGCAGCCATAGTTTGTTTCTGACTCATCCATATTTTTTCCTATCTTGTACAAGTTCCGGTGGAAGATAATTATAAATTGATACTGAGGCACCCAGCACATTTAACCTCTTTTTTTTTTATAAACAGCTGCCATTAAAGTTTCATTATCTTTTGTCTTCATGAATTTTATTATAATTGGTCTGGGAGTAGCAGACTCATTGGGGTTCTGACGCAGCCCTCTATGTATGCGATCTATATCAAAAGATAAATTGCCTGGGTCGGTTTCTAAATAAGCTGCTGCAATTTGATTAAAGGATTCAATCAAGGTCTTATCATTGTTCCAGGCCTCAGGCACACCAGTTAATCTTATGTTTTTCCTTTGTGCACATGTCTCATAATCTAAAAGTTTTTCTTTCATGACAACATTTGCTTTTGCTTTTTCTAATTCAAGTACTTTCCCCATCATTGGTGAATTCTCACTTTGAATGTATTCAAATGTTGCTTTTATTTGCACCGAATCTTGTTTCATTTCTACGTTCTCTTTTATCAACTTCTGGGTCTCAGTATAGTATTTTTCTAAATTAGCTTGTTGTAAAAGTAAAAGCGCCATCTGTTGTGTTAACCGATTCATCTGCTGAAATTTTTTTTTTAGCCCATTCTGGAGGTTTTTCCAACTTCCCTTCCCCAGTATTATCTTCTGAACATAAGTTTTTTAGAGTTTTTTTTTCTTTTTGAACAAACTCAGGTTCGCTACCTTCTATTTCTTGCATCAGTCGCTGTCCATTTTTATCTGAACTTTTTAACAGACGAACAGATGTATTAGCATCATTTAATTGATCAGTTGCATTTTTGGCAGTTACAGGTATTGGAGAACAATAAGAACTCAAAATTCTTACCCCCTTAGACATTAAAGGGTCTCCATAGATTTGTTCCGCTTTCTCCTTTTCCTCTCCCACACTGCCATGCGCTCCATCTGAAGAACTTTCTAATGGAAATGTCGCATTTTGTAAAACACCTTCAGACTGATCAGTATTTAAAGTTTCTTTTTGAAGTTGGCTTGGGCTTGCTGAGCTGGGAGGTATACCAGCACACTCCTCCTGTGCTTTATACTGGACCTCTTTGAGAGCACTTTCATCTGATTCACTCAGCACCTCCATGTCAGTTTTAACCATTGTTGTCTTATTTTGTAAAAAGCATGGAAAAAGCCCCAGTCTCATAGCACTGGCGAAAGAATCTGGCGTCTCAGGAACACATTTAAGGCTTTTTGATTTTACCGCCATGGAACTGGGTTTTCTAGTCGAGCAGGTAGCTTTACCTGATTTTGTTTTCGCATTAGCCAGTGAAGGTTTCCCTTCTTTCCTAGGCGTCATTATTCCAAAATGCAAAAATAGTTTAGTGCTCTTTTTATTAAGCTCGTCTTCTGAAGTTTCTGGAGAGGAATTAATATTCATACCTCGTCATTGATAAAAAGAATTCTAGACGCCTTAATGAGGGTAGTTCTGGATGAGCTCTGCAGTGCATCACACTCACGGCGTTTCCAATCGAAGCATCATGGTGCTCCTACTCCTCCTCCTCCGTGGGTGGTTCCCCTCCTTTGATTCTCCTCAAGACTCAGATATAGCATTCTTGAGAGGCAGTACACCAGAGATACAGTTTGGAAGGAAAACAGTGTATATGGGATGCATCAATGATAAAGGGGGGACAGAGAAGTTCCAATTTTTTGGGCTTCTGTATATACCACTCTAAATTATATACACACACACACACACACACAGACACTAAATCCCTGTGTTGGGGATAGGTTGAATAGGAAATGACCCAGTCCACAATACATTCCTCTGACCATGCCACTATGCAGATCCCAACGTGACTGGCTTACACCCACTAAAGGTAACACTAATCTTCAGACACTGTCCAAAAAAAGGATGCATGATGGTAAGAGGTACTGCAATCTGTTGTCTGTCACCTAGAAATCCTTCTAGCACTTATCGCAAAGTATGTAGCTGACACAAATGGCAAATCAAATGTCCAGGCCTCAGTAGAAATGCTGCAGCTGGGTCACAAAATGAAGCAACTTGTTGCATCAGTTTTCAAAATAAAATAAAATATATATATATATATATATATATATATATATATATATATGAAAACTTGACTGTACAGCCAGGCACCTCATTACAGTGGAGATGGCAGTGCAAGGTTTGTAAGGGTATATTGCTGATACTGATAAAAAGTCGACCTCTGCTGCATACCTTATAGGTCTGCAGTGTAAAGAAAACTAGCACCTCCAATCTGATTTAGAGGTATCTGAGAACCAGGCGTGTTCAGCAAACATTCAGACTGATGCTCCTGGAGGGATTTAAAGGGATCATCCTCTACTATTCCTCTGAGAAGCTGAAGGACGTTCTTTCTCAGGAACCAGGAGTAGCATCAGAATTTCAACAGGCTTAGAGGTTCACAACCCAGAGGCTGAACCACTGAAGGAAATTTACTATTCACCCTTCCCCTGGTTTCAGATGATGTACAGCCCTGAGATCACTTCCTGCAGTTTACAAGGTGTATGGGACAGATTATATTTGTTGGTTTGATGGTCCCTCTTCATTCCAGTCAGTTTGGCCACATACTGCAAGTGTTTCACTGAGGCCCAGTACACCTTGAGAGAAGCTGGAGTAATATATGCCATTGTGTTCCTATCCAGGCTTTCAATTGTGCATCTGCACATCCAGGTATCCATTATATTTTCCACCACCCCTCCCACATACCATCAACTGATTTCATTTCAGTGGGTGTCCCCTTTCGCAACATCCTCCCTTGCACTAACTTACATCCTCCCTTGCACTGACTTCCATTCTGTCTGGGGCACCTTGGGATAGTCATGTGGCAGAACCTAGTGCAAAGTGATTCAATTTTAAATGTCACCCATGATGTGTAGCAACTTTGATAGCATCCCCTAATATAATAGCCCACCTCACACCGACTCCAGCTCCCCCAGGACCATAAGGAGTAGTTATGTGGTGGAATCTGGAACTCTTGCTCCCCAGAGGAGAGTGCCTAGGCAGAAGGTCTGTTCTCCTGACAGTTTGCTCTTGATGGTCTGGGCTCAGGACACAAACCTGGATCACCAGTGTACTGGGCAGGCCCCTGGTAGCTGATGCCAATGGAACCAGCAAGGGCTTTAATGTCTTTTTTTTTTTTTTTAATCAAAGTGCTTATCCTCTGGCACATCACCCTCCTCAGGATTATTGTCGATTTCCCAGACCTAACCCCCCAACAAAAGCTGCATTTATGTGGTGCTGGGCCCAAAAGTACTGGAGACAGTCAATTTAATGGCTGAGGTTGTGATTTTAATCCTTTAACCCCAGGTCCACCCATGACCCCTTGTGCTGAGCTATGCCCTTTGCTGGCCTCCCAAAACCACATATTCCACTTAAAGAGGAGGTCCATCTCTTTCACTCATTACAGCAGATCACTGTAACAGCAGAACTGGGCATTGCCTGTCCTCAGCTGGGGAAGCTGTAGTGCTGACAGCACTTCCTGACCAAGGCTACCCATTTGCAGCCAACCCAGGCATGCTCCTGAACCCAACTCTCATACGCTGGAGCATGACACATTACTACTAGGTGATGAGTGACCCACTCCAAGGTTTTTTAACAATGGGTTGACATGGACATTATTTCTACAATACAGTTGCCTGCATTATTGATGTCATGTTCCGGATCTTTTCTGGTAAAAAAAATAAATGAAGATAACCATCTTAGTAACCGATTAACTGCTAATGAAGGTACACCAAACACAGAGCCAGATCCACATTGATGGCTGGGATATACCCAACGAGCATATCCTAGTTGTGGCTTTGTGCCCTCAATGTCTGTCTACACGGGACAGCATCCACCTCCCCCCGTGACAGTGCTCCACCAGGAGGGCACCCAACTGGGGTGGGGGTGGCAGAGGTAGATGGAGCCAGTCTGGACCACAGGCATCCAGTCAGATGCCCATGCTAGTCCACAAATGGATCTCTGCCTACACAGGGAGCAGGGAATATCAAGATATGGCAGTCCTCCAGGACTGCCTTATCCCCACTGAACAAAATATAATGTAAAAAAAACCCACCTGCCAGTGATGCCCCAAGCCTACCGTGAAGGCACCTAGGAAGAATTCAAGAATGCATGGGACAAACACAAGGCAATTCTCGGGGGGGTAGGAAGAAATAGGCTGCTGGTTAACTAGGATCTGCAGCTTATGCAGTAGGTAGGGAAATGGGCAGACTAGGTGGGTCAAGCGGTCCTTATTTGCCATCAAAGTCTGTGTTTCTGTGTTAGGGCTGTGGCTGGAAGAAGTAGGGACGAGCGATCTCAGACTTCATATGTGTGACCAGGAGAATGGGAGTGTAGCCGCTAAATTTGCCCCTAGGCAGACACAATAGCCATGCCCTCTACTGGCACTCTGCACCACTAAGATAGCAGTGAGGATAGAGTACATACTTGATCAAGCCTCCATCCTGCCCACTCACACTGCCACACACATGGACAGGGATCAGCTGTGGAGGGGACATGTGTCCTGTGCTATTGATGCCTCAAAGTTCCCAAATGGTGTGTATCCTGCATTAAGGGTCACTCTGTGGCTTTTCCCGGCTGTTCATACATTTAGACAGGCCATGAACCTTTTGAGGATTGGGTCCTTAGAATCTAGGATATGTCAGAAAAGATTTCTTTTTTGTTATTTGTAGTATTTTTGTTAACCGGGTAATTCTACTGAATATGAAGTGCCCATTTTCAAGGATAACCTGAATGCAAAGTAGGGCTTCAAGTCTGGTTCTACAAAATAATCGAATACCTTGAACTTTGGGTGTCCGATTCTTTCAGATGGTGGCAAACTTTTGGGGCAAATGGGTGGACCTTTGGTGTACTGGTTCACCCTGGTCCGAATGATGTGGACTTGTCCAAACCAGTCAAAATGCGAACCACAGTTATCACCTGAAACAGTTATCTTTACTGTGACTCACAGGCGAGTCCAGCCTCTTTGACGCAGCTACACAGCTCAACCCGATGTGAGTCAGCGGGAGAACTCACTCACATGCTCTGCATTGGGCTAATAGGTAGTTCAGGCAGGGTGCTGTACAAATCTAGTCA
Organism: Neoceratodus forsteri; assembly: GCA_016271365.2. Classification (NCBI taxonomy): domain Eukaryota; kingdom Metazoa; phylum Chordata; order Ceratodontiformes; family Ceratodontidae; genus Neoceratodus; species Neoceratodus forsteri. Next base: position 14,191,175 of record CM057456.1, read on the forward strand.
GATTAGCTAGGAAAAAAGGACATTTTTTCTGTTCAGTACCGGAAAGTTTGATTAGATCATTAGTTGCCTGAACTCTGAAGTTAAGGGCTGCAACTTCGGGTAGGGGAGGAAAAGGAAGACAAAAATGGCAGCAACAGTGCTGCAGCTTGCAGCAGGCCTCTGGAACCAGGGGCTTGCTTGGCTGGTGGGACTGGAGAAGTTTGCTTTTGGCTGGGCAGATGCGGTACATGAGGTGGCAGTCTGCCAGTCCATTTTTTCTTTTTCGTTGCAGAAATAGTAGTTTAGTAGGGCATTATAAGCCCCTGGCAGAAGCCTTTTGGGAGTTACTCCGTTAGAAAAAAAAAACACACAAAAAATTTTTTAATGGGCTGAGCAGTAAATGTGTGCCATCTGGAAGCAGGACAGTGTCTGGCAACGGGCAGTTGGCACCTTGGTGACATCCTCTTCACTAGTTTCAAATTTCAGTTCTTTTTCTGGCAGTTTTTTAGTCATTACCTTTCTACTCCTCCTGAGTCCAGAAGCAGGCTTTTACAGTGTGATCTGAGCAGTGAGCAGCAAGTGTGTGTGTGCCACCTGAGCTAGCAGTATGCCAGTGCTCGGACCTTGCTAGAGGACACCTTGATGGCATACCATTAAAAAAACTTAAATAATTTCTTCCTTCTCCTCCTGAGTCCTGATGCAGCCTTTTGCAGTGTGATCTGCGAACTGGCCAGAAAGTGTATACAAGCTGGCAGTGTGTCGGTGTAAGTTGGGTGGTGGGCAGCAAGTGTATACAAGCTGGCAGTGTGTCAATGTAAGCCGGGTGGTGGGCAGCAAGTGTATACAAGCTGGCAGTGTGTCGGTGTAAGCCAGGTGGTGGGCAGCAAGGGTGTACAAGCTGGCAGTGTGTCAGTGTAGCCAGATGGTGGGCAGCAAGTGTTGTACAAGCTGGCAGTGGCCGGTGCTGCGGGTGGTGGGCAACAAGTGTGTATACAAGCTGGCGTGTCGGTGTAAGTCTGGTGGTGGGCAGCAAGTGTATACAAGCTGGCAGTGTGTGGGGTGTAGAAGTCTGGTGGTGGGCAGCAAGTGTGCCTGAAGCTGGCAGTGTGTCGTGTAAGCCGGGTGGTGGGCAGCAAGTGTATACAAGCTGGCAGTGTGTCGGTGTAAGTCGGTGGTGGGCAGCAAGGGTGTACAAGCTGGCAGTGTGTCAGTGTAAGCCGGGTGGTGGGCAGCAAGTGTATACAAGCTGGCAGTGTGTCAGTGTAAGTTGGGTGGTGGGCAGCAAGGGTGTACAAGCTGGCAGTGTGTCAGTGTAAGCCGGGTGGTGGGCAGCAAGTGTATACAAGCTGGCAGTGTGTCGGTGTACACTGGGTGGAGGGCAGCAAGTGTATACAAGCTGGCAGTGTGTCGGTGTAAGTCGGGTTGTGGGCAGCAAGGGTGTACAAGCTGGCAATGTGTCAGTGTAAGCCGGGTGGTGGGCAGCAAGTGTACACAAGCTGGCAGTGTGTTGTGTAAGCCGGGTGGTGGGCAACAAGTGTATACAAGCTGGCAGTGTGTCGGTGTAAGCTGGGTGGTGGGTAGCAAGTGTATATAGGCTGGCAGTGTGTCGGTGTAAGCCGGGTGGTGGGCAGCAATTGTATACAGGCTGGCAGTGTGTCGGTGTAAGCCGGGTGGTGGGCAGCAAGTGTATACAAGCTGGCAGTGTGTCAGTGTAAGCCGGGTGGTGGTCAGCAAGTGTATACCAGCTGGCAGTGTGTCAGTGTAAGCTGGGTGGTGGGCAGCAAGTGTATACAAGCTGGCAGTGTGTCGGTGTAAGTTGGGTGGTGGGCAGCAAGTGTATACAAGCTGGCAGTGTGTCAGTGTAAGTCGGGTGGTGGGCAGCAAGTGTATACAAGCGGGCAGTGTGTCAGTGTAAGCTGGGTGGTGGGCAGCAAGGGCGTACCAGCTGGCAACGTGTCAGTTCACAGCCCATGTAGGTGGCACCTTGGTGGCATCCCATAAAAAATTTTTTTTAAATAGTTTCTTCCTCCTTCTGAGTCCTGAAGCAACCTTTTGTAGTGTGATCTGGGCATTGGGCCCCTATAGAAGCTCCAGAGAGTGAAGCGCTAGGGTCTGGAACATAGCGGTTGGCTCTTCTATGCTATAAATTGTATGTTTGCATTTTGAACTTGAAGTGGCAAAATAAATGCAAATCTTTGCTTTTGAACTGTACACAAAATTTTTCTGACTTATTTCTCTAGGTGTGTGGGTCAGTACTGTCTTTTGGTTTGCTGTTAGAGGTTGCATTCCATGGACCCAGTACCCACTCCACAAATCGGGTGCAGCTTTCACTGATTAAGTTCAAGTCTAGTGGCACCCCCTGCCCTCTGATCACCAGCCTCCATCTATGTAATATTTCCCTGGTGTCTAGTGGCACCCTCACCCTCCAGTCGCCATGCCTGTGTTTACCCAATGTTTCCCTGGTGTCTAGTGGTGCCCCCACCCTCTGATCACTGTCCCTGTGTTTCCTGACATTCTCCTGGTGTCTTGGCACCCCTCACCTCCGTTCACCAGCCCCATATTAATTTCTTAAATGTGACTGTAATAAATAAAACCGTCCTTCAATGTTTTTCCTTTAAATCTGTAACCAAGAAAATGGTCCCTCGCTCATTTCATGCCTGCCACTCTGACCTCCCACTCAGCAGCCACTGCCTGTCACCCCCCGCGCACTCCACATAAACCATCATGTGACTAAACATGTCCCAAGGTGAAGGTCCACTCTCCAGTCGAAGGCACGTCTTGCTGCTGAAACCAACGACTGCAAGATGAGAAACTAAGTTAAGTGCAGTTCAATGTATTTCATTTAGGTTTTGAACTTTTTTTTGTGAGGCATAACTTTTTCATTTTTTGCATATTGCCACCCCAAATTTTCAACAGGACCTTTTTGGGACCCCACCTCATGAACAATGGCAGTGGAATTATACAACTCAGGCCTGCAAGGTGTTTTTGCGGTCACGTGGCAGACTCACCTTTTGGGTGGGATTTGCACATTTTTAACGCGATTGCTCATGAGACGGGCCCATATGAAGGCTATGTTGAACATTTGGGGTCACAATACGTAACAAGCATTTGTCAATGCCGAATGTTTGCTTGCTGGCATTGGCAGTGGTAGTGTAGAAGTTACAGAGCTGCGCAATAGAAATGGCACTGAAGTATTGGACTGAAGCCAACCCCACCACCACCCTGCAGAGAGTGACAGGCATTGGGGTGTGCATTTGGGTCGTCAGGCATAACAGCCACGCCATTTCACCACACCCCACCCTGCAGACACCGACAAGTGTCACGGTGTGCCTTGGGGTCTTTGACCCTTGTGCGCACCCCATTCCATCAGGAAATACAGTGAGATGGGTGCGATATAGGAGAATGGGGTGAACTTTGGGGCTGAAGAGTCCAAGGCATACCTCGATGCCTCTCACTGGCTGCAGGGTGTGGAATGGTATGAGCATTACAGGCAAGAAACCCAAGTCATACCCCTGATGCCTGTCATTCTCTACAGGGTTGGGCGTTATGGTTGGAAACCCTAACACCTCAGGCATTCGTTGGTATTTTCACTCCAAATTTTCAACATTTTTTTTGTGTGACCCCCACCTCATGAGCAGTGGTAATATCAGTTTGTTAGCCAAAAGCTGCTTATGCACAGCGACTACGGCATTTAGCACCACAGGTGCAAAAACACATTCCGAACAGGATGTGAAAAATGACAGCTGTACTGTTCATGGGGAGGTGTAAAAAATGGCAATGTTGCAAATCTGCAGTAAAAATCTTAAAAAAACTGGTGAAGTCATGAGCATACATAGAAACTGTGCAACGCACACCCATAATGTAATTAGTTTGGGGATTTTTTACAGCAGATTGTCAACACAGGCATTTTGGGACCTCCAATCATGAACAGTGTCACTGTGATTTTCTTTATCATTCCCGAACAATGATTTCCCACAGCGACCACGCATCTCTGCGTTAAAAGTGTGAAAACACATTTCGGCCATGTTGTGAAAAATGACATCTGTACTTTTCTTAAGGAAGTGTGGAAAAATGCCACTGGTGAAAATCTGGACTGAAAATATTACAAAATCATGAACTTACGAGGGTGCGTGGAAACTGCACAATGCTCACTCGTAACACAGTCATTTTATGGACTTTTGTCACCAAATTTTCAACATAGCCATTTTAAGACCTCTGCTCATGAACAGTGTAACTATGATTTTCTTAATCTGTCCCAAACATTGCTTTCGCACACCGACTGCACCATTGTGCGCTATACGTACTGGAACACATTTGGGGCAACGTGAAAATGGCAGCTGTACTGTTCATAAGGAAGTGTAATAAAATAGCAATGTGGAAAATTTGGAGTGAAAATATAGAAAAATTTACAAACTTACTGACGTCATTAGGAACTGTGCAACGCACACTCGTAAAACAGTCATTTTTAGGAGTTTTTCACCAAATTTTCAACATACCATTTTAAGACCTGCTCATTAACAGTGTCACTGTGATTTTCTTAATGTGTCCCATACATTGATTTACGCGACACCGATCGTTTATTGTGCGCTACATGGGCAGAAACACGCTTTGGGCAAGATGTGAAAATGACAGCTATACTGCTCATAAGGAGATGTGGTAAAATGACAATGTTGAAAATCTGGAGTGAAAATATTGAAAATTAGCAAACTTACGAGCGTGCGTAGAAACTGCGCAACACACACTCGTAAAACAGTCATTTTTAGGAATTTTTCCACCAAATTTTCAAAATAGGCTTTTTGAGAGCCCACCTTATGAACAGTGACAGTGTCGTTTCATTACTCAGTCCCGAAAGGTGATTTCGCACATTGACTGTGAAATCACCCTTCGGGCCCGATTAACACCATGAAAGTGAGAGCATTCATGAGAAGGGGTCCCAAAAACCCCATGTTGAAAATTTGGTGCAAAAATTCCAAAAAATAGCTGAGATATGCAGCAAAGTTGAAAAAACCCTATCTATCCCATTATACAGCTTATCGGCATTTCCTCAGTTTGTGGTCGGCTTTGAAGAGTGCAGACGTGTTCCCGGTCCACCGAAGATTGTCGTGCCGGAGTCCGGAGGTAAGTATGGGAAGGGAGGTTGGGGAGGCAGGGTGCGCAGTTGGTGGGCGCAGCTGGGGGCAGAGACAACGAGGTACCGTTTTTAAGTTTCAGGTTGTTTTTTTTTTAAATGACGATACGGGACGTTTGCCACGCTGGGGTGAGCTCTCAGCGTGGCACAAGGACAGCTGGTGGGGGGGTGTGGAGCCGACGGGGATTGGGCACCCCCATCGGCAATAGCATCTGTTGCCACACTGGGTGGGCTCCCAGCGTGGCACACTGTACGGGGGGACAGTGGAACCGACGGGATTGGGCACCCCGTCAGCTATTCGATGTGCAGCCATGCTGGGGTGGGCACCCAGCATGGCATATGTAACTCTGCTTTGGGGGTGCAGCACAGCCAGCGGGGTTGAGGCACCCCATCGACTCACATTGTGTGCGTGGGGCGAGCACACAGTATGTGCATGCAGGTGTAGGGGAGCGCCGCATGAGCAGGCTTGTATATCTTTATCGCTGCTCACCGAAGCGTAGCTCCCCCTTTCAACTGTACGCCACTGCATTTTGGAGCTGTCATAGACAGCTCCAGCAGGCATTGGAGAACTGCGGCTGCGCCTGCAAACACACTGACTGAATTGGAGGAGGGCTGCCACACCTCCAAAAACTTGGATGATGGCACTATGTTTCTTGCACATGCATGCAAGCAAACATAAAAATGACAGTTACGAGTGTCCATTGAAATCTTTCTATGCGTGCTCATAATTTTGGTAATTTTAAATATTTTGACCCCAAATTTTCAGCATAGCCATTTCTTCACACAATCTCATGAACATAACAGCTGTCATTTTTCAAATCCTTTCCAAAATGTGTTTTCACACCTGTGGTGTGGAATGACGTTCCGGTGCCACACAGTCACAGTTCTGTGGGGATTTGAACACTTTCACCTATGTGGTTCATGAGGTGGGATAATAAGAAGACTTAGTTTGCTGGCCAAGGTACCTAGCTTCACCTGAGCTCTTTTCTTCCAAGACTGCTTGAAAGGCAGAGTAAAGAACCTTACCAGAGCAAGGGAAAAGGATTAAGACTTCTTTTGGCTAAGCAGATTTACTGTGTGGTGTTGTTTTTAATTTTTACTCACAGGGATTGCTACTGTTTGTTGCTAACATTTCATTGCTTTATTTTTCTCTGTAGCAAAGTGTTTCTTACAGCGTTTATCTTCTCTGAAAATATTACAGGTGGTGCTTTTTCAGGTTTTACAGTTTTATCTAACATTAGGATAAGCTTTCAGGGTTACTGCATTTGTTGTTGACTGATTGTTTCTGCTCTTACCTCCTTGTTCTTTCGTCCACGGTTCTTCTTTTTCGGCAGGGGAAGGGCCCAGCCACCCACCCCCATCCCCAACCACCCCACACTACACTCCTTTTATAGGTTACCACAGTTGTGACATTTCCTGTGACAGAGCAGGAAGGGGCGGATCAGTGGGGCATCCACAAGGTGAGCTCATTTACAGGGGCACTAGTAATTTAACTTGTTATAACAAGTTAAACAAAAACAAAACACAATCAAACCATTACTTGCATTTTTTCCTTCTAATTACTCTGACTAGGTTATAAACCCAGCAACTTATCTGGAATGGATATCATTAACTGCAGGTACTCTGGAACAATTTTCAGAAGGACAGTCTTACAGGATTTAGGACACTGTCCTACATGCTGGGCCATTGGAAATCTTAGGGCTCAGCTCCGGGCAGCATGGGCAGAGATTGCACGTCTCAAATTTCATATTCAAGAGGAAATACATTATAAGAAAAACCCACCATTTCCCCAGCATCCAACAGAAAAACCTCGACCGCAGAGGGTAGTTGGACCAGGAGGTTGGCAGATGGTTAGGAGGGGCAAATCAGGTGCCCCATCACTCTCTGCTCTCCAACATATTACCTCCAAAAAATATATAAACACTACAAACAGGTATCTGCCTCTATCTCTGAAATCAAACAAAGAGGCAGAGGACACTGTGGCACAGGAGCTGGCACAACAAAACTCACCCAAATCAGGAACCAAAACAAAAAAAAGCAAAAAGGAAATCCAAAAAACTTCTGATCATAGGAGACTCCATGATACGGGGAGTTGATTCCCATCTCCAGCCAGGGGTAATGGTCAGATGTCTCCCAGGTACATCAGCATGGAGAGACACCGACCGCATTGCTAAAACTGTTCACAAAGCAGGAGAAAACATTGATGTCCTAGTACACATAGGGACTAATGATCTCGCCAGCCGGTCAGTTGTGGAGACCAAAGAACACCTGACCAGGCTGGGTGACAAACATCATTCATTTCATCGGCATCTCCTTCTCTGAGATCTTGCCAGTCTGGGAGAGGGGGGAGATGGACGGAAGGTCAGAGAAGGGGAGATAGGGAGCTAAACACGTGGCTCAAGGGCTGGTGCCAGGAAAAGGACACAGATTTGTAGGAACTGGCAACAGTTCTGGGAGTGAAAGTTCTTTAAATTTGATGGACTGCATCTGATTAAGGAGGGAGTCAGTGCATTGGGGCAGAAGTTTGGCGTCTTTGCAGAATATTTAAACTAGCAAATGGGAGATGGGTGCAGCACCCCACGCCGAATGGGAAGAACACCCATCCCCCTCAGCTAGTGGTCAAACAGGGATTCAGCATGTTTGCAGTTCATTTGCATACACCAGGTAAGAAAAAGGTTTGTCTCCCATCACGATGCACAGGGGTAATGCCAAACCTCACCCAACAACTAACACAATCGAAATCTGGCCAATGGAAAATCATGTACACAAATGCTCACAGCCTGGGAAATAAGATCTCAGACCTGCAGGCACAATGTCAGAGGCTAAACTGGACATATTAGCAATTAATGAGACGTGGTTTACCAGTAACCACACTTGGGAGACTTCAGTACCTGGCTATGTATTGTTCAGAAGAGACCGAGGTGCAAAAGTGGGGAGGAGTGGCCCTGTATGTCAATGAAAATATCAAAGCACAGAAATTCAGAATACACATAGGAGCCAGAAGAACTAGGGTCACCCTGGAAACAGGAAATGGGACAGCTATAAGAACTGGGGTTGTCTACAGGCCCCCAGACCAGGGGGAGGACATAGACACATTACTGTTAGAAGATATACAAAACATGACAGCTAAAGGGGAGGTTCTGATAATGGGAGACTTCAAAATGCCGGATACAGATTGGTCAATACCAGCAGGAACATCTGCCAGAACTAGACACATAGTGGATTCCCTGCAGGGGGAGGGCCTCAAACAACTGGTACAACAACCCACAAGAGACAGAGCTATCCTAGATCTAGTACTGACTAACAGGGAAGGGAAAACAGATCTCCAGGTAGAAGGTCACCTGGGGGCCAGTGACCATTACATGGTATGGTTCAATTTGGCTATTACATCTAAATCATCCCATTCCAAGGCAAAAATATGGGACTTCAGAGGAGCTGACTTTGATAAGATGGCCAACAGAGTTAAGCTAGCCCTGGCAAAAAGAAACACAGGTGAGGGGGTACAGGCAAAGTGGGCAAGCATTAAGGATGCAATACCTGAAGCAACATCCCATTGTGTTAGACAGAAAAGGAAGTGCAAAAGAAGAAAGAAACCACTTCGGTTCTCAAATACAGTAGCAGAAAAGGTCAGAGCCAACAGACTGGCCTTCAGGAAATATAAGGGAACACAGCGGGATGAAGATAGGAGGCATACCAAACTGCCCTAAGGGAAGCAGGGAAGGCAGTAAGGCAGGCAAAGTCCCAAACTGAGGAAACACTAGCACCTACAGTAAAAGAAGGTGACAAGACTTTCTATAGATACATTAGTGAAAGGAGAAAGTCCAGAGGGTATTGCTGTTTAATGGAGAAAAGGGAGCATGCGAGGAGGAGGACTATGTAAAAGCATCTATCCTAACATAGATACTTTTGCTCAGTATTTACTGAAGAGAAGGTAGGGCAGGCCCACAGCTCAGCACCATGGACACAAGGGGGAGGGAGGTGAGCACTACTCCCTTCACAAAAGAAAGGGTCCTACAAGAGCTTGCTAAGCTCAGGGTGGATAAGGCAATGGGACCTGATGGCATACATCCCAGGGTACTTAAGGAGCTAAAGGTGGAACTAGCAGAGCCATTAGCAGAACTGTTTAGTGAGTCTCTGAGCACAGGAGAGGTCCCAGAAGACTAAAGAAGGGCTCATGTGATCCTGCTCCACAAGAGTGGTAGCATGGAGGAGGCAGGGAACTACAGACCAGTCAGTCTTACCTCAGTAGTGGGCAAGATTATGGAGGCACTCCTTAAGGAAAGTATAGTGCAACACCTGGAATCCATAGGGGCACAGGATCCAAGACAGCATGAGTTTACAAAGGAAGGTCCTGTCAAGCTAATCTCATAGATTTCTTTGACTGGGTAACCAGAGTGATGGACCAAGGGGAGCAGTTGATGTCGCCTACCTTGACTTCAGCAAAGCTTTGACACTGTTCCACATAGAAGATTGATAAATAAGCTGGGTAGGCTCGGGGTGGGTCAGAAGTTGGTCAACTGGGTGGCAAACTGGTTGATGGGCAGAAAACAGAGAGTGGTGGTAAATGGTACACAGTCAGAAGAGATGTAAGTCACAAGTGGGGTACCTCAGGGATCAGTCCTGGGGCCAGTCCTCTTCAACATCTTCATTAGTGACCATGCAGATGGACTAGAGGGTAAGACTTGTCTGTTTGCAGATGACACTAAGATCTGCAACACAGTAGATGATCCAGATGGGGTGGGCAGAATGAGAAGAGATCTGGAAAAACTAGCAAAATGGTCAGAAGAGTGGCATCTGGGATTTAATGCAAAGAAGTGCAAGATCATGCACATAAGGAAGAGAAACCCTGAAGCCACCTATAGGCTGGGAGGGGAGTTGCTAGCAGTCACAAAGGAAGAAAGAGACTTGGGCATCATCATCACTGATGACCTGAAATCATCCAAGCAGACCTCTAAAGCAGTAGGTAAGGCTAGGGGGAGTTAGTGCATTAGTAGGGCATCACAAGTCGAAGAGGGAGGTAATAATCCTTCTTTACAAGACACTGGTTAGGCCCCATCTGGAGCACTGCGTGCAGTATTGGAGGCCACACCTTCACAAAGACATTAACCAAACTGAGGCAGTCCAGAGAAGGGCAACCAAAATGGAGCAGGGACTGCATCAGAAGACATATGAGGACAGATTAACAGAGCTCAATATGTATACCCTTGAGCAAAGGAGGGAGAGAGGTGATATGATCGAGGCATTCAAACACCTTAAGGGCATTAACAAGGTGAAAGAGTCTAACATGTTTAAATACAAGAAAAATAGCAGGACAAGAGGGCACAGCATGAGATTAGAGGGGGGCTGATTAAAGGGGAATGTGAGGAAATTCTTTTTCACAGAAAGGGTGGTGGATGCATGGAATGGCCTACCTCAAGAAGTAGTGGCTATGAATACAGTGCAGGGTTTCAAACAGGCATGGGATAGGCATAAGGGAGCAATACAAATGAGTATGAATAGATAGGCCACTGACAGAGCAAAGGCCAATGGCACATTTATAAGGTAGAAAAAGAAATGGGTAGACTGGATGGGCCTTGCGGTCCTTATCTGCCGTCAACTTCTATGTTTCTATGTTGCAAATTCATTATTTTGCAGCCATATTGGCTCTTACCACAACTTGTTGTAGACGTGTAATAGCTGACTTAACATCTTTGTCTCGTGTATAACTAACACTGTCATCTGCATGTAGCAATGTAAAAGTAACTTTAGAGGTGGTGGGGAGGTCATCTACAAAAAGATCAAGCAGCATTAGGCCCAGGATAGAACACTGGTGAACCCCAATGCCGCCCTTTTCATATGGTGATTAAACATCACCTACTTTTGTCCTGATCTCCCTGCCTGCCAGGTAACTTGTAAACCAATTCAGGACAGGTTCAGACAACCCTACAGCCTTCAAATTAAAAAGCAACAACTTGTGATTAAGCAACTCAAAAGCTGTAGAAAAATCAATAAAAACAGAAACAATAGAAAACCCCAAATCAACAACAATATGCAAATAAACTGAACATGTCAAAAAACCTGTAAGGTGGCATGGTTTGGATCTGTGCTGGTACTGAGTAGGAATGCTGTACTTATTCAGGTAATCATGTAATTAGTCATAAATAATCCTTTCCAGTAGTTTTGGCAGTGGTGATAAAAGCACAGTGGGTCTGAAATTTTCAACAGCGGGTTTACTTCCTTGTTTCAACACTGAAACAGTGTAAGCCTTCTTCCATAAGGCTGCCACTTGTCTTGAGCATAAAGATTAGCTAATTTTGTCATTGATACAGCAACTTCCTCTTTGACCAACCTAAGGGGACACCATTAACCCTTTTGCATCGTACTATTTAAAGTTGAAAACCCTCATTTTATGATTGCTTACTTCTCGTAAATTCATTGGGGTTGCCTTTGGTTTAATCTGCGTCCTTTCTTAGTAGAACTCACATGCGTGATAATTGTATAATTATACCCAACCTTGTTTTGTTTCAAATCCCTGATCTGCTCTTATTGCTCACTTCCTGAACAACAAGAGCACCCCAAGCAGTCACTCATGTACCGATAGCCTCCTTTGCTCCTACTGCATCTTTAGTAGACAGACTATGTTGGAGAGGGGGTCCCAGATCCAGGAAAGATGCAGTGGGAGTTGATTAAGGAATGTAATCAAACATGGTGTGGTAACACCAGTATGGTGTGCAGTCTGTTTTTCACTTTTAAAAACAAAAAAGGAATCAGAATCAAACCACCGGCCACATCAGCACAGCCTACAGAATACAAATAATCATAAAATATGTTTTTTTTTTTGTTATTTTTTAAGCTAGGGACAATTTGAGGCCTACAGGGGTTGACAGTGTCCCTTTAATAATACCCATGTCAATACCATCTGACCATGCCTCGTATTGTAATTTAATTGTCTGTTTATACAGATTTTCTGCATTATAGATAATCATAAAACCTTACTACCCAAAGCATAATTCTGAGTATCTCTGTGGTAATACTGCCATCATTTCTCCCTGCAGCCAGTGATTTCATTTTCATTTTTTATGTTTTACCAGGAGGTGAACTGGGCACAGCCCTTTTTGAGTCACGCCTCACATAAAAAAGACATACACTACATGAAGTAGAACATGTACAAAGATGGTATAAATTACTAACATTTTATTGACACTTAACATAAGCACTGTAAATAAAACTTTGTTAAAAGATGTTTAACATGCATAACATTGTTTGCCTTTCTAACAGTACAAGCCAATTCATTTAAATTTGTAGGTCCAAACCAAGAAAAAGATTTCTTGCACATTTCCAGCTTTAGGGGGCATAGATTAAAGTGAAGATACACTCCCTCCCATCATGGGATAAACTGTACTACAGTACATATCCTAATGTATCACAAGAAGTCTCATTGAAATGAATGGGGAGTTCACAGTACTACATCTAGATATAATTGTACCACAACATTTTACTGGCTGCCACTGTAGCACACTGACACATCAGGCACAATGTTACACATCAAATTACAGTTTCCACACAGACAGATGATATATCACAAACTAACACAATAGATGACTGGATTATTGTGAGCAAAAATCTTAGATGAAGCCAACTCCTAACGTTTCTTAAGAGTAACTTGATAGTTTTGAAACTGTACCCACTTTTGATCATTCTGCAGCAGCTCTGTTATTGAACTGATCAATTCACAGAGGTCAGTATAAAGTTACCATAATAGTTCAGTAAGGCTAAAAATAATCCAGGTTGTGGTATCACAGTAGGAAAAAAGAGCTTGTTATATTACTTTCCTCTTCACTGAATGCTGTGTCAGTTCTATGCACAGGTTATGTAACCTGGTTCTGAGAAAAAGTAGCCTGGGGTATAGTACAAAGTGCTGCGGGCCAGTGCAACTTACTATCCACGTTCATGTTTTTGTCAGTTTGTGTTAAGGCTGTGCTTGGACTGGAAGGTTCTCTCTGGGCAATGGATGCAAAGAATATCCAGCACAACAGTACTTGTCCTAAAAATAGTAATTTTATACCAGGCAATTGTTTTGCTCTGTTGGAGTATCTATCAAGCCAGCCGTTCATGAGGTTAATCCCCTCTGCTAGCAGACTGAGGCAGGACTTCAGACATGATTGCTAGTCTGAGGGTACCCCTTCCCACATGCTCCGTCCCATCATGTCAGCTGGTTCTGAAGCAGACAAGAACAAAATCTTAACAGGTTAGTCTAGCTATGGTGGTACCTGACTTGATAGATACTCCTTTGGAGAAAAACAATGGCCAAGTATGAAATTACTGTACCTCTTCTCCTTCACTCATATCTATCAAATTGGACACTCGTAGCATCATAGCAAAGGAATTCATGTCAACTAGGGAGCAATATGCAACTGGGGGAAGGGGTGCTAGCTACACATTCGAGCAGACTTGATAGACCTCTAGGCCTTTATCTGATGGCAAATTTTGTATGTTCGTATCCTGTAATTCCTGGATTCAAGGCTGGGTACTAGAAGTAAGGGCTAAAAGGGTGAGTTCCAAGAAGTATAAGGGGACCCAAAGAGAGGAAGACAGGGAGGTGTAACTTGAGTGTCTAACAGAGGCGGGGAAAGCTGTTAGGAGTGCAATGACGTGAATGGAGGAAGGCTTAGCACAGGCAGTGAAGAAAGGAGACAAGACATTCTATAGGTACATCACTGAAAGAAGAAGAACTAGGGGAGGGATTGTAAGGCTCAAAGGGGAAGAGGGAGAGTGTAAGGAAGCAGACTTGGACAAGGCAGAAATACAGTCCCCTCCACTTATAGTGCCCATGCTTTATAAGGGCAATCGCTTTTAACGGGCAGATTGCTGTTTCAACTTGCAAAATTAATTGACCGCAATGAAAAATACGCTGCTTATAGCGATCTATGCCCACCTTCTACTTCGGGAAGATTAGTTGCTACAGCTTAAAAAATGCAGCATGCTGAAGTGTTAATTATCGTTCTCACAGCTAATCTGCCCAAAATCGAAGTCAGGCATAGAGCGCTAACTATGTGCTAATCGGTCCCGGCTTAGGTGGATGAAGGTTTCCCCTAATGGCTTCGGACACTTTCGGTTATGGCAGTGAAGGGATCCATCCTAAAGAAGGGCTTTCACAAGAGAAATGCTGCTTTGATTTCCTCAGGAGGGCTACAAGGAAAGTGAGCACCAAACTGTGCATAGGAACGGGAGTACAGCTGAATACAGTCAAAGCTGTAAAAGCAGGACACCAGTGAAAATGAAACTATTCCCTCTCCGCATGTCTATTCTGGGTAAATGTGTTGAGATAATAGGTACAGTACTGTCTTGACTGTCAAGGTTTCTTTTTCCCTATACTGTACTGTGACTAGATTTATATCACTGCTAACAGCGGGAGCAGAGTTATTGGCTTCAGGGACGGTGAGCAAAAAACTGTGCAAGGGAATGAGAATGGGTGGGAGAACAGCAGACTAACAGAGCAGCATGGACTAGCGGGAATACAGAAATCAGCACTTTGGTGTAAAATTAATTGATTTTGGTTACTGCAGGCATGCATTATAACGGGCAGAATCTGCTTACACAGATGTGCCTGTTATAAGCGGTTTTGACTGTACCGAATAAATACTTCTGTTCAGTACTGGCTGAGGAGGGGGAGGGTCAGGGACCACAGCTAGATAGCAGATGCAAAGGGGGGAAGAAGTGGACATCAGTCCATTCACAGTGGAGAGAGTTCTGGAAGAGCTCACAAAACTGAAGGTGGACAAAGCAATGGGGCCAGGTGGCATACACCCGAGGATGTTAAGGGAGCTGTGAAGGGCACTAGCAACGCCTCTGGCAGCCTTGTTCACCGAGTCACTCAACAAAGGAGTGATTCCAGAGGACTGGAAGAGGACACATGTAGTTCCTCTGCACAAGAGTGGCAGTAGGGAGGAGGTAGGGAACTACAGGCTGGCAAGCCTTATCTCAGTGGTGGGAAAAATCATGGAGACACTGCTAAAAGAAAGGATAGTGGCACACCTGGAATCTAATGATGTCTATGATCTGAGGAAACATGGATTCATGGCAGGAAGGTCATGTCAAATGAGTCTTAGATTTTTTTGATTGAGTGACAAAGGAAATAAATCAGGGAGGGGCGGTGGACATCGCCTACCTCAATTTCAGCAAAGCCCTCGACACCATCCCACATAGAAGGCTGATTAACAAGATGGGTAGTCTGGGCATGGGGTACAAGGTGATAATCTGGGTTAGTAGCTGGGTGATGGTAAATGGGATCCAATCCAGGGAGAAGGTGACCAGCGGGGTACCTCAGGGATCAGTCCTGGGACCAGTCCTGTTCAATGTCTTCATTAGTGACATTGCAGAAAGGCTGGAGGGAAACATCAGCCTATTTGCAGATGACACCAAGATCTGCAACAGGGTGGATACTCGAGAAGGGGTGGAAAAAATGAGAAGTGATCTGGAGAAGCTTGAAAAATGGTTAGAGGTGTGGCAACAGAGGTTCAATGCTAAGAAGTGCAAAAAAATGCACCTGGGAGAGATACAGGATGGGGGAGGACGAGCTGACAATCACCAAAGAGGAAAGGGATCTAGAGGTTATTATTTCTGATGACCTGAAAGTGTCAAATCAGAGCACAAAGGCTGCAGGGGAGGCCAGTGGCATGCTGGGGAGCACAGGCAGAGGTATCACTAGTTGAAGGTGGGAGGTAGTGGTTTCACTGTATAAAACGCCAATAAGGCCTCACCTAGAGTGCTGTGTGCAATTCTGGAGGCCACACCTGTGCAAGGTCATTGACAGAGTGGAGGCAGTCCAGAGAAGGGTGTCCAAGATGGTACATGGCTTGCGCCACAAAATATATGAGGAGAGACTAAGGAGCCTCAATATGTACTCACTGGAAGAAAGGAGGGAACAAGGGGGCACATAATAGAAACTTTCAAATACCTCAAGGGAATAAGTAAGGTGCAGGGGGGAGACATCTTCCAGTGCAGAAGGAGTACAAGAATGAGGGGATATTATATGAAATTGAAGGGGGTAAATTAAGAGGAAATGTGAGAAAATATTTCTTCACAGAGAGGGTAGTGGACATGTGGACTTGCCTGCCACAGGAGGTGGCGGAAGCAAGCACAGTGGGGGGTTGGGCATTAAACATGCCTGAGATAGTCACAAGGGATGCTTGAGGTGGGAAGGAGTGATGAAAAACCACTGACCAGATAGGGTCAGAGGCCACATGCAAGTATTGGACATATGGGCAGACTGGATGGACCTAGCGGTCCTTATCTGCTGACAATTTCTATGTTTCTATGTTAGAAGTACTCTAAAGGGTTAACTCATTCTATTAGAACTGTTGCCTGCTGGGCCCCAGCTGGAGACAGTGGGTCTGGGTGTTTGTGTCCTCATGCTTCTTGGCTTGCCATGCTGGGCCGCAACATGAATATTAATGGCTCTGCTCTCCTCCCCTTGCATATATAAGGAGGAGATTATCTGGGCCTGTTGGCTTGGCTTGGCACAGTTTGGCACCATTTTGCTGAACACTACTGTGGCAGAGAGAGGGAGGCCCCCCAATGAAGAGTCACAATGATGCAAAATACCGGGGTTCAGTGCTGTGGATCAGCTATAATAAACTTTTTGACCAGGTGGCTATTACCCTTGAGAGTTCTTCTGTTTTTTTTTTTTTTGTTTGTTTGTTTTCACTTTTTATCAGCTTTGCTGCCTTTTGTGGTCAGAGGTTAGTCTGTTGTTCAGGCTAGTAGCTGCTCATTTCTGTGTAGCACATGTTCACCTGTGGTTTCATGCCCAGTGGGCACCTGGTCAGCTGTCCTGCTCTGAAGCTGAAAGATGGCTCCTGTTTGAAGCTCCTTGTCTGGATGGTGGGGCACACCAGCTAAAAGATTCCCAACTAAAGATGCCTCAGGGTGCAGTGGCAGGCCTCCTCTCAAAGGAGGTATTTGGGGGCTCTTGTGGGCCAAGTTCAGTAACAGAATGAAGCATAGGAGTCCACTTGCAGGAAAGATCAGGTAACTTGCGTTAAAGAAGGACCTGGGGCCCGAGTCCAGAACAAATGGCATAACTTGCATGCGGTTGCAAGTTGTGCCATTCACCGCTCTGCCAGGACCCTACGCCGCATTCTAAGAATGGCAGGGTCCTGGCACTTGTGACATACAGGATACGCCAGGTGTAGGCTACTGCCACACGCATGGCATATAGAAACTGCATGTCGCAAATTGCGGCCGGCGACAGGCAGCTCTCGAAGCTCCCCACCCCGACCCCCGACACACACCGGGGCATGGGGGGGCAGGACTGATGGTACAGGCATCTAGGGGGGCATACCAAAAATGCACCCCTTGGGGTCCCTGACATTTGGGGGGACAGGGATATGGCTGTGGGGCAAGGAGGACCCAGCTGTGCTGGTGTTGTGGCACCATGGGGCGGACACCCAATGGATAGCACCGTTGGCTGCCACTTAAAGTAGCTCCGGGCTGTCCTAGTTAAGCCCCACTAGTGCCCCTACTGGAATAGCACTTGCGGATTATGACAGCCGTCCATCTAGAATTGGGCGATGTCGCTGTCGTAACCTGCACTTGCGCCATGGCGTTGTGGGCTGCAGCATAGTGGGTGGCGTAGCCCATGAATGTCGTAGCCCGCAGCTGCCATGGTGCAAGTCGCAACTTTGAATAGGGCTTTCGTAATGCATGGCATAAGTCACAAGATACACCATGGGGTTTGGCATATTTCGCCTTATGCTGGCGTAGCCCTTCTCGGAATTGGGCCCCTGGAGTACACCTGCAGGGAGTCAGGTAAATCTGTTGGTGTAATACATATGTACTTACCCTGAAGGAAGTACTGGGGAACCCATTTTGCATGCAGTCCATGCCTGGCAGTAGTTCCTTTCATACCCAGTGAGCACCTGGTCTGTTCATCTGCTCTGAAGCTAAAAGATGGCTACTGTTTGAAGCTCCTGCATCTATGCCTGTCTGTCCATAACCACCAGCTTATCACAGTGGTGACAAAGTGAATCCCTGGGTGACTCAGCTGGTTATGTAAGCAGAGCAGAGTGGTGCCAGAGAACTGTCAGGAACCACAGTATTAGTGAGGAAACCCCTGCCAATTTGCACTTTAGAACTGCACATCTACCTCCTGCTCTGATTCCCACCCAGCTGTTGCAACCCTCCCTTTTAACAGCTGTGGTTAATACCGGGTGTCAGCAATGAGCACAGATAGGGAGAGTTACCTTCAATCAATCAATCAATCAATATTTTTATTTATCCAGGCAGGCACCATTGAGCAAGCTCATTTACAAGGTGGACCTGAGGTCCCACAGTAATAATACAGAAAGACAAGTAACAATAGTACAAACAGTAAAAATAGCTGCTATTATATTAAAAATGCACATTTACAGGTAATATACATGGAACATAGAACTACAAGGAGTCGTGGATAATGAACTTGTGCTGGATCCAAGCCCAAAAACTGTATATTTTGTTGTGGGAAATGTTAGGGAGAGGGTAGGCATACCAGATAGAAGATATCAAGTGCATAATGTAGGGAGAGGTGGGGAATAGGGGTGCAAGCAAAGAGGACCCTATTGTTAGAGCAGAGTGAGGGATTGGGAGGGCGGAGGACCGTACAAAAGGTGACGAAGTGATTTTTGCCCCAAAACGTGGCAACATATGAAGGAGAAAAGCTGCCGTTGTACTAAGTGCAAGAGGAGGGATATAGTAGCAGGGGCATAACTGAGAGGATCCTGGAGATTGGGGCAGAGGGAGGTGTTGGATGGACGAGGGACTGAATATTTTTTGGGGCGAAAGACGATAATTATCCCCAAGTGTGGTAGCATGTGCTAGAATCAGGCTGCAGCTGTCCAGAGCGTCAAAGACTAAGATATGGGAGTTTGGCAATAAATCCTGTGGATCTGTTGGTGGGCATGCTAGAGGCAGAGGCACACATTTCAGCTGGGGGGCCACCATTTGAGGGCCCCCGTTTGAGGGAGGGAGGTTAGTTAGTGTGTAGTAAAGCAGTTGCAAATTTCCGTAATGCCATCACGGTAAAGCCTTTTGAACAAAAGGGTACTTACTGGGGTTTTCAGGTTAAGTATTTTTGGGGTTTTATTCCATATTGATGGGAGCGCGAATCCAAAGGTGGCTCTCCCGACTCGTGTGAGTGCCCTGGGTATATTTAGCAGGAGTTGTGAGCAGCTTCTAAGGGAATAATTCCTGGGCACAATCGGAGAGAGACAATCAACGATGTATTGAGGGAGTTTGCCACAGGGCTTAAGTGTCCGGAGTGCTGCATTAAAGTTGCGCCTATAGTGAAGTGAGGTCCAGCCCGTGGCGGCATATAGTGCGTAATGATGGGTAGAGAAGGGGAGGTCAGTGATGAAGCATATAGTTCTGTGGTAGAGCGTATCCAATTTTCCAAGATAGGAAGCTGCACAGCTACTGTATATGAAGTTTGCATAGTCAATTAAGGACAGGAACGTAGCTTGGACTAGTGGTTTCTTTGCATCTACTGTAAGAAGTCTTCTTATCCTGTAAAAAAGGCCAAGTCTTTGCCTTAGTTTTTTCAGCAAGTCTTCCAGGTGGTCAGTGAAGGAGCGTTTACAGTCAATCCAGACCCCAAGATATCTGAATTTTGGAATGTACTCTAAGCACTCTCCTAGCATTGTGGTTATTGGGGTGAGGGGGTCAGTAGCGCTTGTGTAGTTTGTGGGGGAAAATAACATGGCTTTAGTTTTCTTAGTGTTTAATAGCAGTTTTTTATTGATTAGTTGGAGTTGCAGGAGGTTGAAATCTTTTTGTAGGTCAGTACAAGCTTCTTTTGGTGTGGGACGACTCAGGTACAGCACAGTGTCATCCGCAAATAAGTGAGAACTTGCATACTTGATTCCCTCATCAATGTTGTTGATATACATTGCGAAGAGGAGGGGACCTAATATGGATCTCTGAGGGACACTTCTTTGTAAAAGTTTTAGGGCAGATAGTTCGCCATCCACTTTCACCTGCTGGTATCTGTCTGTCAGATATTCAGAGAACTAGTTTAGAGAAGTAGCATCCAATCCTAGTGTTTTTAGCGAATCGAGGAGCAGGTCGTGGTTGACTGTGTCGAATGCTTTGGTGAGGTCAAGAAACACACAGCACATACCGACTTTTTATGCTCCAACTCCAGTTGCCAGTCATTGGTTACTTTAGCTAATGCTGAGACTGTACTGTGGTTGGCTCTGAATCTGGATTGAAGGGAGTTTAGTAATTTTTCTGTCGATGAAGGATCTTAGTTGGCCATTTACTATTTTTTCCAGTAGCTTCGAGAGTGTGGGTAGGAGAGAAATTGGCCTATAGTTATTAAGGTCGCAAGGGTCTCCAGATTTAAATAGCGGGATAACGTGTGCGATCTTCCATATTTGAGGGAGGGTACCATGTGTTAGGGACAGGTTGAATAAATGAGCAATAGGCACTGCCAATACGCGGCATGCTATCTTTAGGAAGTATGGTTCAAGTGCATCTGCGACGGCACTTTTCTTAGTATCCGGGTGGAGAATCAAGTCTTACACTTCCTTGAGGGAAACCAATGAGAATGAGAAATGTTGACTAACGGAGCCAACATTTGGTGGGGTCATGCAAGTTGGATGTACAGGCTACATGCAGGCGAGCTATCGAAGGCTAAGTCTGCTGTGGCAAAGTGCATGTCGAATGCCTGCAGTATCTCTTTTTTGTCATTGATTATTGTATTGTCAGAGGTAATTTTTGTGGGAGTATATTTTGTGACGGGGCTCCCGCCAGTTCTTTGATTGTGGCCCAGAATTTGGAAGGACAATTGACTGCAGTATTTAGTTCTGCTTGGTAATAGCAGGCTTTAGCTTCCCTAATCAGTTTGGTGCAGCAATTTCTGGCTGTTCTAAAGAGGCGCCAGTCTTCCTCTTTTTGGGATTTGCGGGCAGTTTTCCAGAGTTTATCCCTGGACAGTAGTGCAGCCTTGAGATCTTGAGTGAACCAATGGCATTTCCTAGCTTTTATGCACATTTTTGACAGAGGTGCACGTAGACTCATGGTGTAGGTAATGATTTCATGTACTATAGAATATGCAGTTTTCACTGTTTTAGCAAGGTAAAATCTCTGCCACAAGGGGGAGTTTTTTTGGTCAAGTAGGTATGCCTTTGGGTCGAATTACCTGGTTGACCTTTTGGTGGAGAATTTGGCCGTAGCTGGCACTTTGTTGGCTGCCCAAACTCCAGCTATTAGGCAATGGTCACTAATATCCGTGTCAAAGGTTCCAACGTGGAAGAAGGAATGGGGTTTATTCACAAGCAGGACATCCAGTAGGGTACTTTTGGCTGTATTCTTTTTGTTGATACGGGTGGGCTCTTCGTTGAGTAGGGTGAAACCAAGGGAGTCGCAGAAAGATTTAAGTGGGTGACCGGCTTCCGACAGCCAATCGTAGTTTAGATCCCTGAGGATAATTGTTTCCAGGGGGCTAGTGTCCAAGATAGTTGTAAGATAGGACTAGAGCTGAGTACCGGCAGATGGTGGTCTATAGCATCCTATGACTCAGAGTGCTAACAATGGGGATAGGTTGGTTTTTATGTCCAGGCACTCAAATCTCACTACCAGTGAGTTAGAATTAAGTGTTGATGCCACAAATCTATCTTTGATGTAGATGGCGACCCCACCTCCTCTGGATTGCCTAACACATCTAAAGATCTGGTAGTTAGGTATATTAATCACGCTATTTGGTGTAGAGGGCCGAAGCCAGGATTCTGAGATAACAAGCACATCTGGCATTGTATGGGCGGTCCAAGCCTGGATAAGGGTGAATTTTTTCAGCAGGTTGCACAAGTTAATGTGCATAAAACTAATACCTTTAAGAGACAGTGACTCAGAAGGGGAGGTAAGTTTATTTATGGGCCCTGGATTAAGCTCGACATTGCCAGAGCAGAGTAAGAGGAGGAGTAGCAATTTTTTCAGGGATTCAAGTGAAAGGCAATGAGCTCGAGGCTTTTTCCGGCTTGGCATGGAGGAGGAACCGGGGTGCCTAGCTTTGTTTTTTAATTTATGCAAGCCTAAGGACACTGAGGCTAATACTCTGGCTGTGTAATGCCAGTGGGAGTAACTCAAATTAATCAGAGATAAGGAAGGAGGCGTAGACAAACCTGCAATAGTTGCTCTTCGAGGAAGGTAGTCCATCTGGATCAGTTGGCAAGGAGCCTTGGCATACCATGTGATGTGTGGAGTCAGATTGGGTGAGCAGTCTTCAGGATGAGGATGTGGTGTACCCCTAGTCTCAAATTTTTCAGATAATAAGCCAGTATAGGGTATGATACACAGTGCAGTCAGGAAAAAGGAATTGCCAAGGCTGCCATAATTGCAGTTGTTGGGTAAATGAGGGAATTTTGATAACAAGGGTAGCTCGCCAGCTGCTGGTTGCAGGATTCCCTTGGTGGAACCCTGGCAGTAACAAATTGTTTTAGTAAGAAAGAGAAGGCAGGAGATTCGTCAGGGATGGGAGTGGGCGGTGCTAACGGGTCTATATAATAGCACACAGGAGGGGTGATGAGTGGGTGGGTGAAAAATTGTGGCTTTGCCATACCTTTCAAGCGGTGGAGTCCGATGAGGAGGTCTCGGGCGGCGGCTTCGGAAGCGCCGACTGCCTGGTATCTGCGGTCCACGCGGAGGGCATCTGAGCTGGGATCCCTAGTGGGTTCTTGGATAGAGAAAGGAGAGAGGAGCTCAAATTAATAGTGGGGCAACACAAAGGCTAACAGTCTGAGTGAAAACAGCTCAGTTAGCACCTTAAGTGGCTAAGAGATCTACTGCTAGCACGATTGTACTAAAAGAGAAAAAAAGTCAAAGTTGTTTATGGGCTGCCTGTTGCCTTGCCACTCTGTCTGGATGCTTTCAATCTCATGCTAGAGCACATTGCTACAGACACCCCACCCAGCACAGGGGCAATGAATGAGCTGTGGGGTACAGTAAATAATTACATATTTCAAAACAAAAGGCTATACCAACAAAAAAAACAAAGGGGGGGGGGGTCCAGGGAGCCACTCTGCCTTGCAACATGGAAGAGGAAGGAAAATAAGCATGCAGGTGTTATCCCTGTTCCAGCATGCACAGAACATCTGCGTCAACACTCTCTAGGCAGGAGGACTGTATTACAAGACAAGAGCAGCAAAAGAAGCACAGCATCAGCACCTAGTGGCAAAAGCTGGAAACTGCAGTCAAGTAAGTGCAAGGAGCACAGAATACTACACAAGTAAAAAAAATCTGGACGGTGGAGCTTCGGAGCAATGTGACCACTAGTACTACACGAAAGATAGCACTTCTACAAGCCACAGGGGCTATATATCAAGTACCATGTCACTGAATTGGGGCAACATTGCAACAACTGGATGAGTGCCATAATTCAAAGAACAGTAAGAGGACTTTAATTCTTATTTGGAATGTTTTGAATGCTTGTTGGCAGCAAAAAAGGAAAAAATGGTGGATATCTTCCTGGCAGTTTTGGGATCTACAGTCTATGGACTTTTCAAGAGTCTGACCGCACCTGTCAGGCTATTGGACATGCGGTATGACCAATGCACTGAGACTCTCACAACATTTCAACCCAAGCCAGTTCTCATTGCAGAGTGTTTTTGATTTCCAAGAACCAAGAGGAGAGGGAAGTTCTTATTGACTACATCAATACCTCAAAGTGTCTGGCAAGCACATCAATGCATCAAAGTATCCGGCAAGCACCTGTGAGTTTGGCCAGTTTCTGGATTATGCTTTACAGGGTCAATTCATCTGCAGTGTGAGAGGAGAAAGCTATCACAAATGGATGTTGTGGGAAAAGGACTTAACTTTTAAGTCAGCCTATGATATTGCGCTCGCTTTGGAGCTTACCCAGAAGGACATCAGGGAACTAGCAAAACATTCCAAACCACCAAGGAGTGGGGTTCCCAGTCACCTGTATACCAGGGGCCAAGAGACATTCCAGACCACAAAGTGGTCCATCTCCATTTCATCATCAACCACAATCTTATTGGAAGCCAGCACCACGGGCCAGTTCCACATTATCAAAACAACTTTGTTACCCTTGTGCGTGGTAACCACTAGAAAAGCACATGCAAATTTCAACAAGAAAAGTGCCAGAACTATGAAAATGTGGATCATCTTTAGAGAGCGTGCAAAAGTGTATCACATACTGCTCATGCACAGTAGGTCACAAACACCATACCAGAGATTGAACCAGAAGAAGAGTAGTTGGAGCTGTTCACTGTCTCTACAATGCACAGAAACGGAGAGAAGAAACCCTCTAGATTGAGTTGGTGGGCAAACCAGCTAGCATGCAGCTCGACACCAGAGCATCAGTAGCTCTTGTGTCAGAGCACATCTACAAGGAGAACCTCAAGAAGTGCTTGTTGTAACCATCACATATCCAGCTTACATCTTATACCAGAGATTGATAGCCTGTTCTGGGGGAGATTCAGGTACCAGTCACCTATGAGAGAGGAGTGTGGACCTTGCCTCTAATGGTAATGCAAGGAGAAACACCTGCATTACTAGAAAGAAACTGGCTTGAGAAGATCAATTTGACCTGGGAAAAGATCTTCATTTTTTTAACTGTGACAAAATCTCCTCAAGATGCAGTGAGTAAAGTGCTGGACAAATATGGTCCTAGTGTCCTGGACAGCTATGGTACAATCATTTCAAGGCAAAGATCTGTGTGAAAAAGGAGGCTGCCGCCAGCCCGGTGGCGCAGAGGGCTGAGGCACTACGTCTTGTCTCCCGTCACACCAGTGACTCGGGTTCGGGAACTACCTTGGGTCATCGGGGAGCAGGCATGGGGTGAGAGGAGCAGGACTGAGCAGCCTAATGGCAGCTTTTCTCTCCTGGGGAGGTCATACCCCCCCATAGTTCTGCTGCCACTGGGTGGAGGTCCGATGGCAGTGTAGGTGAGAGGGGCAGCAAGTAATGTGAGGGTGCCCCGGAATGCGGTGTAAGCATGCCTCCACACACACGTGTGCGTATCTGAGGAGGGGCAGGGAGAAAAGCGTGGAAAAATCGGGGCATAAAAAACTGAAAAACAAATTAGGAGGTTGCTCCAATCTTCAGCAATCCTCAACCCTTTGCTGGATTGTCTGGAAAAGCATAGTATCATGTTGTGAAAAAAGAGGAGTGACTGGGCTGCCCTTGTCATCGTGGTACCAAAGCAAGACAGAGCCATGAGGCTGTGTGGTGACTACAAGGTTACCATGAGCAACTATATAGAACCAGAAACATACTCACTACCCAGTGACATGGACTTGTTTGCACACTCACAGGTGGGAGTTCATTAGCAGGTTGGACTTATACTTTGCATTCCAACAGCTGAAAAAGCAACCAGAGTCCGAACCATATCTCACCATAAACACCCCCAAGGGACTTCAATATCACAGCTTGGCCTATGGAGTTTCAAAGGTGCCAGCAATTTTTCAGCACACAATGAACCAGATACTGCATGGACTGGATCGTGTAGTCTGCATTATAGATTATATCTTGGAAACAGCGCCCACAATGGAAGACCATCTAACAATCTGGGAACGAGTCATGTCCAGACTGCAGTATGATGGAGTAATTGTGAAGCTAGCCAAATGTCAGTTTCTGCAAGATTTTGTCGAGTACTTGGGCAGCTTTTTTTTTTAGACAAAAGTACCCAAAGTCACTTTAAAACTACACAGCTTATATCCCTTTGTACAAAACCTTGCTCATTATAAAGGTTTGTCACCATTTATTTTTCACTGCAGCAAATGCTGCTCAGTCACACTACAGTTCAAGATGAAAGTGACAGTCATGATAGCTGAAACAGTGTAAAAATCAGAGAAGCAACCAGATAAGTTTTTTTAACACTCTTAACCTATCAAAATCATGGCTGGATCAACCAGATAACTGCTTGCAATAAGGGACATCTACAAAGATTTACTTTGTTATGGCTATGGCAGCCTATATTGTGCCAGGTGTGTGTGTGGCAGCCTGTGTGTGCCAGGTGTGGAGTGATCTTCTTGTCTTGACTGCTAGTAAGAAGGTTCTGAGGGATGGAAAGTAGTGCAGGCATGGGTTCATAGTGGGAGGTGGGCGGTCATTGTGGGATAATGCACGGTCATGTGGTCTATTTTATCCAATCAGGGACCCTGATCTTTTTCCTACCTTTTTTCTTTCTATCTGTCTGTCTATCTGTTTATCTATCTACATATATAGTCACAAGGGCATCACAGGATATATTGTATATTACTCCTGTTGACTCACATGTACTATGTTGTTTTATTTTAAATTTTCAAATTTGTATAAGGGTGTTGATATTCATTTTTCTTACTTGTGTGGACACAGGCACTGCTGCTGCCACAGCAAGGCATAAATTAGTGTTGGAGACTTGATTAGCAGTCTTTGCTAATCAAGGTAAAAAATTATTAGCAATTGGCCAAAGTTGATTAGCAATTACCAAAAATTGATCTTTTTTGCTCAAAACCCCATAAAATGTACTTTTCTTGCTCTATATTGACAAAATACATATTGTACACATAGTTTAAGACATATCTGTTTAATTTTGCCATTTCCAGAAGTACATCATATGTGCAGTAGCATATTTAAGAGCTGAGAGATAGGATGTCTGCCAAAGCAGATCATGACATTCGTGAGCGTGATTATTTGTGATCGTGAATCATGACAAATTAAACATAAATTTAAAATGAACTCCTGCCCCAGCATAAACACCAGGGTACCGTGATTGACCATAAAGTAACCAACAAGGACTGGGTCAATCTATGCTACTTTTTTCCACCAGGCATGTAGCCAGTAATTCTGGCCTGTTTTGGTGGGGAGGGACCTGGTGGTGGTTGATCATCCTGAGCTGCCAAATCACCAGGACATCTTGGTTTAGCCCTAAAAAATATGTCTACAGCCTTGTCTGGGTTGAATTCAGCTGGGGGGGGGCCTGCTTTTTAATGCGAATCAATGTTTCTACAGTATCCTCTGACAGACTTGCTCTCCAGTGGTTCTAAGGTGATCACCGTTAGGGAGAATGTACATCGATGAAAATCAGTTTCGCCAATGTACACTCCTGGCACACGGCAAAAGGGTGCCAGGGACTTATTTTTGTTTTGTTTATGGGGACTGCGCCCCGTGACACACTTACTAAAGGATACAAAACCCAGGGGAGTGCATGTCGGGGGCAAAACTGGACAAAAACATTTTAAGCTGGGCGCGCAACAAAATGAATGCATGCCCGGAACCGAACCCGGCACCCCCGCAACCCTAGCCTGCCACCCACCCAACATGCCACAGGGCCAGCTCAGCAGCCCACCGATGCATTATGCCTCATAAACCCTCCCCTTCTGCCCTTTGCACAGCATGCTCGCTCCCCACCCCCACGTGTGTGTGTACATATAGCAACAGGATGTCGCTATATCCATATCCGTCCCCCTGTCCAGTAGCCCTGTAAACAGGTGCCACTATTGAGTCACCCATTTTGTAAGTGCTCAATAGCAGATGCCCTTATCATAGAATACCCTCTGGGGTCAGGTTTTACCTTGTGCATACCTGAAAAACACCTTTCTACTGTTGCATTAGACACAGGAAACGGGACATTCTCAACACATTGACGAGTGTCAACAGATCTGGATAAGAATTTTGGGAATCACATGTCAGCTTTGACCAGAGAGCAGAGGCAGAAAGACTGATGAAGTTGGTTTGAGCACATATCTTAAACTCTTGCCATTATGTAAGCAGCAGAGTGCTGTCACAGTCAGGCTGCAAAGGTGCTAAAAAGTGGTCAGCTCCTGCACTAATGTCACAGTTACCACACAGCTCCAGTTCCTTTCTGTCTGCTGGCCAATGCCTGGTATCTCACACTTTTACACGGTTATAGATATTACTTTCATCAGTCAAACCAAACCTTTGTTCACACCAGTTCTCAATGTGTGTAATGTATTTCTTAGTTTGCTGTTTAAAAGTTTTAACAACTTGGCCACTAAAATGTGTTAATTTCACACCCTTGTAAGTGACTTGAGCACGTGCTCCTGAAAGAACATTAGATCCATTTTTTAAGAGAATGTCAAGTCCACTGTCACCTATGGGACCACTCTGCTTAGCATGGTCAAGAGTGTTTCTCAAAGTTTCAACAGAGCTAAGTAGCTTTGGCATTTCAGCTACTTCTTTTTGAGGTGCTAGGGAGAACCTGGCAAGTGGCTGAAGAGCAGCTGTTCAAAATACAAAAGGTGTTCCACCATCTGGAATTTAGTCATAATTTGCAACAGTCCCTTGGCTTTGGCCTGGTCATGAGTTGGGGTGTGCGGCCATAGATTCTAGATGGACACAAATTACGGGGAATGATTTGGTAACAGCATGGGTGGCATGAAGTTCATGCTGCACCCAACGGGTGCCATGTGCCTTCTTGGGCTTTTCAGCTGACATCTCTATGGCCTGGGCAAGGGACCGCAACTCTCTGAGCCTCTTAGGATTTTTCTGGTAGAGATAAAACAGTTGGGTCAGAAAGTTTGAAACATCATTGAAATAGCTGTTATCTTTTATGGCCAGTTCTAATCTGTGTGAGAAACAATGAACACCAACTAACCACTGTATGTCGTCTCTTAAAAGCGCAGCAAGATCCCATCTTACACCGATGTTGGCAGATGCCCCATCAGCCCCAAACCCAACCATGTTTTTCACATTAAGGCCACAGTCCGTAAGAATGTCTAAAAGGAGATTTTTCAATCCCTGACTTGTGCTATCTGATACAGCTTTCATTCATAATAAGTTAAGTCTCCATGTGACCGTTGATGGGATTTACACAAATTACATTAACCAGTTCCTTTTCAATTACACCTCTCTCAGTACTACCATCCATAAGCACTGCAATTGTTTAACTAGGAATGGCACACTAAGCTGAAAGCTTGCTTATAGATGTGACCTGGGAGCACAGGGAAGTTAAGTGACTTGCTCGGGGTCACACAGTATGCAAGTGGGGGCTGTGGGATTCAAACCCAGGTCTCCAGATTTGCAGCTCAGAGCCTTAAACCACTGCGCTATACTGCCTCCCCGGAAAATAATGATAATTAATTTGAATTTTACCTGACTGTACCTTTTTTGTTGAACTGTACTGCTGATCTGTAATTTGTCTCATGTATGTATGTCGTTGTCCTCCTTATGACGAGGTACCTTTGTAAATGAGCCACAGGCTCAAAGGTTATTAAACTGATGTTAAAATAAAATAAAATCCAAAAAAAAATTTTTGACAGTTGCCAGCAGGTTTTCTTCTAGGTTCTTGCCAATACACATTGCGAGTTATTTACCACTAGCAGCATTAATGTATTTATTGCCCAAATAAACTCCATGTCACTTCTCTTGTTCTGCTATCGCTTCAGACTTTTTTTTAAACTGTTGTTTTGTTTCAGATATTAACTTAATTGACATCACAGTTCATATTTACATGAAAACAGTTACCGATGTAAAACAAGGTGTTCAGTAGGCCTGAAGGCAAACCTCTATTAAGAAGGAAAAATTAATAAGCAAATGTATACGTAAATCATGATATAAGTGTGTTAAATGCAACACGCCTGGTTCTACCTAGGAACCTGCAACTTTGCTCAGATTTTCAAAAGTCAGTTTGCACTGTCAAGTTATATACACAGGGGTTCTGTTAGGGAGAGAGGCCCGGGGATCCACCCCAAAGTGGCGAGTGGCTGGATTCACCACCCCACCTGGTTCTGAAAGGTTACAGGAAGGAAAGTAAGGTAAAACAACTGAATAGGTAACTTCGAATAAGGACTGGCATGGCCCCACCCACCAGGATCTTCCCCAAAGCACCACTTCCCCTCAGGAGCTATGGTATCTGATCCGGTCTAAGTTGTGCTATGTGTAGGAACCATCTATGCCATCGGTTCATTAATCTGGGAACCTTATTGTGAATTCTGGCTGTCTTATGTTCCAGTTTGTAGATATCATATACTGTGTCTTCCCAGGCTGTGATGGAGGGAGAGTCAGTGCTAAGCCATAATCTAGTTATGCATTTTTTAGCTGCTCCCAACAAAATATTAAGAAGATATATTTGGTGTGGATCCCTGAAACAGCGAGGGTAATGAAATAGGAGCCTGATCTCTGGTGAAAATGTGCATAAAAGAGGGAAGAGATAGTTAACTCTGTCTCCGATAATAATCCAGTATTGTGTCAAGACTGGGCAAGTCCAAAAAATATGAGAGTGTGTTGCTACATGACAGCTGCATTTCCTCCAACATGAGGAATCACTTCCCCCAAGCAACTTAGCTGTTATCTGGGGTGTGCAGAAGTATCTGGACACCACCTTCCAAGAACACTCTCTCTCCAGGTGTAAGAGCTAGAGGTTTTGTATTGTTTCTGCCAGATCCTACACCAGTCCTCTCAGGACAGAGCAATCTGTAGTTCTGCTTCCCAATGTAATTGTACTAAATCCATGGCTTGGGAAGGTATCCCTTGTAGGGCTTTATAAAGACGGGAGATCAAATGACTTCAATCTCCACCTCTTTCTAACTGGATCAGGAGAGGGCTGGGGGGGGGTCTGGGCTGCAGTATTCAGGCCTATCTTTGAACTTAAGAAATGACGTAATTTTAAGTATCTATAAAAATCACTTCTAACCAAAGAGAATTCCTGTTTGAGTTGGTCAAATGATTTGAACACTGCATTTTCATATAGTTGGTATGTGTGTTTAACACCTCTACGAGTCCAAGATTGAAAGGTGGTATCCAAACGTGTCGGGGCCCAGTCAGGGTCCTCCGCCAGAATTCCTATCCAGGACGCCATAAACCTATAAGCAGGGTGAGTTAGGAACTTCATCCTGGAATGAAGTATCTCTTTCATAAATCTGGAAGCTTTCTGTATTTTAGTGATGTTGTTAGGTTGGAAGACTAGAGAATGAAGTACGGGGCCACCTATCATGGTCTGTTCAGTTAGATGCCAGGATGGCACATGAGATGGGGGTAAGAGCCATGTAGCTATATGTGTGAGCAGAGAAGCCATGTTGTAATGTAATATACTGGGAAGAGATAAGACTCCATTATCCTTAGGTTGTTGGAGTCTGACCATTGCTAGACGAGGTCGCTGGTTCATCCATGAAAAAACGGCTAATAAACTTGTCCCAAAGTCGAACATCCCTCCGTAATAGGGGTAAGGGGATATTTTGCATCAAGTAAAGAAGTTTTGGGAGGGAATTCAGCTTGATAGATTGAACTCTAGTCATTAGTGATAAGGGGAGAGGAGTCCATCTCTGTAGGTCTGAGTGTATTTTAGAGAAAGTGGGGGAATAGTCCGAGTTGTATAAGTCAGCTATTTTAGATGGGATTTTAATCCCCAGATAAGTTAAGTATGATTTATCCCATTTATATGGGTATTTATTAATGAGATCTTGGGGGAAGGGAGGCTGTATCAGCAGGGCTTCTGATTTATTCGGGTTTATAGCGTATCCTGTAAGGTTCTCTATTTCTGCTAGTAAAGTAGTTAAGGTTTGTAGTGACTTTCGGGGTGGGTGATATATAGAAGAAGGTCATCAGCATAATATGCTATTTTATGGGTCGCTGAGTCAAAGACTCTATAACCATGGAGGCTGGGATTCTGTCTTAGCATTTGCACTATAGGTTCCACAAAAAGAGCGAATAGGTATGGGGAGAGGGGGACATCCTTGGCAGTTGCCTCTGTGCAATGAGAAGCGGTCGGAGTGTGAACCATTTAACTTCACTACTGCCTCTGGATCTGTGTGTATGCCTTTAATCACATCCATAAATAAGGTAGGGAATTTGAATTTTTGTAGGGTTGCTTGTAGAAGATCCCATGAGACCATGCCAAAAGCCTCTTGGGCATCTAGGCTTAATATCAGGAGGGGGGACTTTGTGGACTGAACATGATCTATAAGATATATGGTTCTTTTGATATTGGCCGTTGTCTGTCTGCCTTTGATGAATCCAGATTGATCTGAGTGTATCTGAGAGGGGAATGGAGGATGTGGTCGAGCCGATGTGCCAGAATACTTGTATACATTTTATAGTCCTGATTGAGGACCGAGATAGGGAGGTACGAGTCACAAAGATGTGGGGGTTTTTGGGGCTTCAGAATCACTGAGATAGTTGCTTGTCTCCAAGAAATTGGAAAGGAGGAAGTGGTATGAGCACTTTGTAGTGCCTGGAGAAGGGGGGTTTGCATTAAGTTCCATGTGCCTTTATAAAAATTCCGTTCCATAGCCATCTGGGCCTGGGGATTTTCCATTTTTGAGGCTATGAATTGTGGTTTGAAGCTCCGATTCTGTGATTGTGGCTTTTATTTCGGTTTGTTGTGATTCTGACAAGGTAGGGAGATGGAGCTGAGAAAGGAAAGTTGAAATTTTGTGAGGATCAGGGGTCCTCTGAGAGGAATATAAGTTCTGGTAATATTTCTTGAAGGCATCCAATATATGTGAGGTTGAATATCTAAGCTGACCGGAAATGGGGTCCTTAATTTTAGTAATGGTGCACTGTTGTATTTGATTTCGGAGACGGTATGCCAAAAGTCTGGAAGCTCTCGCCCAACCCTCGTAGTATCGCTGCCTCAACCAGGCCAAAGCCTGTTCAGTTTTGGCTGTCGGGATCTGTTGGATTTTGTTCTGTGTTTGGGCTAGCATAGGTAGAAGATCTGTGTCGCCCTGCATATGAGCCTGCTGAAGGAAGCAGAGTTCCTCCTGTAGGGCTATTAATTTATTCACTCTCGGACTGTTTTTTCTTATGAGAAGCAAAAGCTATTATGTCACCTCTAAGGACTACCTTTAATGTGTCCCAAAGAATTTGAGGGGAGATCTGGGGAGAAGTGTTTTCTCTAATAATTTCGGGAATACCTTTCTCGAGTAAATCTTGGAATTCTTTATCTCTGAGTAGGGACGGATTAAAACGCCACTGGGTGTTTAATCTCTGTTTTTGAATATTAAGGTCCAGGATGATAGGGGCATGATCCGATAATTAAATATTTAAAATCTCGGCTGATCGGATCAAGTCCACATGCTCCTTGCCTATACAGAAGTAATCAAGTCTTGAGTAGTGTTTGAAAACATGGGAATAATAGGAGAATTTCCAATGTGTAGGATGTAACTGCCTCCATGTGTCTATCAAGCCCACATCTCGGATAAGACGTCGTAGATGCTTTGGACCAGATGTCTGTGGGGAGGGACAAGCTGCTGAGGAATCGAGTGAGGGATTAAGCTGACAATTAAAATCACCCCCTATAATTAAGGTACCCTGTTGCCTGATGAGAATGGTGTCTACTAATTGTTGGACAGTTGAGGCATCTGAGCCCAGCAGGATGTAGAGACTACACACTGTTAGAATCTGTTGGTTCAGTTTGACCACTGCTAATGCTAGCCTGCCCTCCTCGTCAGTGTACTGATCAATTAACTGTAGTCTTGATCATTTTGGAATCAAAACTACTGAGCCCCTTTTCCTACCCCTCTGATAGGAGGATTCTATTATATGTGAAAATCCAAATTTGAGCAACTTTTGATTCTCAGTGGTGGATAAACGAGTTTCCTGAAGTAAGAGAATATATGGGTTTAGTTTTTTAAGTGCTCGAAGTGTACGATCCCTCTTGATGGGGCTGACCAGTCCGTTTACATTATGACATATAAGTTTGAATTGGTTATGCATGCCTAACTTATGATTTTAAGTCTGTTTGACTCTCCGGACCTCCCCCTCCTTACGGTAGCCCCTCTGGTAATCTGTTGATTCTTAATCCTGTCTCTAATAACATATAGCATCTGAGTTATTAGCAATTTTCTGATAAACTGTCATTCAAAAAAAAAAAGAACAATAACTGAGTGGGAATTTCGTCGGGAAGGGTAGATCAACGAGGTGCACGTAATTACATACTGAACAAAAGTGGTAACTATATACAAACCCCAATTAAGGGGAGATTCTGTGACTTCCAACCATGCCTGCTCACATGGAGCAAGCATGTGGGACAGATCTATCGATCGTCCATGAGTGATCCCCTTATCATCCAAGTGATGTGGGATCCTGGGGAAACTCCTGCCCCTAACTCTGGAAGTCGGCAGGGAAGAGATAAGAATAACCAATAACAGGAGTGCCAAAAAAAGTAAAGGTAATGGTAGTGGGAAAGAGTTTGGGAAGGGGAAAAGAGGCAGTTCCCTTATAGCATGTATCTTAAATAGCAGCAGAGTCTCAGTCCCGCTCCTTCTTTCTTAAATAAAAGTGAGGGAGGGGAGTAGGTAAAATTTAATAGTTTAGCCCTGGGAAAATAGTCGATATCAGGGCCTCAGAATTACATATTCCTGGGTGTGCTAGCCCTCAACTCGGCACTGATGGAAAGTGGAGAAGAATCACCATGGATCACAGGTTTAAAATGGATCATAAGCCCAGAGAAAACCCTCCCGTACCACCACTTCCATCATTTCCCCACGTAGTAAACATGTTTGTCCCTCAATGTTACTAAGCAAGGTCTAGTATGGCCTGATCCTTCATGGTTACTCACTGCAGAGTTTCAGAGCGGATCATAGGTTCTAAAGAAGTGAGGTGTCCGGGCATCAGGCTTCTGGTCCTGTAGCCTTTCTGGTCGATTGTTTCCCGTAGCTATATGGGTTTCATCAGTGTTGTGGCTAAGTCGTAGGCCCCATGAAGGGAAGTCTCTGAGGATGCGAGCTAGCAGCAGGGATTAAGAGACTTGTTACGTGGAGTGTAGGCAGGGGGATGAGGAGGCTCAGGGGATGTACTGCACGCACCCATCCCAGGAGGCAAGAAAGATGGAGGACAATGGAGGGAGGGTGGGCCCCAGAGAACCGAACCAAACACTCGGCCCAAATCACAAGCTGTAGGACTCCTCTCTTTAGAGGGATAGATCGGGAAGTGGGATGAGGGGCACTACCCCAGGCACATCATTTCCATTGTAGTTTTACATGAAAAGAGCTGGGGGATAAAGGGAGCAAGCTTGACCAGCCAGTGAATATCCAGTCCTCCTTTATTAATAATTCCCTTCCAAAGTCATCCGTGGATCGTATTAAATTTGAATAATGTTGAGGGTACAGGTGTGTTCAGATAGGTAGAAAGAAGGGGAAAATACCCTCTTTGAAGCTGCCAGGCCACGCCAGGCCGAGAAGACCCGGAAGCTGTGCCCTATTTAGCGGGCATATACATGGCTGCCAGTTGGGTTTGCTTAGGTATATCCCCCAGCCTCCCGCTAGGCATCCAGGTCTGAGCAGGCTTAACGACTGGTCTGAGCCCACTAGCCCTTGGTGGTATCCGAGATCCTCTACTGACACTTATTTAGCGAGGATGGAGCAGATATATAGTACCTTCCTGGCCAGTTCTGAGAAGGTTGGATCAATGTTCTCCTACCCAGCTCAACCCGGCAGCTTTTTAATCAAAATAAAAGGTCCACAGCTGAGAAGCGTCTATATCAAGGCTGGGATGAGTCACCCCCAAAAGAAGTGAGCACTGAGGAGGCTCCACACATACACCCCTGGGCCCAGCCAAAGTGTACAGCTTAAGGGTGAGAAACAGGTCTGGTCCCCCGGGGCTATCCCCCCCAAAACAGTAAATACATCTTGGATATTTTCCTGATCTAATCAAATCCAATTAAAGACTGTATGTCCACCACCAACAAGCTCCCCTTGAGGCGAGCGCCCGTCAGCTAATCGTAAGCCACCCCCAACCTGACCCCGCCAAACTACTCACTGTGAGTCAGAAGTTCTAATTCCAGTAGGGATTCAGCTGTTCTGCCGAAAAAACTGTGCCAGCAACGTTTTGATTGAGTCAATAGTTGCTTGTTGATCTAGCAGTTGTTTAGAAGGAATCGCTCTGGGTGTGTATTGGTCATCAGGTGTTCTCTGTGGTGTTTGAATCGTGGCTGGTAGGGTGTGCCCCCGGTTTCTCAGGTCTGTGCAGGCTTCCTCCATGGATTCGTAACATTGCTGCCCCGATGGAAACTGGATCACCATTCTGCTCGGGTATGGTGTCCTAAATTTAAGTTTCTGCTGTCTGAGACAGGGGAATAGCGGGATGTATGCCCTCCTTCTCTGCATCGTAGCGGGGGTGTAGTCATTGTCCATGAATATGCGTTTGTCCCCATAACAGATGCATGCTTTAGCCCAGGCTTGTTTCAGGATGAATTCCTTTGTTTGGAATCAAAGGAACCTAATGATTATGGATCTAGGGCAGGCAGTCAGATGGACGGGCTTTGGGCCTAAGGCTCTGTGTAGCCTCTCTATCTCAAAATTGTAATCTGGGCCCAGATGGAGGGATTCCATAGAACTTAGTAGGTCTGAACCTTCGCTGTTCTCTGGTACCCCGTATAAGCATATATTCTGACAGTGACTATGGTTCTCTGAGTCCTCCTGGCGTTCCACCGTGAGCTGGCAAAGGTGAGCCACTTGGTTCAGGGTGACTTGTAACTGAGAGGTGGTCAAGGCCTGATCTTGTATCTGCTGAGCTAG
Source organism: Neoceratodus forsteri (assembly GCA_016271365.2). Lineage (NCBI taxonomy): Eukaryota > Metazoa > Chordata > Ceratodontiformes > Ceratodontidae > Neoceratodus > Neoceratodus forsteri. The sequence goes on from CM057456.1 coordinate 14,227,715, forward strand.
AGAAGATACTGTGGTGTGCAGCTCTGTGAGATCATTTTGGAATTTTTCCTGAGTTTGCCTGAATGACTGACAGTCTGCTTTAAACTCCTGGATCTCCTGTAAGATTTTGTCTAGTTTACTGTCCATATTGGTAGTTTGCTTCATTTTTGATTTGTTCCATCTGCGCAATCTAGATTGTGGGGCCTGGGTTGAGAGCGTGGAGGCCCCTGAGTCGGTTGCATCTCCATCCGAGTTTTCAGTGTCTGGGCGAATTACCGTGAAATCTGTTGACTGCCCCACGTAGATTGCTAGCCGCCATAAATTTCCCTGTAGTAGATCAGTGGAATTAGTGAGACAGCGGCTAATTTATTAAATAAAAGCAGGAGCGCGGGACGAGAGCTCGAGGGCTAAGCTGCCATTTACCCGGACGCTGCACCGGAAGGGGCTTGTTAGTCAACCAGTGCCCACATTTCATTACCAAGTGATCATAATAATATATAAAATTGATAGAAAAGATGCTGTCCATTGATTATAATGGAGCACACCCTCACGCTCTCACTGGCATCTCGTCATAACGTTGGTGAGCGCAGGGGTGGAGCGAGATGGCACTTATAACAGGGAAGTCCTTGGGACCCTGTTACAACAATTTTATGAGGGATACAGTTTTTTGCTAAGTGGATTATATTTGGCAAGGTTCACAATTCTACACTCCTGTGGCAGTAAGGTACTTATATTTCAGGTGTTGGGGTATTTATCTTTAGATTAGCGAATCTCTTTAACAAGAGTGCTCTTAACCGCTATTAACTTTACAGGCGCATGTTCTTTTAAGAGCAGCAGAGGCTGCTGTATGTTTGAATGGGAGATCTACTTAGCTGCCTGGTGGGATAGCACTATTGAGGTAGTGACTTAATGGGGAAGCCCCTGTTTTACCCCTCTTTGCCATCGGATGCAAGGGTAGGGAGCAGTTGTTGGGCAATAGAACTTTTATTTATTAGAACAATTCTGTTTGGCTGCAAAGCAAACTGAAAGTTGGGACTGTATTTAAAATGGACTCTAGCAGCCATGTTTGCCACCTTTGACCTATGCTGCAACCAGTCGGAAAGCCAGGAGCCTGGAGGTTTTGCCAAGGGACTTTTGGGAGGAGGCAAGTACAATGTATTGGCACCTTTTCCTGCAACCAGTTGGGCATCGGTGAACCTAATGCACATTAATTTTCCGACAGACAGCCAGTTTTGACCAATCAGGAGCCACCCTGATCTCTTAAAACCCAGAAACCAGTCAGAGCTGAGTTCAGTTCGGCTGGATCCCCTCTTGGGTGGGGGTGCGCTCCGGCCCTTACTGCAGAGACAGAGTGTGAAGAAGGCAGAGCGGAGGACATGTGCTGGCTACCTTCTGGTGGGGATGTTGGCATTGGGATGGAGGAGAGCAGAAGGCTACCAGAAGGGGGTGGGACCACTGGGCACCAGGGAGTTTTCTAACATGCAAGTGGAGATCAGGTGAGTGGGGTACCCCCTAACACCAGCAAGATTTCTTACATGCAAACAGGGATCGGGGAAGGGGATACTACTAATACCAGGGATGTGATACTCATGGGGATCAGGTGAGGGGTGTACACCTAGCACCACGGAAATTTATAACATGCAAACAGGGATCAGAGGAGGGAGATACTACTAGCACCGGGGATGTGACACTCATGGGGATCAGGTGAGGGGGGTACCACTTGCATCAAGGATGTGACACTCATGGGGATGAAGGGAGGGGATACCACTAGTATCAGGGATGTGACACTCATGGGGATCAGGGGAGGGGATACCACTAGGCACTGGGATGTGACACTCATAGGGATCAGATGAGGGGGTTACCACTTGCACCAGGGATGTGACACTCATGGATCAGGGAGGAGGATGCCACTAGCTCTGGGATGTGACACCTTGGGAATCAGGAGGGTGCCACTTGCACCAGGAATGTGATATTTTGGGGATCTGTGTGAGGGGGCTACCATTAGCACCAGGGATATAACACTCATGGGTACCAGGTGAGGGGTTACCACTAGCTCCAGGGATGTAACACTCATGGGGATCAGGTGGGGGGGTACCACTAGCTCCAGGGATGTGACACTCATGGGGATTAGGTGAGGAGGTACCACTAGCACCAGGGACGTGACACTCAGGGGAACCAGATGAGGGGGATACCGCTAGCACCAGGGATGTGACACTCATGAGGATCAGGGGAGGGGGATACCTCTAGCTCTAGGGATGTGAAACATGTGGGTATCAGGTGAGGGTGTACTGCTAGCACCAGGGATGGGACACTCATGGGGATCAGGGGAGCGGTATACCACTAGCACCAGGGATGTGACACTCATGGAGATCAGGCGAGGGGGGTGCCACTAGCTCCAAGGATGTATCACTCATGGGGATCAGGTGAGGGGGGTACCACTAGCTCCAGGGATGTGACACTCATGGGGATCAGGTGAGGGGGGTACCACTAGCTCCAGGGATGTGACACTCATGTGGATCAGGTGAGTGGATACCACTAACTCCAGGGATGTGACACTCGTGGAGATCAGGTGAGGGGGTACCACCAGCACCAGGAATGTAATATTTATGGGGATCAGGTGAGGGGGTAGCATTACCACCAGGGATGTAACACTCATGGGGATCAGGTGAGGGGGGGTACCACTAGCTCCAGGGATGTGACACTCATGGGGATCAGGTGAGGAGGTACCACTAGCATCAGGAATGTGACACTCATGGGGATCAAGGGGGATACCACTAGAACCAGGATGTGACATTCATTGGGATCAGGGAGGGAATACCACTAGCACCAGGATGTGGCACCCATGGGGATTGGGGAGGGGGTACCACTTGCATCAGGATGTGACACTCCATGGGGATCAGGTGAGGGGGACACTGCAGCACCAGGACATGACACTCATGGGGATCAGGAGGGGCACCACTAGCACCAAGGATGTGACACCTATGGGGACCAGGAGAGGGGATAGCACTAGCACCAGGTATAACACTCATGGGGATGGGTGAGAGGGCACCACTAGCACGAGGGATGTGACACTTATGGAGATCAGGGTGAGGGGTGCCACTTGCACCAGGGATTGACACTCATGGGGATCAGGTGAGGATACCACTTGCACCAGGGATGTGACACCTTGGGGATCAGGTGAGTGGATACCACTAACTCCAGGGATGTGACACTCGTGGAGAACAGGTGAGGGGGTGGTATCATTTGCACCAGGGATATGACACTCATGGGGATCAGGGAGGGGGTACCATTAGCACCAGGAATGTGATATTTATGGGGATCAGGTGAGGGGGTAGCATTACCACGAGGGATGTAACACTCATGGGATCAGGTGATGGGGTACCACTAGCACCAGGGATCTGACATTCATGGGGATCAGGTGAGCAGAATACCACTAGCACCAGGGAGGTGACACTCAAGAGGATCGGGGAGGGGGATACCTCTAGCTCTAGGGATGCGAAACACATGGGTATCAGGTGAGGGGGTACTGCTAGCACCAGGATGTGACACCTATGCTGATCAGGTGAGTGGGACTAACACTAGCACCAGGGATGTGACATTATGGGGATCAGATGAGGGGGTGCCACTAGCTCCAGGGATGTATCACTCATGGGGATCAGGTGAGAGGATACCACTAGCTCCAGGAATGTGACCTCAAGGGGATCAGGTGAGGAGGGGTACCACTAGCACCAGGGACGTGACACTCAGGGGACCAGATGGGGGGATACCACTAGCACCAGGGATGTAGACTCATGGAGATCAGAGAGGGGCACCACAAGCACCAGGGATGTGATATTCATGCGGATCAGGTGAGCGGGATACCACTAGTACCAGGGATGTGACACTCATGAGGATCAGGGAGAGTATACCTAGCACCAGGGATGTGACACTCATGGGGATCGGGGGGATACCACTAGGTCCAGGGATGTGACACTCATGATGATCAGGTGAGGGGGTACCACTAGCACCAGGAATGTAATACTCCATGGGGATCAGGTGAGAGGTACCACTAGCTCCAGGATGTGACACTCATGGGGATCAGGGGAGGGGGGATACCACTAGGCACTGGGATGTGACACTCATAGGGATCAGAAGAGGGGGTTACCACTAGCACCAGGGATGTGACACTCATGGAGGTCAGGGGAAGGGATATCACTAGCTCCAGGGATGTGACACTCATGGGGATCAGGGGAAGGGATACCACTAGGCACTGGGATGTGACACTCATAGAATCAGGTGAGGGGGTTACCACTTGCACCAGGGATGTGACACTCATGTGGATCAGGGGAGGGAGATACCACTATCTCCAGGGATGTGACACTCATGGGAATCAGGGAGGGGGTACCACTTGCACCAGGAATGTGATATTTATGGGGATCAGGTGAGGGGGTACCATTAGCACCAGGGATGTGACACTCATGGGGATCAGGTGAGGAGGTACCACTAGCACCAGGGATGTGACACTCATGGGGATCAGGTGATGGGGTACCACTAGCATTAGGGATGTGACACTCATGGGGATCAGGTGAGGAGGTACCACTAGCACCAGGGATGTGACACTCAAGAGGATCGGGGAGGGGGATACCTCTAGCTCTAGGGATGCGAAACACATGGGTATCAGGTGAGGGGAGTACTGATAGCACCAGGGATGACATTCACGGAAATCAGGGGAGTGGGATACCACTAGTACCAGGGATGTGACATTATGGGGATCAGATGAGGGGGTGCCACTAGCTCCAGGGATGTATCACCATGGGGATCAGGGAGGGGGGATACCACTAGCACAAGGGGATGTGACACTCATGGAGATCAAGTGAAAGGGGTGCCACTTGCACCAGGGATGGACACTCCATGGGGGATCAGGTGAGGGAGGTACCACTTGCACCAGGGATGTGACACTCATGGGGATCAAGTGAGGGGGCACCTCTTGCACCAGGATGTGACACTCATGGGGATCAAGTGAGGGGGTACCTCTTGCACCAGGGATGTGACACTCATGGGGATCAAGTGAGGTGGGTACCTCTTGCACCAGGGATATGACACTCATGGGGATCAGAGGAGGAGATACTACTAGCACCAAGGATGTGACACTCATGGGGCTCAGGGGAGGGGGATAGCTCTAGCACCAGGATAGCACCAGGAACGTGACACTCAGGGGGATCAGGTGAAGGAGTACCATGAGCACCAGGGATGCAACACTCATGGGGATCAGGTGAGAGGGGTACCACGAGCACCAGGGATGTGACACTCATGGGGATCAAGTGATGAGGTAACACTAGCACCAGGGATGTGACACTCATGAGGATCAGGGGAGAGGGATGCCACTAGGTCCAGGGATGTGACACTCATGATGATCAGGCGAGGGGGGTACCACTAGTACCAGGGATGTAACACTCATGGGGATCAGATGAGGGGGTACCACTAGCTCCAAGGATGTGACACTCATGGGGATCAGGTGAGGAGGTACCACTAGCACCAGGGATGTGACACTCATGGGGATCAGGTGAGGGGGTACCACTAGCATTAGGGATGTGACACTCATGGGGATCAGGTGAGGAGGTACCACTAGCACCAGGGATGTGACACTCAAGAGGATCGGGAGGGATACCTCTAGCTCTAGGGATGCGAAACACATGGGTATCAGGTGAGGGAGTACTGATAGCACCAGGGATGTGACATTCACGGGAATCAGGGGAGTGGGATACCACTAGTACCAGGGATGTGACATTATGGGGATCAGATGAGGGGGTGCCACTAGCTCCAGGGATGTATCACTCATGGGGATCAGGGGAGGGGGATACCACTAGCACAAGGGATGTGACACTCATGGGGATGAAGGGAAGGGATACCACTAGTATCAGGGATGTGACACTCATGGGGATCAGGGGAGGGGATACCACTAGGCACTGGGATGTGACACTCATAGGGATCAGATGAGGGGGTTACCACTTGCACCAGGGATGTGACACTCATGTGGATCAGGGGAGGAGGATGCCACTAGCTCTAGGGATGTGACACTCATGGGAATCAGGGAGGGGGTACCACTTGCACCAGGAATGTGATATTTATGGGGATCAGGTGAGGGGGTACCATTAGCACCAGGGATATAACACTCATGGGTACCAGGTGAGGGGTTACCACTAGCTCCAGGGATGTAACACTCATGGGGATCAGGTGGGGGGGTACCACTAGCTCCAGGGATGTGACACTCATGGGGATTAGGTGAGGAGGTACCACTAGCACCAGGGACGTGACACTCAGGGGAACCAGATGAGGGGGATACCGCTAGCACCAGGATGTGACACTCATGAGGATCAGGGAGGGATACCTCTAGCTCTAGGGATGTGAAACATGTGGTATCAGGTGAGGGTGTACTGCTAGCACCAGGGATGGGACACTCATGGGGATCAGGGGAGCGGTATACCACTAGCACCAGGGATGTGACACTCATGGAGATCAGGCGAGGGGGGTGCCACTAGCTCCAAGGATGTATCACTCATGGGGATCAGGTGAGGGGGGTACCACTAGCTCCAGGGATGTGACACTCATGGGGATCAGGTGAGGGGGGTACCACTAGCTCCAGGGATGTGACACTCATGTGGATCAGGTGAGTGGATACCACCACTAACTCCAGGGATGTGACACTCGTGGAGATCAGGTGAGGGGTACCACCAGCACCAGGAATGTAATATTTATGGGGATCAGGTGAGGGGGTAGCATTACCACCAGGGATGTAACACTCATGGGGATCAGGTGAGGGGGGGTACCACTAGCTCCAGGGATGTGACACTCATGGGGATCAGGTGAGGAGGTACCACTAGCATCAGGAATGTGACACTCATGGGGATCAGGGGAGGGGGATACCACTAGAACCAGGGATGTGACATTCATGGGGATCAGGGGAGGGAATACCACTAGCACCAGGGATGTGGCACTCATGGGGATTGGGGAGGGGGGTACCACTTGCATCAGGGATGTGACACTCATGGGGATCAGGTGAGGGGGATACCGGTAGCACCAGGGATATGACACTCATGGGGATCAGGGGAGGGGGTACCACTAGCACCAAGGATGTGACACTCATGGGGACCAGGAGAGGGGGATAGCACTAGCACCAGGTATGTAACACTCATGGGGATCAGGTGAGAGGGGTACCACTAGCACGAGGGATGTGACACTTATGGAGATCAGGTGAGGGGGGGTGCCACTTGCACCAGGGATGTGACACTCATGGGGATCAGGTGAGGGGGGATACCACTTGCACCAGGGATGTGACACTCTTGGGGATCAGGTGAGTGGATACCACTAACTCCAGGGATGTGACACTCGTGGAGAACAGGTGAGGGGGTGGTATCATTTGCACCAGGGATATGACACTCATGGGGATCAGGGAGGGGGTACCATTAGCACCAGGAATGTGATATTTATGGGGATCAGGTGAGGGGGTAGCATTACCACGAGGGATGTAACACTCATGGGATCAGGTGATGGGGTACCACTAGCACCAGGGATCTGACATTCATGGGGATCAGGTGAGCAGAATACCACTAGCACCAGGGAGGTGACACTCAAGAGGATCGGGGAAGGGGATACCTCTAGCTCTAGGGATGCGAAACACATGGGTATCAGGTGAGGGGGTACTGCTAGCACCAGGGATGTGACACTCATGCTGATCAGGTGAGTGGGATAACACTAGCACCAGGGATGTGACATTATGGGGATCAGATGAGGGGGGTGCCACTAGCTCCAGGGATGTATCACTCATGGGGATCAGGTGAGAGGGATACCACTAGCTCCAGGAATGTGACACTCAAGGGGATCAGGTGAGGAGGTACCACTAGCACCAGGGACGTGACACTCAGGGGGACCAGATGAGGGGGATACCACTAGCACCAGGGATGTGACACTCATGGAGATCAGGAGAGGGGCACCACAAGCACCAGGGATGTGATATTCATGCGGATCAGGTGAGCGGGATACCACTAGTACCAGGGATGTGACACTCATGAGGATCAGGGGAGAGGTATACCCCTAGCACCAGGGATGTGACACTCATGGGGATCGGGGGGGGGATACCACTAGGTCCAGGGATGTGACACTCATGATGATCAGGTGAGGGGGGGTACCACTAGCACCAGGAATGTAATACTCATGGGGATCAGGTGAGGGGGTACCACTAGCTCCAGGGATGTGACACTCATGGGGATCAGGGGAGGGGGGATACCACTAGGCACTGGGATGTGACACTCATAGGGATCAGAAGAGGGGGTTACCACTAGCACCAGGGATGTGACACTCATGGAGGTCAGGGGAGGGGATATCACTAGCTCCAGGGATGTGACACTCATGGGGATCAGGGGAGGGGATACCACTAGGCACTGGGATGTGACACTCATAGAATCGGGTGAGGGGGTTACCACTTGCACCAGGGATGTGACACTCATGTGGATCAGGGGAAGGAGATACCACTATCTCCAGGGATGTGACACTCATGGGAATCAGGGAGGGGGTACCACTTGCACCAGGAATGTGATATTTATGGGGATCAGGTGAGGGGGTACCATTAGCACCAGGGATGTGACACTCATGGGGATCAGGTGAGGAGGTACCACTAGCACCAGGGATGTGACACTCATGGGGATCAGGTGAGGGGGTACCACTAGCATTAGGGATGTGACACTCATGGGGATCAGGTGAGGAGGTACCACTAGCACCAGGGATGTGACACTCAAGAGGATCGGGGAGGGGGATACCTCTAGCTCTAGGGATGCGAAACACATGGGTATCAGGTGAGGGAGTACTGATAGCAACAGGGATGACATTCACGGAATCAGGGAGTGGGATACCACTAGTACCAGGGATGTGACATTATGGGGATCAGATGTGGGGGTGCCACTAGCTCCAGGGATGTATCACTCATGGGGATCAGGGGAGGGGGATACCACTAGCACAAGGGATGTGACACTCATGGAGATCAGGTGAGGGGGGTGCCACTTGCATCAGGGATGTGACACTCATGGGGATCAGGTGAGGGAGGTACCACTTGCACCAGGGATGTGACACTCATGGGGATCAAGTGAGGGGGGTACCTCTTGCACCAGGGATGTGACACTCATGGGGATCAAGTGAGGGGGGGTACCTCTTGCACCAGGGATGTGACACCATGGGGATCAAGTGAGGTGGGTACCTCTTGCACCAGGGATATGACACTCATGGGGATCAGAGGAGGGAGATACTACTAGCACCAAGGATGTGACACTCATGGGGCTCAGGGAGGGGATAGCTCTAGCACCAGGATAGCACCAGGAACGTGACACTCAGGGGATCAGGTGAAGGAGTACCATGAGCACCAGGGATGCAACACTCATGGGGATCAGGTGAGAGGGTACCAGAGCACCAGGGATGTGACACTCATGGGATCAAGTGATGAGGTAACACTAGCACCAGGGATGTGACACTCATGAGGATCAGGGAGAGGATGCCACTAGGTCCAGGGATGTGACACTCATGATGATCAGGCGAGGGGTACCACTAGTACCAGGGATGTAACACTCATGGGGATCAGATGAGGGGTACCACTAGCTCAAGGATGTGACACTCATGGGATCAGGTGAGGAGGTACCACTAGCACCAGGGATGTGACACTCATGGGGATCAGGTGAGGGGTACCACTAGCATTAGGGATGTGACACTCATGGGGATCAGGTGAGAGGTACCACTAGCACCAGGGATGTGACACTCAAGAGGATCGGGGAAGGGGATACCTCTAGCTCTAGGGATGCGAAACACATGGGTATCAGGTGAGGGAGTACTGATAGCACCAGGGATGTGACATTCACGGGAATCAGGGGAGTGGGATACCACTAGTACCAGGGATGTGACATTATGGGGATCAGATGAGGGGGTGCCACTAGCTCCAGGGATGTATCACTCATGGGGATCAGGGGAGGGGGATACCACTAGCACAAGGGATGTGACACTCATGGAGATCAGGTGAGGGGGGTGCCACTTGCACCAGGGATGTGACACTCATGGGGATCAGGTGAGGGAGGTACCACTTGCACCAGGGATGTGACACTCATGGGGATCAAGTGAGGGGGGTACCTCTTGCACCAGGGATGTGACACTCATGGGGATCAAGTGAGGGGGGGTACCTCTTGCACCAGGGATGTGACACTCATGGGGATCAAGTGAGGTGGGTACCTCTTGCACCAGGGATATGACACTCATGGGGATCAGAGGAGGGAGATACTACTAGCACCAAGGATGTGACACTCATGGGGCTCAGGGGAGGGGGATAGCTCTAGCACCAGGATAGCACCAGGAACGTGACACTCAGGGGGATCAGGTGAAGGAGTACCATGAGCACCAGGGATGCAACACTCATGGGGATCAGGTGAGAGGGGTACCACGAGCACCAGGGATGTGACACTCATGGGGATCAAGTGATGAGGTAACACTAGCACCAGGGATGTGACACTCATGAGGATCAGGGGAGAGGGATGCCACTAGGTCCAGGGATGTGACACCATGATGATCAGCGAGGGGGTACCACTAGTACCAGGGATGTAACACTCATGGGGATCAGATGAGGGGGTACCACTAGCTCCAAGGATGTGACACTCATGGGGATCAGGTGAGGAGGTACCACTAGCACCAGGGATGTGACACTCATGGGGATCAGGTGAGGGGGTACCACTAGCATTAGGGATGTGACACTCATGGGGATCAGGTGAGGAGGTACCACTAGCACCAGGGATGTGACACTCAAGAGGATCGGGGAGGGGGATACCTCTAGCTCTAGGGATGCGAAACACATGGGTATCAGGTGAGGGAGTACTGATAGCACCAGGGATGTGACATTCACGGGAATCAGGGGAGTGGGATACCACTAGTACCAGGGATGTGACATTATGGGGATCAGATGAGGGGGTGCCACTAGCTCCAGGGATGTATCACTCATGGGATCAGGAGGGATACCACTAGCACAAGGGATGTGACACTCATGGAGATCAGGTGAGGGGGGTGCCACTTGCACCAGGGATGTGACACTCATGGGGATCAGGTGAGGGAGGTACCACTTGCACCAGGGATGTGACACTCATGGGGATCAAGTGAGGGGGGTACCTCTTGCACCAGGGATGTGACACTCATGGGGATCAAGTGAGGGGGGGTACCTCTTGCACCAGGGATGTGACACTCATGGGGATCAAGTGAGGTGGGTACCTCTTGCACCAGGGATATGACACTCATGGGGATCAGAGGAGGGAGATACTACTAGCACCAAGGATGTGACACTCATGGGGCTCAGGGGAGGGGGATAGCTCTAGCACCAGGATAGCACCAGGAACGTGACACTCAGGGGGATCAGGTGAAGGAGTACCATGAGCACCAGGGATGCAACACTCATGGGGATCAGGTGAGAGGGGTACCACGAGCACCAGGGATGTGACACTCATGGGGATCAAGTGATGAGGTAACACTAGCACCAGGGATGTGACACTCATGAGGATCAGGGGAGAGGGATGCCACTAGGTCCAGGGATGTGACACTCATGATGATCAGGCGAGGGGGGTACCACTAGTACCAGGGATGTAACACTCATGGGGATCAGATGAGGGGGTACCACTAGCTCCAAGGATGTGACACTCATGCAGATCAGGGGAGGGGGATACCACTAGCACCCGGGGTGTGACACTCACCAGGAACCAGGGAGGAGGTACCACTAGCACCAGGGATGTGACACTCATGGGGATCAGCTGAGGGGGATACCACTAGCTTCAGGGATGTAATACTCATGGGGATCAGGTGAGGGGGGAAACCACTAGCACCAAGGATGTGACACTCATAAGGATCAGGTGAGGGGGGTACTGCTAGCACCAGGGATGAGACACTCTTGGGGATCAGGTGAAGGGGGTACCACTAGCTCCAGGAATGTGACACTCATGCAGATTAGGGGAAGGGGATACCACTAGCACCCGGGGTGTGACACTCACCGGGATCCAGGGAGGGGGTACCGCTAGCATCAGGGATGTGAGACTCTTGGGGATCAGGTGAGGGGGATACCACTAGCATCAGGGATGTGACACTCATGGGGATTAGGTGAGGGGGTATCACTTACTCTAGGGATTTGTTCACAGCACTATGGTTGATATGCAGTTCCTGGGCAGGAGGGGCACCAAACACCTCGCCCTGCAATGCCGCCATGTATACAGCAGTGTGGAGGCACTGTGAAGAGCTAATAATGGCCAAATGGCACACAAATGGCCTCCTAGTGCTTTGCATGCCTTATGTGGTGATTTAAATATGGCAGCCAGGAGTAAAGGTGCTAACCCTTTTGGGACATGCTATCCCAGCTCCTTTTACTCTTAAGTATCTGTTGGCAGCAGGAGAATGTGGTGAACGGTGCCTTTTCACTTTCCATGAAGCTCTGCACAAGTGATGCTGTGTGACGTGACTTGGATGCTGACAGCATGCATCATTATTAACATATCCCCATCGCCCATCCACAGCTCCTCAAAGAGGAGGGTAAAGGGAGGAGCCATGCCAGACACTTGGCTTCTAGTTAGAAACTTGGTCTAAGGCCAGCTCTCTGGCACAGTGGTAGTGCTACCGCTTGTGATGCCAATGACCCAGGTTTGGGAGTGAACCCAGGGTTGTCAGAGGACTTTCCAGGGGGAGAAAGCTGAGCATCCATCTAACTGCTTGCCTTTTCTGGGGAGGAAGGGGGATCTGGTGCCCAGCAACACAGCAACCCCTAGCAATGGTTAGCGGTGGGTGAGCCAGCACTGAGGTGGCAGGTGTCTGCACATTGGGTGCAGGAGGGTCCCCAGCCATGCGCTGAGGTCATTGCACACATGCTTCCTTCAAGGGAGAGGCCACAAGGGAAACAAAACACAGAAAAAAAAACTTGGATAATGAGCAGCATGAAAGTCAGGGATCCATTTAGGGACCTAACTGACCGATGTGGGGTATGTCAATCTAGGCAACCCAAGGAGAATAAACAGAGTCGTTAATTAAACAGAAAAAAAAAGCCTGGTCCAGCCATGCTTTAGGGACTACCATGTCTTGCTAGACCTATGTTCCAGTCCTCTATGGCCTGGGCACAGGCTGGCATTTCCTGAAGATAGCATTCACAGCCCCAGTACATACCACAGTGGTTGGTGTGTAGTGCATTCCAACAGGGTTCCCCAGCTTAATTTCTACACTCCCTTGGCCGTGCACTAGTGATTTTGTGGGTGTCAAAGACAGCATCCCTGCTTCCACCAAACCACTTGACTTGGCCTCCTGTGTAGCTCTGTAAAAAGTCTGGGACTGGGTGTAGGGTGAGATGTTTTGTAATTTACCGGCAGGAGCACCAGGTCCCAGAAACTTTTGAACTCGAAGAGTTTTGTTTTCTGGGTTCATTACATAACCCATTCCCCCAAAGAGTGGGCCTTAACCTGACTACTGCTGTGCCCAGACTGCTCCCACCCCATCTGTAGTTTGCCTCCTCTGGCCCCAGGACTTGGAATTTGCTACAGGAGGACCAGGAGGTGCTGCAAGGACTGTTTCTTTGGTGTCTCCTGTGCCTGAACTTTGGTCGCACATCAAAGGTGGCTGGCTGTTGCCACTGTGGTAACCACTCAATCACTTCCCTGACTACACCGGATGCCTTCTTCCACCCTATGAGAGCACAAAGCAAGGTGGCTAAACAACTGGGAAGGAGCAAAGGCAAAAGGATACTCACAGAACAGCAAAGGAGTCCAGCTTCTCAGTTGCCGCCAGAGAATTGTGGCAACAGCACAGCTTTCAAATATAAATCCTTTTAATGAAGTGTTCATTCAGGTAAACTCCACATGGCAAGTACAAAGCATGCAGTAGGTGAAAGATACACCCCCTCCCTCACGTCACAGCCAAACGTATTTGTGCTTCTCACATTTTGTCAGGGCTTCTTCCACCCTGTCACCTGAACCAAGGGGGTGGGAGCTGGAAAGAAGAGCAGGATCCCTCCATTTGTGGAACTTTGGGGCCAGTGTCCCAGGCCATCATGGCTGCTTCCATCTTGCTGATCCCTGATCCTACTGGACAGCAGATCAGTGGGTTTGGAAGCAGGACTATTTCAGGAGACCTCTAGGAAGGAGGAAGACAGTAGATTTTGGTATCCTTTTGGTGGGTCGTTGGATTGTTGATTGTGAACCTCTAGGAGTGACTGTATTTGATTGACAGCTTCTTGAACTGGTAGGAACTGAACATTTTGGGCTGAAGAACCGGGGGATGTGCTGAAAGCTGACTGATCTGTGAGAGATCTCGAAGGGCTGGACCAGCTGTCTACGAGAGTTCATGCTGTACCACCACCACAGACTGTGCATTCTGTAAGACAAACTGTGACCCTAAAATGCTAATTCCTGGTGAGAAAAAGAGAGGTATTCACGTGCTAGCCAGCACATGTTGTGATGCTGAGACAGCCAACATGGAGCAAGGAGAAGGGAGCAGAGAACCCAAATTTAGGGCTTCTGGTAAGGTTTTATTAGTAGGCACTACAGCCAAGTGTTAGGTTGTGCCACCCAGAGGGATCAGAAGTCAAAACTTGTGAGTTGGTACAGAATCTCAGCAGACAAGGCAAGAGAGAGCCAGTCGAACCTCCAGGTGGATACAGAGATGCCAGCAGCTACGAGCATGAGGAATGAGGCAGGAGACAGAGCTGAGAGAATCAAGAAGTGCCACAGGAGGTCAGTGTTCAAGAGAACTACATAGCAAGGAAAAAGTCATCCGATACAGGAGCCAAGAGTAAGATCAGGGCTTGCTCTGCTCCAAAGGAAACTGCATTGTTGTTTGGGAACTTGATCTTTGTGTTTGGCCATCAGGCCATGCTCTACAAGTACCTCATATTTGAGGTTGAGGGCTATTGTTAGAAATTGCATGGTCTATGGGAAGGGTTTATAATGACACACATTGCTCCAGTTATGTTCAATGTGCACTAACACCAGTCAGCCTATGTCAAAATCACCTGGCCTACACCAGTACGACCCTGGGTACTCAGAAACTGTGTATGAGGATGGTCCTGTATTCTAAATAAGATATATTCCTGGTACTAGGTAGGAGAGGATAGTGGCTACCAGTAGAGGAGAACCATCAAATATTATACTGCATTGTGATACAGAGTCAGGGCAGACTGGGTTTGGCTGCACCTAGTTGGGCCTAGTTACTGGCAGCCCTGGAAGGATGAAGTCAACCACACCTAGCAGGGCAATAAAGGGTACTGCAGTCCAGGCCATAATTGGAAGGCTCTGCCTAAGGTTATATTGGGGAAGAGCTCCTCCCCCCATAACCTATTTAAGCAGCAGAACCCTGCTGCTCTGCTTAGAGCAAGACGCACTAGCTTTTCCGGCACCACGGCTGGCCCCCCCCCCCCTTTTTCCCTTCCCTGCCTTGTGTGTGTTCTTCGCCCTCCGCTTCCCCTGTTCTCTGTCTGATTTACTGCCCTCTTTCTGTATTTTTGCCCCCGCTCTGTCCCTCCTGTGCTGTTCTGCGCTTGTTTTGGTTGTTTTATTTTCTTTTTGGGGTCTCTTTCTCTGCCGGCCGTGCCTTAGTTTATCCGCTGCAGCTCCTGCTCACCTGCTGCCGACATCCTCATCTGGCTTCTTCGGCGCTCCAGTCAGAGGAGTGTTCGCCCTGCCTCACTGCTGTCTGGATTTCTACCGGGACACCCACTAGGATTTGCCCAACTACTGCATGCTGCTGCCTTCTTCCAGCCAATGCATCCTTTGCATACAGCCCTCCACTCAGCACCATACAAGCTCACTCCGGCACTCTTGCTACTGCGCCTTAGTACTTCCATCAGCCCGTTTTCTCCATTACCTGCACCGTGCACACCAGGCAGCGAATCATGTTGTACATTCATGTACAGGACCTACAAGGTAGCATTGCAGATTTTCTACCTCATAGCCAGGATACATGAACTGAGCCTCTTCGCCTCGTTTACCAGGTCCAGGTGCAAACGTCAGAACAGCAAGCCTTCCAAACAAACACTATTAACTTATGCTAGGTGCAAGGTCCTTTAACAATTAAATCACGGCATCACCCACTGCTTGCACTTCCTCGCTAATCATTCACACTCGATAAGATACCTCAGCACCTCCGAGTTTTTTTCACACTAATAAGCAATTACGGCTGCCTACCTCTACAGTAATTGCTGCATCTACCCTAACATTCGTGACCCACTCTAGGATTTAGCTGGTTCAGCTACCTGCCAGCATATACTAGTCATCCATTCCAATTGAATACCAAAAGATGGGGACATGAATTGGAGCTCAACGCTACGGTATCTATCTTACTTTGCACACTCTGTCTACCACCGCTACCGTATGTCGGGTGTCAGCTCGAAGACAGCATTTAATTTAAAGCTGTACCACGCCTTTTAACTGCCATGAACTGCATTTAGTGCTCTGACTTCAGTCATTTTGACCCCAAGCTCTGCAGATTTCCCGATGCTTCTCATACTGTTGCAGCTAATTCTGGACACTCAAATTGAATCAATGAACTCAGTTGCTAGAAACATTCCCTACCACTAACTACTGGGGCCACTTACTATAGACTTGTTATTGTTTCATAAATAAGGACTTTGCTGCACATTATAGCCCCTTCTATATTTTGCTGCTTGGTCACCTATCAAAACAACTTTAGGAGGATCAGACTAATTGCCTGCTATTTCCATTCTCATCGGTCTCCACCATGTACCTTTGTATTATACAGTGGTATTCCTACTTCATCTGCATTTCATGCAATCCAGTGGCCACTACTACTACTACTGCTACCACTGACCTACGTGCAGGTCTGGCTCACAGCTCGTTACCTATTGCTCGCACTATTCATCGTATTCCTACTTCCCACTTTTCCCTGGCTGCCTGGAATCTGTCAACCATATCCATTGAACTTGGAAGTCCTCACACTCGAACACTTTTCAGATCAGCATTCAGTGCTTATTCGGCAGTTTCCAGGGTTGCTCTCACTCCACCTGCCTCGCCGCGTCATGGCCTGGAGGTTCCACCATTTGTACACTATTCCTGCCTCACCCAACATTGGGCCTGGAGGTTCATAACTTCTGTCAGCCTGCCACGCCCAGTCTGGGCCTGGAGGTTGATATATTTCTGCCTCGTACTTGCTTCGCCTTCAGGGCCTGGAGGTTCGACTATTTGTACACTATGCCTGCCTGCCCCGCATCGAGCCTGGAGGTTCATACTCCTCTCAGTCTGCCATGCCCAGTCTTGGCCTGGAGGTCTGTATAATTCTACCTCATACTTAACTTTCTTACCTTAACTTGGCATCAACTCCAATACCATATTCTCCTACTGGATTTCAGTCATTTGGTCAAGCTCCTCTCCTCCTTGGAAAGAATTCCTCATCTGCTGGAATTACTCTACCCTATACCCTCACAATTCATTCATGCTGAGTTTGGCTGACTTGCATGGGCTCCGCTGCACATGCTAGCCCTTATGGGCTTGATCGCCATTCTCAACTACCTATTATTACACCTCAGCTGACCCATGTGGGGGACCAACTGTGCATTCTAGCCCACGAGGGCTAGCTGCCACTCTACTTACTTACCAGCAGACCTTCTGGCTGTGCTTCCAAGCTACCTGGAGCTAGCCGGCACTCTAATTATCTCATCAGCTGACCTATGAGGGTCCAGCTGTGCATCTCAGCCATGGGACTAGCTGCCACGTTCTGCTACTTATCAACTGACCAACCAGGTCCACATTACGTGCTACTTACTACCCCATCTCCTAACCCACGAGATCTAGCCACACATCCTTACCTATTAAGGCTCACCCTGCTATGCCCCCCTTGGATGCTTCCTAACATTATACTATATTGCTTCAGTTTTACTACCCTCAAATCCTGCCAGGATTTTGGCTCAGCTCTAATACTGTATGCCTTCTAAGTCATGACTTAAGCATAAATTCGACTCTCGCGTGATATTAACGTAACTGCGTTCATCAGTCATCAGCTTCATTTCAAGCCTTCTACCATTCCACGAAATTCATAAGCTTTCTAATAGCAGAAGCCTGGAGGTTGAACTACTTCTGTTTCATCCTGCCTCGCCAGCATCAAGCCTGCATATATCATCCTCCATATTCACCTATCATTTGCTAGCCTTAGGAGTACTTCACTTCTAGTCCTATACTGAATCTGAACATGTTCTAACAATGCTCGCCGCACTGTACATTTACCTGGATGCTTTACATGTTCATACAGCTACCTGCTTCACTCATGCAAGACTTGGAAGCCTGTTCCTGAACTTCATCTCTGGCTATGAACTGTTCCACTGGATATGTAATCTGCAACTTGGACTAGCCAATAATTAATTAATTTAGGATTATGTGCCTTTAGTATGCCCAGAAGGATGAGCAGGTCGGTAGCCATGGGTCCTCAGAGGTTTCCCCTGAAGGGGGTTTTTCCTCTCCCGCGTGCTGCCAGCCATACTCTCTGGAGTTGGAGGAGATAATCGTGGCATATCATATTTTTTTGGGGGGAGGGTGTTGCATCCTAATCAACTAACCATCCTTTCAATGGTGGGATACAGAGCAAAGCCAAAACCTTCAACTTACAATGAATAACTCATCTGTTCCAGTATCTAGCACTATCTTACTTCAGCTCATCATGTACTATAATCACTGACTTAATCATGTCCATGCCTAAGTACCTATGCACTACTCATTCATACAACTATACCTTAGAAGCATCATTTAACTTACTGGCCTAGCCTCTGTATCCAATCTCAAACCTACATCATGTAGATGCAGTATGTAACACAAGCACTGAGCTCTGAACCACATATAATTGGAAGGCTCTGCCTAAGGTTATATGGGGGAAGAGCTCCTCCCCCATAACCTATTTAAGCAGCAGAACCTTGCTGCTCTGCTTAGAGTGAGACGCACTCGTCCTCCATCCACCCCTTACACCTCCTCCTTCTCTGCCACTCTTATCCCACCGGGGGGAGGGGGGGCGCATCACATCCTAATCAACTAACCATCCTTTCCATGGTGGCATACAGAGCAAAGCCAAAACCATCAACTTACAACGAATAACTCATCTGTTCCAGTATCTAACACTATCTTACTTCAGCTCATCATGTACTATAATCACTGACTTAATCATGTCCATGCCTAAGTACCTAAGCACTACTCATTCGTACAACTATACCCTGGAAGCATCATTTACCTTACTGGCCTGGCCTCTGTATCCAATCTCAAACCTACATTATGTACTGTAGATGCAGTATGTAACACAAGCACTGAGCTCTAAACCACATAAAACTGAAATTTATTTATTTTAATTTAATTTTACATTTTTTACAAACATACAAAATGCCAGCAGAAACAGGCCTCACAGTCTCTCGAGTCTGTTTGAAGGTGCAGCTAGCCCCTCAACTTGAAGCTGCCCCCTTCCCCTTAACTACTCCCCTCCACTCTGTCCCAACCCCTCTTAAATCCCTCCACCGTTCCACACGATACCACTTCCTCGGGAACAGTATTCCACTTGTCTACCACCCTTTCTGTGAAAAAGTGTCTCCGAATCGCCCCCCCAAGTCTCAGTCGATGCCCTCTCGCATCCCTCCCCCTTCTGATCTGAAGAATCCCTTCTGTAGTAGTCTTGTTTATTCCCTTTAAGTATTTAAAGGTTTCAGTCATATCCCCCCATCCCTCCTCTCTTCTAGGGAATACATGTTCAGCTTTCCCAGTCTCTCCTCAAAGGATTTTCCCTCCAGTCCCTGGGTCATCTTCATTGCCTTATGCTGCACCCCTCCAGCAATCTGATGTCTTTCTTCAGGAATGGATGCCAGTACTGCATGCAGTATTCCAGGTGCGGTCTGACCAGTGACATGTACAGGGGAAGGATCATCTCCCTGTGCCTGGAGGAGAATCCCCTCGCTATGCACCCCAGCATCTTGTTTGCCTTTGCAGCCATCTTCCTGCAATGAGCTGAGCGGTTCATACTCCCTGTTATTAGTACCCCTAGATCCTTTTCCTCCATGGTGCTTTCTAATTGTGCCCTTCCAACTGATATTTCCTCCACTGGTTCATTGCTCCGAAGTGCAGGACCTTGCACATCTTGGCATTGAACCCCATGTGCCATGTCTCCAACCACTCCTGTAGTTTGGTCAAGTCCTCCTGCAGCCCCCTCCACCCCTCTATGTCATCTACCACAGCTCCAATTTTAGTATTGTCTGCAAACAGGCTGCTCCTGCTCTGGATCCCGTTTGAGATATCGGCTATGATTATCCCAGAAGACACCAGTCCCAGAACCAATCCCTGGGGCTCCCCCATTCGTAACATCCCTTGGTGATGAGAGTTCCCCCACCACCACCACCACCCTCCTTTGCTGCCTACCCCTCAGCCAGTTGGTGGTCCAATTGACCATTTTTGTTCCCACCCCTATGCATTCCAGTTTTCCCCAGCCAAGAAAGACACACTAAACCGAGACTAGTTTCCAGGTGTGTTCTGGGATCACAGAGGAGTTAAATGACTTGCTAATTGTTGCATAGTATGCAAGTGGTGGCTATGAGATTCAAACCCAGTTCTCCAGGTTTGCAGCTCAGTGCTCTTAACCACTACGCTATACTGCTTCAATTCCCAAATTGCATCTGAGTAGCGGTTGGGTAATAGACTTCTCCCCGTGGATTTGTTATGTTAACCTTTTCTTTTCAGGTTACTGCATGTAATACATACTAAATACTAACATACTATTTGCCAGCAGATTAGGCCTTATGGTCTATCAAGTCTGCTCAAACCTAGATCCTTAGTTGGGTGCCGAGACCCTCCCATCCCTTGTGCTCCAGAAACCCCTATCATCCATCCCCACCCCCGGACAGGCCATCATCTGATACATCCACTTTCTGTGTCTGTCCCACCTCTCTTAAAGCTCTCCACTGTGGATCTCTGAACCAGCTCACCAGGCAGAGCATTCCAAGGGTCCACCACCCTCTCAGTGAAAAACCTCCTCCTCTTTTCCCCCCTCACCCTTCCACCTTCCAACTTCAAACCATGCCCTCTGGTGATGCCTCCCTGCTTTAGTCTAAAGATCCCCTCCATGTTTACCCTATTTATTCCCTTGAGGTACTTGAAGACCTCAATCATGTCCCCCCTGTCTCTCCTCTCCTCCAATGAAAACAGGCAGAGCTCCTCAAGTCTGTCCTCGTAAGTCAAATCCCCTAGCCCTTGTATCATCTTTGTTGCCTCCTCTGTACCCTCCTCCAGGAGCTGTATGTCCCTCTTCAAGTGTGGTCTCCAGTACTGTACACAGTACTCAAGGTGTGGTCTAACCAGTCCATTGTACAGTGGCAGAATCACTTCCTTGCTCCTAGAGGTGATCCTCTGCGATGCATCCCAACATCCTGTTTGCCTTGCTAGCTGCTCTCCTGCACTGCTCAGTGTTATTCATACATGTATCCACCATGACCCCTAGGTCTTTTTCCCTGTTGAGGCTTCCAGCACCTCCCTCCCAGGGTGTACCTGTGTTTAGGGTTTCCCACCAAGATGCAACACCTTGCACTTGGTGATATTGAAATTTAATTTCCATGTGTGAGCCCAGCTTTCCAGGGTGTCCAGGTCCTTGCAGGGCCAACCTCCTCTTCTCCCTCAACTACTGCTCCCATCTTGGAGTCATCCGCGAAGAGACTCATTTCACACCCTATACCATCCCTGATGTCTGATATGTGCATTAAACAGGATTGGACCCAGGACCGAGCCCTGTGGTACCCCACTACCAACCTCTGTAGGGTTCGAGAGCTCCCCACAGACCACTACTCTCTGAGTGCGTCCAGCTATCCAGTTTTCAATCCATCTGACCATCATAATAATAAAGTTGTGTTTCGCTGTTAAGCCATCTCTCAGTATTAACTCAGCTGTAATACTGTGCATGCTAATTTGGGGAACTACTGCCTTTGTGTAGGGTCTGCGGGAAGGATGACTACAGTAAGGAGGTGGGCAATTGCAGCGTCCAAAGGAGTTGTACTGACCAGTCATCAGGCCTGCTTAAATCTCTGTGTGGAGGCACTGCTCATTTCTTTCTCTCTGGATAAAAACTCCCCTCACTGCTGAGTGATAAAACCCAGGAGCCACTGCAAACACCTACAGCAGCACTGTAGTGCAAAGTAATGGCGCCTTGCCTCCTGAGACAATTGGGACGTCCAATCTAGAGGGCATTTACAGTTAAAGAAAAGTAATCTTACCTGAACTCAGAGAAACAAACAGTTTGCCATCCTATAAAAAGTATTTAATATTATCAACTTACAAAGAAAACAGAGGGAGCCAGCAAGGTGTATTTAATAAGTGTGGTGCAGTTTGCAAACAGTTTGCTGTACTGTCTTAACAGCTGCATACAGTACACATCATAAATGATGTACTCATTCTTGGGTTGTAACATTTGTGATCAATTTTCTACTTATTCTTGCGCTCATCCCTCCTGCCACACACACACACACACACACACACACACTTCCCCCTCACTCTGTATTGATAGTTAGCAGGTGATTTTTTTCAGCACTCTGAGAGTTGTTTTAAACACATAGGCTAGAAGTAATCACATGACTGGATTGTTACAGTATAATGTGAATTATGATGAAGTGCTGACTTCCTGAAAATGTATCAGTGAGACGTGAAATATTGACGTTTAGGTGATGGTGGTTTTTTTAACCATTCCAAGGTCTTGGATATATTTGTCAGTTTCACTGGGTAGCCGAGATCTTTTTTATGATCAGGTAATACTTGTTCTTCTGGTTCCGAGTGTGGATTTGAGCTGCCGCCTCATTTTGCACTGTATTTATAAGTGCTTAGTCAGCCTTGTTAGCTGCTGACAGAACATGCAGCTCTGGCAATTGCCTGCCACACTTTATTTAAATTGCAAAGCAGCATGTGTGTACTTTTCATAATGGTGCCACACCCTGACAACACCATATTCGTCATCATAAAATCAGCAATGTTTGTCCACAGAAAATACAAAACTGAACTAACATGTTTCAAAGCCACACCGCTTAGCAAATATCTAGTAAAAGGAAAAGTACAGCTCATTTTAAAATTCATTACATTTATAATGAATTACAGTGCTTTCAGCAAGGAGTTTTTTTTAAATATAATTTATTGAAGTCAAAGCACAATACACATGGCAATACAGAAACAACAATGAATAAAGTCTGGATACACTGCGGGTCAGTCTCGAGAAAAGAGAGAGCCACAAGGGGTGGTGGTAACCAGCCCCTTACTCTTGAAATGCCAGTTCTTTTCTAAACAAGTAAGTTCTCAGTCTAAGATAACAAAACTTGGAACTGAGGCTCAAAAGAAAGCATACTGCACCTTTGCATCGTCAAAGCGGAAAGTGGGTTCTGTCGAAAAATCAGAGCAATCCAGAAACGATCCTAAGATGGCATTGTGAAAGAAGATTGCCTCTTCAAATGACTGCACAATTTTCGACCCATTGCTGCATAATATCATTTGGGGTTGATGTTACCAGGGGGAAGATAAGGAGGGAAGCAATGCACTGTACCGACCCAAAAGAAAGTATGACCCGAGTTCACAGGGTCCAGGACATGAGTTCCTAGACTTGGGCTGGTGAACGTGACCATCGAGCAGCAACTCCAAAGCCACATAAATGGCCAATCAGTCTGAATTAAACAGAAACTAGCACCACTTGTGTAAGAGAAGAGTCCCAAAATCAATAGAAGTAGTGTAACCCCTAGATGGCGCTATCCCAAAGGCTACTACCCCTGCCTGCCTAACTACTAACAGGTTGAGGGGCTTAGGTCTAATGGTGAGTGCCTCCACCCAGAGGTCAGGGTTTGCAATAGTTAAACTAACTTGGTCACTGACCTCTGGGACACTGCAACCCCCCCTTCTTCCCACTAGTGGCCCACACAATATATCAGAATTACCTTCACAGTATACACTTACCCCCAGGACTAGTTCGGTCAGCGTGACTGGGGACTCCCTGTAAAACAAGATGATACAGTGCAAAAACCACAGTACAATACTTTAACATAAACGAATACCTCGGGCAGTGTAACTTTGCTGAAAAAAACAGATCTGATTTATTTGGGGGGGGATATAACAAGGACGGGGGGGAATCAGGTTAATTAGTTTAAACGCATTAGTAATCACAGTACTGTGCACATATTTCAGAATCCCAAATGTCCCTCTTACTGGGTACCCAGGCAATAACAGACTAGCCTATTTGGTGCAGCTGGTTGGGGTCCTGAAGATGGAAAATGCATGCACAATACCCAAATTGTAATCCGGAGCCAGTTGGCTCAATTCGTGAAGAAGTAAAAAAAAAAAACAATTAGATGACACACTTGCAATTCGATAAACCGATGGCAGGGAGCTACCCTGCTAGCACTCACAGCCCAATACTGAAAAGTGAATGGGAGGTAGGTTGTTCTGGATTGCCAGGAGGAACAGACCATGTGGGCAAGGTCCTTGTGACTGGACCCCAATGCAGTTTAGAGCAAATGGATGTAATCTGGATTAAGCTGGGGTTTACTTCCAGCTTTATACATTCAATTCACTGTACAGGGGATTTGAAACGCGAGTCCCCACAAGCACTACACACATTTATATGTAAAAGGAAAGTACTATACCAGGCAGGCTACTTCTCTATCCCGATCGCAATTACTGCACAATAACCGGGAGAACACATAGCCGATTCAGTTCCTGACAGACCGAGCGCGATTCAGCAATTTCTCCAGTTTTCTACAGGGTGAGCCTGGTTTCTACTCTTCAGATCTCCTTGATTCTCTTCACAGGTCGGATTCCATCCAAACAAGCACTTGCACAAGCTGCAGACTGAAACTTGGGGCCTTACACATGTTTCCCAACTAAAACTGCGTACCGAAGGAGCACAGGGCTCCTTCCCTCTTCACTGCCAGAGCTAAACTGAAACTCCAGTAGACAAAACCGGGCACTTCCTTTGAGTTCTTCCCAGTTCTTGGCTGGTTTGGCTGTCACTCACAATAAACTCCCCCTGTTGGTGGAAAAAGGCACCGAGGTCAAAACTACATTTCCCAGAGTCACTGCCCATACAATCCTCTTGTGGCTGGCTCAGCTTAAGAGTCCAAGTTTGATTTGCCAGCAGCAGGCTCCACTTTAAAAGATCCCCCACGCTGATTGGTCCAGTTCAGCAGTTCAAAACTAGAATGGAGGGCTAGGCAAAACAATTCAGACTACAAAGGAAAGCAAGTTAGAGAAACTGTATTTTCATTATTACTCTAAATGATTTCTGGCAAACAGTTACATCTTTCATATAGGCTCCCTTTGCTCTCTTAGCGACTGCAAAAATGGAGCGAATTGGCAGCAGCAGCTTGAGTGGGACTCAAGCAGAGAAACACACAGTCCCCCCATACAAACTAATTATGTCTGCAAGCAGACAGCTCTTAAAGAGACAGTACCAAAGGCTCTAAAAGCACTCACAGATAAATGGCTTAAACGCCAAACACCATTCAGGCTCGGAGCATTGAAGCAAGCTCCTGGAAGACTTTTGGGAACCCCCATTTGCAGGGGGGTTACACCAGCATACTGTTGTCAGGAAAATTTTGCATCTGTTTCAGGGTAGGTTGAGCCCACCTTACCCTTCGGGCTCAGGACGGGTTTGTTCTGGAAATCCACCAGGATAGATCAGCATGCAAGGGAAGGATAGCATCAGTTCTGGAACCGGGATTAGAAGGCTTATTAGCTCCAGGAGCAAGAGACCATAGAAGTCGTTTAACTTTGTCTTCCGCTGCTTCCTCCTTGAGATCTGGTAAGGCTATACCTTCTGCGGCTAGAAACTGACTTGCTGCCCAGAAGGAATCAAACACTTTGGGCCATTTTTAGTCTCCACCCATAGCCTCGCCGGGTACCGCGATTGAGCTCTGGTGCCTTTCTTTCGTAGCTGCTTAACCACGTAAAGGACCTTCCTCCTCTTTGCAACCATGGAAGGAGGGAAGTCCTGGTTGACAAACACCTGGAAACTGTCGAAATTAAGATCTCTCTTGGCCCATGCCAGCCAAATAATTTTTTCTTTTATAGGGTATTTCAGAAATTTTATTAGAATGGCTCTCGGAGGGGCAACCTGTTTAGGCGTCAGGGCCAAGAATCTGTGGACTCTATCTATATTGAGAGGGAACTCCTCCTCTAATTGCAACTCTGTGCAGAGCCAACTCTCCATATATCCCACCATGTCCTCCTACTCAGCTCCCTCTGGGATGCCCACCACTCTGATGTTGTTTCTTTTCGAATGGGCTTCGGTATCTTCTGCCTTAAGAGCGAGGGCTTTCTCAGGGTGGTGGAGGAAAGTGAGTGAACGGCCATAGGTCATATGTTCATTTTGCAAGACTTCCACCTGTTGCTCAATTGTAGTGGTCCTTGACTCAAGCTTCTTGAAGTCTCTATGGATGTCGGAGACTTTGCTGTCAATTTTTTGTAACAGTCTCAAGATTTTCCTGGTTTCCAGCCAGGTACAGGTCGAACCCGAGTCAGATCTGGAGTCATCATTGCCCGACCCAGAGAGAGAGGCGAGGATCGCGAGGCCACTGGACTAAGGCCCAGTGTAGGTTTTGCTTTGCCCATGGGTGCCGCTGCTCCATGGCTGGGCAGTCCTTTTTCTTGGTACGACCCATCTCTACAAATAATTGCCCATCAACGGAGTAATTTTTAAACTTTGAATGCTCTGATTACGCATGCAATTTCAAATAGATTAAGCACTGGAGACACTGAGGAGGAGAGCTAGGGTGCCATTCCCACCCATTGCGTCACCAGAAGTCAATGAATAAAGTTTTTGACAGTTTTTTATGCTAAGAAAAAATTGATTCCCGCAGTGTCAGACCATATATTGATTGCTGGTTAAACTATAGGGGAAATCGTCCAGGTATCTGTGTGACATAGGCAACTGGTATATGAAATTAGTCAAGCATGTAAATGTTTAGGACCGCATATCCTATAAGTGCACCTCCAAGTAAGTAATAAAAA
The DNA here is from genome assembly GCA_016271365.2 of Neoceratodus forsteri. NCBI lineage: Eukaryota > Metazoa > Chordata > Ceratodontiformes > Ceratodontidae > Neoceratodus > Neoceratodus forsteri. Next base: position 14,254,711 of record CM057456.1, read on the forward strand.
TGTCCCAGACCATAAAATACATGTCTTTTGTCTGCTTGGCCCTATAAATAAGTTGTTCCATTGTCTGGCATTCTTTCATTGTAACTAATGAACTCTGAAAGGTGGGTGGTTTCTCCTGCTTCCACTACCTCAGGATACCCAATTTGGCTAAATTTACTGTATTTAAATAAAAACCATTTGCACATCTTATCCTTCTCCTTCCAGTCCCAAAGGAGCACCTGTCTAGTTGAAAGGGTCACCGGCTTTTTTAAGCAGGTCATTTAGACCTGACCAATGTCTTCCCAATAAGGGTTCAAGGTGGCACAGCTATACATCATGTGCAGAAGGTCTACTGGCTGTCTGCTAGATCTTGGACACTTTCCATCAGTCTGGGCAACAAATTGTGATATACGAGCAGCTGTATAGTATACCCTATAGGTAGTCACAAAGTACATTGAATTTATATTTACTCTGCGTAGTCTGTGTCCACCCCTCCTCAGGAATATCTTTCCAGTCCTCCTCAGATACGCTCTCCCCAAGTATGTCTTCCCACTTTCTTCTATGGGAATCAGTGTCACTAGGAACTACTTGCATTAAAGTTTTATAAAGGTTGGATACTAAACCACATGTATTTTCAGTCCTTAACAGGGCAATTGCAAGACTAGATGAAGTTTGCAAGATGAAACTGGGTTCCTGACTTTTCACCTGTAAAATGCCTGAGCTGCAGGTATCTGAAAAAATGGGTTCAGGGAAGGTCATATATTGACGTATACACTCAAATTACATCAATGTGCTCCCTGCGTGTAGATGGCCCAACAGCTCAATGCCTTTAGTAGCCCAGTTCTGAAAGTCCATGTCCCATAGAAAATGTGGGAGAACTGGGTTCCTCCATAGAAGAGTGAGAGCAGTAAAGTCTGACTTGACTTCTAGACATTTATATGCCTGATGCCAAATTTACTAGAGATGTTGTACTATTGGATTCTGCCTAGCACATCTTATGTCCACACTGTTTGAGCGGTACAGTAAGTCTGTAAGATGGGCTATTTTTGTTCACTCTTTTTCAAAGAGAATACCCGTATTTTTGCTCTGCGAATTAAACCAGACTTTGATGGCAGCAATTTGTGCAGCCCAATAGTAATTTTTGAAATGAGGTGCACTGATACCTCCATTATTGGCCACTTGGTTTAGCTGCTCCTACTTAAATCTAGGGGAGGGGTATTTTGCCAAAACCAGGTGTTAGCATATGCTCTTAATTGTTCAAAAAACATTTCTGGCACAGGGATGGGTAGAACTTGAATAGGCATAAAAACTTCTGAAAAATAGTCATTTTGAAGACATCTGCAAGGTTTAGGAGAGAAAGGGGTAGGTCTTGCCATCTGAAACAGAGGTCCCTAACTTTTTGAAGGACAGGAGGATAGTTGGCTCCATATAAATAATTTATTTTGCACCTGATCTGGACCCCAAGATACCAGAAACCAACCCTGTGTCCATGCAAAGGGTAACTGCTGCTGAAGTTCTTTATGTTCCCAGTCACATAGGGATAACTCTATGGTTTTATCCATATTAACCTTATAGTCTGAAAGGGTGCCAAAATCCTGCATATCTTCAACCAAGCCTAGCAAGGACATCTCTAGTTGTGTGACAGAGACCAAAAGTTCATCAGATATTGTCATGTTGTCTTAATACTTTGGGGCAGGGGGTTCTAGGGCCTGGTCAGATAAAAGTGGGGATAGAGGACACCCCTGTCTAGTTCCCCTATAGATGGTGAATGGAGCCGAAAGCCAACAACTAGTCTGTACCATAGCTGAGGGACTAGAGTAAATTGCCTGGACCCAGCCAAAAAATTCAACTCAAAAGTCCATTTTCCTCTTTGTGCACCAGAGGTGGTCCCACTCAATCCTATCAAATGCCTTTTCCGTGTCGAATGAGACCACCACCGGGCAGTCATGTGAGTCAAACTCTACCCTGGCCAGGACCTGGAGGAGGGTCCAAAGGTTTGAAACTGCCCCTCTGCCTCTCACAAAGCCAGCTTGTTCCTTGTGAACCAACTTGGGCAGCACTTTTTCCAGCCTACTGGCCAAAATTTGTTAACAGATTTTAAAATCGGAATTCAACAAGGAAATAGGCCTGTAATAGGCAGTTTTGTCTCGGGGTTTGTCTGTCTTGGGAATGACTGTTATTCTAGCCCGAGAAAAAGAAGGCGGGAATTGGCCTTCTTTAAATGCAAATTGTAGAGTCTCATGCAGGGGCCCTGATATGGTTGCAGACTGCCATTTATAAAGGTTAGCTGGGATGCTGTCTGGTCCAGGTGCTTTTCCAGCAGTTAGCAGACCAAGGGTCCTCAGTACCTCCTGTTTCATGACCTCAGCCTCCAAAAATGCTGTTATCATCCTCCCCAACCTGCTCCAAGCCCTCATAAAACTTGTCCCTGTCCATGTTTGTTTGAGGGGCCAGGTTATCCTCCCCACTTGTGTATAATTTAGCATAATAATCCATGAACTGCTGGTTGATGCCTTCCTGACAAGTAATCAGGACACCTTCAGCATAACGCTGGATCTGTTCCTGGTTAATTTGGTAAACCAGGAGCTTGCCACATTTATTACTGTGCTCATAAAAAGTGACCCTCTGGTATGTCATAGTTCGCGCAATCGCCCTGGGACGCTATTCATTATATTCCTCCCTCTGTCTTACTAACATTCCATAGATATCTGGATCTCTAGTAGCCTATGTTTTTGTTCAGCCTCTACTATTTTCTTATGCAAGCCATACAATTACTTTTTGCTCTCCTTTTTAATATGACTAGCATATGCTATAGCCTGTTCCTAGATAAAGGCTTTTAAGGAATTCCATACCATTCCCACATCTTCTATTGATCCTATACAGGAAGACCAGAACTCCTTGATCTCATGCCCAATTGCTACAAAAAAGTTTTATTATTAAATAGTATAGGGTCTACTCTCCAAATGTTGGCATTCTGAAGTTCGACCAAGTTTGGGGTCCATGCCACCCGTGATGGGGCATGGTCTGATATAAGGATAGGTAGGTAATCCGCAGATGCCACTTTTTGCATGACACCCACCGAGACAAGAAACATGTCAATCTGGATGTGTGTTTGATGGACATGCAAGTAATAAGAGTAGTGCTGAATGGTGGGTGTAATACCCGCCATCCATCCACTATTCCCAAGGTTCCCATCTGAATGAAGAGCAGCTGAGTGGCCCTGAGGAACTGGTAAGGACAAGTGAAGTATCAATCAAGAAAGGCATCTGAAATCAAATTAAAATCCCCCAAAAAAATCTCTCTCCATGAAAGGGATGCATTGTGAGGATGAAATCTTGTATAAACATTTAGTTGTCAACACTGGGCCCATATACATTTAACAATATAATTTGTTTCCCATATAATTCATCCTGGACCAGGAGCCAGTGTCATTGTGTATCTGTCAGCAAAAAGAGTACTTTACACAGCAACTGTTTATGAATTAATATAGCTACACCTCTAGCATGAGATGTGAAAGAGGAGTAAAAAACCTGGCTCACCCAATCTCTCTTTAGCTTCTGATGTTCGACATCAGTTGAATGCATCTCTTGTAGATAACCTCTAGTGACCTGATGCTCATAAGATACCCCAACACCCTTTTCCTCTTGATAGGATAGTTAATGCCCTTAATATTTCAAGTTGTAATATTTATAGGTTTAGCCATGAGGTCTCATTTATTTATTTATTTTTTGATGACCAGGTAGGTGCACTAGACACAAAAGTGACTATTTTCAGGCATGACCCGGGAGGTCAACAACACAGAGAGATACAGGTACATAGAATACAGTGTCAAGAAATTTGCAATACATCACAATCAGAAGTGAAACAAATTTAAGACAATATTTGTACTAAGGCACGTATAGGTGTAATTATACAAATAGAAGGTAAGTGCCCATGTGTAAACAGTAATAGTAATATCAACATTTATAGTGCAGAAAAATTCCAGAGGGTATCATTATATCTGGCTGAAACTGGAAAAAAAACAGCTATAGGGAGGAGGAGGCAGGGAGAAAGGTAATGCTGAGATATAGCCTAGCGAGAGAGAGGAGGAGAGAAGGAAAGGAATGGGAAAGGGGGGGGGATAGAATTTATGGGGAGGTTGAAGGAGCAGGGTGCCAGCTCACACCACAGAAGGGGAGGGAAAAAGTGGGCAGCTGAGGCAAAGGGAGCCAAGATCTATGGTGGGTTGAAGCAGGTGCAATAAGCACATGCGGTACAGAGGGAGCGATGCCTCTTCTTAAAAGTAGCATGATTAGGTGCCAGGTGTACATCTAGGGGCAGCAAATCCAGTAATAGGGACCTACATGCGAGAAACCTGATTTCCCTTTGGTAGTTCTACATCTGGGAATGCTAAGCAAGGAAAGGTCAGAAGATCGGAGACCGTAGGAGATGGGCTGAGGGAACAGCAAGGAGGCGAGGTAGGTAGGCATACTGGACCTCAGTATACTGTTCAGAAGGTTCCCCAGAGAGAGGAGCCAGTGTGCAATGGGGGAGGGCCAATTTAGGTCTGATTACAGTAGGCAGTGATGTCTGAGTCTGGGGGATTTTATTTATTTATTTAGCTTTTGTTGACCGGGTAAGTACACTAGACAAGACATTTGCCTATTTTCAGAAACGACCTGGGAGAGGACAGGAAAGTATGATTCAGACACATAGGACAACATAGTACAGATACAATCAGATTAACAGATTAACGGATGCAGAGGCATATCGTCATATACTGTTGTAAGTTGTGTCCCATCTATGAAGAGTAGCCTTAGATGCGTTAGTATAGATTACGGATCCATAAGAGAGTGACTGGAGTAGGATTCCGCTAGCAATGGCTGTCCTAGCAGAAGGGGTAAGAATATGACTTGTTTTGTAGGCTAAGCCCAGTCTGGCATTGACAGCCTTACATGTGAAGGTTATATGGGTGTCATAAGTGAGGGATTCATCGAGCAAGGCACCCAGATATTTAAAGGAGGTTACCATCTCCAGTGGGGAGCCATCAGCCCAAGAGACCCGGATAAATTTGCAGCACTGCTTTAGTTTGATAGAGGATCCAAAGAGCATAGCCTGGGTATTTCCAGCATTGAGAACAAGCTTGTTTTTGGTGAGCCAGGACTGAATATTTAGTAGGTCCATAGAGAGCTTATGATTAACAGAATGGACATTATCAGAGCTAGTGAAAAGAACAAGGTCATCAGTGTATAGCAATGATGAACAGGAGGATATATTTTGTGTTTTATAATTAATAAAAATTGAGAAAAGGAGGGGTCCGAGGATAGATCCCTGTGGTACACCAACATTAATAACTGCTGTTTCGGAGATGGCTGAATTGAATTTTACAGCTTGAGTTCTGTTCAATAGGTAGCTATGGAACCAGGTTACAACTCCAGTCGAGAAACCCAGTGTTTGGAAATTAGCAAGCAGAAGAGGGTGGTTAACAAGATCCCCCCTCCCACACCACCGAAGGGAGGTTAGGTGGCGAGGGCGAAGTAAAGGAGCCCTCCCTTGCATCGCCGGGAAAGGTAGGAAAGCCATTGCCACAACCACGAGGCAGTAACAAGAGACGCCGGTATCTTACTTCATCGTGCTTCTATCGCTAGTAGGTCTCGGCTGACGCCTGCGTCAGCTCCCCACCGCCACCACCCTTGGTCGCCTCTGAGCGCTATATACTGCAGACCACGTGGGCGAGGGAGCCTATCAGCCCACTTTACCATTAGCAGCTTCTCAGCTGCCGCCGCTAGAGGCCGCCCAGTGGGATTCCATAATTCCAATTCTGTCTGTGCAGCTCTCATACTTATAGTCTGGCATTTGTTCCTGCAATGATGTTGTCAGAATGAGGATTTACACAGATCTTCAGTGTTGATATCTTGCTTTCCTGCAGGTAGTTCCTGCTCTCCCCCAGTGTGAAAGTCTGAATAGCTGAAACCTGGGGAATCCTGCTCCCTTAGCACTACTGTCTGGTATTGGAACAGAAGTGCAATAGGATGCTCAGCATAGTAGCCCAACCGCACCTACAGCAGTGTTGGTACTCGAAGATGAATTTGCCACTGGCTAACATTGGAATAATTTCTGTGTTACTCCTATATGTAACTGCTTTAGGATGGGTGGATGCCAAAATAAGTGGCTGTCCTGACCCCAACCTGCCTAGGGGAGTACAGGATCGGTACCTTCCGCACCCCTCACACTGCCACTCTCCCTCAATTTCACTCGCACTAGTTAACAAGCACGGACTTGCCCTAAAGGGAGCCTGTTATCTCATCTTCTGTGATACCTCAGGTGACCAACCAAAACGATCCTCCCCTACACAGAAGGGGGTCCTCCGCCTCATCCTACTTATACTAATACTAAGGGCTGGTGACATCCACCCTAATCCTGGGCCCCTGCCCCCAAACTCCGTACTCAGATCATCTGGGGACCCCACATGGTGTCACACCAGGGGACTAAGGGTGGCTCACATGAACATCTGTAGTCTTCGACCAAAGATGCCGGAGGTACAATCTTGGGTAGACATCTACAAACCAGATGTGCTAGCCATTTCAGAAACTTGGCTGAAGCCTTACATACTCCCTCATGAAGTGGAACTAGCCCATTACAACTCCTTCCGAAAGGATAGGGAAGGGAAAAAAGGAGGGGGAGTTCTAGTCTATGTGATCCCCTCCCTGATGGCTTCCTTGTCCCCTGTGGAAACTCCAAACACAGCCGGACTAGAATCTATATTCATCCAACTTGTCCTGGGCAATGCTAAACACCTGACCATAGGATGTATCTACAACCCTCCGTTGGGGGTACTGCCGCACTCTAAAGCCTCATCAGCCCAATAGCTGGGGCACGACCCACAGAGCTGTTGGTCCTTGGGGACTTCAACCTAAGGTGGGATCCCACCACTGAGCAAAAACATAAGGCAATACTCCTAGATGCTAACCTGACCCAGGTCATCACCGAGGTCACAAGGCATAACCATAAAACAGGGAATCACTCTATCCTGGACTGGATACTCACATCAAAACCCACCAACCTACAAGTGGCTGGTGTGATGTCGGACGCCCTAAACGACCACTCACCCACCTTTTGCATATGGAAAAAATGGCCTCCCAGGACCCTGCCCAAACTCACAGTAGCCAGGGACTTCTCTGGATTCTCGGCAGAAGCACTCCAGAGGTCCCTAAGAAACATAGACTGGTCTCCGGTGAGACACCTAGGGAGCATAGACGACGCAGCGCACTTTTTCCAGAGCACGTTCTCTGCTATGGCTAACATGCATGCCCCAATTAGAACCAGATGAGCCAAGGGCCATTGCCACAAGTGGATATCACGTGAACTGGAGGCACTGATGACAGCCCAAGACAAAGCCTGGAAAAGAGCAAGGAGCTCCACCTCCCCTGCTGATCACTCTGCCTATAGATCCCTGAGGAATCAGTGCCAAAGAAAGTCCAAGAATGCCAAAAGGGACTACTTAAAATCCCTGCAGAGGCAAACTCTAACTGACCCAAAGTCCTTTTGGACAAGTATCAACTCCCTGATAAAAGGCACTAAACCGCCTCAGCAGGGTAACATAACACACAATGGAACTTCTCTTAACGATGGAGAGGAGGTCGCTACAGCCTTCAATCACTTTTTTACCAACCCAGGGGCGCTCAGACCCAACACCTTCTGCTGCTCTCAGAGCCCAACGGTCAATGAAACGCAGGACCCTACGATCACCAACTTCCATCTACGGATGGTGCATACCAAAGACGTGCTGACCCTCCTTCAATGCTTAAAACACAATGAGTCTCCAGGACCTGGTGGGCTGGACCCAAGGCTGCTCAGGGCTGCCGCCCCGGCCATCGCACTGCCCATGATGCAATTAATAAACAGATCCCTGCAGGAAGGTGCAGTCCCCTTAATATGGAAAAGGGCACATGTAGTGCCTATACACAAGGGCGGAGCAAGGGAACCTATAGGAAACTACAGGCCCATCTCCATCCTCTGTCACTTGGCCAAAATCCAAGAGCGGCTAGTTTACGGCCAATCAGAGATTACCTGAAGCCAAATAGATTACTGGCACTCACACAACACGGCTTTAGACCAAAGCATGGGACCGAACAGCCCTCATCAAATTCACCTCTGGTGTCCTAACAGCCTGGGACAAGGTAACCCAACTGGGGCTGTATTCGTAGACCTCTCTAAGGCCTTCGACCTGGTGGATCACCTCACTCTGCTATCAAAGCTAGCCAACTAGGGATGGACCAACACTCCCTCAATTGGATCTGCAATTACCTCGCTGGCTGCACTCAACAGGTCAAGTGAAGGGCCACCTCACAACCCCTACCCTTAACTGAGGGAGCCCCTCAGGGTTCAATCTTAGGTCCACTTATGTTCTCCCTATTCACAAATGACCTCCATGAGCACTGCGGTGGAAGCTCCTTAGTACAGTACGCAGACGATACGGTACTCTACAGAACTGGGGATCACCCATCTGATATAGGACCTGGGCTCCAAAACGACTTCACCAAGGCTGAGACTTGGCTAAAGGAGAATCGCCTTGTTCTCAACCCCACTAAGACCAAGGCCGTGCTGTTTGGGCCAAAATACCTGGGCCTCTCCAGGGACCATCTCCTGCCACTCACTACCTTGGCCGGCTCCAACATAGAGGTGGTACAATCAGTCAAATACCTTGGTCTCATATTAGACCAGGGCCTCACCCTCAAGACCTAAGTGGATGCTGTAACCAAAAACATACATCAAAAACTGGGCCTTCTCTATCACCTTAGCCACAACATGATACCAGAGACTAGACTAGCCATCTCACAAACTATCCTTCTCCCGACCTTAACCTACGCCGCTCCCATCTTACTCGGCACCACTAAAATGGACCGGAGGAGACTCATGACCCTATATCACAAAATAGCTCGCTTTGCTTCAAAATCCTACTCGAGGACCCACCATTGTGATGCCCTCACTACCCTCAACTGGCCATCCCTGGACAATAGGCTCCAGTACCCCTACTAAACTGGACCATAAGCTCGAGGAAGCCCTTCCACGGCAGGCCTGAATGGACTACTGCCCCCCGGCTTGCAGCTCAGGCGATCACTTGGCTCCTGAGACAAAACTCCTGGAGACTCCCTGGACCTGTACAGTTGCAGGGAGAAAATCCTTTACTCACCTAGCCCCGGAGTCATGGAACAATCTCCCCAGGCATCTTCAGGAGGCACCAACATTAGCCATCTTTCAAAGGGGGCTACGTGCACACATTAACAAACCAAGTCCCTGCAACTGCCCCAACAACTAAGACAATCACACCTAATATCAGTTCATACCAACTAGACACCGCTTCCCTATAAGGGCAACAACTAACGTTGGTTTGAGCTGGCTCACTACCCCGTACAGAACCTCCTGTAGACACAGAAGCACTTATTCCCCTCTCTACCTGACGTCACTGCTGTATTCCATACTACAATGTATTTGTTGCCCGCGTCCACAGAAACTGTACGGTGTATTCATAACCCCTATTATTTGTCCACAGAAACTGTATGGTGTATTCATAACCCCGTATTATTTGTACTACTCTCTACGCATCAGTGGACCTTTCATGTACTGCCCTGAATTGCTATATCTTGTAACAATTACACTGCAATGTATTACGACTGTACCAACTAATACAATGTACCTCATGCCCTCTTGCACAAAACTGGGATATTGTATACTGTCTTAGCAACTCTGTATGATCCGTATGACTCTGTGATACCTGTCTGTATGTTCAATCCTTATGTACCAATTCCCCGGGTCGCCCCTGAAAAAGGGATCTTCGGAGCCCAGCGGGCCTACCCAGTTAACAAAATTTAATAAATAAATAAGTAAAAGCTTCAGCCAGATCAATGAATACTGCACTGGTTTGATGACCCTGATCCATGGCTTGAAGAACATCATTTGTCAGCTGTAGTAGAGCAGTTTGAGTACTGTGGCCTTTTCTGAAGCCGTGTTGGTTAGTGTGGAGGAGGTCGTACTTTAAGGTTTTCTGAGATCTATGCTGAGACGAGCTTCTCCAGGACTTTATTTAATACTGACAGTATAGCTATTGGTCTATAATTGGCTATATCTTTTTTGTCACCTTTTTTAAACACCAGCGTGACTCTAGCCAGTTTCCATATATCGGGCACCACGCCTTCACTCAGGGACAAATTAACCAGACATTAGGTTATTGGAAGAGATGGGTCACAGAGATTAACTAGAATGGTAACCCTGTTATCAAGATACTACAATTCTGTACAATTCATTCTGGAGAAGCCCTAAGCAGTAATTCTATTATTACATAGGTGTGGTGATTCTGATAATTAAAAAAATATATACTAATTCTATACTGTAGCCCTACCTCCACCTCCTGCGTCTAGGGGTTCTGATGGTAAAAGTGAGGCAGAAGTGGCACAAATAATGAATGAATCCAGGGGACCCAATTGGAATAAATAAAATGGTCTTACTTTGCCCGCAGAACTCATAAATGGGGAAGGGAGGTCTCCAACTGCTACCTGGAGAATGTGCTAAAGTATCTTGAAGCAGCTGAAAGGGTGCAGGAATGGCACTGAAGGGGTAAAGACAGCTAGCAGAAAGCACAATAACGCAGCCAACAACGCAGAAGGGAAAATAAAAAGACATATTTATTTAATTAATTAATAAATTATGGATAAATCAGCTTTGTGGAGCTGGAGGACGACAGTACTGGTACTGATAGACCTGTGGCAAAATAAACTGCATAAAACTGCATTTTGTCCCAAAACAGATGGCAGAGATAAGGCTGGAACAGGCCCCATGCTTCTTTGGAGCCAAAGAGACTCAGGCTTTAAGACTTGGTGATTGCTGAAACCACAGGCCCCCCAGGGACAGTACAGAAAAAAAAAAAAACAGCCAGAACAGACCTTTTATGAGACACGGACGGATGACAGCTGCCCCAAAACCACGTTCCCCGGGCCTCACAGCCTCCACTATACCACCTGGGAGCTCTACAAAAACAAGCGAACACAGCTCCCTCCTTCCAGTTTCACTGTGCTTCCTGCACTTTTATAGGCCTAAATCGGACTCTGTCCCAGACATGGGTACAGCAGGTTCAATAATACAAGATCCCAGGCAGGTCTCCAAATCTATCCCTGGCAGCGTGCCACACCGGGTACAGCTCCCCAGGGTCCTGCCACTGCCCTACAAGCCATGCTGCAGCACTACCACTACTGCAGTGTCCCCATGCCAACTAACTCCAAATTGAAATAGGCCCCTAGGTCCAGCCAAGTGCACGGAGCACATGGTGGGGCCTCAGTTCTTCTTCTTCCCTCTGGGACTGCAGCTCCCAAACACAAACAGAACCCCATTCCAACAGTCAATTGCCCCTGAACACCACCCTGCAACCACCTGTATGTGCAACCAACACTGCAGAAGTGATAACCGCCACTCTCAGGCCAGAGTTTGAACCCCTGGCCCTACTTGCATCAGAACTTCCCACCAGCCTCCTTTTCTATGGCCACCCCTCCTCCCTCTTATTATAGCAGTATGGGGGGAACATGCCCAAATGGGCGGGCCCAAGCTGCCCATCCACTAAAGGTCTAACCGGAAGGGGGAGGGCTTACAATACATTGAATAAATTACAGAATCAGAGATCTAACAACAAGAACCTAAAATACTAACTCTTTAATGGAGCTAACCCCCCCCAAAAAAATGAAATTGTTCCAAATGACGCTGCAAATAGCAGCAGAATGAGAGATGATAAAATTAGACTAGATTTATGAGGGGATGGTAGCAATAAAAAAACAAAACTATCTGCTGACCACCCTACCCCTTTGAAAAATTAGCCTCTGGTTTCTGCTCAAGGCTAAGAAGAACACTTCTTGCACAACACAAACGTTCACCACAGTAGTGGGTAAATTCCTAGTGTACGTCAGCTCCCAAACTGCTGGTTAAAATTGGCCAGAATTGACTCACCTTAAGTGCCTGGCCAAATTTGAGCCCACAATTGGTTGACCGCAATCAAAGCTCTGTAGGTGTGTGGCAATCTTGGGGAGCAGCTTCCCAACCCTCGAGGTCCCAGGCAGCATATGTCTGGTCATAATTTCACTAATATCTGATCATGGTAGTCCGTTCCAAGGAAATCGACCATTTGGCTGCTCAGTAGTATGTGGCCCAAACCAAATGCAGTGGTGCTAAAGCTATCTGGTAGCAATTCATGCAAAAAACATATAGTCCCACTGATACAACCCCTGAACCATTAGTGCAAGTTAAAACAAATATACACTATGAGCTGAGCTGTTGTACCCCTTATGCCCCAAGTATTTGGTATATGCATAACGAACTGGGAAAGGAAAAAGCACCACAGGCGAGTGTGAGTCCCCCCCATCACTGAAAAGGGAAAAGGAGGAGCAGCGTAACATTGAATCTGGTGATCTTCCCTGGTCCTCTGGCACTAATTCAATGCATATAGGTACCTCCAGTGCTCCCAATGTAAACCCCAATGGAAGAGAAGACCACTCCGCCAGCAGACGCTGTGTAGATGGAGGTGGACCCCAGCCATTGCAACTGCTTTAAGGCTAGGTGACTATGGTGCCAATCTAAACACTGCCCAGGCTTAGCCAACATTGCGCTCCCGCTCGGACTCTCATCAGTACCATCCCCCATCTAACGATCTGGCTCCAATAACCATGCTAAAGAAAATTCTCACCAGTCCCAATAAACTATGATTGTCTGTAAAATGTTTTATTTCAAAATACAAACATATTTCACCAGAAGCATGGGTTCCTTCCATGGGCACATCCTGCCTGGCGCACGCGGGTGTCCAAAAAAGCTTTAAGGGGATGAGCAAAATACTCATTCCACAGAGTCCAAACACAACTCTCAAACTTTCTGCATACTCCAAAACCTTGTGAGGGTCAGTAAAAACACTGTCTTCCCTGCTGCAATTACTTTTAGCTTCGCTGGTATTAGTAGGGCAAACTGCACATTCTTTTGCTTGAGTGTATAGGTGACTTCAATAAATGCCTTCCATTGAGCAAATAACTCAGAAATGATGTCCTGATAAAGTTGAAGCAAATGTGTCTTGTAATGGATTCCACCCTCCTTCCAGGCTTTTTTCATTATGAGCTCTTTTATGATATAATTGTGCAGCTTCATGAGAAGGAATTTGGGGGGCTCTTCTGGGCCCAATCTGATCTGCAGTGCTCTGTGTGCACAGTCTATCTTCATTTCTCCATGAAAGTACTCCATATATAACAAGCATTTGTCAATGCCGAATGTTTGCTTGCTGGCATTGGCATTGGTAGTGTAGAAGTTACAGAGCTGCATAATAGGAATGGCAGTGAAGTACTGAACTGAAGCCAACCACCACCCTGCAGAGAGTGACAGGCATTGGGGTGTGCCTTTGGGTCATCCGGCATAACGGCCATGCCATTTCACCACACCCTACCCTGCAGACACCAACAAGTGTCACGGTGTGCCTTGGGGTCTTTGGCCCTTATGTGCGCCCCATTCCATCAGGAAATACGGTGAGATGGGTGCGGTATAGGAGAATGGGGTGAACTTTGGGGCCAAAGAGTACAAGGCATACCTCGATGCCTCTCACTGGCTGCAGGGTGTGGAATGGTATGAGAATTACAGACAAGAATCCCAAGTCACACCCCGATGCCTGTCATTCTCTACAGGGAGGGGCGTTATGGTTGGAAACCCTAACACCTCAGGCATTCGTTGGTATTTTCACTCCAAATTTTCAACATGTGTTTTTTGAGACCCCCACCTCATGAAAAGTGGCAATATCAGTTTGTTAGCCGGAAGCTGCTTATGCACAGCGACTACGGCATTTAGCACCACAGGTGCAAAAACACATTCCGAACGGGATGTGAAAAATGACAGCTGTACTGTTCATGGGGAGGTGGAAATAATGGCAAGGTTGCAAATCTGCAGTAAAAATATTTGAAAAACTGGTGAAGTCATAAGCGTGCATAGAAACTGTGCAATGCACACCCGTAATGTAATTAGTTTGGGGATTTTTTACAGCAGATTGGCAACTCAGGCATTTTGGTGCCTCCGGTCATGAACAGTGTCACTGCGATTTTCTTTATCTGTCCCGAACAATGATTTCCCACAGCGACCACGCATTTCTCCACTGAAAGTGTGAAAACACATTTCGGCCATGTTGTGAAAAATGACAACTGTACTGTTCATAAGGAAGTGTGGAAAAATGCCACTGGTGAAACTCTGGACTGAAAATATTACAAAGTCATGAACTTACGAAGGTGCGTGGAAACTGCGCAATGTTCACTCATAACACAGTCATTTTATGGACTTTTGTCACCAAATTTTCAACATAGCCATTTTAAGACCTCTGCTCGTGAACAATGTAACTGTGATTTTCTTAATCTGTCCCAAACATTGCTTTCGCACACCGACTGCACCATTGTGCGCTACATGTGCGGAAACACATTGTGGGTGACATGTGAAAAATGGCAGCTATACTGTTCATAAGGAAGTGTAATAAAATGGCAATGTGGAAAATCTGGAGTGAAAATGTAGAAAATTCGCAAACTTACAAGCGTGCGTAGCAACTGCACAATGCACGCTCGTAAAACAGTCATTTTTAGGAATTTTTTCACCAAATTTTCAACATAGCCATTTTAAGACCTCTGCTCATGAACAGTGTCACTGTGGTTTTCTTTTTTTTTTTTTATTCAAGTTTATTGAAGTAGTGTTGGCACAAAGATGATAACCACATCTTACAAATAGTAACCTGTAATCTTGCAGTGCCTCTTACAATGCACCATCACAGATTAAGCAAAACATTTTTAACAATATAGGCCCCCCTCTATTTGGTTACCTTGCCTGTCCTCTTACTCCCCCCACCCTCCCCTCCCTAAAACTATGAGGGTTAAGATGGAGCTGCTCGTCAGCGTACGCGCCAGGGTCAACTAGTCTTGCAATGGTCGACTAAGATTGGAGCAAGTAGAGTGCTTGGAAGGGACTCCATAGCCGCTCAAATTTCTCAAGGCTACTCCTTCTCAAGGCCCCGAATTTTTCCATGTTTAAATTAAAAAGTAGTTCTTGTAACCATTCTACATAATTGGGTGAAGTATTATCCAGCCAGTGTTTTAACACTATTTTCTTGACCGAAGATGAGATCAAGGCCATATAATATCTTCAGGCTTTTACAGTGATACCAGTATAATCACCAATCAGGCAAATTTCTGGGGTAAAGTAATGCTCGATGCCCAGCAGGGGATCCGCCTTGTGTTTAATTTGGTCCCACAGCTCTTTTACGAGTGGGCAATCCCAGAAAATCTGAAACAGGTCTCCATCAGCCTGCAGACAACAGAAGCATGACTGGTCAGATCTACATCTATTATACAATTTGGAAGGAGTCCAGAACAAATTGTTTAAAAAATGGTATTGCATGATGCATAATCTGTCCTGGGTGATATACTGGTACGTGTGTCACCAGATAACATCACAGTTCCTTCCTTGGTCCCCAAAACGACTCACCCAGAATCTAGGTTTATTATCGGTGTCCGCATAAACTTGGTCAAACAGTGCCTTATAGACCTTGGAAACCGCATGTGGCTCCCAGGCCGTATGGACCAGGGATTTGAACCATTCCCCATTAACCTTCCTCTCTCTTAAATTGTTCTTAAATTTCTCTAACAAATGTTTGAGTTGGTATATTTTGAAGGTTTGGTTAGGGCCTATGTTATACTTTACTAGAATTTCTGCCACTGTGAGACACCTGTCCCATTGCATGATATCAGCAATCTTTAACCCTTTCAAGAAGGGAAGCCAGGATTCATGACATATTGGCTGGTATTTATCTGCATACGGAGAATAGCGGAGGGAAGCACATAACTGTATGTGTGCACGTAAGGAATCTTTAATTGGGGTGGCTGCTAGCCTAGAAGGGAGAGTCCTTAACGGGGAATGAAGGAGAGCTTTCAGGTCTACACCCACCTGCTTTATCAACTCTTTTTCCAATTCGATCCAGGATGGTACATACGGCAGTAGTTCCAAGTCCCTGGGGGGCAGGAACCAACGTAAATACTTACAGAGACTACTTGCTCAGTGATATAACCCGAAGTGTGGCAACCTTAAACCAGCTCTCTCCCTGGGGGCAGCAAGTTTGTGATAAGCTCTACGGGGAGATTTCTTCCCAGATAAACTCCGAGATAGTTGAGTGTAGTGCTTTGTGCCATTTTAAAGGCAACCAAACGTTGAGCATATTTAAGGGATAAAAATCCTCGGCAGAACATTCATCTTGATTATATTTATCCTTCCCAGAGAGAGAGTAAGTCTGCCCCATCTGTCCAGGTCTTGTTTTATAGTTACCTTAAGGCGTCCAAATTAAGTCTCACCATTTTGGCCTCTGATCTTGCCAAACAATACCAAGATATCTCAGGACGAGTGGGGCCCACTGTATACCCAGTTCCGAGATATCAGAATTGAAAAGTTTCATATTAAGGGGGAATATTTGGGTTTTCCCTATGTTAATTTTGTAGTTAGATAACTTGCCATAATTCGCAATGGTTTCTAGAACCGCTGGTACTGAATCTCGGGGGTGGCTAATGTGGCGTAAGATGTCATCCGCAAATGCTGAGATCTTAAATTCCTGCGCCCCAAATTTTATCCCCATAATCCTGGGATCCTGCCTAATCTTACATAACAGGGGCTCTAGGTATAAGTTGAACAAAAGATGGGATAAAGGACATCCCTGTTTGGTGCCCGATAACAATGGTAAGTTTGCTGAAAATACTCCATTGCAGTATATTTTTGCGGATGGGGATCTATATAAGGCAAACACCCAATTAATGAATAGAGGAGGGAAGCCAAATTCCTCCATAATCAAGGACAGAAACCTCCAATCTACTCTGTCAAATGCTTTCTCAGCATCGACAGACATCAGTCCGCATGAGGCTTTGCTATCCTTAGATGCTGAGAAAATGTGAGATAATTTATGGAAATGGTCTGATGCCATTCTACTATTCATGAACCTCACCTGATCTCAGTGGATTAGACTAAGAAGGACCTTAGCTAAACGGGCTGCTAGTATTTTCGCTAATATCTTAACATCATAATTAATTAAGGCTGTGGGCCTATAGTTTGGGACCTTGTCAAGTTCTTTCCTTCTTTAGGGATAAGCAGATCAAAGACTCAAAAGGTGACTATCAACAATTTCAAGTAAGAATACTATGGAATAGCCTTTTAACCCTGGGCATAGCTGGTTCCTAAAGCATTTGTTAAAGTTCAGAGAGAAACCATCCGGCCAGGCTTTGTCTGCTGGAAACATCTCTATTGCATTTAAAATTTCAGATTCTGATATAGGGGAGGAGAGCCTCTCCTTCTGGTCCTCGCGCACTAGAGGCAAATTATATGTAGAAAGATAGGCCCTCACCTCCTCGCTACTTGGCCTATTGGGCATAGGGCTATACAAGTCCCTATAATATTCCTCAAATTCTTTTACAATCTCGTGGGGGGTGGTTTTGATGGACCCGTCTGCAAGGGAGGATATACTTTGGATAATTCTGGATGTTTCGGTTGCTTTGAGTCGCATAGCAAGAAGGCGGCCTGCTTTCTCCCCTTGATCTAGATATAGGGCTTTCGTTTTATTCATGGCATATTCTGCTTTTTCTCTCAGAGTCTCATTATATTGGCTCCGGAGCCTAACTAACTTCTCCCTAGTTTCCGACGGAGTGTTTTTTGATAGAGCATTCTCTATTTCTCTGATTTGGCTCAACAGTTGTCTGGCCCAACTCTCTCTCTTTTTCTTCCTTACCACAGCGATCTTGATAAACTCCCCCCTTAACACACATTTCAGCGCACTCCATTCTATATCTTCCCTACCCGTCGTGTTGCAATTTTCCTTCTCATATTGTGTGATTCTCTGGCTTATACTATCTCTAGTCCCTGCCGAGTGGAAAAGTTGGTTGTTTAATTTCCAGATGGTTTGCTTAGGTGTGTTAGGGGCAAGGTTAAGGGTACAGCAAACCATGGAGTGGTCCGAGATGACCCCTGGAGTAATTTTACAATCTATCAAACCAGGAAGCATGCCCTGACTCATCAAGAAGTAGTCTATGTGAGACCTGGTTTTGTGGACCTCCGATAGGAATGTGAATTCCTTTTTAGAGGGGCACAAAACCCTCCATGGGTCACATAGGCCCAGATTGCCTGATAGATCTCTGATGGTTCTATGTCCGGAGAGAGACCCCTACCTCGCTTACCTTCTCTATCCATTTCTGGGTTAAAAACAAGGTTCCAATCTCCACCTAACAACATAGGAAGGTGAAGAAAGGGGGACAGGACTTTTAGTAGTTCCATAAAGAACCCGGGAGAGTCCCCGTTTGGGCCATATATACTACCCATCACGATCCTTGTTTGATTTATGTGGCCTACTACTATTATGTACCATCCTCGGGATCTACTAGTTTCTCCTCACACACAAAGGAATATTCCTAGTTATTAAAATAGCTACCCTCTACTGGCAGTACTATCACCGTGATGATACCTGACCCACAAACTGAGCCTCAGTACGTTAGATTCCTCTCCAATAAATGTGTTTCCTGCAAACATATAATTTGGGCCTTTGCAACTGCAGGTGTCTCAAAGCCTTGTATCTCTTTAACTCCTTCCTTGCCCCTTTAATATTCCACGTGATGAATTCGTATATACTACCCATTCTCCATATATTCCTTATGTAATCCACGTGTGTTTGACCGCACCCTAGCTCTCCCTTCCTCTCCTGGCACCCCCTGACGAGCAGATCCATCCGAGCAGTTTCCCATTGACCTCCTATCAATCCGCCCCCCCTCCTCCACTCTATCCCTTTTTCTGAAACCAGGAATACTCCTAGCAACTCCCTTATCCCCTCCTGCTACTGTTACCTTAAACCTTAAATTTGCCCAATAAAGATTCCCACCTCCCTCCCGCCAACAAACCTTCTCTCGCCCATGAATTCCCAGGTTCCAACCCTCCCGAACCCCCTCCAGCCTCCCCTTCCCACTGTCAACATAACTGCCTACTTGTCGGGTGAAAGCCTTTTGTGGTACGAGCCCCTTGACATACACCTCCCAAACCTAACTATTTAGTGCAACACCTGAGACGATGTACTCAGCATCTCTAATTGCCTCTCCCTAAGACCAAGTTAAACTTAGGACTGATACCCTCCAACGCAGGCTATTAACATATTTAGCCATCCCAGGTAGTACTAACCTGAAAAAAAAAAAAGTATATAAAAACGGATCTTCATTATGGTTCAGGGAGAAATGTCACTACCTTAACATCCTTGTGAACACACTCCTATTCCCCCTGAAATAAAGCCTCCATTCTTTATCCAACTTTTATCATACCTAAAAACTTATAAACATTGCCACTTGTTGCACAAATCCCCCACAATTTAAACAAAAAAGACCATGTGAAAACAGTCCAGAAGATCGAGCGCTCCAAACCAAAAACAAGAGACCAAACGGGGGAAAATTAAACATAAATCAGTTTGCATGACTCTCGAAAAGTCTGGTCTCTCTAGGTGCAACTGCTCCCCGAGCCCCTATTCGAGAAAGCGCATTCTCAAGGGAGAAAAAGAAAAAAGGGGAAGAAGGAGCAGTAAAAGCTCGGGTTATGTGATGGGAAGGGAGCGGGATCAATCCAGCTTTCGAGCCCCAATGTCAATGTCGAAGGTCCAAGTAGTACAGGAGCTCCCTCTAGTGGTTAGTGTGCAAAAAATACGGACTGTCCACTTAGAAAGGCATCCAAAGTGCTACGATTGGCGACTATCCAAGATAGGAGCCCTCTCAAATCTGATTCCAGGCAGTCGGGCCATGCTGCTAGGGTCCACAGGGAGCACCCCTTCAACCTACTTCAAATGCTCCCGAGCGGCAAGTGAAGCAGCCCCCGAGGACTCCCTAGGAAACAGGAGCCATACCCAAGTATTGGAATGAGACGTCCAGAGCGAGGCGCCACTGTGGTTTTCTTAATGTGTCCCATACCTCGATTTCGCACACCGACTGCGCCATTGTCCGTTACATGGGCGGAAACACGTTTTGGAAAAGATGTGAAAAATGACAGCTGTACTGCTCATAAGGAAGTGTAATAAAATGGCAATGTTGAAAATCTGGAGTGAAAATATTGAAAATTCGCAAACTTACAAGTGTGCGTAGGAACTGCGCAACGAGCACTTGTAAAACAGTCATTTTTAGGAATTTTTTCACCAAATTTTCAACATAGCCATTTTAAGACCTCTGCTCATTAAAAGTGTCACTGTGATTTTCTTAATGTGTCCCATACATTGATTTTGCACACCGACTGTGCCATTGCACACTACATGGGCGGAAACACATTTTGGGCAAGATGTGAAAAATGACAGCTGTACTGCTCATAAGGAGGTGTGGTAAAATGGCAATGTTGAAAATCTGGAGTGAAAATATTGAAAATTCGTGAACTTACAAGTGTGCGTAGGAACTGCGCAACGCACGCTCGTAAAACAGTCATTTTTAGGAATTTTTTCACCATATTTTCAACATAGGCTTTTTGAGAGCCCACCTTATGAACAGTGGCAGTGCTATTTTGTTACTTGATCCCAAAAGGTGATTTTGCATAGTGACTGCGAAATCACCCTTCAGGCCCAATTAACGCCATGACAGTGAGAGTATTCATGAGAAGGGGGTCCCAAACCCATGTTGAAAATTTGGTGCAAAATTCCAAAAATGTCTGAGATATGCAGCAAGTTGAAAAACCCTATCTATCCCATTATACAGCTTACCGGCATTTCCTCAGTTCACGGTTGGTTTTGAAGAGTGCAGACGTGTTCCCGGTCCACCAAGATCGTTGTCCAAGTCCGGAGGTAAGTATGGGGTGAGAGAGGTGTGGGGAGGCAGGTGTGCAGTAGTGGGGGCAGACACAGCAAAGTGGACCATTTTAAGTTTCAGGTTTTTTTTAATGACGACGACGTTGACATTTGCCACGCTGGGTGGGCTTCGCGTGGCAGAAGAACACGTTGGGGGTGGCGTGGAGCCGATGGAGGATTGGGCACCCCCGTCGGCCATAGCATCTGTTGCCACTCTGGGGTGGGCTCCCAGTGTGGCAACTGTACTCTGGGAGGGGTAGACAGTGGAGCTGATGGGAGATTGGGCACCCCCGTCGGCTATACGATGTGTAGCCACACTGGGGTGGGCACCCAGCGTGGCATATGGAACTGTGTTTTTGGAGGGGGTGCAGCACAGTTCATGGGGGATTGGGCACCCCCCGTCGGCTATATAGTGTGTGTGTGGGGGGGGCGAGCACGCAGTGCGTGTGTGTGTGTGTGTGTGTGTGTGTGTGTGTGTGTAGGGGAGCGCATGAGCAGGCGATATCTGATTGCTGCTCACTGAAGTGTAGCTCCTTTCAACTGTACGCCACTGCATTTTGGAGCTGTCATAGACAGCTCAGCAGGCATTGGAGAACTGCGGCCGCGCCTGCAAACACACTGACTGAATTGGAAGAGGGCTGCCTCACCTCCAAAAACTCGGATGATGGCACTATGTTTCTTGCACATGCGTGCAAGCAAACATAAAAAGTCTTGAAAAAGCTTACTGAAGATTTTTCAGACTGGTTCCCTTCCAGACCATTCAGCAATCTGACCACTTTGATGTTTTCATGTTGGTTGTGGTTTTCCAACCAGTCTACCTTTTGTTGGAGGAGCTGGATCATTTTCTCATGCTTGGTAATCAAAGGTTCCAGTGGGGCCAGGGAGTTCTCATTAATGCCGACTCTGTGTTCCAGCTGACTGACCCACTTGTCTAGATCTGTAAATTTCTTACTTAATTGTGCTATAGTATTCTGAATGGAGCTCCATTTTTCATTTACTCTGGAGAATCCCTGTTTCATTTCAGTGAGGATTACATCTTGGGCAGTAGGTTGTAATGCCCCAGGCAGTGCGTCCTCTCTGCTTAGGGACTGTGTAGCTGAGGGTGCCGACTTGTCAGCCTGTACCGGCTGAAACTTCGGGGGCATGCTAAGTTACGTTTTGCAATAAAAGGCTTGGGCTTGAATGTCCTCTGGCTGCAGTTTAAATTTGGAGGCTGTCTTTCTCCATCGGGTTGCCAGGTTTAATCGAAGAAAAGCAGGTGAAGAATTGTTGAGATGTGCTGCATAAACAGTGCTCCAACCTTTAGGTGTTGTTTAGCTGGTGGCTATCTTTGAATCCCAGCAAGAAGTTATTGCTTCCAGTTGTCAACAGCAGGAGTGGGTTCAACTTCTATTTAAAAAAATAAATAAATATTTTTATGTCGCCCTTGTACTTGCACAAAATGGACATGTTGGCATGATAGTGGATTTTGAGAGGTGTGTCACTGTTGATCCAATGCAGGGCAGTCTGCAAAGGGCTCAACAGTGTCAGACCAATCATCAGCCAGGCTGATCATGACATTCTTCTGGTCTTGCTGGGTGGAAATTTCATATAGTGTATGGTGGAACGATGTTCCGCATGGAAACTCATGCCTGGAACAGCGTTATTGTGCTGCACTCGGTACGTCACAATCTTGTTGTGCTGCACAGAGTACGTCACTGGTGCAGCACAACAAGATCGAACACATTCGCGCATGCACAATTGAACGGCTAAGGGCGACAAGGAAGTAAGCGTGCTGGTACAGATGCCGAAGTAAGCCTTATTTTTTCTTCTAGATTTGTTTGAGGGATCACAGAGTGCTGATTATGGTTGCCCATACACTATAAAAGATTGTATATGAGCAATCATACACAAAGAAGGCAGTTGAAAGATCGAGGTTTCCATGGTAATGGACCTCTCGAGCTGCGTTCTTGAGGTCTCTGGTTACCATAGAAACCTCTCTATCACAACTGCCTTGTTGTGTATGCTTGCTCATACACAATCCTCTATGTAGTTCAAATAGAAGAGCCTCCCGAATCATAGGGTGGCTCTTTCCATTGATCTGCATAACACCACCATCCAGCAAGTAGAGCTGATCCACGTCATGATCAGCCTTGCTCTGGTCCCCCCAATGTAAAAGCAATCCTCCCACACTCTGTCAAGTATCCCTCCAACCTCCCACTGCTTCCCTCTTCTTTCTTAATTTTCTGGTAACTGAATACTCAGTCCCCAGTGCTGGTTAGTACCCCAACCCCACCCATTTCACTGTGCAACACCATGGAGCCTACCCCTGGTGCTACTATACATAGCATTGATGCTGGGATCTCCAGTCCCCAGTGTCGGTACCCAAAATACGGAAAACCATCGCTTGTAGCCTTTTTTTAAAGTACCCCCACCTAACTGTCGCTACCCCTGCCCCTAGAGGTTGAACCAGCACTGAGGTGCCCACTCCCCAGAGTTGGTGCCCAAAATAAAGAAAACCATCCAGTGAAGTCTTATTTTTATACACCCTGTAAAAAAAGAAAACTGTCCATCAATGTCTGTTACCACCACTGGCCCATTACCACTGTTACCCTCTCCCCACCCAACCTTCCCACTCGGCACCCACCACCCCTCAGCCCCCCCCATTCCTTACTTACCTAACAGGGGTCCAACACCATGCTCCTCTCTGGACCAGAGACATGCCTTAATTCACTCTTCAGCACTGGACTGGGAACTGAGGAAATCAGGCATGCGGTTCAGTGTATTTCAGTGTGCTCATAACTTGGTCATTTTGTAATATTTTGTTCTCCAAATTTCCAGCTTGGCCTTCTTGAGGACCCATCTCATGGACAAGGATGGTGAAATTATTCAAATTCACCCTAAAAGGTCACTGAGGATACATTGACATTTTTTAATGCATGCTCATAACTTTGGTAATTTTCTGTATTTTGACACCAAATTTTCAACATGGCCATTTTTTCACACGACAGCATGACTACAACTGCTGTCATTTTTCAAATCCTGGCCCAAAAGTGTTTTCACTGAAATCATCTTTCAGTCAGGATTTTAACTTTTTCTCCACCCTTGTTTATGAGGTGTAATTATAAGAAGACTATGTTGAAAATTTGGCATAAAAATATTAAAAAACATTAAAATTATGAGCGTACGTTGACATTTTCAATGCAAGCTTGTAGCTTTGTTAATTTTCAATATTTTGACCACAAATGTTCCATATAGTCATTATTTCTCACACCACCTTATGCACATGACAACTGTAATTTTTCAAATCTTGACCAAAATGTGTTTTTGCATTTATGACACAAAATGACATTTTTGGTCAATATTTTATGTGTGTCAAGTGGCCGGGTATCTGGTAGCTGGCCTTTAACACCAGAAAGTGTAGTTATGCCTGGGAGCAAAGAAGCCAGGACAGAATACTGGCGGGGGGGTCGGGTGACAAGGGCTAAGGAGGAGAGGATCTAGGGGTGATCATCTCTAAGGACCTGAAGCACTCTGCCCAGTGTAGTAAAGCAGCAGCAAAAGCAACAAGGGAGGAGAGGGGGAGGGAAGTAGAATCTAGGGGGGAAGGAGAGGGGGCAGCTCTAGTATACACGATACAGAGCTGCATACTTGAGCAGACATGATAGATCGAAGTGGTCTTATCTGCTGGCATTGTCTTTTTATTTATTTATTTAGTTTTTGTTGACCGGGTAAGTGCACTAGACAAATCCTGCCTGTTTTCAGGCACGACCCGGGGGAGGGGGATACAGATGAATGCCAACTGACCTTGAAACAGATTAAGCTGTTGGTGGTATTTTTAGTGAATGAGGGAAATTTGGCCAGGACACCAGGAAAATTCCCCTACTCTTTTCAATAAGTACCATGGGATCTTTAACATCCATCTGAACCACCACCAATCCAGGCAGATGGGACCTCGGTTTAATGTCTCATCCGAAAGACAGCACCTCAGAAGTGCAGCACCCCTCTCATGCTGCACTACAGTGTCAGTATTGGGATATTAACCCAAGTGCCAGATGTGGGAACTGAACCCACAGCCCTCTGAGCTCCCAGCCTCAGAGGCGAGTGTGCTACCTACTGAGCCACTGACACTTATGTTTGTATGTTCCGAAGGAGGAGTCATATAAAGACTATGTTGAAAATGTAGGGTCAAAATGTGAAAAAAAAAATAAGCTATCAAGAATGTTGAATTATTCCAAAGTTTACTCTTAACTTTATTTTTTGTAGATTTTGGCCCCTAATGTTCAATATATCCCTTGTGTTACCCCCACCTGCTGAACATGGCAGGTGTCATTTTCCCAGTTCTCTCTGAAACATGTTTCTGCAATCACATTGCAAAATCACCTTTTAGGTGGGATTTAAAAAATTCCACCTACCTTGATCATGACGTCAGGTCATAAAAAGACTTTTGGACATTTGGGGTCAAAATGTGAGAGCCCCCTGAAAATTAGATACTGCCTCTCAGCTGGCCTATCCTGAGTAAATAGAACCTAAAAATGTATATAAGTGGAACACCACTGAAAATGAAGTATTGCATCTCATTTGATCTATCCTGGGCAAATATTTAGTAAAAATGTTTAAAACTAGGACCCCAATACAGCACCCCCCACCACCACCGCACTGAACTGTGCTTCTGTGCTGCTCTATCCCAGGAAAAATACATTGTAAAAGAAAGATCTCATTAAAAATATAACGTGCCCTTCAGCTTGGCTATCCTAAATACATTATAAAAATGGGTAAAAGCAGGGCCTCATTGAAAATGAGATATTGCATCTCAGCTGTGCTGGGGGTAAACATTGGGAAAAGCAGGATGCCACTGAAAACAAGATCACATCTGAACTATGCTATCCTGAGTAAATACAGTACAAAGATACAGTAAAGCAGGACCCACTGAAAATGAGATACAGTACTACATCTCATCTCAGTTATCCTGGGTAAATATAATGTAAAACTCTGTAAAAACAGTACTCTACAACAGAACCCCACTGAAAAGAAGATATTGCATCTGAAATGATCTGTCCTAGAAATATGCATTATAAAAGCAGGACCAGACTAAAAATGATGCATTGTGTCTCACCTCTACTATCCTAGGTAAATACAGTATAAAACTGTGTAAAATCAAGACCCCATTGTAAATTATGCGTTACATCTGATCTGGTCTCGCCTGGGTAAATATATAATAAAAATGTGTATATGCAAGATCCAGTACCACAGCAATGCAAGAGGTTAACATTTGGCATTGACAAATGCTTGTTCATTAATACAAGTCAGTGGCCATCCTGTAGGAAAGCCAGCGTTTCACAGCACACCACTTTGTCCTAGGCCCACAAGGATCACCTTTGTATGGATTTAACTGTTTAGTTTCTCTGAAATTCTTTGTCCTCACAGTCCATTGAAAGGTAATCTGGTGTTTTATTTTGACTGGTGCATCTAACCTGATTACCCCTTTCTTTCTTCCATTTTTCTGTTTCTCTCACTAGGATTCCTGGGGAGGAGGTTGTGTCAGACAAACCTGATTAACTTCTATAACTGGGTGCTGATGGCGGTGAAGAAGGAGCAGGCAGTCAGTGGACGTATTGTGCCTTGATTTCAGTAAGGCCTACAACTCTGTCTCACATGGATGGCTGATTAAGACGATGGGGACCTGGGGTGGGGCATAAATCTCAAGATGGTCAAAAATGGGGCTAAGTGACTGAACTCGGAGGGTAGTCTTTAATAGGAAATATTCAGAGGTCAGTGGGGGGGGGTCACCAATGGGGGGCCACAGGGATTGGTCTTGGGACCAGTCATTTTCTTCATTTTTATTTGTCATATTGGAGTGGGGATCCATGGGAAGATCTCCCTGTTCGTATGTGATACAATGATCTGTAGAAGAGTGGACAGTGAGGAGGGAGCAAGAAGTGTGAGAGAGGTTCTAGAAAGGCTGGAGAAGTGATCGAGTGTTTGCCATTTGAAATTCAGCACTAACATGTGCAATGTAATGCACGTAGGGGAAAATAGCCAAGAACTGAATACAGAATGGGGGTGCTACTGTGGGAAGTATGACAGAGGAAAGGGATCTGGGGGTAATAATATTAGACAATTTGAAGACAACAGCACAGGGCAGTGGAAAGGGCAAATAGGGTGCTGGGATGTCTAGAAAGGGGAATTGCAACTACAGGAGCGAAGTAATTCTGCCACTATACAGGTCCCTGCTTCCTCCTTACCTGGAGCACTTTGTGCATTTCTGGAACCCACACTTGAAGAAAAACAAAGGGTGGAAGCAGTACAGAGGAGGGTAACCAGAATGATTCTGGGTCAGCAGGATAAAACTTACATGGAAAGGTTATCAAACTTCAGCATGTACATGCTGTAGGCAAGAAGGGGACATGATAGAAATATACAGATGGGATTAACAGACTAGACAAAGGTAGGCAAATGAGGCTGGTTAAAGACAGTGTCCAAAAGGGAAGGATGAACGTGGAGTGATGGGCCACTAAGGCCCTCACAAAATCAATATTAGATAGGTAGGGCTGGGCAGACTCAATCGTCCATGGGGCCTTTTAATCTGCTGACAATGCCAGTGTTCCATGTTTCTGTGCAATTTCTGCACGAAATTACAGCTGCTATGATTCACACGTGCTGCTCACTTGCAGCCCCCTCCCCCACCCACTGCACCACTTGTAAATCATAGCAACTGACATTCTGTAAGTATCCCCTGTAGCAAATTTACCCTGTCCCCTCCATATTTCATAGGAGGTATTCATTCTATGCCCATGAACCTCAAGCTCTCTGGTGCAGAGTTATGATGCTGTTCAAAATGTAGACCAAGAGGGGTATCATTCTTCACATTGGATATATTCCTAACATGTACCTGTATCCTAGTTTTCAAGGGCCTAGTAGTTCTCCGTATATAAAGTAGGCTACATGGACACTACAGGATGTATACCACAAAGGGGGTGTTGCAAGTGATAAATTCCTTAACCTCAAATTGAATTCCAACATTCCTCAGGTGTACAAACAAATTCCCTCTGTTACAGTGGCTACAGATAATGCATTTATGGCATTTGTATGAGCCTGTGGGTCTTTTGGGGAGCCAGTTCAAATGATGGCTAGTAACTTCTACTGGTACGTACTAGCTTGTCCCTGATGTTTGGTGCTCGGCTAAACCTAATCCTGGGTTTATTGCCCACAGCAGTTGCTGCCTGTCGATCCTACTGCAGTATCTGTCAATTCCTATGGACGAGATTTCCAATCTGGCCTGACCAGTTATAATGTTCAGTGACAAAAGTAACGAGGACTCAGTTTCTTTAGGCTTACCACTGCATGTTTTGTCAGTGAATTTTTCTGGGAATGGAAAAAGCTTTAGCAAGAGGGTTTGAAGGCACTGAGGGTGGACAAGGCACCAGGCCCAGATGGCATCCATCCCAGGGTACTGAAGGAGCTGACAGAGGTCCTTGCAGGACCTTTGGCAGACCTATTTAATGCCTCACTACATTCGGGGTGTGTATCTCAGGACTGGAGGATGGCTCATGTGGTGCCCCTCCACAAGAGGGGCCCCAAGGATGAACCGGGAAACTACAGACCAGTGAGCCTCACATCCATCGTGGGTAAGCTAACGGAGACCATCCTGAAGGAGAGGCTGGTGGCCCTCCTAGAGGCCAAAGGACTACAGGACAGCAGACAGCATGGCTTCATATGTGGCAGATCCTGCCAAACCAACCTGGTCGAGTTCTAAGACTGGGTAACTAGGCAACTGGACAGGGGCCATGCAGTGGATGTCCTGTATCTGGACTTCAGTAAGGCATTCAACTCAGTGCTACATGGAAGGCTGGGAAGGAAGTTAGTAAGCACAGGGGCGGGTGCAAAGCTGGTGAGATGGGTAGGAAACTGGCTGCAAGGAAGGCAACAGAGGGTGGTGGTGGGTGGGGAACTCTCACGCTCAAGGGCAGTGACGAGTGGTTCTCCACAGGGCTCGGTGTTGGGACCAGTGTTGTTTGGGATATTCATTGCAGACATATCATGGACATCAAGAGCAAGATCAGTCTGTTTGCTGATGATACCAAGGTAGGCGTGGTGGTGGATGACCTAGGGGGATGGCAGGGGTTGCAGGATGATCTGGCAAAGCTTGAAACCTGGTCAGACACCTGGCAACTGGGCTTTAATGCCAAAAAGTGCAAGGTGCTGCATTTTGGGATGAAGAACCCAAGGAGGAGTTACCAGCTAGGGGAGTGCAGCTAGCCCAGACAGAGGAGGAGAAGGATCTGGGTGTGCTCATTACAGGGTCAATGAACAACTCGGCACAATGTAGGAAGGCAGCTGCAAAGGCCAACAAAATGCTGGGTTGTATTGCAAGGGGTATATCCTCGAGGAGGGAGTAGGTGATTCTGCCACTGTATAGGTCATTAGTTAGACCACACCTGGAGTACTGCGTGCAGTACTGGCATCCGTATCTGAAGAGGGACATTAAGTTACTGGAGGGGGTGCAGTGCAGAGCAACAAAGATGATCAAGGGGCTGGGGGACTTATCATATGAGAGGAGGTTGAAGGAGTTGAACATGTACTCACTGGAGGAGAGGAGAGACGGAGTGACATGATTGAAACCTTTAAATACATGAAAAGAATAAACAAGACAAGTACAGAGGGGCTGTTCAAAGTAAGGGAGGGGAGGGACACCAGGGGCCATGATATGAGATTGGAGCGAGGAAGGTTCAGGAGGGAGATGAGAAGACACTTTTTTACAGAGAGGGTGGTGGTTGGGTGGAATGCATTACCTGCTGAAGTGGTATGCAGTAGAACAGTGGACTGCTTCAAACAAGGATGGGACAGGACAAGGGGGAGGGTTAATTAAGGGGAAGGGTGAACGGGAGGGGCAGCTGCAGAATAAGGGGTGCTAGCTGCATATTCGAGCAGACTTGATAGACCTCTAGGCCTTTATCTGCTGGCAAATTTCGTATGTTCGTAAGTGCTTCTTCTAATAATGCTTTCCCATAGCCTCTTCCAATGAATCTGTTTTTCAGTTCATTAGCTTGTTCTAAAAAGGTAGTCATCTGAGCAATTTCTCCTGAGATGCAGGAATTGTCCATAGGGTACTGAGGTTTTTCAGTCTGTAAGGGTGAGCACTGTCTGCCCTTAGAACAGCATTAGGTGCAGAACATTTTCTGTAGCATTTTGATTGGATGCTCTCACCTTCCACTGAAGGTTTCAAAAGAGAGACATCTAAAAAGTCAATAGTGTCTCTGTTAGCTGTGCGTGTAAACCGTAAATTGATATCATTTGTGTTAATCCATTTAATAAAACTTTCAATTTCTCCAGGATATCCCTGCCATACATAAATGATATCATCTATAAAGTGTTGCCAATATCTGTTTCTGGGCAGGAAGGGCAGGAAGGTATTGTCTGGGTTACATACTACTGTCTCCTCTCACCTGCCCAGAAACACATTAACAACAGGTGGTGCTGTTGATGCCCCCATGGCAGTACCACAAACCTGCAAGACGTGGGTGCCTCCAAATTCAAAGTTTTTATGTATGAGAATGAAGCTGAAGAAATTACTACATGAAGGAATCAGATAGACATATTTTTACTGTCTGGGTGTCTTTCTAAAAATAATTTAAATGCTTCTATCCCATCACTATGTTTAATGCAAGTATAGAGGGACTCCACATTTATACTAAACCAAGTCATTTCAGATGCATAGATACTCTTGGCAGGTAAGGGCCTATGCCCCCTTCAGTCTGCCCATTTGAGCTCGTAAGATCACTAAGTTTTTCTAGAAGTCTGTTGCCCCTTACCCCTGACCTTCAGGTTTCCCTTATGTCTATCCCATGCATTCTTAAATCCCATGATTGTTTCAGCCCCACCACTTCCTCAGGCAGGGTGTTCCACTCATCCACCGCCCTTTCTTTGAAGAAATTCTTCCTCACATTTCCTCTGAATCTCCCTCCCTCCCTTCAACTTCATCCCATGCCCTCTAGTCCTGGAACACCATTTTCGCTGGAAAATAGTGTTTCCTGCATCCTATTCCTTCCCGTAACATACTTGTATGTCTCTATCATATCCCCCCTCTTTCACTTCTCTCCTCCAAGGAGTACATATTCAGGTCGTTCATCCTGTCCTCATAGGACTTGTGATGCAATCCCTGTATCATCTTTGCTGCTCTCCTCTGAACCTTTTCCACCCTATGTCCTTAAATAGGTAAGGTCTCCAGAACTGGACACTGTACTCCAGGTGAGGCCTCACTAGTGTCTTGTATAGTGGAATTTTGACCTCCCTTTTCCTGCCGGTGATGCCCCTGCCTATCACCCCAGCATCCTATTTGCTTTACCTGCTGCCTTGTCGCACTGTTTTCCTACCTTGAGGTCATCAGAGATGATAACCCCAAGGTCTCTTTCCTGCTTGGTGCACGCTATATCCTCACCCCCTGACTCATATGTTGTTCCAGGGTTTTTGTGCCCTATATGCATTATTTTGCACTTTTTTGTGTTAGATTTCAACTGCCAAACCCTTGACAATTCTTCAAGCTTCTGCGGGTCCCTCCCCTTTCTGTCTACACCCTCTGGCATGTCCACTCTGTTACAAAGCTTTGTGTCATCAGTGAACAGGGAAATTCTGCCTTCTAGGTTCTGTGCAATGTCACTGATGAAGATGTTGAGTGGGACTGGTCCCAGCACTGATCCCTGTGGCACCACACTGGTCACTCTTCCCTCTGTGGAGTGACAGCCATTTACAACCACCTTCTGTGTCCTGCCACCCAGCCAGTAACCCACCCACCACACTACTGTCCTGCCCACTCCCATATTCCCCAGTTTAACAGCCTTCTGTGTAGCACAGTGTCAAAGGCCTTGCTGAAGTCTACCTCACCAAGGCCTTTGATACTGTGAACCACTCACTCCTTCTCCACTCACTCCAGACCATCGGTCTCTCCAAGAAGGTCACCAATAGGTTCTCCAGCTACTGTACCTTGATAGTAGAATGCAGCAAGTCAAACTTAATGACACCCTATCTAGCTGCCACTCTGTTAGCTCTGGTGTTCCCCAAGGCTCCATCCTTGGACCCCTATTGTTCAGCCTCTTCCTCAGTTTATTCCCTAAAGCCTGCCCAAACAATATCATTCTGTATGCACATGATGCTGTTCTCTTTTCCACTCACACTGACCCCACCCTGCTCACCATAGACCTCCAATCTGACTTTACTGCAATTGAGTAGTGGTTTGGAGATCATACATTGCTGATGAATTATAAAAGAAACTAAAGTGATTCTTTTCTCGAGTCCCCATAACCAGCACAAATCTACCAGCCTAACCATCTTAAACAACTAAAATCTCCCCTTTGAACAAGTCAAGGATCTCAAGTATCTAGGTATAGCCCTAGACAGTTCTCTGTCCTACTCCACACACATTAACCTTGTATCCAAAACTATCAACTCATGGATCAGCACTCTTTCATAGACATCGACACTGCCTCACCCCTGAAGCCCTCAGGCTCGCTGTCTCCAGCTCTATTCACTGATGATGGACTGATTAACTATGGAGTTGCCACCGACTCTTCATTGAAAAGAATCACTATGGATCTCAACAAAGCATGTAGGCTTGTCTCTGGTGCCCCCAGGTATACCCATACTTGTGACCCATATGCTCAAACCCACTGGTTGAATCTCAAGGGTAGTGCGTTGAAGGGTTGTGGGATTTCAACTCATAGAAACAGGCAGATAAAATGTAAGGTGCATAAAAAATGTTTGTGAGCATTTATCATTTTATTAGAACTCAAAATAATCAGGAAAAATACAGAAAATAAAGACTGAGGTTAGCATTTTTCAGCTTAGCATGGCATGGCTTAGCGTCAGTTACCTTGAAGGTCTTACACCTTCCCTTGCCATGGAGCAACTGCCCTTCTTATCCAACTGAAGTTACCCCAGTGGTGGACTTTATACAGTTTTAGGGATGACATCACAGTCAGGTGATCAGGTTATTAATCTGTAATGTATGGAGACCCCTTGTTCCACAAGGAATTCCATTGCAGTCCAAATGTTGTTGTACCACAGTTACACTACACTTTGATACAACAACATCTTGGCTGTTTTTCTGAGTGCACGAGACAGCACTTCCAGTAATGAAAAAAAACGCTGCACGCATGTCTCAGTATTCAAACAGTCAGTACTGTGACAGGATGGCGGTGGCTGTTTTTTCGAAGCTGGCTGAGGAGCGCTTGAAATTTGTTGACGAGCAGCAGAATAAGCACACAAAAGTAAAACCGCAAATGATCTGAAAGTGATCACCTCCTATCTAAGTGACATGGATGTTTGTTTGCCATGGTATTTAACTAAGGTGTCTCCATACACTATACAAAATTCTGGCTGGGCTACTGTGCCCAACCAGCCTGTGCTGCCACCTCGGGGTTCTGATTCCATCGGATCTCTCGAGCTTCGGTCTCAAGATCAAATGGAATCAGAACTCTTTGGTGGCAGCACAGGCTGGTTGCATACAGTAGCCCAACCAGTATTCTCTATATTATCCCTTTATTTCCCTGACTTAGCTGTTGTAATATAACATGGCTAGCTGCTGTCTGCTGGGCATAACATTCTCTAACATACCCTGTAATTCATATATAAGGGGAGTCTTGCTATACTGTATGAAAAAAGAAAAGAAAGACTTAATTGTGCCAGAGTAACTCATTATACTCATTATAGAGGTAAAGCCCCTTCCTTCTGTAGTGACATAACCAGGTAGGGTTCTTATAAAAACAGTCAGTCTGTGAGTCAGTCAGTCTGTGGGCTGCCAGCGGGGTGGCTGGCAGAAAGTAAAAGTAATTTGCTGCCCTACTTTACAACTGCGACACAGCCTAGTGAGAGAGCGGGGAGCAAGCTTGCTTCATTTCTCAGCCATTGGCTGAACATTTTCTTAATTTCATTCAGCTGCTCAAACAACAGACCAAGTGGCTATTCAGGAGCAGGCAGTTGCGGGGAGTTTTATATTTGACCCCATAGCCTGCTTTGGTTCAGAATGCAAAGAGTCACGCAGTGCGTAATGTGCCATTTTGCTCTGGAGCACGTTTCTGCTCCCCATTCATTCACCGCATGAGCAGTGCACCGGGCCACTGCAAATGTCTCCAGGCCCAGTCCTATTCTGCGGCCTCAAACAAGGGGCAGAGAGAGCTCACAGAGCGATTTATTTTTGGCAGGGAGTGGCGGATAATTTATATTATCTGGGACTGTGCCAGCCACTCACTCCTGCCTTCCTAGCATACAGGTCAGGGAGAGAGAGAGAGAGAGAGAGAGAGAGTGGAGTAAACATGCTCCTCTTCAGTTACTAACTACATTCTTCTGTCTCTCATACTTTAGACCCAACAGAATCTTTTCTTCTTTTTTTTTGTAAGAGGCACCAGAAGGAAACACTGAAGGCATGGAGCGGTGGTAAAGTACAAAAGGAAAAAAATATTACCACTCCGTATCAATATCCTGCTTCGATGCAGGATTAACATTTTACTCTTCAGAGTAGCTTTTCTATGCTGCATAATGCGACGTACTGTACAGCTCCCTCACCTGTTACTCCAGGGCACCATTCTGTACCGCAGAAAGTGGTATATAGCACAGAAGTTTGTGATTGGGTTCCCATAGAATAGACAACTATGGGGGCAGTTTATTCTATCCACACCCATAGTTGTTTAAACAACTTCTTTTCTTTCTCCTTTCAGGAGCACACTGCTCTGGGCTGTAAGGAATAAAAACTGCCCATACTTTAACTACATAATATGAAACTTTTACTTTCAATAATGGAGCAGCTTTTTTCACTTTTAAACATAAAAGAAGCAGCTCTTTTTTTACTTTTAAACAAAAAGGAAATGTCTCTGCTTGGCTGCCCACAACGATTTGGTTGACTCCTCCACTTTTCTCAAAGATGCCTAAATATTGTACGGCTGCACATTATTTATTTATATATTTTTAAGCACTTTAATTCCTATAAAGTATTAAATGGGGAGGAGAGGGGGTAAGGGAAGACCCGTGTCTCTTTACCGGGACGCCCACCCATGACGGGGGTCACCCTGTCACATAGGGTCACTTACCAGATTTACCTGTTTGCTAAAACAATTAGCCTTGGCCAAACCCCACCAAACACCCTGCCCCCTTCTATTACCAGCAACAAACATCCGCAACGCACGCAGCGCATCCACAGTAAAATACCTGGTCCTCTTCTGTCGTGCGGCCCAGTGGCAGCGGTCCTTTAGGTTCTGTGCTCCTTCTTGGCTCAACAACCTCCCTCCTGAGATCAATAACTACCCACCCTTGGCCCTTTTAAAAGTAAACTGTGCCAGGCAGCACCTCTCCCTGTTAAACAGTTGTGACTTCCCTCCCTAACCTATCGTCCCTGCTCGGTGCTCACTTTTACCACCTTGTTTGACAGGATAACCCCTGTCTTAGGTTTACCCCGGTAAAGGAAGATAGCTAGGTAAAGTGCTCTTTAAAAATTAGGAGCTTCTGAACTTAGAAAGTGTTTGCCCAGGGAGAAGGCAGGAGAGTTTGTTGTCATGTGAGAGAATATGAAAATGATAATAGTCACACAAAATGGGAGAAAATAAACAATAGTAGAGTATGCATTCTGCAGTTACTGATTTAGCAGGAGATGGGAGAAGAGGAGCACGCCCTCATTCTTCCATTCCCCTTGCTATCCCAGAAACCGCAGCAGGGCTACACAATGCTGCTTTATCTGTATATCAAGGTTCCATTACCTGTGGTACTGTATTGGATGTTATAGAGCTGGTACTCAGTCTGGTAAATGTGTAATAGTAACTGGGGAAAAAATGTGAAACAGAACACACCCAGCCAAACTAGTACAAGCTACTATATCTTATCAGCATATTGTCATGCTGTAGAAACAGGAACTTACCCTGCTCAATAAGTGGGTGTCTAGTGACTGGAAGGAGCCCCAAGTTAGCAACTTTTTCCAAGGGCCCTAGTTCACAAACAAGTGTGGACTCTGCTGTTTCAAGGGGAAGCCTCCTGTGAAACTGAGCACTATAGGGCAGCAGCGGCCCCTAGTGTAGGAATTTATAATAATCCGAAGATGTGAGGTCACTGTCCAAGGGAGGGGCTTAACCCCATTATGAGGACACAGATCCTAATTAAGAAGCTAGCAAACTTCTAAGTAATATATGTCTAGAGAATGATATATGTCATGATGCAGTCTGTTACTCCACAACAAATAGCAGATTGTACAGGGACTTTAGTGATGTATAAAAGAAGAAATCACAGGGAGACATACAATTAAATGATCGCCTGATGGTGATGTCACTCTTAGAAATGTATTTAAGTCTGCCACTAGGGGATCGTTTTTACGTTCACTTGCACGCATGCGCAAGGAACGTTTTGGGAGAGTAGCACACTTTGGAGGTGTGCCTCTCCTGCAATCAGTGCTCCAGTGAGCAGGCATGGTGGTCCTGCCCCAATAGATGCGGAGGCTGTGTATGACAGCCCGAGGTCTTGAGTTCAATGAGAAACACCGCTGTCATGCAGCTTACCGCGTCATCACCGCCCCTCGCGTCATGCGCTCCCCCGCATCACGCTGCCCCCAAAGCTTTGGTGCCACGCTGGGGCCCACCCAGCATGGCAGCGTTGTTGCTGATGGGGTGCTCAATCCCTGTCGGCTCCTAGCCCCCAGCTAGTTTGCGATGGGGTGCCCAATCCCCGTCGGCTCCTCAGCCCCCAGCCATCTTCTGCCATGCTGGGGCCCACCCCAGCATGGAAAATGTCACGTCATCCATTGTTTTTGTACCTGTAAATCAAGCGGTCCCTGCGCATCTCCCAGTCCCCCTCCCACAACCCGCACCCACCACTGTGCCCAGCCTCCCCACCCCCTCACCCCATACTTACCTCTGGAGCTCGCGCGATGATCTTCAGTGGACCGGGAACACATCTGCACTCTTCAAAGCCGACCTACGAACTGAGGAAATGCCGGTAAGCTGTACAATGGGCTAGATAGAGGGTTTTCAACTTTATTGCATATCTCAGGCATTTTTTGGAATTTTTGCACCAAATTTTCTACATGAGTTTTTGGGACCCCTTCTCATGAATGATGTCACTGTCATGGTGTTATTTGGGCCCGAAGGGTGATTTCGCAGTCACTGCGCGGTCACTGCGTGGAAATCACCCGCCGGCGAGAATAACACCATGACAATGACATCTCGAAAAGATCCAGCATGTTAATTGATTCTGCAATCAAAAATGACTGATTTACGAGCGTGCGTTGCGCAGTTCCTATGCATGCTCGTAGGTTTGCGAATTTTCAATATTTCTACTCCAGATTTTCAACATTGCCATTTTACCACACCTTCTTATGAGTAGTACAGCTGTCATTTTTCACATCTCACCCAAAACGTGTTTCCACCCATGTAGCGCACAGTGGCACAGTCGGTGTGCAAAATCAATGTATGGGACAAATTAAGAGAATAACAGTGACAATGTTCATGAGCAGAGGTCTTAAAATGGCTATGTTGAAAATTTGGTGAAAAAATTCCTAAAAATGACTGTTTTACGATCGTGCGTTGCGCAGTTCCTCATGCGCTCATCGTTCTTGAATTTTCAATATTTTCACTCCAGATTTTCAAAATTGCCATTCTACCACACCCCCTCATGAGCAGTACAGCTGTCATTTTTCACATCCTGCCCAAAATGTGTTTCCGCCCATGTAGCGCACAATGGCGCAGTCGGTGTGCAAACTCAATGTATGGGACATATTAAGAAAATCACAGTGACACTGATCAAAAGCAGAGGTCTTAAAATGGCTGTGTTGAAAATTTGGTGAAACAATTCCTAAAAATGACTGTTTTACGAGTCTGCGTTGCGCAGTTCCTACGCACGTTCGTAAGTTTGTGAATTTTCAATATTTCCACTCCAGATTTTCAACATTGCCATTTTACTACACTTCTTTATGAGCAGTACAGCTGTCATTTTTCGCATCCTGCCCAAAACGTGTTTCCGCCTATGTAGCGCACAATGGGGGTAACAAAAAGGTCATGCTGAAAATTTATTGTGCAAATACCAGCAATCGCACAGGGCATTACGGTAAAGCACCATACGTGCCAAACACCACTGCAAATACCTGCAAGCAAACATTCGGCATTGACAAATGCTTGTTTATTTTTTTAAAGATAGGGCGGTCAGTTCCTGACAGGCAAGGGAAAGTGTAAGACCTTCAGAGTGTTCAGCAGGGAGGCTGAAGCCATGCCAGGCTAAGTTGAAAAATGCTAATCATCTACTAACCTTTATTTTCTGTATTTCACCATATTATTTCTGAGTTACAATAAAATGGCACGCGCTTTTTAAGCATTTTTTATGCACCTTACGATTTGTCTGCCCGTTTATGATTTGAAATCCCGCACCCTACAACATATGGTGTTAGATGCCTGTGTTTAAATAACTATGACTGTTAAAACTGGATGTATATGCCCAGGAAATATATTATACCGTGAGCTTGTCAGAAGCTAGAAGACAACATAAAACTGCTGGGAATTGTTGTAGATAGGTACTGAGGATGATACGCAAGGAAGATAATTAAACAGTGTCTCAGGGTCATGTAATGTAAGGAGCAGAATGAATCTGATTTACAGAAATACTTATAGAAAGTGTTTTCAGTTAACTCATTCTACTCTATTCTGATTTTAGAATGTTGGTGATGGAACTCCAGGCTGTTTTGTTGTGACATTCCTAATGCACTGCACAGAATTCTAAGCATATTTGCACACATGTCAAACAAGTGTAAATATCTGGAAAACTACATGAGTTACTGGAAAACATACAGTGACAAAGTTGTACAGCAGATTAAGA
Organism: Neoceratodus forsteri; assembly: GCA_016271365.2. Classification (NCBI taxonomy): domain Eukaryota; kingdom Metazoa; phylum Chordata; order Ceratodontiformes; family Ceratodontidae; genus Neoceratodus; species Neoceratodus forsteri. Next base: position 14,293,355 of record CM057456.1, read on the forward strand.
CCTTTACAATGAGGGTAACCACTAAGCTGAAATCATTACACTTTTTAAATTATGGTCATTTGAATTATTAGATTTGTCACAAACACTCTGAAATTTGGGTACTCAAATGCTCATAATTCAAAAAGTATAATGATTTCAGCTTAGTGATTACCCTCATTGTAAAGGTCTTCTTCTCCTGAACAACTTTGCTGCTGGTTGTGTGGGTGTAGCATTTTTAGTTTTCAAGATAAAAGCACATCTTCTTGACCTGGAAGGACACTACTTCTTTATTCAGCTGTGAGCTGTGTGAGAAATTCTATATTGCACTTGATATCTGCAACAAGGTGCACTTTTACTTAATTCTGTGGGAGGTGAAACTAACTACCCTTGGTAATTGCTTTGTATTCACATATTTATTTAGTGTTTAACCAAGAAGGGGCTTGCAAACTCTGTTTATCTTGTGAGTAACTTCAGAAGGATTTAAATACTACATTTGGGTAGACCCTTGGAGGTAGCTAGATTGTCTACTAGGATTTTCTGACAGTTAAACTATTTTTAAATAAATTACAGGTGGCTGAGGAGTTGAAAAGAGACTTTCAAACTCTGCTGATCTTGGAAATAACTTCACAAGTGTTTGAATACTGCATTTGGTTGTCCTTAGGGGTAGCTGGATTGACTACTAGGATTTTGGGACAGAAACTATTTTTAAATAATTTACTGGTGTGTAGGAGTTTGTGATAGTTAAACTATTTTTAAATAAGTTACTGTGGTTAAGGAGTTGTCATAGCAAAACCTGCAATGTGAAACAGGAAAAGACAGTATTTCAAGCAACCAAGGGAGGTGGATCTAGGTTTACGTTTGTTTGTTACAATTTTTAAGATTTTCAGTGCAGGAAGAGTTTAAAGCACAGCTGACTTATTTTGGGGCTGACTGCTTTCAGAGCACAAACCACCAGGCCTGTTTTGGGGCTGGGGAGGTTTACCTGTTTCTGACTTGGATGTGTGGATTTTTCTCTGTTTGATTAGCAGGGTATTTTCTCTGTCAAATTGTTGTGTAGGGCATCTTGCTGACAGGAAGGCACTCATCGCAGCGGTGGGTCAGAGCTTTTAGCTGATTGTTTTGTGAGGGCACAGTTTAGGCCCAACCCCTTCCCTCCCCTCACATCCCCCGAAATAGTTCCTTTATACCTGGGGTTCTGACATCATTTCCTCAAGAGTGCAAGGTAGCATCACTGTCATATCCTCTCTAGCACACTGCACTGACAATATAAGCATACACATTGTATAATATATATATTTCTCTATAACAAACCAATCACACACACAAAACAAAAATGTGGAGAGTAGTGCAATGTAATGGCTGTGGGGCAGCAGTCTTCCAGGAGTCTTTCTGAGGCTGAGAGCTGCCCTATTTGCAGACAACCTCTGCCCTGAGGGAGGAAGCGTCTGGCCTCTCAGGCCACACTGGACAGTAGTAAGGAACCTCCCCAGGCCACACTGGATGGTAGGAAGGGAACCTCCCCATCCAGGGAGCACCAGAGCCACCACCACTACCTCAGAGGTTGTGAAGAAAGCACAGCAGTTGGACCACAGTGGGCTCAGGAGGGTGAGGATGGTGGAACAGAGGCACACCAGTCAGTTGTTCCACCCACAATCCATACACCATCCTGGGGAGCATAGCTCCCCTATGGATGCACCCGCAGAGGAGACTAAGGAGGCTGAGGACAACTGTCACAATGGAGGCCCACAGGAAGAAGGCAGAGGACACCCCAAGGAAAGGAAGCAGCTCCTGGTGGAGGACTCAATTATTAGGGGGATAGAATGGGGGGGAGCAGGGAAAACTGAAGTAAGGTGCCTGCCTGGTGCCATGGCTTGGAGAGACAGGAAGCGCATCCTCAGGATCACGAGAACAGCTGCACGGGAGTCTGAACTGGGTGTCATTGTCCACCTAGGGACAAATGACTTAGCTCATCATGAGATCAGAGCAGTGCAGAAGGACTTTGTAGAATTGGGGAGGGGCCTAAGACAAGTAGCACACACAGTATCCTTCTCTGAGGTGCTGCCTGTCAATGGCATGAGTGAGGCGAGGGTACTTTGCACCATGCAGTTTAATGAATGGTTGAAAAAATGGTGTGGAGCACAGGGGTTTGGCTTCATTGGGGACTGGGGTTCCACCTGGAGGGACACCAGCCTATACTGGCAGGATGGTCTGCATCTGTCCAGGAAGGGAACAAGTCTTTTGAGCAATCAGTTTAAATGCTTCATTGGCAAGCTTTTAAACTAGTCAAGGGAGAGCACTGATAAGCAGCAGGAAAATCCCAGCCTCTCCTACAAAACAGGGTACTAAATGAGAAAAAGACTGAGGTAGAAAGGTCAGTGGGGGATGCTGCAAAAGAAGGTAAAGCCATCAAAAAATGGAGAGCAATGAGTACCAATGCCCGTAGTCTGAGTAACAAGCTTTCTGAGTTAGTGGCCTTGATGGAGGAGGAACATCTGAATATCGTGGCAGTCACAGAAACATGGTACACACAAAACCATGACTGGGATGTAAACATACCAGGATACACTATCTATAGGAGGGACAGGGAGGGTAAAAGAGGAGGAGGAGTAGCTCTTTACATAAGGGAAGGAATCAAGGCAATAGAACAAAAGGGAAAACAGGGAGGAGAAGAAGCACTGTGGGTAAATTTGGAGACCAGAAATGGCGCCACAATCTGCACAGGGGTTGTATACAGACCCCCTTCTCAGTGGGAGGAAATGGACAAGAAAATGATAGAAAGAATACTTAGAATGGCAGAAAAAGGGGAGATATGGCTGATGGGTGATCTGAATATGCCAGATGTTAACTGGAGTGCAGTTGCAGCAGCCACTTTGAAGAGTGGGGTTATTCCAGATGCCCTACAGGGGGCATGCCTTAGACAACTAGTATTGGAGCCCACTCGAGAGGGAGCAATCTTAGACCTGGTTCTCTCAAATGGAGATGAAGAGGATCATAGATGTAAGTGGGTAGCCATCTGGGAACTAGCGACCATCGAACAGTATGGTTCCAATAAACACAGCAATAGAGTCAAGCCATACAAAGGCAAAAGTACTGGACTTTAGGAGGGCTGACTTTGCCAAAATGGGTGAGTGCCTAAGGAATGCACTAGCAAATGGGCAGGAAGGAGGGGTGGAAGAACAATGGGAAATAAAAACTGCCATCACAGAGGTAACAAGCCTTTGTGTGAAGCAAATAAACAAAATGAAATGATGTAAGAAACGACTATGGTTCTCAAAAGAAGTGGCAGTGAAGGTTCAAGAGTGAAAGAAAGCATTTAGGAAGTACAAGGAATCACAGAAGGAGCAGGACAGAGAACTGTATCAGTTAAAGCAAAAGGAAGCTGGGAAGGCAGTCAGAACAGCAAAGGCCCAAACCGAGGAAAAGATAGCCAACTCAGTTAAGAAGGGGATAAAACCTTTATAGGTACATCAGGGAGCCGAAGGAAGACCAAGGAGGGTTAGTGAGGCTTAATAAAGGGAGGGAGGGTGGGCGAGGGTGACTGTGAAAAGGCAGATACTAAACAAATATTTTTTGCTCAGTATTTACAAAGGAGAGGGGAGGTACCTAAAACAAACAGTAGAAACACTCTAAATACAGAGTTGATACCAGCCATTCACAGAAGAAAGGGTTCTGAAAGAACTCTTAAAACTGAAGGTGGACAAAGCAATGGGGCCTGATGGATTCATCCCAGAATTCTAAAAGAACTAAGGGTAGAACTAGTGACACCACTGACTACCCTCTTTAACAAATCATGGGAGGATGGGATGGTACCCAAGGACTGGAGGAGGGCAGATGTGATTCCCCTTCACAAAAGTGGGAGCAAGGCAGAAGCAGGAAACTACAGACCTGTTAGTTTAACCTCAGTGGTAGGGAAAATGATGGAATCATTTCTGAAGGAAAGAATTGTTGAGTATCTAGAGGCCAGAGGGGCACAGGACCCAATGCAGCATGGATTCACAGCGGGAAGGTCGTGCTAGACAAATCTGATAGATTTATTTGACTGGGTGACCAAAGTAGTAGATCAGAGAGGGGCTGTGGACTTGGCCTATCTAGACTTTAGCAAGGCATTTGACACAGTTCCACACAAAAGATTAATATACAAGTTAGCCAGCCTGGGAGTGGGTCCCAAGATGACAGCCTGGGTAAAAATTGGCTGGAGAATAGGACACAGAGGTAATAGTAAATGGAGTTCACTCTGAAGAAAGGGGGTTACTAGTGGGTTACCACAGGGTTCAAGTGATAGGACCGGTCCTCTTCAATGTCTTTATAAGTGACATTGCAGAGGGACTGGAAAGAAAAGTATGTCTCTTTGCAGATGACACAAAGATCTGAAACAGAGTTGATGCACAAGGTGGGGTGGAAAGGATGAGAAGGGACTGGCAAGGTTAGAGGAATGGTCAAATGTATGGCAGCTTAGATTCAATGCTAAGAAGTGCAAGGTAATGCACCTGGGAAACAAAAGCCCAGGGGAAGAGTACACAATGGGTGGTGAGATACTAACAATGACAAAAATGGAAAGGGACCTGGGGGTAGTCATATCAGATGACCTAAAGGTGGGCAAGCAATGTGAGAGGGCAGCAAGGAGGGCTGGGGGGATACTGGGATGTATAGGGAGAGGCATCACCAGTAGAAAACAGGAAGTTATTATCCCTCTGTACAGACAGCTGGTGAGACCCCATCTGGAGTACTGCATGCAGTTCTGGAAACCCAGTCTCTGCAAAGACATGAGACAGGATGGAAGCTGTCAGAGAAGGGCAACTAAAATGGTGCAGGGTCTGCACCAGAAGACATATGAAGAGAGACTTAAGGAGCTTAATATGTATAGCCTCGAGGAAAGGAGGGAGAGGAGGGACATGATAGAAACTTTCAAGTACCTCAAGGGAATCAACAAAGTCCATCTTTCAAAAAAAGAGGTGTGCAAGAACAAGGGGGCACAATTTGAAGATAGAAGGGGGGCGGCTCAGAGGTAATTAAAGGAAGTATTTTTTTCTCAGAGAGGGTTGTGGATGCATGGAACGGCCTTCCTGAGGAGCTTGTGGAGTCAAAAACAGTGGTGGAATTCAAGCATGCATGGGACAGTCTTAAGGCAATTCTAGGGGGTGGGGATAGGAAGAAGTAGGCTGCTGTTTAACTAGGATCTGCAGCTTATCCATTAGTTAGGGAAATGGGCAGGCTGGGTGGGCCAAGTGGTCCTTATCTGCCATCAAAATCTATGTTTCTATGTGTGCTACTGTGTGCACTCGGGAGGGGAAAAAAATCCGACAATTGGAAGTGCTTTTTCCCCACATGCCAAACAAATGTAGATATCTTGAAAACTAAGAATGCTACACCCACAGAACCTGCAGCAATATTGTTCAGGAGAGTAAGACCTTTACAGTGAGGATACTCACTAAGCTGAAGTCATTATACTTTTTAAATTATGGCCATTTGAGTATCAAAATTTCAGTGTTTTGTGACAAATTGAACACTTCCAAATGCCCATAATTTAAAAAGTATATTCAGCAGGTTACCCTCGTTAGCCAAAGTCTTATTCTCCTGAACAATACTGCTGATTCTGGGTAGCCAACGTTACAGACACTCTCTGTTGTTGGCATGTGGAAAAACTACCCTATGCGATTAGTTTTTTCCTCCAGAGTGCACTCAGTAGCACAGATGTCAAACAAGTAGAATATCTGAAGAAACTACAAAATACTACACACACTGAAACAGCAGCAAAAGTAAACAAACATATAAGACTCTTCAGAGTTATCAGAGTTGTTAGTCTTCATAAATACAAAATATGAATTTTACCTTGAAAACCAGAGTACATCTCATTAGTGAAACAGCGAAACCCCACCACCAGCACAAGTCTGGAAGAAGGAAGAATAAATATCTTACCTTTCCAGATGATGCTGTGCGAAGAAGGGATGCAAATCATATCTATGAATGCATTGTGCCTCTGAAGACAGTACATTGCAGAGTGCAGATTTTCAGCACCACTGAAGTATCCCTCATCAACATAATTCAATATAAAGCAAGTTTCAAAGTGTGTTGATATTGTAACAGTAATAAAGCTAAAAAGTTCCTAAAATTAATGTTTTGATTAGCATTAATAAAATATATATTTCAACCTATGACGCTATGTGTGTGTGTGTGTGTGTGTGTGTTTTGGGGGGTGGGTTCAGTTATGAAAACGTAATTCTTTTCAAATAAAAGGTACTTTATTTATAATCATACTAACAGTTAATTAAAAACTTTTAGAAACGTTAACATCTAAAACATGCAAACTGTCAGGGGAGATGCAGGAAAATGAACACTTTGGAATTGCAAAGGCAAGGCAGGAATTAACTATTATAGTATTTACAGAAAGTTTATGTGATTTTGGGTGGGCCAGTTGGCTGTACAATGTACAGTTCTGACAGCCAGGGAGCAGGGAGGGTTGAGGTGCTACAATCCACACCTCACACCAAGTTGGCAACTCGGGTTCTGGAATGAGCCCTGGTTGTCGGTGGTCAGTGAAGGGGAGGGCAGTAGCAGGATTGAGCCACTGTGAGGTGGTTCTTGGCTCCCAGGGAGGGATGTGGGGTTCCCTCGACACTTGCATACAATCCGGTGGAGGACAGATGGTACTTCAGGCTAAAGGGGAGCCCAATGATAACCAGTGGTGCAGTTGAAGTGAATGCGCCAGTACCTGGAATGCATGCACGCCTCCAAGCGCAGGCATCACTGTTATTGCCAGTGTCCATGGTAAAGGGATAACAATGTGACAAAGAAAAGGTACATAAAAAAAATGCCATCCCGGTGGAGCTGAGGGTTGCAGCATCTAGCCTTACCTGGCATCATGATGGTGAACTGGGTTTTGGAACGACCTCGGGTGACTGGGGATCTGGCCGTGGGGGAGAGTAAGAGCAGGATTGACCTCTCCTTGGGTGGACGCTGTCCTTCCCATAGTCCTGCCACTATCGAGTGGAGCGTGACGGAGGAAGAGAGGGGCAGCCAGTACGGTGGGGTGCTCTGCAGTGGCTGGCATGTGTGTGCCTCCACACACGTGTGTCAAGTGCCCCCGATCCATGAGGGAAAGGAAGAAAAATGGGGGGAAAAGGTATAAATTGCAAATTAAAAAAAAATTAAACAAACCCTTACGTCTAGCACCCCCCAAAAAAAAATTGCAATATACAGTAATGATTCCACTTTTCAGTCTTTTCTGTTATGCTGTGACTCAGCCCACTCCACTACTCCCCTTGCTATCACACTTTTGCTGTCATGCTTCTCTGAAGCTGCTGAGGTGTGGTACTCTAGAAAGCATTCCACACAAAGGTAACTTCACATGCCAGGCACATATGGATGGATTCGGACCTTTTTCTTCTTCCTGCTGCAGTTTTACGCCGCCCGTTTTGGGGCCTTCACCAGGAAAAGTACAGTCCTTGGTTTACTGCAGACAGTTCATAGATGGAGCAGAGGCGTTTTCTTTTATGCAGCTGTATCCTCCAATCAGATGTTTAGCTCAGTTGTTTCAAAGCTTGCTAGGAGACTGGTTTCAGTGTTCCAGTCTTGGTCTTCATCTGATGATTAACAGATTCACCGGAAGAGATAGATACACTTGCCACACACACATCAAATAGGTACCAGAACAAATAGTGCCACCACTTGTTAGTTTTGCGTTGTCTTGGATATTGTGTTTGCAGTTGGTCTGCAACATCGACCCATTCATGTAGTGAGGTTGTATGCAGAGATGACTTCTGGACACGGAACTGGAATGACTGACCCATTCTTTTGCTGCCTGTTTACAGTGGTGGTCTCTTTCCTTGGGTCATGGCTTGTAGATAAAGAAACACTGGCTTGCTGTCACGCCGGGCTGTCTACAACAATGGCCCCTGTTGAAGCTGTTGGAACTCTCTCCTTCTGTTTTTTGAAAAGTTTTTTTATCAAACTGTTTTGGCCACCAGAACCAAGTTGGTGCGCACCGATACACAACTATATACACCTTGTTCTACGTCATATCCAAAGCCAGCGGTATGCATTAGTGAAAAATTATCATGGCAATACATGAGGATATTCACCAGTGATACTTTGAGTTAAGTTCTTCACCACACGTGCTCCGAGCCCTGTTTCAGTGGTGCAGTCAACCTTGCCTGTATATACCTGAAACTCATTGACATATGCATTGTGAGGGTCAGCTCTTGTCCATACCTTAATGCCATATTTTTGCGGCTTGTTGCAGATGTACTGGCGAAAGGACAAGTGGCCTCTGAAGCCAATCATTGCTTCATCGATGGAGACCTCATGGTGAGGGCGATACTCTCTCATGCATGCCACTAGTACACTGTCATAGACAGTGCGCACATAGTGTATTCGGTCAGTGTTGCGTTGTCCAGGTGGAGGATTTCCACACTGTGGTTCAAGTGGAAGTACTGGTGGATTTTCAGCTCTCTGGGCATCAACTTTGAGATAAAGATTCCAGCATGCTGTCCTGTGCATCATAATACGTGCAATACTGTGGTACTTTTATGACAGACATATACATTGAGCGATGCCTAGGAAAAACACGTATGTCCTCAGCAGTTACCGGTGTCCATTTGCTGTCTGCTTTCCCAGCTGCAGCCTGCTTCCCCTCACTGTACCTGTTTGTTTCTACAGCCATCACTTCATACAGCTCAGGAGCAAAAAGAAGGTGGAAGAAATCAAGTTTGGATTTTTCTGCTGCCAGCTGTGTCACAGGACCAACCTTCTCAGTAAATTCATGGACTATAAATGGGGTGAGGGATGTAGTCTACACTGATGCAGCAGTCATGTGTGCAGGATCAGCCATGGAACCCTCTTCACCTTCATTTTCACCTTCAGAGTCATCACTTTTGTCATGCAACACATCAACGTCGATGTCAGAGTCGTCATGCCTTGTGAACTGATCATCAGTCTCACTCTGCATAAAACCAAGAAACTCTTCTTCTTCTTCATTTTCACTTGAAGAGATGCTGAAATCTAGTGGAAAAGATTTTCTGTAAGAAGCTTTAGCATCACTGACCTCAGCTGCAGTAAAGGAAACCATGAAAATCCTCTCCTAGCTGGAGGAATCATCCAAATACAGATGGAAGATGGCTCATGATGTCAAGAAAACTGAATTTTTTTCGCAGACCAACAAAGAGTAGAACTAGCTCTATCAGTGCCTTCACAGACAATGATGGAGAACAGGATAGATATGACGGGAAAGCAGATAGTGAGTGAAACATGTGCAAAAAAAAAAATATTTTCACACATGTACATATATGTTATATTATATATAACTATCTATATATAGTTTGTGTGAAAATATTTTTTTCTGAGTATTTAAAGTAAGTAATTTTACTATTGTGGGATACCTTATTATGGGTTACAATGGAATGTCCAGTAGGTCAGGTGTCACTGTCTAGCACAATGCGGGGGGTGCTCACACTGATAAGGAGATGACTTTTATTATTATTATTATTATTATTATTGTTGATTTTCCCCCATTATCATTGTGTTCTGACATTTTTCAATACTTGTATTGCCATGATAACTCCCCTGTTCAATTTGACTGCACACAGTAAGACATGCTGTTCCTTGACACTTGAGCTGCACTTAGGAGCCATTTAGTTTTAATGCAGGACCAAAATAAAAAAATGTAAAGTGGCAGTTTTGTGGAGCATAAAGTTTAAAAGCTAAATAGTGCAGTGGCTTTATTTTTAACAAAACGGAGCTTACATAACATGACGATAGTCCCCATAAAATGTGAGACAGGAAGTGTCCTGTAACCCAAGGAGACTCTCCTTCTACGACTGGATTTATAACAAAAGCTGTATTTTGGGAAATGTAAGCTAGTAGTTCTCACTCTCGGGTTTCAAACTGATTGACTTTCAAGACTTTATCACTGAATGCCATATTGCCTTGATGCTTTCTTCTGAGATACAGCATTGTTTTTTTAGAGAAATATGCAAAAAGTGGCAGATTTGGGCTCATGTGCAGTATATGCACTCAGAATGGTGTGAGGGGATCGTGGCAAGGAACTTCCGGTTTTCCGACATGCAGCATGGATGTCTAAGGACTTCGGTTCACTCATGAATGCTTTATTTCTTTAAACTTCACAGAAACTGGCAGTATAATTTAGTTCTTTAATGAACTACCAGCTTACATTTCCCAAAAATACAGCTTTTTTGTTATAAATCCAGTCAGAAGGGAGAGTTTCCTTGGGTTACAGGACACTTCCTGTCTCACGTTTTTGATGGAGACCACTGTCATGTTATGAAAGCTCCGTTTTGTTAAAAATAAAGCCACTGCACTATTTAGGGCACTATTTTGCTTTTAAACTTTATGCTCCACAAACTGCCGCTTTACATTTTTTAATTTTGGTTCAGTATTATAACTAAATGGCTCCTAAGTGCAACTCAGCCAGTCAGACTGGCACTTCTGGTTCTCTGCTGAGAGAAAAAAGTTTCCAGGGCTCGTAATGGGTTAAACTTCAATTGTGACCATGCATTTTTTTTTAAACTGTAAGTAAGCTGGTCCTCTATTGGCAGACACCATACAAATAGGTGTCTGCCGATTGGCTGGCTTGCAGCTTCACTTAAAACATGATGACACCACAGGACGTCCATCGGAAAGAATAGATGGAATGTGGAGAGGTCTCAGGGGCGCTACTGGCAACACAGGCTGCAAAAGTAAGTGATGTCTAGGGGCACTAATGGGTAGAATTTAAGGGACCCTGAGATGGAGCATATGGAGAGGGCAGGCCATAGCTAAATCCCCTTCCAGGGCAAGGGAAGGTGGATACTGCCTGCCACAGAAAAATGGACCATCTTTTATTAGGTTTACGAAAAACTGCTGTCATGAGTCTTTTTCTATCTTGTTCTTTATCAGGTTCACTTTTCATCTGATAGGTTGGCCACCCATCAGATCCTCTTTTGATCTTTTCTTTTTCTTTTCCTTTTTTTCTGGTCCAGGTTTAGGGGAGGTTACAGAAGTTGGCCTCCAATATTTGGGAGGTTGCTGAATTTGACCTCCAGGAGAATATCTGAAGGTGCACTCTGTTTATAAGTGCCTGATATTTCATAGAAAAGAACTGGGTACTAGTATCCAGAATTATGTTTATGCTGTGATAAGTATTAGAAACTAAATACAGTAGGCATTGTTGCATTTCACTGTCTGCTGCATTACTGTTTGCCCCAGGGTAAAGTTAAAGTTGAATTGTTATAATTCTAAGTCACTGTATGGTGGACAGTGCCTAGTATATCACAAATAAGGAACCCTCGGGTGGAGCTGTATGGAGAGGGTGGGCCTAAGCTCCATACCCTTCCAGGGCCATGGTTACAAGTCTAAAAAGTTGGGATAATGAAACTTTCATATTTTCAATAGGTAGTAACTATTGATATGCTAGAAAAAGTTTTTTCAGTCCCAGAGCAAATAATTTGCTGCAGCAAGCTATACTGACACTTAGGTGGTTGGCAGACCTATGGCAGACTGCAGTTTGGTTATGGGACCCTGGGGTGGAGCTCTATGGTGAGGGTGGACCAGAGTTCCAGCACACCTCTGTTGGGTACATAGGAAAGTTTGGACAACTGTAGGACAGTTACCCTCTTGAGTGGGGGAATGTGTGACAGAATAACCCCTGTCTTGGGTTTACCCTCCCCCGCTAAAGAAAGAGAACTAGGTAAAGTGCTCTTTAAAAATTAGGAGCTTCTGAACTTGGAAAGTGTTTGCCCAGGGAGAAGGCAGGAGAGTTTGTTGTCATGTGACAGAATATGAAAAAGACAATAGTCACACAAAATGGGAGAAAATAAACAATAGTAGAGTATGCATTCTGCTGTTACTGACTTAGCAGGAGAAGAGAGAAGAGGAGCGCACCCTCATTCTTCCATTCCCCTTGCTATCCCAGAAACCGCAGCAGGGCTACACAATGCTGTTTTATCTGTATATCAAGGTTCCATTACCTGTGGTACTGTATTGGATGTTATAGAGCTGGTACTCAGTCTGGTAAATATGTAATAGTAACTGGGGACAAAACTGCAACAGAACACACCCAGCCAAACTAGTACAAGCTACTATATCTTATCAGCATATTATCATGCTGTATAAACAGGAACTTACCCTGCTCAATAAGTGGGTGTCTAGTGACTGGAAGGAGCCTCAAGTTAGCAACTTTTTCCAAGGGCCCTAGTTCACAAACAAGTGTGGACTCTGCTGTTTCAAGGCGAAGCCTCCTGTGGAACTGAGCACTATATAGCAGCAGCGGCCCCTAGTGTAGGAATTTATAATAATCCGAAGATGTGAGGTCACTGTCCAAGGGAGGGGCTTAACCCCATTATGAGGACACAGATCCTAATTAAGAAGTTTGCACACTTCTAAGTAATATATGTCTAGAGAATGTTATATGTTATGATGCAGTATGTTAGTCCACAACAAATAGCAGATTGTACAGGGACTTTAGTAATGTATAAAAGAAGAAATCAGAGGGAGACAAACAATTACATGGTCCCCTGATGGTGATGTCACTCTGTATTTATGTCTGCCACTAGGGGCTAGTTTTTTTGTTCTTTTTAAAGATAGGGTGGTCAGTTCCTGACAGGCAAGGGAAGGTGTAAGATCTTCAGGGTGTTCAGCAAGGAGGCTGAAGCCATGCCAGGCTAAGTTGAAGAATGCTAACCATCTACTAACCTTTATTTTCTGTATTTCATCATATTATTTCTGAGTTACAATAAAATGGCAAGCGCTTTTTAAGCATTTTTTATGCACCTTATGATTTGTCTGCCTGTTTATGATTTGAAATCCCACACCCTACGACACATTGCATAAGCCCACCTCATATTTTCAGGCTAGGGCCCCTGTCCTGAGTCCTACCATTTGACTGCCTCACCCCATCTTTCACTGTCTATCATTCTCTCCCTCTCCTCCAGCCTCCCCTTTTTCTCTCTTACCTTCCTCTGTGGTGCTGCCACCGCCACTGCCCCCCATCCCTGCTGGTTTCTACTGTGCCGTCTACTTTGACTGATTTTGTCTGCATTCCTTAATATCTTTCTCCTTGATCTTTTGCATCTCCTCTCTTGTATAGAACTGTAAACAGTTATATATACATGTACTATTGTTGTATTTGGTATCACCCATGTTGCCACTTATGTACATTTTATTATCCTTGCTTTCTGCTCTGACTTAATATGCCTGAATTCATGAACTGTTATTCCTCCTTGATCTTTTGTTTATCGTCATCCATGATGAATTGAAAATAGTTGTGTATATATGTATCCTTGTTGTACTTAGTATTTTACTCATGTTTATTACTTACAGTATGTTCACTGATGTTATCCTGTAATGAATTTCCCTGCACTGTTTGTACTTGATGCGGAACCTTTGTAAAAGTACCTCTGGTTTAAAGGTATTATAGTCCTAGTTATAAATAAATAAATAGGCTACATCCACTGCCCTCCCCTGATCCACCTCCCTTGTCACCTAGTCAAAAAATTCTATGAGATTGGTCTGGCATGACCTCCCCCCAGTGAAACCATGCTGCCTTGGGTCCTGTAGTCCGTTGGCAACCATATGTCCACCACTCTCTCCTTCAGTAGTGATTCCATAATCTTCCCCACTACTTAGGTCAGGCTGACTGGTCTGTAGTTCTCCACTTCCTTGTTGTTCCTGCTTTTGTATAAGGGAACTACATCTGCTGTCCTCCAGTCTTTGGGTACCTCCCCTGTTTCCAGTGACTGGTAAACAGGATTGTCAGCGGTTCAGCCACCACCTGTCTTATGCCCTATTAACACAGCAGCAGCACTTCACTTACCACGCTGCTGCTTCCCTGCTGCGATGTGACTTGAGCCCGCAATTTACGTTTATACTCCCAAGCCTGACGCACTGCAGATCACACCAAGAGGAGTGTCTGTAGACTTGTGGGCAGGGTTCCATAAAATGACATCCCCAGCTGGGAAATAGGGGACTGCAACGGATTGATCGCATCGGCCGTTCAAACCGCAGGGTAATGCGCTCGATCCAGTACATGTCCATACTTTTTAATCGGATCAAAAACGGGAGTGGTGGCACACTTAAGACAATGCCGAGAGCTTCCACATATCCAACTTTGCAGCCCATCAACCGGAGCGCATGAGTTGATGCACTGCAAAGCTAGTGGTGTAAATGGGGCTATTGTTCCTTAAGGACCCTGGGGTGCACCCCAACCAGCCCCATTGCTTTATTGACTCTTATTCCTTCCAGCATACCTCTCAAGTGTCCCTGATTTTCAGGGATGTCCCTGATTTTGCCTCAAAATTTTACTTTGTCCCTCCTAAAATTTGTGTTTTTGTGGCTAAACAGTGGGGATTGTAAGCACAAAATAATGCCAATCATTAAAGTTACAAACTTATTATTCTTTAGAGAATGCATTTTGCACTAAACCCCATATTCTGCCAGCTTTCTGGATGGATATCTCTAATTTTGAAGATGTGTCCCTGATTTTGGCCCTTTGTCCCTCATTATTTTAATCCTTGTCCCTGATTTATAAGGAAGGAGGTTGAGAGGTATGCCTTCCAGTTCCTTTAGGACCCTTTCTCTTGTAAAGGGACTTGTGTCTATTTCCAAGCCCTTCCCACCCCTTGTACTCTCTTCAGGCCAGTTACCCTCCCCTTTCTCAGTAAAGACTGAGCAGAAATATCTGTTCATTATGTCAGCTTTACTGTTGTCATCCTCCACACTGCCTCTGTCCTCCCCCTTCAGTCTCACTCTCTCTCCCTTCAATCTTCTTTTTTCACTTATATTCCTGTAAAAGGTTTTGTCCCCTCTAATCACTGATTTTATGATGCGCTCTTCTGTCTGAGCTTTGGCTTCCCTTACTGACCTACCTGCCTCCTTTTGCTTCTTCTGGTACTTCTCCCTATTCTTTTCTGCCTGTGTCTTTTTGTATTGCCTGAATGTGATCTTTTTGGCTTTCAGTTTCTGTGCTACCTCCTTGGAAAACCATAATGGCATCCTCTTCCTCTCCCCACTTGCTAACCTGCTTAACACATCATTGTGTTGCTCTTGTAATCCCTGTTTTAAATATTGCCCACTGTTCCTCCACCTCTGATTCCCTCCCCATTCCTGTTAGTGCCTCTTTCAAGCACATCCCCATTTTCCCAGAATCTGCCGTCCTAAAATCCAGAATACGTGTTCTTGTGTGGTTTGGTTCAGTGTCTTCTGTGATTTCAAACCACAGTGACCGGTGGTCACTGTTCCCCAGATGCTCCCCCACTGTTACCTCTATCGCACTGTCCCCATCTGTGAGCATGAGGTCCAGTATTGCCTTCTGCCGAGTTGGTTCCATGACCAGTTGCTTAAGGAAGGCACCCTGAAGAGAATCCAGGATAAGGCTGCTCCTAGTTGATGCTGCTGCTGGAGGCTTCAGTCCACATCTGGAATATTGAAGTCTTCAACCAGCACCACCTCCCCCTTGTCCGCCATCCTTTGGATGGCTAGCATTAACTCCCTATCTTTCTGTTCCTCCTGGGCTGGTGGTCTGTAGACCACCCCGTGTTCCTTTTCAGCTTAACCCACAGTACTCCCCCCCTAATTTTGTTCCAGAGTAACAACCGCACTATTTCCACATTCCGGAACAAGAACAGAATTTGTTATATCTACCCTCTGTTCAGTGGCCCCATACTCTCAGACACATAGAGCAGTCTGTCTCTAGGAAGACCAGAGAGAAAAGCATCAGGAGAGCCTGACTTTAACAGGAAACTCTGTGCATTTTACCTTCACCTGGGAAAGAGAATCCCCTTTTCATAAACATTGCTGAAGACCACCATTCAAATCAGACAGCATTGGGGTCTGATAGAAACAAAACAAAATAACCACATGATTTCACAAACTGATGAGAGAGAGAGAGAGAGAGAGAGAGAGAGAGAGAAAGAGGGAAGATTTGTCCCAGAGATGGTATTCCTTCGCTAACTACTGTTTTTTTTTTTTTTTTTAAGTTAGTGCGTAATAGATTACTGGATACCACTCTGCCCCTCTATGAATAAAGAGTTTTTAAGAGACTGATGGGGTTAAGGCATTACAAATACTGACGGGTCTGTCTCAGATTGTAGTGATTCTGTGAATGTCCAGAGACCGGCCCATAAAGTCACAGTCATGTGACTGTCAAGGAACTGGACTATAAAGCCCTGGTTCTGTGACTATCCAGGACTCCATCAGTAGTCCCGGTTCTGTGAATGTCAAGAGATGAGTATGTGCAGTCCCCGTTCTATGAATATTATGGGATCAGTCTGTTAAGTCCCCCTGGTTCTGTGCATGTCCACAGTTTCGAGTGTAAGGTCCTACAAAAGTCTCAGTTTCCATCTTTAAACTGCTGGCTCTGTGTATTTAATAGAGTTTGTATGTAAAGCCTTGACTTTTCAGGGGGACCTATCTGTCTGTGAATGAACAGAATCATGTATCGATTCAGCCAGGGCTCACCGACTGTTCGGAGTCAAAAACTGAGGCACTGTTGCTACTGGTGAGGTCTCACACTGTTGCCTGCTACTTAGATCCCTCTCCCAGCTTGTTGGGCTTGTTTTCTTCCTCAGCTAAGTCTCAGATCCCTCAAAACACTGAGGTATGAGTGGTGTCGACCCTCAGAGAAATGAGTTTGAAACGACTTACGACTGTTCCTTCTGTTTTATAAAACATAAAACACACCTGAATGACAGAGTTGCCCACCTATGACATTTTTGATTCATCCAAATGATGTGCTAGTGACTCTGATCGCATCTGATGATGAACTGTACCTGGGATTAAAAGAGCAGCTTGTTTCTCGTCTTGAGCAAATGGAAAAAAGCCTGGTGGTTTTCAGAAACTTTTGCTAGACAAAGCATGAAATCCAGTGCCAGACGAGGAGCCACACTGCACAAGCAGCATCTCTGAATTGCAGCACCAGCCAAGAGGAGGGCATCTGAGACCTGATGACATCGGTGGGGCAAATGATAAAAAATAATTTGCTGCCCACTTCAAAAACTCGACGGGCCAGCTGGTAAAAAAAAAAAAAATAGACCTCACTACTGAAGTAGACCAGTTAAAGTTATCAGGTGTGACTCCCAAACAGTGAACTTTTATTTAACGTGATCCTCAAACTTTTCTCTTCTGGGCTGCATTTGGTGTCTATGTGCTACGTTTTTCCATCATGCAGTACATACTTTAAAAATCAGCACAAACTGCACTGGTGACAGGGAAGCCACACTTACCCAAGACTTTTCTAGGTGAAATGGTGTGGGTGTGTGGGGGGGGGTAGATAAGGGAGAAAATACATAAGAACCAGACTAACAATACAATACATAGAAGACACTGAATACAGTTTATCACCCACAGACTATTCAATCAGTCTTACGATATTGACTTCTAAAGGTACGGAGCTGGGAAGCAGTTGGACTTCCATAAAAGTGTAATAACTTCCAAACCCGGGTCCATGGCCATTTTTGAATCTCACCAGCATGAAAATGTACCTGGACCCTTTCAGGCTGACACTAATGTATACAGGCAAATGGCACCCTATTTTCCAGCATTACTGGGCTAGGAACTGTACAGTGATCAGAACAAGTGCCATTTGGTTTCCTTCTCCTTTGTTCCTTCATTCTGTCATCTTGTTTTAATGAATGAATTTAAAAATTTAATAAACAGGGTCAACCTTTATGGGGTGCTGCAGTTGAGGGAGGTAGGGTCCACCAGGGGACACTCACTGAAGCTAGATGGTGGGAGGCTAAGGGGGGAACATAGAGATGTTACTTCATTGAGAGGGTGGTGTAGCCCTGGCATGCACTGCCCGCAGAGCTGGTGGCTGTTACAACTGTGGAGGGTTCAAGAGAGGCTGGTATAGGTATAGGGTGCATCCCAAAGCTTTTCGGGGAACCTAGTGGGGTGGGGGAGGCTGTGATGGTGCCTTGGGAAGGCACTGATCCCGGGGCACACTTGATAGACCATTGGGCCTATTCTGCTGGCTTTTTAGTATGTTAGTAAGTTAGGAGAAAGAGGCAGGTTAAGATGTGGAGCATTCAGCTCCTATATGAAGAGAGCTGTTTGGTAAAGAATAGGCTGTAGTTCCAGGACTGAACTATTAATATAGGCTACACTAGAATGGATCAAGGGAGACCCACTGATTCAGTGAGGTGTCTGATGTGCTACATAATGAACTTCAAAAACAAATGATGCATTGGTTTTTGGTACAAAGTGCAGATTTCGCGAATCCGTAGTTGGGTACCTCTTGGAAAATGCACGACTGCCTTAGTCCTAGAGAGGAGGAAAGGATTATTGAAACAAGAAAGGCTTTACCTGATGCAGAAGTCCCTTCTTTAAAGGACTGCTTTTATTGTGAAAAAAAATCATTGGGATTTAATTTACGTAGCATCTTTATCCGTGATCCAGGTATTTTAAGACTGTGTTTCAACTTCCAAGACTCCGATGTGTGTTATACTCAAATGGGGACACAGGCAATGCAGGAGGGGCAAACAAGGTAGACTATGGGCTCTAAAATATCATGCTGCTATGTTACCACACGGACTGTCCGAGGCTTAGCCAGTTCAGAGCCTCTCTTCATACGTCTTTTACCAAATTGTATTGCAAACCTCTGCAATCCTGGATTATGTTTCCTAGCCACTGATGGTGCATGCTTGCAAATCTGGAACCTATGACAGAATGTCTCATATACATACCTCTCAGCATCCTGCCTCACACATAAAATAATTAAAAAAAAAACACAACAATCTGGGATAAATGACCTGAAATCAGGGGCAAATGACACCAAATCAGAGACAAATGAGAAAAAAAATCTCGGAGACTAATGACCTAAAATCACAGTTTAATGATTCAAAATCAGAGACAAATGACCCCAAATCAGATACAGTACAAATGACCAAAATCGGAGACAGGTGATGCAGTAGACATATAGTAAGGAAGGGAGAAATAGCCATATCTGTGAAAACTGACCTGAGACAGTGACAAATGACCCAAATCAGGGACCCTGTCCATGTCTTAAATAAATTGTAATATAGGGAATCTATTACAATGAAATGTTAGTGTGAAATTCGTTTTTAAGAGGATACGGTAATTAGACAGTAACTTCAATGACTGACTTTATTATGTTATTCAAATCCCTGCTGTTTAAGCATTTCAGTGGGGTACTACGTTTTCCCCCATTTTACACTGTGGTGTGCTGCAGCACTGAAAAACTTGCTCAAGGATCCACATGGTGTTGAAGTGGCTCTGGTGGGATTTCAACCTGGGTCTCCTGGCTTGAGTCTGTGCTTTAACCACTAATCCACACTGCTCACAGGAATTCATTATTAGCAAATTCCATCTGCAAAGTCTAAATACAATTGCAGCAGCAGAATATGTGTATTCCACTCTTCCACCCTGTCTTAATGCCCCGATCACATAAATCACCAGAGTAGGGCACAGCCTTCTGGGAATAAGGGAGAGACAAGAAGTGAGGAGTGTCCTCAAATCATAGTGAAACCGATTCAGGCCTTCACGGTATTCTGGAGTTTTGGCATTCAAGTCATTTGCTATAATTGAAGACACTCTCTGGATTATTCTGAATTTCACATTTCACTGCACAGTGTGGGGACCACATCTCTTGACTGTCCTTCATTTTCAGGGACATCACAGATTCTGAACATTGAATTTCTTCTGTCCTTCCTGAAGTTGATGTGCCTGTCACTAAAGAGTAAGGATTAGAGGCATATTATGGTTAAGAGTTTACAGTTACTTTTCTAACCGTTTCTTTGTTGACCTACCATATTCTGTTTTCATCAAGATCATTCCATAACTCATTTTTACTGGGGAGTGGATTGATGCGCTGTGAAAGTAAATGCCTTGCTCAGGATCACACAGATGTGTAAGTGGTTCTGGTGGGACTGGACCTTGGGTCTTCTGATTCTCAAGCCTGTGCTCTGGCTACTGGAGTCTGAACCATACTGCCTACAATTTGGCTACCTCTGTAAAGTATTGCCTCAGAAAATGTGTTTTATATTACACATTTGTGAGGTGGTATCCCTAAGTTTGCTCATTTGTCCCAGATCTGACCTAGTTCAACTCTGCTTACTCCTAGTACAATTCTAGTTTGTTTTGTTCATATGCTTGACATTTATTCTAAAGCACTGGTCTGACCTTTACTACCTACAGCACATCCCCTTAACAGGGGCATGTTATAAGTTTAAATATTGATGTACACTGTTGTAGCCTTTACCCCAGTTACATCTGCTTGCAACTATGTCATCTAAACCTGCTTGTACATGTTCTTACCTCCTGCTCCCCCCAATCATGCCTGGAAACGAGCCCTGGCTGGGCGTGGATTTCCCAGTCACCAGTTTTCAAATAAATAAATATAGATCAGGGGCTGAAAAATATAATGATGACTGAATCTTCTCCATGAGGGAGCAGAGTTTCAAGCAGCAAATGTGGGACAGTTCAAAGGAATGCATATAGTAGTTGGCCAGCGAGGGTGTGAAAAGACTTCAGTCCCTATCCCAACATATCAGGTGAGAATCATGTATGTCACTTCTGAACGTCATGGGTAGCACACTTCGGAGACACTGCTTGACTGGTGACTTTGCATGCTGGCCTCGTTTGTATTATCTGAGTCAATATTGTCATTAGCTACAGCATCCAAGCTGGCTAATCTGGGTATGTCTGGTTTCTTCAGTATCCCTGTAGAGTAAAAATCAGTTCATTAACTAGCACAATGGAAAAGCTCATTTAAAAAAGAGATCCAGTCAAACTTTTATGGATACTGACATGTTCATTTTAACTAAAACACACAAATAGTAGGTCTGAGTATATAAGAAATAAATAATCTTTATTGCACACATTTGTAAAATCAAGGCATACCCATATTCAATTATTAAACCAGCACAACATTCATCAACATACAATAGAAATGCTGTTGTTGATCAGTAACCACATTGTTTTGTACCTTCTCTCCCAGTTTCAGACCCCCCTCCCCCCAGACTTCACCTGGAAATAAGCCTTGGCTCAGTGTGCTGCTCCTGGGCACCAATTTTTTTTCTAAATAAATAAGCTGTGGCACAGTAAATACCAAATCGATACAGATGTATATTATAAACAACATATAGTGTATATAATGAGATATATAATATATAATGGCACCAAGTGCCACAGTTGAAAAAGGTAGCATTTTTGCAGTAGGCGATGATGCCAGTATACGAATGCAAGGGCAAGTGCATCTGATACCTCACACAGAGCCTATGTGAGGTGCCCAGGGACAGAAGAGGAAAGTGGAGGAAACATTACATGCTTGGAATGTGCGAGCTAGGTACAGGGGCTGGAGGGGTCTGTGAACTCATGGAATAAGGCTTTCAGAGAGAAAGGAGAGGAGGAGGTGTGAATAGAGGGAGGGAGGTTGCTCCAGAGATGGTGGGTTTGTCGCATAATGCAGGCTTGCCTGGAAGAGGTGTTGAAAAGGGGTGGCTTAAATAGATTTGATAAGAGCTCATGAGTAGGTGGGGGTTAGAGGTAAAAGTCGAGGACAGAGATAGCAGTATTAAGTAAACCTAGCATGATGATGATGATGATGATGTTGTTGTTAATGGTGTTGGTGATGATGGTAAATTACTGCACTTCCTTTCAAGCCTAGCCCGATCCTACTGTAGCTCATCTCTTGAGAATCAGTGTCCTCAGTCAAGTAAGCTAATCCCTAACAACACAAGATCCTTTTCTTTGGAGTCTAGAATGTTTAAAGCTCCTATTAGTATTGATTTTGAAGAGATACATGATGGGCATGAGTGTGATATGGAAAATATTTTCAATCCTTTAGAGTGACCTTTGGATATTCACGAGTGGCGAAGCCACGAGTGAGTATCCAGAGGTCACTGTGTAGAAGTGAAGATATTTTCCACATCACATGAGTGCACATCATGTGTCCATTTCATATAATAGGGGCCCCTATTGTTACCATTTGCACAGGTTTGCATGGGTTTGTGCTAGTGTGATAACTGGTATTTTCATGAGTTATCACACTGTAATGTCATCACAGTGTGATAACTGGAGTGCAGTGAGAATAGCTGTTTTTATCTAATGTGTTATCTGCTCACCCCTATTGTATGATACTATTTTCTCACAGGTCTAATCAGATATAAAGATGTCACTTAACTTCAATGCTTTCCACAGTCCATCTCCAGCATGCATGTCAAAAAAAGCGAGACTGTTTCTTCTGCCTCATCTCAACTCTTTGCTAATCCAACTGTCTTAGAGGCATTAGCGTTTACTGCAGTTAATTTCAGTTAGCATACTGAAGAGGCAGTTTGCAGGAAGGGTAGTGCATAAGATCTGTGTCACCTCAGGCACAGCAGATTTCCTTGGAATTGCATTTGCATACTGCAGTGTATTCTTCACAAACAAAACACATCCCTTTGAAGAGGAAGTCTTATCAATTTTAAAAGAGAACTGTACTGAATTAATATTGGTTCCAATTCAGTTATTGTTTCAACTTGACTAGTCCTTTTGGTAGGCTTGATGGCTATTTCTAATTTATACAAAGGTGGTAAGGACCATTTTAGAACTCTGATGTAGTTTACTTCTCTTTCAACCACAGAATTGTAAAGTAATATGTCAATGCATTGTACCAACAATGTAAGGGCTTAACATGGATATAAACTACGTCATGCATAGTGGAATTGGGGGCAGGAAACTCAATTCCTACTGCAAAATTGGGAAGGACTGCGCTTGTGTAAAATATAACCCCACCCCCACCCCAAAAAAAAGCCATAAGGCAGAGTAGATGAAATGTAAAGTGCAACACAGATTGAGAACATCTGTCCCCAAGACTCATGCCAAGCATGTTCAATGCTACATCAATGGTGCTGGTTTCCCAAACTCATTGTTTTTCATTTACAGCACTAATCATACAGTTATAAAATGGTATTTACCACCAATGTATGTCTGAAACACCTACCTGGGTTACAACAAGCATTTGTCAATGCCAAATGTTTGCTTGCTGGCATTGGCAATGTAGGAGTTAGAGAGCTGCATAATAGGAATGGCAGTGAAGTATTGAACTGAAGCCAGTCCCACCACCACCCTGCAGAGACTGACAGGCATTGGGGTGTGCCTTTGGGTAGTCAGGCATAATGGCCATGCTATTTCACCACACCCTACCCTGCAGACACTGACAAGTGGCATGGTGTGCTTTGGGGTCTTTGGCCCTTATGCTCGCCCCATTCCATCAGGAAATCGGTGAGATCGGTCCTGTATGGGAGAATGGGGTGAACTTTGGGGCTGAAGAGTCAAGGCACACTCATCATCTCACTGGCTGCAGGATGTGGAATGGTATGAGTATTACAGGCGAGAATCCCAAGTCACACCCCTGATGCCTGTCCAATCTCTACAGGGTGGGGCGTCATGGTTCAAACCCCAACACCTCAGGCGTTGCTGGCATTTCCCAAATTTTCAACATGGGTTTTTGTGACCCCACTTATGAACAGTGGCAATATCAGTTTGTTAGCTGAAAGCTGATTTGCTTTAGCGACTTCGCCATTGGCACCATAGGTGCGAAAACACATTTCGAACAGGATGTGAAAATGACAGCTGTACTGTTCATGGGGAGGTGCAAAAATGGCAATGTTGAAAATCTGCAGTGAAAATATAAAAAAAACAACTGCGAAGTCACGAAGGCAGTGTAGAAAATGCGAGCGCACAACTGTAATGCAACTAGTTTGGGGATTTTTTACAGCAGAGATTGTCAACACAGGATTTTGGAACCCTGCTCATGAACAGTGTCACTGTGATTTTCTTAATCTGTTCGAACAGTGATTTCCCACAGCGACCACACATTTCTGTGCTGAAGTGCTAAAACACGTTTACAAGCCATGGTGGAAAATGACAGCTGTACTGTTCATAAGGAGAATGTGGAAAAATGCCAGTGGTGAAAATCTGGACTGAAAATATTAGAAATCCATGAACTTCGATGGTTGCGTGGAAACTGCGCAATGGTCGCTCGTAACATAGTCATTTTATGGACATTTTTCACCAAATTTTTAACAGAGCCATTTTAACACCTCTGCTAATGAACAGTGTCACTGTGATTTTCTTAATCTGTCCTGAACATTGATTTCGCACACTGACTGCGCCATTGTGCGCTACCTGCGCAGAAACACATTTTGGGCAAGATGTGAGAAATGACAGCTGTACTGCTCATAAGGAGGTGTGGTAAAATGGCGATGTTGAAAATCTGGAGTGAATATATTTAAAATTGCGAACTTAGACGGCATGTAAGAACAGCACAATGCATGCTCAGAAACAGATATTTTGAGAATTACTAAATTTCAATATAGGGTTTTGCTTCTACCATGAATCTGACACTGTTTTGTAAATTGGTTCCAAAAGGTGGTTCCGTGCAGTGACCGCAAAATCACCTTCGGGCCGATTAACAAAATGACAGTGACAGAATTCATGGTGGATCAAAAACCCATGTTAATCTGGTTAAAAAATTCCCCAAAAGCCTGAGATATGCATCAAAGTTGAAAAAACCCTATTTATTCCATTATAGAGCTTACGGCATTTCTTCAGTTTGCGGTTGGCTTTGAAAATGCAGGCGTATTTCCGGTCCACGAAGATCATCGCTGGACTCGGAGGTAAATATGGGGTGAGGTGGGGTGTGGAGGCAGGATGCAGAGGGTTGGCGCAGGTGGAGGGAGGGGTCAGGACAGTCAGGAAGGAAGGTTTTTTTCTTTCAGGTTTTTTTTTTCTTGGACGATGTGGGACTTGTGCCACTCTGGGGTGTGCTCCCAGCGTGGCAGCTGGAAGGCTGTTTGGAGGGGCAGTGGAGCCGATGGGGGATTGGATACCCCCGTCAGCCATACAGACTTTTGCCACGCTGGGGTGGGCTCCCAGCATGGCACCTGGAACTCTGTTGGGGGAGCACAGCAGAGCTGGCGTGGGATTGGGCACTCCCCATCGGCCATACAGTGTGTGTGTGTGGGGGGCTGAGGCACCAATAGTCTGTGTTTGTGTGTGTGTGTGTGTGTGTGTGTGTGTGTGTGTGTGGGAGGCGCATGAGGGCGCGATATCTTATCGCTGCTCACTGAAGCATAGCTCTCCTTTTGAACGGTACGGCACTGCATTTTCAACTGCTGTCATAGACAGCTGCAGCATTCATTGGCGAACTGTGGCCACGCCTGCAAACACACTGACTGAATTGGAAGGCAGGGTGCCACACCTCCGAAAACTCGGATGACGGCACTATGTTTCTTGCACATGTGCGCAAGCAAACATAAAAATGACCAGTAAGGATGGAACAATAAAAGAATGTGAATCAGAAGTTGAAAAACTGCTTCTACAGAAAACGTAGGCTTGCAGGTTAAATGCAGAACCTCTTTAAGACACACAATCTGCCTCATTTAGGAGGCAGTGTATCTTACTGCTTAAAATACAGAACTGAAAACCAGTGGATCCCAAGTCTGATCCACTTGCTCACTGGGGGACCTTAAAAGAAAACATTCATTAATGCAGCCCCACACCCAGTGTGTTAAGCAGCTCCTGATTAACTCTTTACCTGCCAAAAGTGACAACATAGGGTTTTCTGTTTCTAGTAATCTTAATTCTTACTTGGAAATATCTTACACTCACTGCTCTACTGTAAACAAAAGTCACATGTGTGTTACCGCATAACTCACAACAGGCTCTATTGTGAGGATTCAGTGCTTCTTTAGGCATCCCAGAACACTGTAATACTCTGACATAGCCAGTTCCATACCCCTTCCAAGGCTACGTCACGTGCAGGCTAAGTATGGTATGTGCTGCCTGGCCTAAGCCTCAGGAAGACAGCAGAATGCGCCACTGGAATGTCGAGCATTAGAGTGCTCATGGATACCTCAAACTAAATTGAATTTCTCATGGCTAATCACACCAGTGAGATCATCTGTGGTGTCGTGTAGGATGTCATTTGAACAAGCTATGGTCGGGGAGCGGGTCACGGTTTGTCTGGATAAGAACAAGAATGATTAATAATGGAATGTCCCCTGCTGGCACTACCCAAAATGTTAACTGGGAGCAGTAAAACCTGCCAAAACCTGCCACATGACCTCCCTGCACTTCACTGCTTGGGATGCATGGTGTAAAATGGGGAAGGAAATGGGACCTCCACTGAAACTGACATGGCATACCTTTCTGGGGCTGTGCTGGTAAAACAAAGTTTTTATTTAAGAAACAAGTTATTTCCTCTTACTTCTATTAATTGTGTACAGCATTAGTTCCAGAGCTTCAGCCCTGTCCAGCTGGGCTTTTAGCACAGGCGCATCTCTGCTCAAGGGGGCAGATTTTAGAAAACTGAGATGTACTGTAGGTGAATGTACAAATGCACCTGCATTTAGTGCCCCCTTCTGCATCCATTGCCCGTCTGGATAAAGCACAAGCCATTATCAGAATTGTATCCAAGTAATGCAACTGGACACATTTCCTGGCAACATGCTTCCAACTTGGAAAGCATATGTCACTGGGGGACTAATTCAAGTTTTACCATTAATGAGCACCTGATGCCATAGGAACAATGTTCAAAAGTGTTAATATTTGGACACAATTATGTTTATATTTCATTTTTTTTCCTGTAATTCTCATCCTTCTTTCTTTCTAAATGAGGACATTTGCATGAAAACAGGATCTTTACCCAATCAGCTCAGGCTGGCTTTCTACACCTGACATCACAGCTTGACTCAAGACATCGCAATCTATTGTTGTGACCATAATTATTATGTTAAAACAGTGGATTATGACTTCAGGTGTAGACAAGCAGCCAAAGTAGATAAAGTATAGGGAACAGTGATTTCATGTAACTGTTCTCAGTAAAGGGAAACAAGTCAAAATAATTACATACCACATATGAAATATATGCAGAATTGTGTCTCACGCTTTACATTTTTCCAAGTTTTCCCAGTTGTTTCAGGGGCTCTTTAATGAATGGTCTGGCTGACTTAGTCCATGGCCCCATGCGTCCACTGATGGATGTGGAGATACGTTCTGGGACACCATCATCTTCCATTGAAAAACTGCACCTAGGCTTGTATAGCATGACAGAGCCACAAGACAACACACAGAGGGGCAAGGCAGATGCAAGGTTTGGAAAATCTGTCCAAGGAGTTTTCCTGAACTGCAGCTGTCATTGCTCTAATAAAAGTCATAAGAGGAACAGCACTGGAATCCCCAGTGTTTGAATCTGATGAGTACCATGATAAATGATTATACAGCATTGCAAGTCAAGGGTGTAAACAGGCTGAGTCACTGTACACAGGGCATACATTTATGCACTGTGTGACCCTGAACCATTACCATTTTCTAGCTACTTTCATTCTAGTTTGGTGTGGAGAACGTGCCATTGCATCTTTTGAAAGTGAGCACTGATCAGTGGCTCTGACAGTTTAAATCATTTAAGTCAAGGAGAGAAAGGGGAGACATGTTTGAAACTTTTAAATATGTAAAGGGGCTCAATAAAGTGGGAGAAGAGGGTTTACATAAGAGGAAGGCAGGGATCAAAACTAGAGGGCACAGCCTCAGACTGCAAGGAAAAATATATAGGGACAATGTGAGAGGGCGTTTCTTCACGGAGAGGGTGGTGGAGCCCTGGAATAGACTACCAGATGGAGTGGTGGGAGCTAAATCAGGAGGGCATGGGACAAGCATATGGGGCTCAGTGTCTGGGGGGGGGTGGGGGCTGGCAGGGAGGGGGAGGTGTAGGGTAAAAAAAAAGGGCAGACTAGATGGGCCGGAATGGTCGTTTTCTGCCGTCAAGATTCTATGATTCTGTGATTAAGTGCAAAACCTTTTTTTGGAGTGAAGATGAGACATTGCTCTTTCATTCTGCAGCTAAGTTCAGAAAAATGAGAAACCAATTTTCTGGTAACAGTATATTTTAAATCTTTCAAATGTTACATAATCATATAAACTTGGTGGAGTGGCAATAGTTGGTGGGAGTATATACAAAACGTAACTTTCTAGCTACACTCCTGTGTATTATTAGCAGATTATTACCATTAGGCGGCATCCCAAGCACACCATGGTTCTCACATTTCCATGGTCACAGAAAACTCTTTCCTCTTGATACGAACACTTTTGAAGCCTTTCTTCTCCACATTGAAGCTGCATACTCTAATGGAGCTACATAGACTCATAAAATCAGTGCCACCTATTTAACAGGAATGCGTATTTCACTAATCATCCTCTTTTTATGGCTGTGGGTGGAGCCTACAGCTGTTTTGCATTCTGTGGCTTAAAACAGCCGATTGTGGCACCTTCCATTGGACTTTTGGAAGTATCCTTCCGAAAGTCCAACACAGCTTGTAACACTCCACCACGGTCAGCCACTATGGAATAACAGCTGCACTATCGGGTGTTATTTTCACATTTCAGGACAAGAACTGTGCATGCATGCCTCGCAGCGCCATGCACAGTTCCACTGGTGCGTTATCTTTAATGGCATAATGCCATTTACCACTACTACATATGCGCGAATGCCGCACATGCGCAGTTGCATCACCACCGACTTATTGGAGATGGCACTCGGTGGCACTTACAGTTCAGATCTTTGCAAGCTCGCCACAGCCGTATCAACTCTAGCCAGAGTTTGTTAAACCTTATAGTGACTGTGTGGATCCTTAGTGAGAGGGTTAGGCTTGAGAACCCCAAGGCATATCCCACACTTGCTGTGCTGCCTGGAGTGGTGGGGGGGGTGTTAGGATTATAAATCCTAACTCCACATTTCTCTATTTTTGTCACTTTAACCCTAACTGGTGCATTAACAAAGTGTTTTGATATATATATATATATTGGGAAACCATATGAGCTTACCCCCCATAACAGTGACAAAGGACAAATGGCAAGTACTGTTGGTGATGCTAGGAAAGGAGGGCAGGATGGGGGAAGGGTGGAAGGTGGTTACCCTTAATGCTAGGAGCCTTGGGAGGAAAACTGCAGAGTTACAGGTTCTCATGGCAGAGGGAGAGGTGGACATTGCAGCCATCACAGAAACATGGGCCACCCAATACAATGACTGGGACCTGTCTGTACCAGGGTACAGGTTATTTCGTAGGGACAGGGTGATTGGGAAAGGGGGTGGCACTATATGTGAAGGAAGGACTGAAGTGTGTAAGGGAGGAAGGTAGTACGGAGTCACTTTGGATGCAAATCCAGGATTCCAAAAATAGGATTCTTAGAATGGGAGTGGTGTACAGGCCACCATCTCAGACGGAGGAGTTAGACAGGTAACTAGCAGAACAGATCAGGAGGACCTGTGAGAAGGGTAGTGTGGTGATTGTGGGGGACTTCAACATGCCAGGAGTGGACTGGAGTACCCCAACTACCAGGAACAGAAGGGAGCAGGTACTGCTGGATGTCTTCCAGGACAGCTTCCTGCTGCAAATGGTCAGTGAACCAACCAGGTTAGGGAATACCCTTGACCTAGTACTGGCAAATGGGGACTTTGTGAAAGAACTTACAGTTGAGGAACCGCTGTCAGGGAGTGACCACCACTCAGTATGGCTCACATTGGCTCACATTGGATATGGGCAAGGAAGGAGTGGAATCTGG
Organism: Neoceratodus forsteri; assembly: GCA_016271365.2. Lineage (NCBI taxonomy): Eukaryota > Metazoa > Chordata > Ceratodontiformes > Ceratodontidae > Neoceratodus > Neoceratodus forsteri. The sequence goes on from CM057456.1 coordinate 14,322,884, forward strand.
CACAAGAGTGCTGGACTTCAGGAGGGCTGACTTTGGGAGGATGGGAGAAGTTGTAAAAAGGTACCTGGCCAGAATTCAATCTAGTAAGGACTCTAACCAGAGGTGGGAGCTCATAAAGCTGGGGATAGTGGAGGGAACCAAAATCTGCTGCAAAGCCCAGAGCAAGAAGGCTAGGACTAAGAAACCAAGCTGGTTGAGCAAGGAGGTCATGGAAAAGGTAAGGAAGAAAAGAGCTGCCTTTAGGAAGTACAAGAAAGCAGGGAGAGGGAGGAGTACTTGACAGAATCGAAGGAGGTGACAGGAGCAGTAAGGGGAGCCAAAGCATCTACAGAACTCAGGCTGGCACAAGGCATTAAGAAGGGGGAGAAGGACTTCTTTAAGTACATCAGGGAGAAAAGGAGCTGTAAGGACCACAGTAAGGATTAGGAAGGGGGGGGTTGGGTGGAAACAGGGTATGATAAGGCAGAAGCACTAAATGAGTACTTCTGCTCAGTATTTACTAAAGAGAAGAGGGGGGATGACACCCAAGGTGGGAGAAATGGCAGAAACAGAGGGGAAGGGGTGACAGATGGGGAAATCATGGAGGGCAGAGTTCGAGAGGGATTGAAGGCACTGAGGGTGGACAAGGCACCAGGCCCAGATGGCATCCACCCCAGGGTACTGAAGGATCTGGCAGGGGTCCTTGCAGGACCTTTGGCAGGCCTATTTAATGCCTCACAACATTCGGGGTGTGTACCTCAGGACTGGAGGATGGCTCATGTGGTGCCCTTCCACAAGAGTGGGCCCAAGGATGAACCGGGAAACTACAGACCAGTGAGCCTCACATCCATTGTGGGTAAGCTAATGGAGACTATCCTGAAGGAGAGGCTGGTGGCCCTCCTAGAGGCCAAAGGACTACTGGACAGCAGACAGCATGGCTTCATATGTGGCAGATCCTGCCAAACCAACCTGGTGGAGTTCTATGACTGGGTAACTAGGCAACTGGACAAGGACCATGCAGTGGATGTCCTGTATCTGGACTTCAGTAAGGCATTCGACTCTGTGCCACATGGAAGGCTGGGAAAGAAGTTAGTAAGCACAGGAGTGGGTGTAAAGCTGGTGAGATGAGTAGGAAACTGGCTTCAGGGAAGGCAACAGAGGGTGGTGGTGGGTGGGGAGCTCTCACACCCAAGGGCAGTGATGAGTGGTGTTCCACAGGGCTCAGTGTTGGGACCAGTGTTGTTTGGGATATCCATTGCAGACATATCATGGGACATCAAGATCAAGGTCAGTCTGTTTGCTGATGATACCAAGGTAGGCGCGGTGATGGATGACCTAGGGGGATAGCAGGGGTTGCAGGATGATCTGGCAAAGCTTGAAACCTGGTCAACTGGGGTTTAATGCCAAAAAGTGCAAGGTGCTGCATTTTGGGATGAAGAACCCAAGGAGGAGTTACCAGCCAGGGGAGTGCAGCTAGCCCAGACAGAGGAGGAGAAGGATCTGGGTGTGCTCATTACAGGGTCAATGAACAACTCGGCACAATGTAGGAAGGCAGCTGCAAAGGCCAACAAAATGCTGGGTTGTATTGCAAGGGGTATATCCTCGAGGAGGGAAGAGGTGATTCTGCCACCATATAGGTCATTAGTTAGACCACACCTGGAGTACTGTGTGCAGTACTGGCACCCGTATCTGAAGAGGGACATTAAGTTACTGGACGGGGTGCAGTGCAGGGTGACAAAGATGATCAAGGGGCTGGGGGACTTATCATACAAGAGGAGGTTGAAGGAGCTGAACATGTACTCACTGGAGGAGAGGAGGGACAGGGGTGACACGATTGAAACCTTTAAATACATGAAAGAAATAAACAAGACTGGTACAGAGGGGCTGTTCAAAGTAAGGGAGGGGAGGGCCACCAGGGGCTATGATATGAGACTGGAGGGAGGAAGGTTCGGAGGGAGATGAGGAGACACTTTTTTTACAGAGAGGTTGGTGGCTGGGTGGAATGTATTACCTGCTGAAGTGGTATCCAGTAGAACAGTGGACTGCTTCAAAAGGGGATGGGACACGACAAGGGGGAGGGTTAATGAAGGGGAAGGGAGCAGACTTGATAGACCGCTAGGCCTTTATCTGCTGGCAAATTTCATATGTTCGTATATATACACACATATATATATATATATATATATATATATATATATATATGGATACATAGCCCCTACTGGAAATATTGATGATCTTTTTTTTGAGGTGCCAGTTGACTCAATAACATTACAGTGGCGATGCGGAGTGATGACATTGGGTCAAATGGCACGATAACAAAAAATATCGACAATATTTCCAGTGGGGGGGTTGCATATTCCATTTATGCCATACTTCCAAAAAAGTGAAAAAAAAAAGTAAATTCTTGCCATTTTTTACTGATTATAAAAAATCTAAAAGAAATCTGTAAATGAAACTCCACTCATTTTGTAGGTATTTTTGTCCTGATCAACTTTTTTCTCAAAGTACCATGCTATTAGTTTTCATTTTAAAGTTATATGTATTTGTTTGTTGCAAAAAGTGAAAAAAATTGAATTTTCTGCAGTTTTTTTGCTAATTATAAAAAAACTAAAAGGTATCTGAAATGAAACACCACTCATTTAGTAGATATTTTTGTGCTGAACAACTTTCATGCTCATAGTACCATGCTATCATTTTACGTTTTAAAATTATTCACATTTGTTTGTCGAAAAAGCAAACAAAATTGCATTTTCTGCAGTTTTTTTGCTTATTATATAAAAAAAGGTACTTAAAGAAGTACTGTGAGCACGAAAATTGTTCAGCACAAAATTATCTACAAAATGAGTGGTGTTACATGTATAGATAGATACATTATAGATTTTTTACAATTAGCAAAAAAGCAGAAGAAAATGTAATTTTTTGTTCACTTTTTTGACAAACAAATGTGAATAACTTTAAAATGAAAAAGGTAGCATGGTACTGTGAGTATGACATTTGTTCAGCAAGAATGAGTGGTGATTCATTTAATAGCAACCACTATGCTAGGCGGACATACTCTAAGAAAGTTAACCAAAACTCCCAGAAATTATCATTTAAAATAAAGATAAACAGTCAAAACCAAATGATCCTGCACTGATAGAAAGCATCCCTATTGCATAAATGAAATATACAATGGTGAGCTGTCAGATAAATGATTTATCTACACTTGTGCTGTTTGACCTCGGACACCTCACTCGTGGCTTATGCCACTCGTGAGATTACCCAAGGTCAAACAGCACTTGTGTAGATAAATCATTTATCTGACAGCTCACCACTGAATATCCCTTATATGTGTCTATATATATGTATATATATTAAAAATAGGAGGTGGCAACAGTGGGGATTGGGCACCCCCAGTGTCAGTGTTGTGTTTCTGGGAGGGTGTAGGGTGGTGGGTGCTGAGAGGGAGGGTCGGGTGGGGGGCCATTATAGGAGTGCCAGCAACAGACATCGATGGATGGTTTTCATTGTTATAGCTGGGGTCTGTAACAGCAGACCTCTTCCTGGATGTTTGAAATTCCTTAGCAGGCTGATCATGATAGAGCAGCTTGCTGGATGGCATACATCAAAGGAAAGAGCTGACCCATGATTGAGTCCACTTTTCCTTTTCAAATACAGGACGTTTCTACCCAGCAAGCCAAAACTGTCTCACAATCAGCCCGACTGATGATTGATGCGGCACTGATGTGCCCCTTGCAGACCACTCTGCATTGAACTGACAGTCTCTCAGCCCTCAAAAGGCACTCTCATATTAAGATGTTCGCTTGCGTGTGTGCGCAGGGTGAACATAATTTAAGTCTAGGGATATGAGGTGATAGTTTTCCATGGGGAGGAGGCACTCACAGCAGCTGAAACCAAACAGTTTGTACCTTACCAGGTTGGCTGGCGTTAACAGGGTCCACAGCAGGGGGGTAGCCATCTTCTGGTGCTGCGCTGTAGTGTAATTCATGTTAGCCAACAGGATGCTTGGATGCATCGCTAGTGGGATCACCTCCAGAAGGAGGGAAGTGATGCTCCCACTGTATAACTGCTTGGCGAGGCCACACCTTGAGTACTGTGTGTAGTTTTGGAGGCCACATTTAAAGAGGGACACTGAACTCCTGGAGAGGGTCCAGAGGAGGGCAACCAAAATGATTTGGGGCTTGGGGATAGGACCTATGGGGAGAGGCTTGAAGAGCTAAATATGTACACATTGGAAGAGCAGGGACAGGGGGACATGATAGAGGTCTTCAGGACGTGAAGGGGGTAAATAGGGGAGGAGCAGCCAGGGTGCTCCGAAGGAAGGGGGGGCAACTAGAGGACATGGGTGGAAGCTGGGGGGGGGAGAGTTAGGGGAGAAAGGAGGAGGTGCTACTTCACTGAGAGGGTGGTGGAGCCATGGAATGTGCTGTCCAGGGTTCTGGTGGAGGCAGAGATGGTGGAGGGGTTCAAGAGGGGGTGGGACAGGTACAGAGGAAGGGTTCTGGAAGCAAAAACCAGGGCAGCGAGAATATCCGGGGCTGGGAAGGGAAAAGCCAGAGAGGGAGAGGGAGAGGGGGGCAGCAAGGTCAGCTCTCAGGGTGAAGGCTGACCAAACGAGCAGACACAAAAGATCATTAGGCCTATTCTGCTGCCATTTTAGTATGTTAGTAAGTAAAAGCAATCCCATGAAAAAATAACTGAAGTCCACATAAGCATAATGATAACCAAGGGGGATTCCATGTAGTGAACAATTTCTCTGGTATCATAACAATTAATACTGTACATCAGGACCACAGAGGTCCTTACATGAGGTTAGTGGATGCATTTTGTGGCCGAAATGGCCCCACTAATCATAGGTGGCTTCCTCTTGTTCCGAACTGGCCAAGAATGCAGTTAAGCAGCAGTTCTCGGGGCTGTATCAGGCTCTAGAAGGCACCCTCTCCATTTAGCCCTTAAAACTCGATCTCTTTCTCCATGCTAGGTCAAAACTTTTCTATTTCCCAATCACTTGATCTCTAAAATAGGCCGTCCATAGTGAAGGACTCCACCCTGGCACATGGGCAGACGGGGTCCCCACTGACCTGCACCCTCCGGAAGGGCATAATGGACTCTGGGCTTCGACTTCTAGCCCTAGCCTCCACGAGACCCCCTGGTTGAACTGGCTTCTCAGACACTAGAACTGGATCCATACTGGGAAACACGGGCACTGCTATACCCCATGCCCCTCTCATTTCCCAAATGGAACTGCTACAACCGGGTTGGCATATCTGCTCCAAAGCTAAGGCTGTCTCTTGAGTTCCATTCTTCTCCTCGTGTCTTTCACTCTCTCTCTCACTCTCTCTCTCTCTCTCTGATCCCAGAAATGTGGAGCTTATGCAGGAGCCATGCTGCACTCCAGATATAGACTCCACACATTTACCCCACCGAGGTGGCTTCAACATGGGTCCCCAATAGCCGAAAACAATGGCTGCCACCACGTCCACTGCTGGACTGATTTTGGGTTGCCCCACACACAACTGCTGGCTCTGAAAGCAGGAAAACAGCCCTGCTCTCCTACATCACCTCCCCGCACCTTTTCTCCGCTGCTTCCTCCACTCCCCACGCCTTTCTCTTTGAGGCGCCAAAAGTCCCACTTTATCACCTTGCACACCAGCACTGATCTCTGACCCGCGGAGCTCCTGCCAGTGCACAGAGGCAAAGTTAGCCATTTAATTGATAGCCCAAACCTAACATTTCCCTAATTCTACGTACACACCCCACAGGGGGTGTTATAATAAAAATGTACTTTTTACAATAGTTATGTCAAACAAGCCACACAAATGGCAAAACTTGAATTATTTGCTTTTTTTGTTGTTGTTTTGTTTTCTTTATATTCTTTATTTTTTCTGACAGCTTAGCACAGACACTTGCCAGGAGCATCACACTGGATTCTGAGGGAAATGGGTGCTGCCATTCTCTCATTGGTTATTTTGTCTGATGTAACTGGAATGCGCCACCCCTTTCTTTGCCTGCTGAGAGTTTATAGGACAAAAAATGTAAGGGTGAAAAACAGGAAATCATATGGGGGGCTGCAATATTTTCTGTGGATCCACACAACATTATAAATGTAGTAAAAATCGAGGGAACCAATTGTCAGAAAACAGCAGTAAACAGCAAAAGTAAAATCTGAAATTTTAAGCTACCACCGAACACTTCCTGGTTAACTTGTACTGCTGCTTTAATCCTCCAGAAAGAGGCTCTCTGTTGGATTTATAAGTCTGTTTTTAGGGTTAATGGGGCGTGGCCTCACAGGACCATAGGCCCTATGTTGGATTTTTTCATGTGAGAAAAAGACTCTTTCGACAACAGAAATATGTCAATGCGCAAATACATCTTATAAACCAGTGTCAAGTAGGTGAATTCCTGGGTAGATCCAAACAGGAATCCCCAAGTGTCCTGCAGCCCTAGCTTGGAGAGCAAAGTTTTAACTTTCTTTGCCACTGCCAGTGCTTTTGGGGATTTTGGGAGGTACTGTCTAGCTGGGGGTTGAAGTCCTCTCCACATACTACCACTCCCTCTGCTTTTTCAACTATCACTGTGAACAACTTCCTAAAAGAAGAGCAATCTGAGCCAGCCAGCCAGTGCAGCGGTAGCACTACCGTCTTTGGTGCTGACGACCAAGGGTCGGGAGTGACCTTGGGAGTCAGAGGGTCGGCTGGGGTTTGGAGGATTGTTCTCCGGGGAGGGAGGGAACCATCAGCTGATGCTGCACTGGCCTCTAGTGGTGGCTGGGGCTCAGTGCATTAGCCAACATTGCATGGGGTTGGTGAGGCAGCCTTCCAGCATGCGGTATGGGCGATGCTGCTTCCCAGCTGCCATTAATGACATGGCATGCCTTGCCCAGGGAAAAAGGGAGGGGACAAAAACCACCAATCCTCCAGTGCGCTTGACGGTTGGTGTCCCGTTGGCTCTGCGCTGGGTGCATCCAAGATGCTCCTTCAGTCCAGCCTCGGCCTTCCGGATGTGCGGTGCTCACTCATTATGACGTGACCTGGAGAATGGAAGGAGTAAAGCACAGTGTTGTGACTGGTGTGACACCACTGGATACAGACCAGATGGGGGAACCAAAGGTACAACCCCCCCACCGAGGAAATAATGAAGAGATAAGGGGAAAAAAAGAGCAGTCTATACGTGGAAAAACATAGATGGATGCTAGCATAATCTTTTGCCCATTGTATATCCCTTTGAAAATGACATATTTGCCTTTACCATCTTTCAGAACTTCAGTAGTCTCAAATGGCACCCAACCAGGCACCAAGATCGTCACACCCCTCCCCCACCCTGTCTTTCAGGAGGAGCGTGGACTTCCTGGTAGCCAAACTGGATGAGTTTTTGATGGCCTGCATATGTGAGGTATGTCTCCTACAAAAATATGATTTCTGCTCTGGTCTGACATAGAAACATAGAATCTTGTGGCAGATAAGGACCACTTGGTCCACCTAGGCTGCCCATGTTCCCTACGTACTGTCACACTGTAGATCCTACTTCATTTTTGGCTTTACACTCCCCCCTTTCCTTGCTTCTCAGGTTCCCTTATACCTATCCCATGCCTTCCTGAATCCCATTACTGTTTTTACTCCCATCATCTCCTCGGGGAGGCTTTTCCAGGCATCCACCACTCATTCTGTGAAGAAGTGTTTCCTTGCATTTCCCCTGATTCTACCCCCCTCCAGCTTCATCGCATGACCCCTTATTCTTGTGCTTCCTTTTCTCTGAAAAAGGCTTCCCTCTTCAGCCTTTTTTATACCCTTGAAGCGTTTGAAAATCTCTTTCATATCCTACCTCTCCATCCTTTTCTCCAATCTTTACATATTCAGGTCCTTCAGTCTCTCCTCATAGGGCTTATGATGCAGATCCTGTACCACTTTAGTTGTCCTCCTCTGGACTGCCTCAGCTCTGTCTGTCTTTTTGGAGATGAGGACTCCAGAACTGGCCACATTACTCTAGGTGGGGTCTCTCCAGAGACTGATACAGAGGTATCACCACCTCCCTCTTTCTGCTGGTGATACCCATCCATATGCACCCTAGCAGCCCACTGACTCTCCCCTCTGCCTTGTCACACGTTTTGGCCACCTTTAGGTCATCAAATATGATACCCAGGTCTCTTTCCTGTTTTGTGGTTGCCAGTACCGCTCCCTCCATTGTGTACTCTGACCCTGGGTTTCTACGCCCCAAGTGCATGATTATGCATTTTTTTGCATTGAAACTTAGTTGCCACTTTCTAGACCACTCCTCAGGCTTACCTAGATCTCTATTCAATTGTTTCCACCCCCCTGGAGTGTCCACTCTATTGCAGAGTTCTGTGTCATTTGCAAAAAGACATACCTTCCCTTCTAGTGCCTCTGCAATGTCGCTTATAAAAAGAGGACTGGTCCCAGTACTGATCCTTGTGGCACCCAATTAGTCACCCTCCTTTCCTCAGAGTGAACTCCGTTTATCACTACCCTCTGTCGCCTATCCTCCAACCAACTTCTTACCCAATTTACCACTTTTAGTCCCACTCCTAGGCTGCCCAGCTTGTTTATTAGTCTCCTATGTGGAACAGTGTCAAAGGCCTTACTGAAATCTGGGTAGGCCACATCCACCGCTCCACCCTGATCTACTTCCCTGGTTACCCACTTAAAGAAATCTATAATATTAGTTTAATATGAACCCACCCTAATGAAGCCATGCTGCCTCTGATCTTGTAAGCCACTGGATTTCACAATCCTTTCTTTCAGTAGCGATTCCTTTAATTTCCCCATCACCAAAGTCAGGCTGACTGGCCTATAATTGCCAGCCTTTTCCCTACTCCCACTTTTGTGAGATGGTACTACATCTGCCCTCCCCAGTCCTCCAGAACCACTGCCATTTCCAGTGAGTGGTTGAATAGCACTGTCAGAGGTGCAGTCAGCACCTCTCTTAGCTCCCTCATTATCCTTGGATGTATCCCGTTTTGGCCCCATTGCCTTGTCCACCTTAAGATTTGCAGGTTCTTTCAGGACACAGGTACGCCATAATCTTCTTTCTTTAAACTGGATGAGACAGGCTATTTACATTAAATGTAAGGATTTTAATATGTGGGGACATCATATTGAATGTGAAATATCAGGATTGGCCGACCAGAGGGCCGGAATGGAGGTCACCCACTTCCAACCCCCACCAGAGACCAAAATTTGCTTCATAGTATTGCCTCATAAAACACATGTTCTGCAAATTTGTAGCCAACTGGGCTGACAACTTGTGTAAACCAAAACCGTAAATACTTCCAAGGCTGGGGATTGTTACTGAACAGTCCCTGTCCCCAGGAGTGGTATGAAACAAGGCACAAGAAGAACACAACCATTGAGTAGTAGTGGAGGGTACCCCTGTGAATAGGGGCCACTACTCAAGCTGCCTCCCTATTGAAAGAGCTCCAAATACCAAGGAAAATAACCATGAGAACAATAAGAGATGCCACATGCAGGGCATTTTAGATCGTCTGCCCCCCATCCCCACCGAGAAATAATGACAAATGATAAGTACAGTAAGCTCTGGTACGTCTGCTGTAGACACTTACATGTGGGTTAAATTTGACCTTATGGCAGCCTTGAGTCCCTGGTCCATATAGCTTGATCCCCCACCTGAAGTGGAGCCCATGCCTTAGTAAAACATGAGCAGCCATGCCACGGTACTCCAGTGTATGGCCTTATTAAGTGGCCAAGAGTTTGGCGATACAGTAGGTGCAGGGCAGGCAGGCATCCCCCCACCCAGCCCCATATGGGACCCACAGTGGGGTGGACCCCCCACACCCAGGAGAAGGACTGCTCAGATTCCCTGCTCAGGGATGGGGCTGACCCCAGCAACCACCTCAGTTTATTAAACCACAGGCTGTTATGCCAGCATGAATTCAAACATGTGCACCCCAGAGGAGCAGTACAAGCTCAGCTTTTAATGGCCCAGGAGAACCGGCACTACTGTGCCTCAGAAGTTAGTCACTCTGTGGGCAGCATGGGAACCAAGGGCATCCCCCACAGCCCCACCCCTCGTATAGGAGAGGCTTGACTGGGTGGCCCCATCTCCCTCCATGTACAACCCTTCCGTAACACCGATCCCACTACTGTGGTTATGTCATACTGTGAGGGGAATAGGAAAAACAACTTTGCAGTATGAAGTCTTCCCCTGCTGTGCTAGCAAGATGCCCCCGTGTCCTAATTCTAGATAGAGATAGGTCTCAGTCATGTGAGACAAGGGCGCTCACCATATTGCTTGTCTATATGTTTGTTTCTGGCCCCCCATACAATACAAGAGAGAATTTGTTCACCCTCTACAGGTAAAAGTGGTATATGCCATATTAACCTTCATCAAACATCCCCCTCCAATGTATACAATAAGGTAACCCAGTTAAGTGTTGCTATCCCATTTATCCAATGTATATATACCCACCTTTGTGCTGCAATCACATCCAGGCCTTCCCTGCAGTCTATTCCAGAGGATAAGATAGCAGTAGTGTGGAGCTAGAAGATCGGGGATCTTACTTTGAGGGGGAGCTCTTGCAGCAGGTAATACCATTAGGACTAAGCTGCCAGGCGTTAGGACCCCATGGAAAACTTCTAGCTAGCAATCTATGGCAGGGGACCACCCTTGACGTCGGCTCCGCCCCGGCGTCAGCTATGGAATAAGGGGGCAGTCCTCCAGCACCACCTCAGTTCTTTTCCCACTGTTGACCTGCTAACATCGGCTCCATGGACACCATCTTTGCAGTCGACTGCCATTTTGCACCTTGCACAGTTTGTTAGTTATCTTAATTCAGTTGTTTTTCTCCATCAATTGCATGTCTTCATTGTCCTCCCAGTGGCAGAAGTCGAAGCGTGCATGCGGTAAGCAGATCCCGGCGAGGGATGGCCACTCCACCTGCCTGATCTGCCTAGGCCCTAACCACCAGCCTGACAACTGCCCGCACTGCTAAATATTCCACAGCAAGACCCGCATCTGCCACGTCAAGACACTCAAGACCTACCTGCTGGAGCAACAAGTGGCCACCATACAGAGGAACCATTCGGGACAGAGTTCTTCCTCCTCAGCTAGGGACTCCCCAAGGAAAAGATCAGGCGGGAAGCATCACCACAGGGGTAAGGAGAAAGTCAGGTTGGAGTCTCACCCTAAGTCCCCTCACAGGCCTTCTGCTTCTTCCACCTCTGGTGGGAGGTTGGAATTGGATCCCCCAGATACAGCGTCCATTTCTGGGGCTTCTTTGAAGAAGACTACCACCTCCTACCACTTCAAAGGTAAGGAGTCTTCTTCCCAAGGGCGTTGATCCACCCAAGTTCCTTTGGCACATAGGACCCACAAGCACTTGCATGGATCAGCACCAGAAGGACAGGCGTCACTTTTGAGCAAAACGTCAGACACTGTCGACTGAAAGTTTTCTGGGTCATCCGACAGGCATAAGGGGTCATATAACATCTCCAGATGCCAGGAGATTGTCAGGTTCGGAACGCATCCACCACCTGAAGATAGGGTGATGTCGGCTTCAGAAGGCCAACAGACTATGGGCCATTCAGACTCCGCATTGGAAATGGACCAGGCGCTGCCAGCAAAAGAGCGGAAGTCTGCCCAAGGCCCTAAAGGATCAGGTACCAGGGCCCGTGGATAGCTGGCTGCCTCCTCCCCTGCCTCCTCCCAAGGAGCCGGATGTCAGACTCCAGGGAGGCTCGGCACCACCGGATAAAGCCCCATTGAAACTGACATCTGAGGCACCTGCAGACAAGGAGCCTTAGGACCAGACATTGGTACCCAAAGAACCACAGGTTCCGACGCCAGGCCCCTCAAATGTGCCTCTCCCACCGCCACCACCACCAGTTGTCCTGCTGGCAAAAGTGTGTGGGGGGGGTGCTTTTCAATGCATGGTGGAACACTAGTAAGGGAGACTTGCTCCCAAGGCCCAGAGAACCATCCCCAGTTTGGGTACCACCCAGGGAACCATCGCCTCAAAGACCCAGGCAACCTCCCCCACCAACAGAGCGTCCGCCGCCAGATACTGATGACCAGCGGTTGCCAGCTCCAGGCGGCAGAAAGAGGCACCCATCATCCATTCCCTCTTCCAGTGGATGTCCACCCTCTTCTTCAGGGGAAGATGCAGGGGACTCCTCCTCAGAATATTCCTTGGAGGACGAGTTACCCTTACCCTCTCTGGATCTGAGAAGGGACTCCCCACAGTCACCCCCAGATGACCCGTCCTTCTTGGACATTATGCAACACATCCAGGCCCCATATCAGTGGAATACAAAGAAACTGGGTCCAGAACACTGCCGACTGGCAAAATTCCTAGGGGGCAAACACCCCAAAACCTCTGGTCATCCCACCACTTGTAGAACACTTTCAGGATGTCACAAAATTGATCTGGAAGCATCTGGCTACTACAGTAGCAGTGCCAAGGAAAGCAGACAGGCAGTATAAGACACCCAAGGGAGAATCTTACTTAAGCAAAGAGCCAAAAGCCGACTCCATGGTGCTCACAGCCGCACAAGGCAGAGTACAGCAGCCAAGACACATGAGCGCTCAGCCCCGGATCCAGAATCAAAAAAGCTGGACCAAATGGGCCGAAAAGGTCTATTCTTCAGCTACCTGCACGGTCAGGTCGCTGAATTTCTTGGCTCATATGGCCACGTACCAGAAGACACTTTGGGCAAAAGCTATGAATCTGGTTAAAGTGCAACCAGACTCAGAGGGCAAGGCAGAGCTCCTAGCTGTCATCCAGTTGGGCATGGATGTGGACAAACATGTGCTGAGGAGTTCTTATGACTTTGCAGACACAGCAGCCAGGGTGGCAGCAACCAGGATCTGTATGAGGAGGCATGCCTGGTTGAGGGCCTTTGGTTTCCACCAGGATCTGCAGGATGCCATATTGGATGCACCCTTTCAGGGTCCCGTCCTCTTTGGCACAGAAACAGAAAAGTTCATAACAGGGCTACAGGATTTGGGCAAGGTGGTATCTGATGTTCATCGCATGTACAGATCAGAATCACAGGTACCTCAGCACCGTCTCTTTTGGAAGGACCAGGGACAGCAGGGAAGACACAAAATGCAGCAGAATGGAGGCTTTCAGAGAAGACCACCCCCAGTTCCTTCAGGTGCCCAGGGCCCCAAAAGTGCCAAGGCAGCCAGACCTCCCCTGCCCACCCCTCCACCACAGCATGACTACCTACTGGCCCCCCTCCTCTGGTGGAAGCACAGGGGGAGGCGGTAGGAGGGAGATTCTCCCTTTACGTATCAGGAGAGTCCAACATCACTACAGACCAATGGGTCCTCCAGATGATCGAGAGGGGATACTCTCTGGAGTTTACCCAGATTCCACCGGACAATCCACCCGTCCCTCCCACTGCTCCCCCTCCCATGCAGCTCTCCTGCAAGCAGAGATACAGGCCTTGCTCAAAAAAAAAGCTATTCAGGAAGTACCCTGCATTCAAAGAGGCAGAGGGCATTACTCCACCTTCTTCCTAGTCCCGAAGAAGATTGGGGACCTCTGTCCCATTCTGTTTCTATGCCAGCTGAACACTTTCATCGAATGCAAAAGGTTCAGAATGGTGACCTTAGTGAGCCCTGTTGCCCATGCTCCATCAAGGAGACTGGCTCTGCTCCCTGGACATGCAGGATGCTTAAATACATATAAAGATCCTGCCATCCCACAGGAAGTACCTTTGCTTCAGCTTCCAAGAAGAGCACTACCAGTTCAGGGAGCTTCCATTCGGCCTATCATTGGCACCAAGGGTCTTCACCAAGTGCCTAGCAGTAGTGGTGGCAACCCTCAGGAGAGGGGGTCATTATGTTTACCCCTACCTGGATGATTAGCTTCTCACAGCTTCCTCAGAAGGCCAACTACATCAAACACTAGAGACTTTCAGTCTATTTAGGGCCTTGGGCATCACACTAAATCTGTCCAAGTCATACATGTGGACTGCTCAGAGGCTACAATATATTGGATCAGTCCTGGACACCGTCCAAGTGAAAGTCTTTCTTCCTTCAGACCAGGCAGTCAGGCTAAGTGAGGTCACTCACAGGGTGATGGCCTCGGACCAGGTCCCAGTGAGGGTGGTTCTGCAACTTCTAGGCCATGTGGCCAGAGCCATAGCCACAGTTCCCATCGCTTGTTTGAATATGAGGATCCTGCAGTGGCACCTCAGAGTTCAGTGGGATCAAGGCACAGACGAGCTTGATGAGCCAATCTGAGTATCCAGTGTGGTCTATCAGTCCCCGGTTTGGTGGGTTACCCCGACTCATCTAAACAGAGGGGTTCCCTTCCAGCATCCCAGCCCACAACAAATTTTGATGACAGATGCCTCAGGACTGGGATGGGGAGCGCATCTGGCTTCTCACCTGATATGGGGCTCCTGTAATTCCACGAAACTGTCTCTCCACATAAAGATTCTAGAAATAAGAGCCATACTGTATGACTTACAAGCCTTTCAAGGGGTACTCCTTCCTGGGCCCCTTCCGGTCCAGTCAGACAATACCCCAGTAGTCTTCCATCTCAACAAACAAGGGGGCACTCATTTATACCCCCTATGCAGAGAGGCAATGAGAGTATGGACCTAGGTGGTGGATCACAGCCTGGATCTCACAGCAGTCCATGTTCCAGGAATCTACAATGTCCTCACAGACAGCCTAAGTCACTCTCGGTCTCAGAGCCATGAATGGGAGCTACAGCAAAAAGTCGTAGACTATCTCTTCAAAAGTTGGGATTGGCCAGAACTAGAACCCTTTTCATCCCCACATAATGCCAAACTGCCCAATTTCTGCTTGCTAGATCCAGGGTCTGGTGTTTTTTGGTGAGATGCAGTGTTCCTCTCTTGGACAGGGAGGTTTCTGTATGCCTTCCCTCCCTTTCCTCTTCTTCAGAGGATCCTGCTCAAGTTGCAGGCAGAAGGTGCCCAACTGATCCTGGTCGCGCCCTTCTGGTCTCAATAGATTTGGTTCCTGCTGTTGCAACAGCTGGCATCAGAACCACCGGTTCTGTTGCCCCTATCCATTCACTTGCTCTCCCAGGAACAAGGGATGCTAGTTCATCTGGCCCTCCAGTCCCTGCATATGCATGCATGGCTCATGCAGACTTAGCTAAGGACAGATTTGGAGTATCCCTCAGAGTGGCATAGGTGCTCATGGCAGCAAGGAAAGTCCTCTACCAGGGCAACATATGCCATGAAGTGGAAGCGTTTCTGCTTGTGGGCATTCCCCCATTCTCTGGATTCCCTCACCTGTCTGGTGGAATCTGCTGGAGTATCTCTTCTCCCTCTCGGACTTGAACTTTAGCTACTCATCCATTAAGGTACATCTCTGTATGGTATCCACTTGTCTTGCATCACTGAATGGGAAGACTCTGGCACAGCTGGACCTATGCAAGACCTTTTTAAGGGGAATCTTGCATATTAAGCCTCCCAGGACAGACCCCATGCTACCTTGGGACCTCCTATTTGTATTAGAAAAGCTTATCTTGTCCCCCCTTTGAACCAACTGCAAGTTGCAAGCTACGCCTTCTGTCTTGGAAGGCATTGTTTTTAATTGTCATTACTTCTGCTTGGAGGATTTTCGAGCTGCAGGCTCTGATGTATAAAGAGTCTTATCTTATTTTTCACAGGGACAGGGTAGCCCTGCACACAAATCCTACTTTTCTTCCCAAGGCAGTGTCTGAGTTCATCTTGAACCAAGACATTCAGCTGCCGGTTTACTACCCAGAGTACTCGGACAGAGGGGAGGCCTTATTACATACTCTGGATGTACATAGAATTCTTCATTACTACCTTGCCCGGACCAGTTCCTCCAGAAAGACAGATCAGTTGTTTGTCTCTTTTGCCCAAAGGAAAGTTGGGGCACCTGTGATGAAACAGACGCTGACTAAGTGGCTCATAAATTGTATCACGTTCTGCTATCAGCAGTACAACAGACCCTTACCGGGACCGGTCAAGGGTCACTCCACCAGAGGGGTTTCAGCATCTTTCAAGTCACTCAGGAATGTTTCTTCAGCAGACCTCTGTGCAGCTGCTACTCAGAGTTCAGTGCACACTTTGATCAGGCACTACAGTCTGGACATTGCTTCCAGAAGGAGAGCAGGTTTCGGCCTAGCGGTCCTTCAGGAACTTCTCTCCTAGATGCCTACAGCACTGTGCTACAGTCCTCCACCCTTCTGACCTGAATCTCTTCTTGGGTATTGCTTGGGACTCAGTCCTAATGGTATTATCTGCTGTAAGAGCTCCCCGTCGAAGTAAGATAGTACAGTTACGTAAGAACTTACCATAACAGTAGATGTTTGAGAGGAGCTCTTGCAGCAGGTGGCTTTCCCACCCACCTGCCCCCAGGGACTAGTATTTTATTTTTCTCTTTGGGGATGGGAGATCCTCCTCGGTTCTCCATCTTCCTTTCATCCAGGTCTCTGGCGGGAGAACTGAGGTGGTGCCAGTGGACCGTCCTCTTTATACTATAGCTGACGTCAGGGGCAGTCCCCTGCCATAGACTGCTAGCTAGAAGTTTTCCGTGGGGTCCTAATGCCTGGCATCTTAGTCCTAATGGTATTACCTGCTGCAAGAGCTCCTCTCGAAGATCTACTGTTACAATAAGTTCTTACATAACTGTAATATCTCAGGATAGTGTACTTCCAACTGTTATTCCGAGTAGCCGGAAGTACAGCTATTAAATAGGAAATCAAGCCTGTTCTTTAGGTGGCTAGCAATAAGGTCCATTCATAAGGTTGACAGATGTCATAAGAGTGTCCGTGGTCCAGTAGGCTGATGTTGTTTGGGCTGATTAGGGGCTTTGTGTTGGACCTGCTGCAAAAGTGCTTGGATTTCCCCCATGGTGTGTTGTGTTGCTTTGTGGCCCAGAGCCCTAATGTAATGCCACCACTTCAGGGTCCAGTCTGCACCTCCAGTAGTCTGGCATGGTTGTTGTGGTGCTATTTTATGCTGCTCAAGAGGGATTCCTTGCTCTTTTAGTGCTGCAATGGCTTCCTGTGGGGTATTGTATAATCTGGTTCTGTCATCCCCAAAAATACGAATACAAGCAGGATAAGACATCTGGAACTTAATCTCTTTTCCTTTCAAGACCTTGATGATGCTGAGATATTGAAGTCCACTTCCTTAAAATATCTGGAGGATAATGTTGGTCGAAGTATAAACAATTCCTTTTCTGCCATGTGAGCTGCAGGATTTCTTCCTTTCTTCTATAACTTGAAAATTCCATTTAAAATAGGTCTCAGCCTGGTGATGGGATCAGTGGGTTTCAGGAAGAAAGCTCTATGGGCATGTTTGTCCAAAATTGGAGTGTATCTGGGAAAGCAAGGACATCCCTCAGGAGATTGTACAAAAGGTCACACATATTCCCAGTCTTGGCACCCTCTGGCAGCCCCTTTAGGGTCAGATTATCGCTCCTGTAGCAGACCTCAAAATTCAGGTATTTGTCCTGGAGTGCTTCTGTGTAATGCACTAGGGAGTCCAGTACTGTTCCCAGCTACAAGGCCTCATCGTTCACCACTGCCACCCGTTCCTTGGCTTCATCCAGTCTCTGCTCTAGTCCAGTCATCTCTTTCACCAAGGTTTTTGAAGTCTGCCCTCTTCTCCTTGTAGGAGGCAATCAATTCTCAGAGCAGAAATTCAAAAACGGTTGTAGGTAAGTCTCTCCTCCTCCTCCTCCCAGTCGGTGTCATATGAGGGCCCTCAAGTGCTGGCTGGAGGCACACTGCGGCTGCAGTCTGAACTCTGACCCCTGTCTCTGCTGCCATCCATGGTCTGGTTAATCTTTGCAGACGGTGCTCTCATGCTCTTAGGGTCCCCTTCATCTCTCTCTGACATCTTCAGTAGTTCTGAAGGGTTCTAGCTAGAAGGCAATAAGGTTTATTCTCCGTCAGGCAGGGAGCTCTGTCTTTAGGCTGTTATCACTGCTGTGACATCACTGTAAGTCCACTCTATTAACTGTTTTGTCCAAGTAGCTACACTGTAGTAGTAGATCTTAGAGATGCATAAGAAGCACTTTTTGTCTGCAGATCAACTGATGTCCTCCTGCCACTATGCAACATTTATGTGAGACAGAAATTGAATTTGTGTTTGCAGGTTTGTAGCCTGAATCACCAAGGAGGTATAAACAAAACAGAATAGATTCAAAGAAAGATGACCAAAACCACATTCTACATTAAAAACGTATCATATGAGGAGCAACTCAGTAAACTAAACAACTCTCAGGTGATGGGTGGTTTGGGGGGCGGAACGGCAAGAGGGCGGCAATGCTGCTCCGTTCCCTGCACCTCAGCATTTGTAGGAGCACTTGTAATTTTTCCTTTTTAAAGTTGAATGAGACTAAAGTTATTTTAGTACAAGGTAACTTTCTGTACTGAGTTTTTATTTTGTCTTGTAATAAAAAGGAGTGGTGGTTGGTTGGTTTGAGTTTTAAACCTCCAGTATGCTGACTTAAATTTGCTCTGTTTTGAAAACCCATTTTACCTTTGACTATCGAGAATGCTCAGCCTTGTTACCTACTTATTTTTCAGTGGTAGTCGTTGCTTTGGTAAACTGCTGAGACCCTGTTTGAAGGATTTTTCAGAGCTGTCTGTGTTCTTCCTTGGACCTGAGAGGACTTGAGAAGAGAAGAAGTAAATGCCGCAATCTCTGGAACTAATATGGGACTTCAGAGGCATTGACTTTGATAAGATGGCCAACAGAGCTAAGCTAGACCTGGCAAAAAGAAATACAGGTGAGGGGGTACAGGCAAAGTGGGCAAGCATTACAGATGCAATACTTGAAGTTACATCAAATTGTGTTAGTGAGACAAGGAAGTGCAAAAGAAGAAGGAAACCACTTTGGGTCTCAAAAACAGTAGCAGAAAAGGTCAGAACCAAAAGGCTGGCCTTCAGGAAATATAAGGGAACGCAGCAGGATGAAGATAGGGAGGCATATGAAACTTCTCTAAGGGAAGCAGGGAAGGCAGTAAGGCAGGCAAAGGCCGAAACCGAGGAAACACTAGCACGAATAGTAAAAGAAGGAGACAAGACTTTCTATAGATACATTAGTGAAAGGAGAAAGTCCAGAGGGGGTATTGCTAAGATCAAAGGGGATACGGGGGCATGTGAGGAGAAGGACCATGTAAAAGCATCTGTCCTAAATAGATACTTCTGCTCAGTATTTACTGAAGAGAAGGTAGGGCAAGGCCCACAGCTCAGCACCATGGACACAGGGGGGAGGGAGGCGTACACTAGTCCCTTCACAAAAGAAAGGGTCCTACAAGAGCTCGATAAACTCAGGGTGGACAAGGCAATGGGACCTTATGGCATACATCCCAGAGTACTAAAGGAGCTAAGGGTGGAACTAGCAGAGCCATTATCAGAACTGTTTAGTGTAAGGGGAGAAAAAGCTAACTTGGCTGCTATCTGTGTTGTGTGTTTTCTTTCTTCTTCCCAAATAATTCAAGCCACACAAATGAATGTTTTCTTCATAGATTTATTTTCTTTCTGCGAGTCTCAGTAACTTCAATACATGTATTCAGTTTCAGTTTGGTGCTCCAAAACTCAATTTACATATAGTGCCTATATAAAGAAATGTTATCTTTTACCAATATTCCACCCTACTATAAACCAATCATATAACCAAATGACCTATTAATCTTAAGGTGGGGTGGTATTCTGTCAAAAGGTAGGTATTACTTCATTTGTGCCACATCACCTTAGGTGATGACCACCTTTGCACACAGCTCATAACAGGATGTTGCCTAACAGGTGTATACCCAAATAAGGGTCTTTCATCCTGGTCAGTTACTCCTGGGGCTTTCCAGGACACATATTGTGCAATGTCTGTAACAGTTTATGCCCAAAAATGGACACACTATTTTAAACGGGTCTTTTTAGGACATATGTTGTGCAATGTGTAGAGTGGTGGAAAAGTACTATTAGAACATGTATTGAAAGTGATGAAAAAATACTAAACAGTTATAAGACTAGAAGATTACACAACCCACTTAACGGTGGAAAACTACTAACAAAATAGATAAGGTTGCATAATCTATATGAGGTGCCAACCAGGCTTGGAAAATCTTTTAGACTTTCCAACGTACTTTTCAACCTGACTGTCAACTTGTACAAAATACATTTACATAGCAGCAATAAAAGACTTGGGGAACGTTATGTTTTGTACCCATCCATTATTACGTACAACAGTACACCTCTTTGCATCTCATGCCAAATATACAAAATACATTATAATCACACAGTCGTATTTGAGCAGCACTTTTTTAGAGGCTTTAATACCTATTCTTATAATTTTTCTATTTACAAGTAATTATAATTGGAAGGCTATAAAATGAAACACAAATACCGAATATATCTTTGTAAAAAGTGAAATACACAATACAAACAGAACATTTTACCACAACCCCCCCCCCCCCGGGACTCTCCATACTTAGAGATCACATAGGACATTGTTGTCATTGTAACATTCGTATTTGTCACATCATGCGTTTCATTTTTCGATACAATACTATTTGTAAAATAACAAGAACACAAATTACTGCAATACCGCAACCCACCACTACAAGGGTTGGACTAGTACCCAATACAGCTGATCCCCAATCCCACCAAGATATAATAGGAATATATGATGACTGCTTTTTTACCTTTTTAGCAGAGGCCTTTTGCATCAAAATTAGTCCTTTTGTTTGTTGACGATACAACAAGGGACCTAGTGTCATTTTTATCAATTTTGGGTAAGTCAGAATGAGGTGGGGTGGCCAAATCAGTGAGTAAATCTAAGGCCAGACTGGAACCATCGACATGGGTAATATTTGTTTGGCTATAAGCAGGACGTTTTCTGAGGGTCCAGTTTGCAACCCACCAGGTCTTGTCACTACACCCCCATACATTCCAAGGTTGACCTGCGATTACACACCATGATTGGTTCCATCTCATAGCTTAGCGGTATTCATTTGCAGATGTTAGGGTAAATTTACACTGAGCAGGAAACCATGGGGCAGTTGATGTCTCTTCCACACATATCAAGGTTTCATGTTCTTGTACACACTGTTGTCTAGGTAAGACAACATATTTATCATGTACCTTAAAAATAGTGTCACCTGGTATTTGGAGTCTCATGATCTGGCCATGTATTAATACTCCCAAATTACTGATTTGCCCCAATATTTTCGGTGGTTCAAAACATACAGGTATTATCACTAGTATGGGAATCACATGTCGCAACACATGTGCATATTGATTAGGTGAATTCCATACTTTAATCATAGCCAAGGGTGGCAGGATCACGTCGGGATGGTCCAATAATCTCGTCACATTAGTCTTACCTATTCCTAAGGGTAACCTATTGGTTTCAATTCTATTTAATTCATTAACTAAATAAGCATGTGCTTCAGCAGCTAATTGAGAGCAAGCCAAGTCTATATAGCTTTCTCCCGACATATTAGAAAGTGAGTTATAAAAATGAGCTGATATTTGTGCAATAATTTTAAAATTCTGTAAAATTTCTTTAAATGCAAACCAATCAATTTCTTCATTATCAGCTGCTAATCTTACAGTATCGGATAATGGTCCAGTAGCCATGGTTTTTAAAGTTGTCTCTAAAGAACTAGTATGACCCTTTAAAACCATTGAATCAATACCATTAGCAGTTCCTAATCCTGAGCCCAACCAGCCCCATACATCTCTCTTACAACGGAAGGAGCCTGATGTTGCTTCAGCGGGAATTTTAAATGACCACGCTTTATGTCTGTCATGGTATTGATTTAAAGTATTATTATAATAATTTTGCCACAAAAATACTGAAGTTCGATTTTTACATTGTACCGGTAATCGTGGAAAAGGCAAATGTAGCAAAACATTATAATACTGTAACTTACATGGATAATACAAAGGATGTATATTTTGTGTCAAGATAATACCATCTGATGGGGGCAAGAATTTTTGCCCTGGTATACCTTGTTTTTGGTATACTATATCCCATGCAGCAAAATTGCGCCATGCTGTTAAATTAACATTACAGGCCATGCCTGGCCATTGTGCCTTCTGATAAACGCGCACATATGTTAATACTGGATACACATTTGTTACTGGCAATACTGTAAAAAATTGCTTTAATACTACTGTATAATTTGCTACAATAGATATATTATATAAAAAAATGCCACATATTGCGTCTTGCACCATAAGAATAATTCAACGCAATTGTATCCGATGGATATTGTAATATGTCTCTTAATTTTATTCATAACAAATTTTGTTCTTCTTTTGTCAGATTTGTCCTATCTCCCAAAGTAGAACAGATATAAATTCCCTTCTGGGCTGTTATGTTCACTACACACATCGCCATGCCAGGCCAGGCTTCTGGCGAGCATCCCCATGTCGCATTTTGACATTGTCCATAACAAATAAAGTACCATTTAACAAGAAGATATCCGGTGTGTTCATGTCATTTTCCCAAAAGCACTGGGAAACCCCATACAGTACGATTAGCATAGTTTATGGTGTTCAAACTGTTCCATATATGCTCCGAGCATCCATTTCAGTCAGAATTGACCACAGTCAGTAAAATACTGCACAGTAGCAGTAAAGGAAACATCATTGTCTTTCATCTAGTGGTAAAAACAGAGCAGTATCAGTTGTTATGTAGTAGTAGTAAGTAAGTAGTAGTAAATCATTTTTATTCGTATACGAATAATTGGATACATTCAATTGAGCAAAGCTCATTTTCAATGAAGTTCCATATTACATTAAAAAGGTTCCACATCAAATAACATAACACCAATCACTAGTTCAGCACATATGATTTAGACAATTAACAATACAATAATAAATAAAAAGAAAAGAAAAGAAAAAGTGAAAAACAAGAAAGAAGGAAAAATTAAAATAAAAACAATCAATCACATTTTACAACACATACTTTTAAAGTGCTAACATTTAAAGGCTGATACCGTTTACATTGGTCCACATGGACCCATTTGGTCTCTGCAGACCCTTGTTGAATTCAACGGACCTGAATGACCCATGGTCCCAAAACATCAACGACAATATAGGGTCCCATCCAATTAGCATCCCACGATCCCTTTTGACCAAAATTTTTCAACATAACGTGATGACCTCTTTCAATAGGCAGTATCACTTTTGCATCATGTCTCTCTTTGTTTTTCCAATGAGTCTGTGCCATATTTCTGGCAGCATGGGGAAATAAAGAGCTAACTGTTTTTGTACTTGTAGAAAAACATCCGTTTTAATACGGTCTAACACAGGTGTAGACAAATCTGGATCTGAGGGATAATACAACCTCATATCTCATCCAGTCATCAATTGGTATGGGCTATAGCCAGTACTCTTGTTTTCTGTACCTCTAATACCCATTAGGATTCCTGATACGTGCATCACCCACCCTTTACCAGTATCCAACACTGCATTTTCAGTGCATTTTTCAGAGTGCGATTTAACCTTTCTACCATTCCTGAGAATTGTGGATGGTAGGGTAAATGCAAACGTTGGGTGATACCCAAAACATCACACAAAGCTGTCATTATTTTCACTGTAAAGTGAGTTCCTCTGTCACTCTCAAGTATTCTGGGAAAACCTCATCGCGAGAACACTTGTTCCCATAGCGCTTTTGCAGTAGCGGTAGAACTATCATGTCATATGGGCAATGCTTCTATCTATTTGGAAAATATGTCAACAATGACTAATAAATATCGGAACCCCCCCTTTTGCAATAGGCAAGGACCCTACGTAATCAATTTGTAAGCTGGACCAAGGACCGTCTGCCAGGGGTATTCGCCCTAATGGAACCCTCTTACCAGGCACTGGAGGATTCATCTGTGCACAGATGAGACAAGCCTCCAGGCATTGTTTGACATCTTTTCCCATTTTTGGCCACCAATATTTTTGTGCCAACAATTTACAAGTTTTATGGAGCCCACAATGGCCCCTGATTCTATGAATGTATGAATGTCCATGATGATATCTGTTCTAAATGAAGTGGGTGGTATCCACTTCCTAAACCCAAGTTGTCATTCCCATACTACCATATCTTCCCATATGGTAACATGTTTGGTTGCACACTGTCCAGTGTCTTTCCATTGGTTCAGACAACCCACTATCCAAGCATCTGTATCTTGGATACGCCCCAAACTTGGGACTAGCGAGACAGCTGCTATCCATTTAGTATGGTGTTTTTCAAATTCATCCGTTTCCCATAATTGTGTAGAGTCACCTCCTAGAAAGTTTACCCATAAGTTTGTTTGTTTTGCTGCAATTTGAGCCAAATAGTCCACTAAATTATTATTTAGTTCATGAACATATTTTGGATTCTTTTGGTGAGCTCTTACTTTACAAATAGCAATTCTCAAAGGTGTCTGAGCTCCAATATCCCATATGTGCTGTAATATGGGAGGAAAAGCCACAGGTTCACTGGTAGCTTTTTGCATTCCTCGTTTTGTCCAAACTGGAAGAAAATCTAACAAGGAATTAACAATGAATGCATAGTCTGAGAAGACATTAATAGCTTCCTTTGGATACGCCATAATGGCTTCGCGTACTGCCTCTAATTCTGCTCTAGAGGCAGAAAATGATGATGGGCACCGTACTAATATTTCTCGATTAGTACTTGGTGTCCATATGGCATACCCTGTTTGGAAATGTCCATCCTCCCAAAAGTGAGAGCCAACAACATAAACATCTCTTGCTTCAGAATTTGGTTCTGCTGCAAATATGGGTTCAAAATCAATTCCCATCACAGTTCCACAATCATGTGGCTCTCCCTCCCATGTCATTAACTCAACTAACATAGGTGAGGTACATTTTTCTACAGTGATATTTTTCCCCTTGTAGAGCTAACGCCCATTTAACCAGTCTCTGTAAAGACATACCCCTCACATCAATTTCTAAAAGAAATTTCACTGGAGTGTGAGATGTTCTCAGGATAATTTTATTAAACCCCACAATATGTTCCATAGCTTGTATAGCCCAATATACAGCCAACAGATGTTTTACACATTCTTCGTATGTCTCTTCCACAGGTGTTAATACACGAGAAAAATATCCCACAGGACGTAAAGTCCTTGCTCTCTTTTGCAACAATACTGCATTGATTACCTGATCAGTTGCATGTACCTGTATGACAAAATTGGAGGATTCAGAGGGACTAATGAGAGCCAGTGCTGTCATTAGTGCCTGTTTTAGAGCCAAAAAGGCTGTTTGGTGTTCTGGCTCCCATTTGAGGATGTCTGTTTCTTTTCCTCCCTTCAGCAGGTTATACAGAGATTTTGCCATGCTAGAAAAGTTTCAATAAAATCTCTGCAAAATCCTACCATGCCTCAGAACTGTTATAATGCAGTCTTCGTCTTAGGTCTTGGCAGTTGTTGTATCACTTGATTTTTACTAGGCTCTACAGTTCTTCCTTCTTTGTTAATACATATACCCAAAAAAGGTAACTTGTGACTGTCCAATTTGAGCTTTGCTCAGGTTTAGCTTCAACCCTCCCTTCTGTAGTACAATTAGCAACTCATTTAATAAACTGACATGTTCCTGATAAGTGTCAGTTTGTAGCAAAATATCATCCACATATTGGATGATTGCATCAGGGAGGGAAAATTCCAACAATATCTCAGCCAGACACTGGTGAAATAATGTCGGAGAGGAGTGGAAGCCCTGGGGTAAGCACTGAAAAGTGTGCTATTTATCTTGAAAAGTAAATGCAAACTTAAACTGACTGTCAGAATGTACAGGGGATGGGCCAAAAGCCATTTGACTCATCTAGTACAGTATAAATCATAGCCGTTGGAGACAACCAAGATATTAAGTCCAGAAGCCTCGATACCACTGGGGTAATCAAGGGCATGACCTTATTCAACACCCTATAATCCACTGTAAGCCTCCATGTACCATTCAGTTTAAGAACTGGCCAAAGAGGGAAATTAACAGTGGAACAGATGGGATGAACTACATTTTGCAACTGCAGCTGTTTCAAAATCATTGCTATCTCTTTATGTGCTTCCTTTGGGAAAGTGTACTGTTTTTGTGGCGGTGGGTCTGGTCCCTCAATTTGGACTTCCATATTAGACACTCGTCCACATTCTGTAGCATTTTTAGCCCAAATTGAATCATGCTTTTGTACAACGGATTTTATCCATTGTGGCAATTGTTTCCAAAAATCACCCATGTGATAAATCTTTAATGACTTCATGGTGTACACACTGTGTGAGTCATCCACATTCGGTCCTGGGTTAGTAGTGTTTCCCTGCCACAAAATCATATTGCTAAGGTCCACTACCAAACCTTGTTGTGCCAGAATGTCCATACCCATAATGGTACGTTCATGTGTATTACATTTCCAGAACATACATTTCAGTTGTTGGTCACCTATCTGAACTGTTACTGGTTTGGTCAAATATGCTGTTAACACCCCCCCTAAGAAACCTTGCAGCATAATTTGACATTTCCCATGAGTTGTTAAAGGCATATCCCTATCCGTTATACTAACAGTAGCACCAGTATCTACCAATATCACAGTCTGGCAGCCCCTAACCAGTGATGATATTATAGGACACCCTTCCCAATCCTCTTGTAATTTACCAAGGATTTGGAAGGTGGGGGCTTCACCCTGTCATTGCTTTTTCTTTTCAAATGTGATGAGAGGGGTATCATCTCCCTCTTCTTCTTCTTCTTCCACCTTAGGAGCAGTGGGTTCTTTTCTAACTGCTGCTAGTTTCTTTGTTCCTATCAACATTTTTATCATGTCCAGACATTTGTCTACATCACTCTTACCATCTTCTATTTGCTGTTTTCGAGGTCCACCAAGGACCTGCAACTTTCTTTTTTCTAACACCTGTTCTCTTTTACCTTCCATATCTCCAGCCTTTACCCAACGATCACGTTTAAAGTGACCTGGTTTATTACAACTATTGCATGTAAATCCACTTTTGCCTTCTGTTTTAACAATAGCGGCTACTTTCCGCGTGTCCTTGCCCTTTTCAGGACTATCATCTTGTTGCATTCTCCACCAATTGGTGAGCAGTTCCTCCTTTCCTGCAACCCGATGTTCTCTTTTACATAACATACTTATAGATGCAGGTACAATAGTAGCCTGCCGATCTATCAGGCTCAGGAAGGATTTTTCATCTTTATTTGGATCTGCTACACCACCATATGTTGCGTAAGCAGCATACAGATGATTAATGAACATAACTGGGGACTCCCCGGGCTGTAGAGTAATCTCATAGCTCTAACTCCAGTCAGTATGTGAAACCCCATGCATGGCTTGTAAAGACGCCTGTATCTCCTCTAAACTGGCCCAATTCCCATCTATTTCTGGATGGTCTTGTTTTCATATTATTTTTGAGGGCAAGCTCTGCAAAAGGACTGCTTGTAATGACAACATCACTATTTTGCAGGCATCTTTGTTAGTCAAATTAAAATTTACCACTGGGGTTTTTAATTTTTCACAATAGGGAATAGGATTCTGTCCTGGTTCCCATTTTCCTAACTGATCCACTAACTGCATGGATTCTTGAATAGTGAGATCATGTTGTGCTACCTCTACATGTGTCTCTTCCTCTTCTATAGCTTTTATTTGGGCTTCCTCTTGTTCTTTTAGAACTTTATCTGTGTCTAGTTGCTTTTGTGTCATTTTTATTAAGTTCACAGTTGCCTTACAAGCCAAATCTAAGTCTGCTTTCTTTTTCTCATCTGTTTCAGCTGCCAGCTTTTTATCTTGTTGACTAAATTCATTGTTATACTTTTCTAACTTTTCTTCTAATAAAGCTCTTCCTTTGTCAGTTAATGTACGCTGTCTACCTGTACGCTTAAATTTTGCACCTTCACCTTTTACTTTGGTAGAAGTAGGAGCCATCTTGATTTTTCTCCTATAATATTTATCTTCCTCATCAGACTCTTCTGAGGTAGGTTTTTCCTCATGCCATTCTCTTTTATAAATGGATGTCTGGTGATAACTGGAAGAATGAAGAGGGGCCATTTTATATTGTTGGACCTCCTTGCCCAATGAAGCAATCTGTTGCCTTAATTCTAAGGAAATCTGGCACTGCAACTGTGCATCTGCTTGTAGTGTATACAAAGACTGTTATTTATAAGAGAGGTCTTGGGCATGCTCTTGATTGGCATGGTCTAATTTTTCTTGTGCCTGTTGCAATTGTCTAGTCAACTCATTAATGTGGGACTGACTTTGTTTATTAGCAAATTTTAACTTTTCTTCTAACTGGTTGTTTTGAAATTTCAACCCACAAATTTCCCCTTGAACCACACTTAGCTTATAGTCTATGTCCTTTACCTCTGTGGCACATTGTTCCTTCACCTTTCTACTTGTGTTTCCATATCCTTTACGTCTGTGGCACATTTTTGCAATTCTTTAAACTGAAGCACTAAACTTTTATTGCTTCTTTCTTCCATCTCCTCTATCTGTTTTTTTAAATTACACATTCTGTTATTTCACTCTGGTATTGCATATACATTTGACAAATATTTGCTAATTTGCATTTATCTGACCTTACTTTCTCATTTCTTTCTAAGCATTGAGTAGATAAACATAAATACGCATCTTCCTGTTTGTCAGGAGAGCGTTACGGACCAACTTTAAGGTACGTCTCTAATAATTTACATAATATGGTATCCATACTTACGTCTCTTTGGCTGGTGAACCACATCTGATTCCACACCAGTCCCTCATGAGTCCCTTATTCGACTCCCTTCTGCCCTTGATTGATCAGATGAGGTGCAGTATGGCGCTCCACGCAGTGGCTTCCTTCTCAGTCACAGCGGCTTCCTTCTCGGTCACAGCGGCTTCCTTCTTGGTTCGTTTGATGTCCTCAGCAACCATATAGACTGTCTTCGGACATCCGAGTCATGGCACCAATTGTAAGGGGAGAAAAAGCTAGCTTGGCAGCTATCTGTGTTGTGTGTTTTCTTTCTTCTTCCCAAATAATTCAAGCCACACAAATGGATGTTTTCTTCATAGATTTATTTTCTTTCTGTGAGTCTCAGTAACTTCAATACATGTATTCAGTTTCAGTTCGGTGCTCCAAAACTCAATTTACATATAGTGCTTATATAAAGAAATGTTATCTTTTACCAATATTCCACCCTACTATAAATCAATCATATAACCAAATGACATATTAATCTTAAGGTGGGGTGATATTCTGTCAAAAGGTAGGTATTACTTCATTTGTGCCACATCACCTTAAGCGATGACCACCTTTGCACACAGCTCATAACAGGATGTTGCCTAACAGGTGTATACCCAAATAAGGGTCTTTCATCCTGGTCAGTTACTCCTGGGGCTTTCCAGGACACATATTGTGCAATGCTTGTAACAGTTTATGCCCAAAAATGGACACACTATTTTAAACAGGTCTTTTTTAGGATATATGTTGTGCAATGTGTAGAGTGGTGGAAAAGTACTATTAGAACATATATTGAAAGTGATGGAAAAAATACTAAACAGTTACAAGATTAGAAAATTACACAACCCACTTAACGGTGGAAAACTACTAACAAAATAGATAAGGTTGCATAATCTATATGAGGTGTCAGCCAGGCTTTGAAAACCTTTTAGACTTTCCAAGGTACTTTTCAACCGGACTGTCAACTTGTACAAAATACATTTACATAGCAGCAATAAAAGACTTGTGGAACGTTATGTTTTGTACCCATCCATTATTACATACAACAGTACACCTCTTTGCATCTCATGCCAAATATACAAAATACATTATAATCACACAGTCTTATCTGAGCAGCACTTTTTAGAGGCCTTAATACCTGTTCTTATAATTTTTCTATTTACAAGTAATTATAATTGGAAGGCTATAAAATGACACACAAATACCGAATATATCTTTGTAAAAAGTGAAATACACAATAAAAACAAAACATTGTACCCCATTTAGTGAGTCTGTGAGCACAGGAAAGGTTCCAGAATACTGGAGAAGGGCTCATGTGATCCAGCTCCACAAGAGTGGTAGCAGGTAGGAGGCAGGGAATTACAGACCAGTCAGTCTTACCTCAGTAGTGGGCAAGATTATGGAGGCACTCCTTAAGGAAAGGACAGTGCAACACCTGGAATCCATAGGAGCACAGGATCCAAGACAGCATGGGTCTACAAAAGGAAGGTCCTGTCAAACTAATCTCATAGATTTCTTTGTCTGGGTAACCAGAGTGGTGGACCAAGGGGGAGCAGCTGATGTCACCTACCTTGACTTCAGCAAAGCTTTTGCTACTGTTCCACATAGAAGATTGATTAATAAGCTGGGTAGACTTGGGGTGGGTCAGATGTTGGTCAATTGTGTGGCAAACTGGTTGACAAGCAGAAAACAGAGTGTGGTGCTAAACTGTATACAGTCCGAAGAGATACAAGTCACAAGTGGAGTACCTCAGGGATCAGTCCTGGGGCCAGTCCTCTTCAATATCTTCATCAGTGACATTGCAGATGGACTGGAGGGCAAGGTTTGTCTGTTTTCAGATGACACCAAGATATGCAACAGAGTAGATGATCCAGATGGGGTGGGCAGAATGAGAAGAGATCCAGATAAACTAGCAAAATGGTCGGGAGAGTGGCAACTTTTTCTTTTTGTTTGTTTATTTGTTTATTTAGATCTAGGATTACAATTACCTTGGAGCCAAGGCTCTTTCACAAAGGTTCCACGTCAGGACAGTACATACATGTTAAACATGTTAAACAAGGGCATACAACATTAAAGAAATAATTCAACCATATTCATCAGTTCAGGTACGGCATCATGGTAAATAGGATACATGAATAACACCTACAAGGAATCATTTCAGAAAACTAAAAGAAATCAGGGAGGAAGGCTGAGAGGATAGGGGGGTGGCAGCCGAAAAAGAGACTAGAGCAGCTCACGGCATTATCAAAGAACATCAGAGGGGGGTGGTTGATCTCAGTGGGGAAGGGGGAAGTTAGGGGTGGCAGTCACATGAGCTGGAGGCTGTGAGATGATGATGGAGGCTTGATTTGAATATGCCCAGTGAGAAGGTGGAGGTGATGTGAGTGCTGAGGGCATTCATCCAGCTGGGTGCACGGTGTGCAAAGGATCTTTGGCCCAGAGTGGTGCGGCATTGGGGGACCTCTAGAAGCTGACGTTCAGACCCTCTGGTGTTACGAGGATTAGTGTTTGGGCACAGGAGGGCTTGGATACTAGGTGGTGTAAGGCCCAAAGTAGTTTTTTTTCTCCATCAAGCAAGTAAGGTACTTTATGCGGTTAGCGAGTTGAAGCCATCCTGTTTGAGCGCAAAGCTCACGTGTATGTGTGAGTCGGTGGGATCCAGTAAGCAGTCGACAGGCCTTGTTTAACACAAAGAAGTGCAAGATCATGCACATAGGGAAGAGAAACCCTGAAGCCACCTATAGGTTGGGAGGGGAGTTGCTGCCAGTCACAAGGGAAGAAAGAGACTTGGGCGTCATCATCACCAATGACCTGAAATCATCCAAGCAGACCACTAAAGCAGTAGGTAAGGCTAGAGGGATGTTGGGGTGTATTAGTAGGGGTATCACAAGTCAGAAGAGGGAGGTAATAATCCCTCTTTACAAGGCACTGGTTAGGCCCCATCTGGAGTACTGCATGCAGCACTGGAGGCCACACCTTCACAAGGACATTAACCAAATTGAGACAGTCCAGAGAAGGGCAACCAAAATGGTGCAGGGACTGCATCAGAAAACATATGAGGACAGATTAACGGAGCTCAATATGTATACCCTAGAGCAAAGAAGGGAGAGAGGTGATATGATCGAAACATTCAAACACCTTAAGGACATTAACAAGGTGAAAGAGTCTAACATGTTTCAATATAAGAAAAATAGCTGGACAAGAGGACACAGCATGAGATTAGAGGGAGGCCGATTAAGGGGTAATGTGAGGAAGTTCTTTTTCACAGAAAGGGTGGCGAATGCATGGAACGGTCTACCTCAGAAAGTGGTGGATATGAATACAATGCAGGGCTTCAAACAGGCATGGGATAGGCATAAGGGAGCAATACAGATGAGTATGAATAGATAGGCCATTGACAGAGCAAAGGCCGATGGCACATTCATAAGGTAGAGAAAGAAATGGGCAGACTGGAAGGGCCTTGCGGTCCTTATCTGCCGTCAGCTTCTATGTTTCTATGTTAGCACATTTTGTGCTGACATGATCATTTGCATTATTAAAAGGTATGCTAACGTTGCCTATGGGTTGGGGTTTTACTGTTGTTGAGCTATACTACCCCTAGAGTTATGCTCAGTGGAGCGTTCTTTTCATTTATTTTACAGGTGCACGTGCTTACAGTGCCATGGAAAAGATGGAGGGTAGCTGGCGGACCTGCTCTGAATCTACAGTGTGACTGCTTGGAGCTGATAGAAACTATTGGGAGAGTGTCTGCTTAACCAAATGAACTCTCAGAATTGGAGACTGGAAAGCAGGAAAAATAGCCAGTGCTTGCTGGCTACAGGAGATTTGTGGAGGAGGCCACAGGAGCCAAGTACATTTATTTTTACTATCAGCCTCATAAGAACGCTTCGGTGAGAATTATAAATTGTCTGCTGGGTAAAACTCCCAAGAAGGTAACTTTAAAACCTTTTCCCATGGATGGTAACTAGCAATGATTAGTTGGGAATCGAGTCCAGGGAGGAAAGGACCACATGATTTAGCTACTGCTTTCAGGAAACTGTGGTACTCTAATTCAGTTTACAACTTTATTTGATGTGAACTCTGTTTAAGGAGCATGATTTCTGCTAACTATTAGAGTCATTTTCTGAAGCTAAGGTTGTGCATTAATCAGAAGAGCTCCTTTGCTGGTGCCGTGTACGTCTGTCTTAGTAATTCTTATTTTTGCCACATAGTATAAAAATGTAATATGGACTATGAGGGCAAGGAGACACAGAAATCTACTTAGAAATCCTGACAGAAGTACACATTATCAGTAAAATAAATTTGAACATCAAATACTAGGGGTAACTGGCAGCAGTGGACTTCTGAATAAAAGGGAGCCTAAACTTCAACAAACAGAATGTATTATGGCTGCTTATTAAACGCCGCAGAAGTAGTATTGGTTGCTTGCATCTGCTCACTCCTTTAAAATGCAGACTGTCAGGTTACAGACAGTATTCCTAGGTGTGCGGTATGATTTATTTAACAAAAGGACTTCTTTTTAGACGCCTAATAACTCAGAACTGAAGGGGAGCGGTAACCTGAGAAACAGTCTGTATATTTTATCATTATATTATTTTACCACTTCACTATTTTTTTGTAAACGTATCATTTATAATGGCAATATGTTGGTTAGAGCATCAAGTTCATTTGGCCTAAGGCTTGGAATTTTGAAAGCTTAGTGCATCAGAATATTTTATATAAAATACTTAAAAGTTGAAATAACGCATGGATTTTTACATTTATTTTGAGCGCATCTATGCGTTTTGTTAATAATTAATTGGATCAGTCAGAGAATGGAGATAGCGAAGGGGTTACTATTCAGATTTTAACTTCCCTTTATTAGGGATTTTGCACATTAGAATGCAATAATGATCTCTAAGTACTCTAATAGTTAACAGCTACAGCTGAAAAACATTTAATTGGTACTGGGTCTGTGAGCGCAAACGAGGGTTCACACAGATTTATTTAATTTGGCTAAGAGCTGATTCAAAGAATGGAAACTCGGAAAATTTTCTGGGGTCTTCGTATGGAGATCAGTTATCAAATACTTGTAATGTTAATCTTCCAGATTTGAAGTTTGGGCATCAAGGTTAATGAGATGGATCAAGTGTAGCTTGCATCTAATTGATTAAGAGCCTTTCTATGGGCCCTACGATGATGGTTTTGGTTTTTGAGGACCGAAATGGCCCAGAACATTAGCTACATAAAGTCTATTAATGGAGGTTAGTGTATCCCAACTGAACTGGAAGTAAGGTTGCCCAATTTTAAGGCCCAGTTCAAGGTATAGTGGGGCAAAACTAGAACAGTCTTGGTCCAGTGGAGTTATGTATGTGATTTTCTGATTTCTGGAGGGTATATATGAAGTATGAAGACTGGTATAAATACATGCCTATGAATATAGACTTCCTCATTTCCTGTTTTTAAGATTTTATCATAAGGCTCTGAAAGGCTGAAAATTATGTTTTGGGCCTGTAAACCAAATTATAACATTTTTACCCAGTCCTGTATTGTTTATGTTTGGGATGAGCTTCTGACTGTCTTTTCAGCATAAGTTGAATATTGAATGTAATTTATAATATAATGTATAAACAACAAAAAGAGTACTTGATTCCATATGAGACAAATACCTTAGAGCTAGTTTTTTTGCTTAAGTGTTTATTATATGATGGTATATTGTCTCTGATGCAAATCGTGTTTGGTGGATTTTAATATTTCTATTTTGTATCTTCATGTTTATGATAAGATACAAGATAATCTGAACTCCCACTCCTATGAATTGATGAACAGTATTTTAATATATTGCACTTTGCCATTCCAGTGCCTACAGCATGAATATTGGTCCTAAAATCAAGTACATGTGGAACGTAATTTATGCCTGCAGGTGTTCACAGCTGCTAAATGTCATTGCCAAGTGACATTTGTATGAAATGTGTATTTGTATGAAATGTATGCTCTTTTTTTTTAGAATATTGTAATGGTTTTCTAGTCAAATGATAACATTTGGCTTGACTTGAACTTAATAAACTAAAATGATTTAGCCTGAAACAGCAGTGTAAGGGATATTCTGATTATGTTCAAAACAGTAAGTGATAAACAGCTTTCTAGTGAACTGAATATCACTTATAAACAGAACACACACACACACACACACACACACACACACTACAAGAGGACATCAGTATCAATTATAAGGAAGACCAATCAGATCAGACCTAAGAAAAACCTTTCATATATAAAGAATAGTCATCTTCTAGAACGCACTATGTAGTTGAGTCAGAAGGCATATCTCAGTTTAAACTGAGATTGGACACTTACAGAACAGAGGAAGATGCCTACAGTGACTACTACTGACCTAGTTGGGGGATTGTCTCATTGGGCTACTCAGCATTTTTTCATCCAAAACTACCCAGTATAGCCCCCAGTACAGGGTAATTCAGTCGTTCATTATCTACAATTGAAGTTAGCCACAAACTGCAACTGCAGCTGTAAGGTACACCTGATGGTACACAAACAGCACATTATAGGGTGCAACCAAAAGCAGTGTGCATGTGAGGAGGAGAGAGACCAGTTAAAATTCTGCCTGGATTAACGGATGTAGTAACCCCCACCCCATCTGATACCTTAGCATTCAGGTAAAGAAAGTTCAGCTCACCATAAGCTATAGCTAATCAGAGTTTCAGCTAAGAGTTTTAGATTGAAGCCGTGGAACTATTGCTGGAGTCTGTCTACAAAAATTTGTTCCCCAGATTCATTATCGGACTAATTGGTGCATTTTAGGAATCGTGTTAAGGAAAAGCAGTAGGAAGTTCATAATTCTGATTGGAATTGTTTCCTCCCATCGGAGGGCAATATATTTGTAAATATTATAAAGTAGTAAACAGGAGGTCCCATATCCAATCATGACAGAAATCTACCTTTCTAACGAAGATTTTCCTGTGATTATGGAAGTATATAAAGTACTTAGCTTGTGCCTTTAGACAGGTCCCACTAATCTCCTCATCTATTTAAATAAAAATGAACATTAAGTTCTGCAGCAGACAGATTCGCTGAAATTATGGGTGTATCTTGTCTCCAATGACTGAGCGGTCTCTGTGTTACACATAAGGGTACCGAAAAGTCATCATCCCATATGCAAACTGATCACACAAGGGACAGCATGAGACTGTGACGTATTCAAGAGATTCAGACAAGTTCTAAGACTGATGGCCACTTGGGAGTCCATACAACAGCATAATCCCAAGGAATGTTATGGGGTAATCAATAGAACAGCCTTGTTTAAGTGCCACACCTTTCTGTCAAGAAAGTTCTGGAGAAACAAAAACAGCAGCAGAGAACTTACATGATAGTTACTTCATAGGGTTGAGTCAGTCAAACATTCATACAGATAATATGATACAGTTTCACAATTACGTATGAAGACTAAAATAACTAACACTAGATAGCCATTTCCAGCGTGACGGCCGATAGAAAGAGAAGGAGAAAGAGGTTGACTGTTGCAGGGAACATAAAAGTGGTTGGACATAGCCCCATTCAAGGAGAACAAGGAGTTGGAGTCCTTGATCTCACCCAGGAGGGACTTCCCTGTAGTAGGGGCTACAGTCAAGAATGCCTTTCCCTCAGTTGTTTTGTATGCCCTCATTAGGTACAGGAGGTTCAAGGTCTGCGACCATGATGACTAGATTTGTGGGAGGCCTGGGTAGCACATCTTGC
The DNA here is from genome assembly GCA_016271365.2 of Neoceratodus forsteri. Taxonomy (NCBI): domain Eukaryota; kingdom Metazoa; phylum Chordata; order Ceratodontiformes; family Ceratodontidae; genus Neoceratodus; species Neoceratodus forsteri. The sequence continues at coordinate 14,359,244 of CM057456.1, forward strand.
AGATATGGAGGATAGAATCTATGGATACCCTTATATATTAACTATGCCCAGTTCACCTCCCACCTCAAATCTAGGAAAGGAGGCCTAGACTGCTGTCTAAAATACAGTAGTGGCTATCACTGCTGCATTCTGCTGCAAATTTGCACAAGTTGTTGAAGACAGGGCTGCAGCTATGAATTTTGGGGCCCAGGACAAGTCAATTGAAATGGGCCCCTGTTTCCCAAACCAGCTAATGCCAGGGGTAATGCCAGCTCCTCAGGTGGGCCCCTCCTGAGCTCATGGCCCTGGACAACATCCCCACTTTTCCCCTCCATTACTGCAGCCCTGGTTGAAGACTACAGTTCCCTTCTGCAGCATGGAAGGATATGCAGCTCTGCAGATTGCACTGCCATACTCAAAGACAGATAGAAGGGACTGTTGCAAGAGTAGCCTTTTGGTGTGCGGTTAAGACAAGATCTGTTTTGATAGAGTAGGCCTAGTTTTTTTATGTAAACGTCTTACAGTCTTAGTGATGTGGTCCAGATGGGAGAGGATGGGTTAAGCCAAATTCCCATGTATATGAAATGTAACCACCACCTCGGCCAAGAGCAACACCTTGTAACCAAGACTCCCCTACTTGTTACACAGACAAGGCAACAAACCAAAAGTTGGCAGAAAATAAGTACCACCCCTGGCATTAGGGTAAATACTTGGCTCGGGCATCTCAGAGGTTGGGGTAGTGTGCAAAATAACATTTATGTTTTAACCGAGCCTGGGAGAGCGGTGCCAGGGCTATGCTGTGTCTCCTATATGAGGGGCCCAAAAAACATCACTCAGGTACTCAAAGATAGATTGTCCACAACCAGGAATTTGAGATGTTATTGTATGGCTTTTTATTCCTGACATAGTGTGTTAACAGCGAATAAAGGTGATGCTCCCAGGGCTTGCACTGTACATGACAGATGACACATTGCAGGCAAAACATTTTTGAACTTCTTTCAGGTAAACTGTTCTCTTCCCACACACGTTTTACCCCATAATGTCCAGCCCTATTTCAGGATTGCCAGACTTCTATGGACTGCCGCCATCCCTATTTCAGGGACCTGGGATTTACTAAATCTGCTACCAGTCCTATTTCAGGATTCCTGGCATTACTTTAGAGCAACTAGGTGACATGTGTTAACACCTAAAACACATTTTCCTCTGGGTAACCTGTTAGATCCATCTGTGCTTAGAATGAGGGACTACTCACTCAGGCTACAAACTGGATTATCTCTGCCATTGCTTTAGCACATTCTGGATTCTCCAACGCCACTGGGCTGCTAGAGACAGCCTTCTTCACAAACGGGCTATGGTCCATGGCACCTGTATCTGACACACACCAGAAACCCTCCCTTTAAACAGTTTTCATTTCATACACTTTGTTCCATAGGGTCCATGGCAGCAAGTATATGACAAGACACCAGAAAACCCCACTTAAACAGTACTTCAAATCCTTAGATCTCACACAAGTCCATTTCTTTAACTTGTACTCACAAATCTCTACAAATTGGGCAGTGCTGATAGCTCTTACAATCAATTGGAGGTTGCCCCAAATCACTTACTGAACCTTCAGTCCCATTCCTTTTACACTGTGAAGAATATTCACCCTCCCACCCCGGGGGCTTCACAAAATCTGGTAGCCACCACTTCCAGGAAACCAGCCTTAAGATTACTGTTCTATGGCAGAAACACACACAAAGAGGATCATTCCCTCTCAAAAAGAGTGCCAGCAGGCCCTCTTGCCCTCAGAACTCTCAGTGAGCTCCACTCACTTCAGACTCCAACTTCAGATAAACACTCTGACAGTTCCAGCACAGCTGTTAGCCAAAGTGTGGCCTATGCTGCTGTGAGAGTTCTGAGCAGCATTAACTCATCCCCAGACAAATGATCATGTAATGTTTTACAGAGAGCATTTAATCTCTCTGAACACTACCCAGCTATCTGCCTGATCTAAAAATGATGGGATTCTAGTAACCTCAGGAACTGGCTGGTTACACTCACCACCACTGGACGAGCTTGCTTTCCACAGCAAGGCTTTGGACTGCAACACAGGCCATCCAATCTCTGGGTGCCCTATAGGGTGGGGTGGCTAGACCCTTCCCTACCTATGACTTAATGTAGGCAGGTTGCACCAGAGAACTCAGAGGCATGCTGAAGCACACTTCTGCCATCACTGACAACTAGCTTAGGGACACCCCACTCCATGACATCCCAAAGCAACATCCTGAAGCACTCCTGACAAGATAGCACTAGTCACTCCTATCTGGATCAGGGTCACCAGCCTATTTAAACCCTAGCCCACTAGGGAAAAGTTGTCTATCACTGCACTACCCAAGGTGCAGTCTGTACCTTAACACATTTCACACTGCTGTGCTATGAATTACCCAAACCCAGTACTACACACTTTAAACCTGCAATTGAAAAATGTCTAAACATTTCTAAATTACACTCTAAACACTCTAAAAAGACTAGGAAACAGCAGAGCTCTGGCTGAGCCCCAAATCCTCTTTTCTTCTTCCAGCTGCACCTGTAAGAAAAAACCTGCAAGAAGAAACAACCTGAAAGAAAACAGCAACAAACCTCCCACCAGCAGATAAAATACAATCCATAAAATATTGTTTAAAGGATTATTTTAGAAAAGGCAGTATAAAAGTAGAAAAATAATACATACAAAACATTTTGGGGGGACCTAAAAGTCTTTCTAGAGATAAAATTTCCTGAGTGCACAAGGCATTTCCACACAGAAAGTCTTTTGCAGAATGGCTGAAGCCAGTCTTTAAACTGTTCTTGTGAGCAGGCATGGGGCCTACTGGAAATGTCCAGAAAAGGTGTCCCCTGGACTAAGGTGATAAGGCACATTACTTTAGAAAGGCAGTCAATCAATAGAAAATAAGAAAAATGTGGCCCTACCAGTTAGCTGCGCAGGTTGACAGTTCTGCATCACCTCTCTCTCACTAGTTCAGAATCTCTTTTCTCCTGGGTGAGAAACAGGTCTTTGGATCAAACTATTCCATGACACCTCTGGATCTGGTTCTTCTAACCAAGGAAGAAACTGCAGCCACAACCTCCCTCATTGCTCCCGGGGGGGGGACAATGCACTTCGACCTTCCGAATCTTCTTTCTTCGGCCAATTGCCTGCTGGGGTTGTGGCCCACTGACTACAGCATTTTCTTTAACTGGCTCTTCCAGGTACTTTTATGTGTAGTACCACTTGGGATGAGGACCATGGATGATTGTCCTATCTGGATGGACAATCTCTATGGAGTTCATAGTCTCTTTGCCTCCACAATCAACCGCTACTACTGAGTCTAGGTGAAGTGTGCGACCCACCTTCCAAGACTTGACTTTATCTTGGCAGACTTTTTCTCTGGCACTTGGACCAATGCTTTTCATCCAGCACCAAAGATCACTGGTGGATGCTCTGGCTTCTTTCAGCATCCATTGCTCTCTACAGTTCTTAATTTTCTCCCACATCCATCTTGGCATAAATGGATATTTGACATCAAACTCTTTCTCAGCTCTCCTCCTACTTACTCGTTCTTCTTTGCTGCTCTTTTGCAGAGGCAGGCCCACAGTCTGACTTGGAGGTGGCCAGAGCTGTTGTAACCATGCCTGTCTGTCCCACACAGGTATAAGGCAGTTCAGTCCACATCTGGGTTTTTTTGTGCCTCTTGCACACTGGAGCCCCTCCGTTCTTCTGAGGGCTCAAAAACTTGTGGCTGTGGCATCTGTTAACCCAGTCTCTTCACCAGATGCCTCCACCTCTTCCAAGGCTTCCATATTTTCTGCCCAGGAACCGATTACTGGTTCAATCCCTGAGAACATCCACTCCTGACTACTGCTGGAGGCATGGGCCTCCCAGGTGATGAGGTCTTCCACTTCCTCATCTTCTCCAAGCAAATTCAGACTCTGACCATTTGCCCATGGGTCCACAGACACAAGTCCTGCCACTGCCAAACCACTCTCAGCTTCTTCCTTGGCCAAGGGACTACACGCTGCTTGCACCTCTTGCACATTGCATTCAGCCACATTTACAAAAATATCCCACAGGAAATCATCTACTTCCTCCTGCTTACTCTGTGTATCAGCCGGTCTCTCACAGTTATGCTCTGCTCTGAGGGTCCACATAGGAGCCAACTGGACACATGGTACAGTCTCTTTTGGAGGGCCACTAGCCATACACAAGCCAAAGTTCTTTCTACAGACCTGGCAATGGGGGACAGCTATTTTGTCTCTTCCAACTGTTAAACATACAGCATATACACTGACTGGAAATCCAGGTAGCAGTATGTCACGGGGAGCTCCTAGACAACCATACTCCACTTCAAATTTTCTCAGTTCTTGTTCTTTCTGGGCTACCCAGGTCCTAACATGCAATGGATAGGGTTTGCCTTCACTTGCCGTGCTTAAACTCTGCAAAACATCCAGAAAATTGCTATTACCAAAATTCACAAATTTTCAGTCTGTTCTTTATTTCAAAAGTCTTTCTTTAGCTTACCCACTTTATTGGGTGACCTGCATTTGCTTTACTGTGCTGGTTGTTTACTTTTTGTTTTGCTCTTGCCTCTGCCCCAAACATGGCTGCTTCATTTCTCCACTGCATCACATAGCACAACACACTGTTTGCTGTCTCGATCTCTTTGCACAAACACTTTACTTTCTGGCTCAGAACTTGGTGGTTACTTTGCACAAAACTGTGTTTACTTTCACAAACTTGCTACTTTGCTCAGCTCTTTGTTTACTTGCACAGCCTTTGGCTACTTGTGCAAATTTAGTTACTTTTCTCAGCACTCAGTTTATTTGCACAGCCTTGGTTACTTGCATAAACTTAGATACTTTTCTTAGCACTGCCCAGAAACTTTTTGTTTAGCTTTTAAAAGTATTTTGGGTACTCACTGAAATTGCTTGCTTTACTTTGTAGGATGCGGCCTTCAAGCCAGTCGACACCACTTGCGCTTGTTTCTTTGGGCGGTCCACCCTATGATTTGCTCCAAAACACGCAGTGGTAGCTACCGGAATGATCGCTTACTAAGTTTACATGGGAAAGTTTGAATGAACTGCTTTCAGCACTTTTTTACAGTTTGTTTTGCAAAAAATCCAAAGTCCACCAACACTACAGTTCTCACTCGGCCTGATGCATCACACACTCCTCTTTCTCTCTCCCTCATGAACACTAGCACAGTCCAAGAGCTCCAGCCAAGGGGCGGGGCTTTGCTGAGAGAGCCAATCACTCGATGTCATGCAAATTAGCTTGATGCACACTCTCTCTCTCTCCTCCTCAACAATCCTCAAGCTGATGGAGCCAAATTTAAATTGTAAATCAGAATTTTTTTCTCGGCTTGTGTTTGCAGTCTCAAACAACTCTTTTCACTAAATTTTGATATTGCAACACATTTAAAATACCATTCTTTTTAGCGACTGTGATACTTTCCTTCTTTGGCTTGGGGAAAAATGATATCCACAGTTTTCAAATTTTTTTTGCACAAAATCACTTGCAGCTGGCAAAACATGACCAGTTTTGACAGTTTTAAGCACAGTTCAAGCACTGTTCCTCAGCTTCACAAAAACAGTCCATATCAGCACATTTACACTGTAGTCCACTCTCAATACTGTACATTGCAAGGCAGGCATTTTTCTTGACAAAACTGCAGCTTTTTTCCACAAAACGATCCTTGGCATGGTGCACCACCACCAGACAGAAAGATCACAGACATACTCTCTGCACTGGCATGACAACTTTTTGTTCCTCTCCCCCAAATCTCTGGACGAGCCCCCAATTTTGTAACCACTACCCCGGCCAAGAGCAACATCTTGTAACCTGGACCCCATTCTTGTTACACAGACAAGACAACAAACCACATGTTGGCAGAAAATAAGTACCACTCCTGGCATTAGGGTAGGTACTTGGCTCAGGCATCTGAGGGGGGGTAGTGCACAAAATAACATTTCTGTTTTAACCGAGTCTGGGAGAGAGGTACCAGGGCTGTGCTGTATCTCCTATCTGAGGGGCCCCAAAAATATCACTCGGGTACTCAAAGATGGATAGTCCACAACCAGGAATTTGGGATGTTACTGTATAGCTTTTTATTCCTGACACAGTGTGTTAACAGCAAATAAAGGTGGTGCTCCCCCAGGGCTTGGACTATACATGACAGATGACACATTGCAGGCAAAACTTTTTTGAACTTCTTTCAAGTAAACTGTTTTCTTCCCATGCACTTTCTCCTGACATCTCTGGTTCCACAACGTCTGGCTCTTTTAAACATAGACTGCATCAGCACCCCATTGATATGAGTAACTGCATGCACCCCCGCTAAGGCTCTGCACATAGCAACAATCTGCCTCTAGCACTTATCTTTGCCTCTGTCATGACAGGCTAGTCAAACTGCAACACTTCGCTCACATCCCTACCCCTCCCTGGCTCTGCCCCTCCCCCCCTTGATCTATCCTTCTCCCTCCCTGCCCTCTGTGCTCTGCTCACCTAGCCCTCCCACTCCCAATGTATCCCTCCCTATCCTGTCTGCTTATCTTCTTGACGCAGGCATACATTGTACAATGCCTCAGCATACCTAGTGCTCTATGTTTGAATTCTGTAACCTCCATGTATATTTTTCTCAGTATTTGTATATTTGCCCACAGTATTGTACCTTGTTGTCTAATGTATCTGACATGGAACCTATCAATGAACATGGTATTTATCTCAGTAAATTAAAAGAAAACATTTTACCCCACCAAGTTCAGCCCTATTTCAGGGTTACCAGACTTCTACAGACTGCCACCATTCCTATTTCAGGGACCTGGGACTTACAAAATCTGCTACCCAACCTATTTCAGGATTTCTGGTATTACTTTCAAGCAACTAGATGACATGTGTTAACACCTAAAACACATTTTCTTCTGAGTAACTAATTAGATCCATTTGTGCTTAGAATGATGGGTTACTCAGTCAGGCTACAAACTGGATTATCTCTGCCATTATGTAAGGACATTCTGGATTCTCCAACCCCACTGGGCTGCTAGAGACCTCCTTCTTCACAAACGTTGGGCTATGGTCCATGGCACCTGTATCTGACAAGACACCAGAAAACCCCACTTAAACAGTACTTAAAATCCTTAGATCTCACACAAGTCCATTTCTTTAACTTGTACTCACAAATCTTTACAAATTGGGCAGTGCTGATAGCTCTTACAGTCAATTGGAGTTTGCCCCAAATCACTTACTGAACCTTCAGTCCCATTCCTTTTACACTGTGAAGAATATTCACCTCCCTCGGGGCACCACAAAATCTGGTAGCCACCACTTCCAGGAAACCAGCCTTTGGATTACTGTTCTGTGGCAGAAACACACACAGAGGGTCCTTCCCTCTCAAACAAGAGTGCCAGCAGGCCCTCCTGCCCTCAGAACTCTCAGTGAGCTCCTCTCACTTCAGACTGCAACTTCAGATGGACACTCTGACAGTTCTAGCACAGCTGTTAGCCACATGTGGCTTATGCTGCTATGAGAGTTCTGAGCAACATTACCTCATCCTGTGCTCAGCAGAGCCAGGCAAATGATGGTAATATTTTACAGAGACCATGTAATCCTACTGAACACTGCTCAGCTACCTGCCTGATCTAAATCTGATGGGATTCTAGTAACCTCAGGAACTGGCCAGTTACAGAAACTATGCACATTTGCCAGAGGAGGACCTGAATGTGGTAGTAATGTAATCATGTTTTAGTGACGCATCCTAATGTTGAAGAGCAGAGACATAGGTCTTGGAGTTAAGTAGAAAACAACTGGTGTCCATCCCGGACTGAGTGACTTTAAAGGCAGATTGGAGCATTTCTTTGAGTTCATCCAGGGAGTTGGAGGTCTTGGAGTTAAGTAGAAAACAACTGGTGTCAATCCAGGACTGAGTGACTTTAAAGGCAGATTAAAGCATTTCTTTGAGTTCATCCAGGGAGTTGGAGGTCTTGGAGTTAAGTAGAAAACAACTGGGGTGGGATATTCAGAAGGGTTGCGCATGGCGCAACACGGTTACACCATGGGCAACCCATTGATGTGCCCCGGCATGATATTCAAAAAGGGAAAGTGCGTGGCACAAATCCCGATGCGCCGGGGCACATCAGTTATGTATGCAGCGAAGTGGGGGCGTGCTCCATGCATACCCCGCATATCCCGATATTCAGCCCAGGATGTGCGGCGCCCATGCCGGTGCAACCCCTACATGCACCACATACAGTTCCAAAAAATAAAGGAGCAACAGCCGGCCACCCACAGGTCAGCTGCCATATTGCAGGGTGCAACACAGCAGCTGCCAGCTGTGGGTGGCCACCCGAGTTCCAGCGGCACTGTCCGTCGGGTAGCACCCCCCATGCCCGATCGCAGGCAGACGTAGTATAATAAACAGTCCTAAATCCCTGGTGGTTCAGTGGACCACTTCCAGCCCGATCACAGGCATAGGTATCAAAATATTAAAGTCCAAAACCCCTGGTGGTCCAGTGGACCGCTCGCAGCCCAATCAAGGGCAGAAGTTTGAATAAAGGGATTATATCCCATCCCTGGTGGTCCAGTGGACCGCTCACAGCCCAATCGTGGGCAGAGTTATACAAAAAAGGTTAAAACCCATCCCTGGTGGTCCAGCAGTACCCCCATCCCCACCCTCCCACTGAACCCCGCCACCCCACTCCCCCCCAGTCAGCGGCGGGCAGCAGCTCCCCACCCGTAAGCAGCCTGGCTGGCCACCGACTGACTGCATACAGTACAGTTGTACGCCCATTGGTCCACAGTGTGGGCCAATGGGCGTGCAGACCGTACCGTACTACACAATCCAGATATGTGAATGATCACGGCGGGGTACCGCTGGGCCACCAGGGATGGGTTTTAGCCTTTTTATGTATAACTCTGCCCGCGATCGGGCTGCGAGCGGTCCACTGGACCACCAGGGATAGGTTTTAACCTTTTTATGTATAACTCTGCCTGCAATCAGGCTGCAAGTGGTCCACTGGACCACCAGGGATGGGATATAATCCCTTTATTCAAACTTCTGCCCGCGATTGGGCTGCGAGCAGTCCACTGGACCACCATGGATTTTGGACTTTAATATTTTGATACCTATGCCAGCGATAGGGCTGGAAGCAGTCCACTGGACCACCAGGGATTTTGGACTTTCATTTCCAATACATATGCCCACGATCGGGCAGTGGGGCACTTTGCCACTTGTGCAGGGAGCATCGGTCCCCGATGGCTGCAGCCTGGCAGGGCGCCAGGCGCAAGTCGCCGGAGATCGGCACACCTGCATGCAAATGGAGCCATAATGACATGCAAATGGACCCATTTTGTGCCTTGCATGCATTATGGCCCCATTTGCATGTGGCACTTTGAATATCGCTGTTGATGCGCTTCTAGCGCAACGGCACTTGCGCTTAGTGCATCCCCCTGCCCCTCTCTGGCCACTTGCGCTGGTGCAGTGCCACTGCACCATGCACAATGCGGGTGGCTACAGAGCGATATTCAATGGTGCTGAGCCATGGCGCAGCACCGTTGAATATCACCCTGTCAGCACCCTGGCACATCCCAGTTGCGCTGCGCCCAGGCTTGCGCCACAGCCTGGCACAGTCTGAATATCCCACCCCTGGTGTCAATCCAGGACTGAGTGACTTTAAAGGCAGATTGAAGCATTTCTTTGAGTTCATCCAGGGAGTTGGATATAGCATAGTCAACAATGTTATTGGTGTACATATATAGATTGATATTGGAAGTGGTACTTACTATATGGAGGGGGAGATAATTTATAAATAGATTAAAGAGAAGGGGTCCCAAATTAGAACTTTGTAGAATTCCATGGATAAGCAATTTGGGAGCAAAAATGTCATCATTGGTCTTGACTACTTCTGTCCTATTCGGAAGGTAATCTTTTATCCAGGTGAATGACTCTGGTGAAAGTATCAGTTTATGTAAGTTAGAGAGCAGGGTGTTGGGGTTCACTGTATCGAAGGCTTTGATGAGATCAACAAAATCTGCCCAGGCGAGGTACCCTGCATCCAGTGCCGTTGATATATCATTTATGATCTTAAGAAGGGCCATGTTGGTTGAGTGGCTGAATTGAAAGTTTGACTGGGCATCAAATCGGATGTTATACTGCAATATGTGCTCCATCAGTTGCCAATGTACAATTACTCATGTAGTTTGCTGAGGGCAGGCAACACAGACACCGGCCTGTAACTGTTTGTGTCCAAACTGTAACATTTGATCTACCAATGGAATGTATACACATTTCACCGGCATATTCAGTGAGATCTACATAAATATTTACTTGTACTTCTGTGTAGATGGCCTACATAACTGGTGAGGGAGTGACCAACACATTTACCTGCTTGGAAGGTGCATGAATATGAAAGATTTTGAGGGCCAAGTGGCAGCTATGCAGAGGAACTTAAGCCCTAGTGATTTAATAGGGCCATAATTCAACTTTAATTGTTTAATGACTTTTTCACTTAAGAAAAAATTATGTTCACAGATCCTCCTGTTATTTTTGCAACAGTTGAAATTTAACATTATTAAATCCATAAGACTGACACTTACAGCACCATAAGTTCCTGTCCCACCACCATGTATAATATCCCCTGCTCTATGCCCCTTGTTCCCTGACAGCCTCAGAATATTTTGAATATAGGCCTGATTTGGCCACACCCCCTTTCCAGCAGCTCAGGCTCTCTACACACATTTGCAATGAAGTCTAAATCTGAGCTGGACTAAATATAGGGACTGCATGCACATTTTCCCGAGAGGCCATATGGGCACAAACCTGCTTATACAAAAAGCCTGAATAATGGACCCCATGATTTCCTACGGAGCCTCTAACACAAGGCTTAATAATTATTTCATTTAATATGTGCTGTTTACTCATTACAAGACGCATGTGGAAAGTGAGCATCCCAGAGCACTGAAAACCCAAATGCATTACCCAGCAACTAGTCTAAAAACATACTAGTCTGGTATGAGTTGTTCAGAAAAAAAGTTATTAAATGACAGGGTACAAAACTCTGGGATGACAATGGTTTTACAACTTGTGACTAAACTGAATGTTTTTCTAGCCAGCCCACTGGCGTGGAGGTCTATGGTCCTGGTGCCTGGCTTGCCTCCATGCCGGTGACCCTGGTTTGGGAATGGAGTAGGGTCGTTAAGGGGTTAGCCAGGGAGAGGAGAACTGAGTGTCCCATGAGATGCTCTCTTCCTCCTCCAGGGAGGGTGGTTTGCTGGCTGTGCTGTGATACTGCCAGCTGGGCACCCATGGGGGATGTAATGCAAGCAATGCTACAAGAGGAGGGTGGCTGCCTCCTGACTGGAACATATGCATGTGCATTCATTCACTCAGTATTTGCCCATGGGGTGCCTGAGTGGAGGAGAGAAAAAGACAGGCCATTGCGGGAAGATGCCACACTCCCCAGAAGGCTCAGCACCATCTATTGGGCTGCTTGCTACCACATCCAATACCTAGTCTCCTCCCAATCCTGGGAAACCCAGGATTCTCCACCACAGGGGGGAATTCATGGGACATTGCAAGGTAGCGGTACTGTAAACCCCAGAGACAACAGGTGACAGGCTGGTGGGAGTAGCAAGGCAAAAGGGGGCCAGCTGAGGAGGAGGGGTAAAATAGATAAAAAATGTATTATTTTGCCATGACAGTAGAACAGGGGAACACACTGCAGCAAAGAGCCACCATGATGGCCCATGGCCAAGAGGGCAAGACATTTGAGTAGAAGCAGTAAGTTGAACATGTAAACCTTCAAAAACAGGAGGGAAAAGGGAGATGTGATTGAGACATACAAGTACTTGCATGGGATAAACAGGGTGGATGCCAAGGGACTTCTCCTTGAGTTCACATACAGGGATATGGGGTAACTCACTGAAACTTGTGGGGGGGGGCAGGATTTAAAAGGGACATACAAACATACGAAGAAGCCAGCAGGAAAAGGCCATTTGGTCTACCTAAGCTGTTTATACTGCAGAGTCCTCAGCTGCTAACACATTGGCAAGCACTCTATCATGGAAAGTGATGGATAAGTAGAACAAATTGCCAGAGGAGGTAATACAAGCCAAGTCAGTGAGCAATTTCAAGAAGGGATGGGACAGACACATGGGATTAGTTAGAAAAAGGGGTCAGAAACAAAGTGGGAGTGGGACAGAACAGCTGCTAAGACCAGTGCAGGGCAGTTAGGTAGGGTGGGCAGACTGGATATGCCAATGGGCCTTTTTGTGCCTTCTATGTATCTATGCATGTATCTATAGGTGTCACGTCAAAACAGCACAGCAAAAACAGCAAAGACAATTCAAGCCCAGCAGTATGAGTGCCGAGAAAGACAGCGACTGGAAACTTCAGCAAGGAGTCAGAACAGTGAAACCTTCATGTGGTGTATAGTGCACCTTCAAGTATGTATATTAAAGTAAGGTGGGTGTGGGGGCCAAAGCCCCCTATGTGGGGGATGCTGGAGATGAAGCCCCCTGCTTGTTAAAATTTGTGTGGTGTTGGTTTGTTTTTCGCTGTTCCGACCCATCACTGAAGTTTCCAGTTGCTGTCTTTCCCAGCTCTCATATTGTTGGTTTTAAACTGTCTTCGCTGTTTTTGCCGCTCTGTTTTCACGTGAAACTGTATCTATGTAACTGCAGGTTCATGCAATAAACAACTTGTTTTACTATTTACAGTAGTAGCCTCAGACATTGCCAGCTATTTCCAGATATTTCGTGAAATTTCTAAAGAGTTTCTCTCTGCTGCCCCTACTGTGAAAATGGAGAAAGCAAGAGATATTTCTGGAAATATCACACATATTTTGGGAAATAGCTGGCAGTGTCTGTGGCTGCTACTGTATAAAGTATGCATGGTGATTAGTTAAGAACATGGTTTTCTTTGTTCATTCGCAGTTGTTTTTCTGACTGCAAATAACTTAGTTAAAAAAAATTCTGTTTTTCAATGAAAATTAGATTGAGGTAATTAGTAGTGGGTTTGATATTATTCAGACATTGTATTCTCCTTTAAGATAGAATTTCTTTAAATGAATCACAGCTACCTTAAAAAGTCCTGCTCTTCATGCTTCTTTAGCACTGCAACTTAAAACTTTAACTACTGTAACTGCAGTCTTACTTCAATGGTGCAAAAATTAATGGAAACTCTACTGAATGAAAGACTGGAAGAGTATCTTGAATACAATGGGATACAAGACCACAGGAAGCATGGAATCACAGGGGAACATCATGCCAAATGAATCTGATAGATTTCTTTGACTGGGGGACCAAGAAAATAGATCAGGGGAGGACAGTGGACGTGGCCTGTCTGGACTTTAGCAAGGCCTTCAACACTGCTGTACAGGAGGTTGATAAATAAATTGAACAGCCTAAGGGAAGGATTCAAAGTGGTAAACTGGGTAAGAAGCTAGTTAATGGACAGAAGATAGCGAGTGTTGTTTAACAGCACTCACTCTAATGATGGGACACTGACCAGCAGAGTGCCACAGGGCTCAGTACTGGAACAGGTCCTTTTCAGTGTCTTCATAGGAGACATTGCAGAAGAACTGGAAAGGAATGTATGCCTTTGTGCAGATGATACCAAAATCTGCAGTACAATGACACTTAGAAGGGGGTGGAAAGAATGTGCAGGGATCTTGGGGAAACTCAAAGAGTGGTCAAAAGCATGGCACTTGGGGTTCAATGAGTCCAAAGCCAAAATGCCAAAAATGTCAAAATCATGCACCTAGGGCATAGGAACCCAGGAAGTGAGTATAGGATGGAGGGGAAATATTGACAGTCTCTAAACATGAAAGGGACCTTGGTGGTGTTATATCTGACAATGAGTGGCAGGACAGTGTAACAAATCAATGGATAGGGCTGGTAGGATGCTGGGGTGCTTATGAAGGAGTATCTCCAGCAGGAAGAGGGAGGTGGTGTTGCCACTGTATCACACACTGGTGATGCCCCACCTGGAGTACTGTGTAGAGTTCTGGAGGCCGCATCTCAAAACATAGGGTGGAGACAGTTCAGAGGAGGGCAACTAAAATGGTGCAGGGGCTGCACGAGATGCTCTACAAGGAGAGACTGAGGGATCTCAACATGTACATGCTGGAAGAAAGGAAGACGAGAGGTAACATGACAGAGACCTACAGGTACCTCACAGGGGTGAACAGGGCACAGGAACAGAGTCTCTTTAAAATTAGTAAAAGCACCAGGACCAGGGAGCATGAGATAAAGCTGAAGGGGGGAATTTAAGAGAGATGTGAGGAAATACATCTTCATTGAAAGGGTGGTAGATGCCTGGAAAAGACTGCCAGCAGAAGTGATGAAGGTAAAACAGTGGGGGGCTTCAAGCATGCATGGGATAAAACTAGAGGTATATCAGAAAATAGGCATGGAGGAGGGAAGGTCTCCAGAAACCAGTTAGGGTCTGTGGGCACAGAGTAGGCTGGCAACATCTAGGTAGATTGAGTGGGCCAAGTAGTCCTTTTTTTGCCAACAAAGTCTATGTTTCTACATGTCCCACCTCCCAATTCTTTTGCTATGAGAAATGGTCACTGCCCACTCCTCTATGTGAAGAAGACAAGCCCTAAAAAGAGTCCCACTTAACTAAGGCTATGGGACCATAAAATAAACATTCTACACCATGTTCCCAGATGTCTTTTAAATAAATGTCTACTAAATTGATTGCCATGCCTTTTCATTGCAAATATGTGGTCCATACAGATAATCATCAGTTGCAGTCCAAAGGCCAGGAAAAGGGTGAGGCCAAATTTTTGAAGTTGCATGGGGGGGGGGGGATAGACTACTGTCATGGCAGCAGGATATGTGTAACAGCCTCAATGGGTGGGTCTTCTCCTAGACGTTGCAATGTGGGTGAGACTTTTCTACCAGCATTACAATGGAGGGAAGGAAATACTTCCCATCTTCCTCTAGGGAAGCTCCATCCCCCTGGAGGCTTCCTGCAATGCACTGGCCCTGGGGTACCTAAAGTACTGAAACTGCGATGCCTGTAATAAACTAGGTTGTCTCCATTTTTTTTTTTTTTTTTTTTTAATGGACATGAAACAGCTCTGCCACTTCAATGAGGTGCACTTCAGTAACTCCCATGATAGCACCATCAAGGGAACGGCAGGTGCCCAAGTCTATTTTTAACTCTCTGCATTTAGCTGTATGTATTTTCACACCCAGTTGTTTTGCAGAGAAATGCCTTCCCAGAGCCATCAGGCAGTAGAAACACCACCAGAATTTGCAAAAAAAAAATACTCTGAAAGGGTGGGGAGGGTGAGGATTTCTCTGCCAAAAAAGGGCTTGAAACTATTGATGACTAACCTTAGGCAGCTCAAACTTGCAAATCTGAAATCGCTTTGAAGGTCAACCCCTCCCATGGGTGGCATTTTGTGACAGTCTTGTGGAACAGGACCAACCACCCATATGAGGACATCACAATGAATTATTTTACACACGTGCATTCGATGGCATGTGAGGACCTGCCAGCAAAAAAGGCACTGACTGTACAATAGACTGGCTTACTTATGGCTGGCAGAATGGTGCTGTTTTAAAAAAATATTATGACTACTTGTTAGTATGTGTGGGCACAGTCATTAGGAAAAAAAAGTAGGTTCAATTATGACACAGAGCTATAAACAGCCACATTATTTAGGAAACAAACAGGCTGTCTTGTCCAGCAACATGTTAATTAATTTACGTCATCCATTTTCATTTTCCATCTCTCTGCTCCCACCTCACTAGTCAGACAAATGAGTGCACGAGAACAACTGATACTATCATGCCAACATCACAACGTGAATTCTATTTGTGAGACACACTTCAGTTGCCAAGAAACATACAGTCCTCAGAAAATACACGCTGACGTTCTTCTTTGTCTTCTTTCCCGCAGCTGAGCCATATTACTGGGAAGCACATACTTGGAATCCGGCAGTGCAAGCTAAATGCCCCTGGCTTGGAGTCCATCAAGGGATGCAACTATAAATCAAGTGTTATCAAACCCTTCATTTGAAGGGGCCATCAGTCTGCTATGCAGAGGTGTTGATTTCTACATAGCAGAGGTGTGTAGAGGTGTTGATCTCTTTACAAAAAACTCTTCTCTAAAACTGTGATTACAAGCTTGCTCTGTTTAACTTCTGGGACTGCTGCTGTGCTGCCCCAACCTCCCACGTCGATCCTGCTGCATGTTTACATGGCCCCTCTCAGTGCTGATGCAAGCTGCCCTGGAAGGGGCCGTAAGTCCAGGGACCAAGTTGGATGCTTCCTGAAACGGGAGCATACACTGTGTGCTGGAGCAAGCAGTGCAGCCTGTCCACACCGCCACTTACATTGCTCACACTGGAATGCGTTCTCTGGATTGCAGCAGCATGAGAATGATTTACTGAACGACTTATCAGAGTCCGTTAGTAAGGAAAGATATAGCCGCATTTCCACCGCAGCAACCCAAGTGGTCGGGTTACTGCAGTGCAAATGCAGCCATGTAAACTGACATTAAGAGAAAAAACTCTTCTCTCTTTCTCTGATGTGGAATGCCATTCCTGATAAAGTGCATGGAGCTCTGTCTGTTACAATCTTTAAAGCATTGGTAAACATTCATTTGTTCGTTCAAGCTTTCAGGTCTGAGTATGAAACAGAGCAGAACCTTAACTGATTGTTTTAAAATGGTTGTACTAGATGATATTATGATTTGTTTTGCTAATCCAGTTTGTATGTTTTATGAAAATTGTTTGGGGACCAGAGCCACTGGGAGGGCACCTAACAAATGAAACTGGCCTTGCCTTGCCTAAGATTCTCAGAAGTCCCAGTATTACAGATGAAATTTCAAACTGCCATAGCATTTTTGGTCTACTGCCACCAGGTTCAAAATGTTACGCTGAATGACACGACTCCTAGCCAGATATTGTATTTTAGCTGTACATTTGTACTTCTGTATCACACCTTGCTTGATTTTTGTCTTACAGACAATTTCTGATCATGCATTGTGTATGACTTATCTCAATACAATGTGTTTGCTTTGTATTTTCTATCCTATGCCCCCTTCCCGCAGGTCACGCCTGGAAGTGAGGCTCAGCTCAGTGTGCTTTTCCTGGCAAACACTTCTGACTAAATACAGAAATAAAATCCTGTATGTACAACAAAATCACCTGTAAACTAGAACAGTGATATAAAGGAGACCAGCCAGCTCCCCACATCTAAGTGTCACATGACCTGTACTCAACCTTGGAAGTACAACAAGACTGGTGACCAGCAAATTGGAGCTCCTACATGTAATACTCTGAACTGGCTCTCACACAGCTGACCCCCATGGCTAATGCCAGTCATGGGGAATTCTAGGATGTGCCTGGAACACCACTCATTGAAAAAATGTTGGGCAAGGGGAACAGCTGGTCCAATCAGATAAATGTTAAGTTCTGAAAGCTGCAAAATGGGAGAAAATGTTTTTCCCTTATCAGTCTCCTTATAGTGGGAGCCCAACACTTAGATGTGGAGTTTTTCAAGATGGACATTCCCACTTAATGATTTCATATGAACATATGAAGAAGCCAACAGAAGGTGGCCATTTGGTCTATGTAGTCTGCTCTTATTGCAGGGCACAGCTTGAAGCTACTGTCTCCTTCCTCCCTCCCTCCCTCCCCACACCTCCCATCCTCCCTACCCATGATCCTTACCTTCCCATCCCAGTCTCTCTTAAAGCTGCCCACTGTCTTCAATGAGATCACCTCTTCTGGCAGCACATTCCAAGTGCCTACCACCCTCTCTGTGAAGAAGTGCTTCCTGACCTTCCTCCTAAACCTCCCACCCTCCAGCTTAAGACTGTGCCCCTCATGTTATGGTTGCCACTCAGTTTAAAGAGACTCTCCTTATCCACCTTATTTATCCCTTTCAAGTACCTGAAGGTCCCAATCATGTCCCTCTCTCTCTCTCTCCGGTCTTCCAGGGAGTACATGTTCGGTGCCCTCAACCTCTCCTCATATGCCTTACCCTGCTGACCCGCTATCATCTTTGTAGCCCTCCTCTGGACCTTCTCCAGCAGGTTAATGTCCTTTTTGAGGTGTGGGCACTAGTACTAAACCCCATACTCTAGATGAGGCCTTACCAGGGACCTGTACAAGGGCAGTATAACTCCTCCCTCCTACTACTGATCCCCTTAGATATGCAGCCCAGCCTCTTGTTTGCCTTTGCTGCTGCTTTCTTGCACTGCATGGAGTGCTTCAGGTCACTAGTGATCATCACTCTCAGATCCTTCTCCTCCTCCTCCTCTGATGCAGATATTCGGACTCCACCCAGATAGTACTCTGTCCTGGGACTCTTGGCTCCAATATGTACAACTTTGCATTTCTTGGCATTGAAGCCAAGCTGCCAGATTTCGGCTCAGTGACTTGTAGGAAAGGCAAATGCAATCCTCCCAAATTGTGTGGAGCTTACCTCAGGGTCATCTAGCCCAGCATGAACTGACACCACTTCTACTGTATCTCTTGCGGCACCCAAGACCTGACCCCCACAGCAGGGGGACCGGCAGGAGTAGTGAAGAAGTTGCAAGACTGAGGATTCTTCAGAGTCATGCAGCAAATCAGCCCCAGCAAACACATGAAAGGCAGGTGGAAGCCAATGAAGAAAACTCTGATGCACCCCAACTGCACTGGAAGCCCTTTTGCACCACGATGACCTGAGCCAAGGGGGAGAAGCCCACCATTTGAGGATCTTTAGAGCCAGTGACCCTAACCTCCATGGCCACCGCCATCTTGCCGACCATGACTCTGGCTGCCAGGCAGTCATAGGGTTGGATTCCTGAGCAAACTGTAGGAGGCCTCTGGGAAGGAGGACTGGGATTCTAGCACCCTTTTGGTGGGCCAATTGGAAATCAAGTGTGGACCTCCAGGAGTGTCTGGATTTCATGGACAGCCAACTGAGCCAATGAGAGCTAGACCTGTGCAGCTGAAGAAGCAGAGGCTGGCTGTGCTGGAGGCTGGCATATCTGTTAGAAATTTCAGAGAGAGAGGGCCTACTGTCCAGGAGAGTTTATGCTGCATCACAACAGACCATGTGTCTATAAGATGAACTGGAAGTCTAAGTGGCTAAGTTCTGGTGAGGAAAAGAGTGATATTTGTGTGCTGGACAACATGAGGGATAACGCTGCAGAAACCAACATGGAGCGGAGAAGCTGAAGCAGGGCAGCTGTGTGCATTCCATTAACAGGCACTAGAGACAGATGTCAAGCTGTGACTGCCAAGGGATTTTATTTATTTATTTGATTGATTGATGTAGTTGTTTATTTCTGTTTAACTAGGAAGGTGGGCTGGATCAGAAAGATCCATTTCGGCCATGCCTTGGGGAAGGTACAACACAGAGGATAATGTATGAGCAATCATACACAACAGGTCTATTTTTCAATCAAGAGGTTACCATGATAACAGGAGACCTGGAGAACGCAGCTTGAGAGATCTTGTTATTACGGAAACCTCGAGATTGGAAAATAGACCTGTTGTGTATGATTGCTCATACACTGTCTTTTGTAGTATATGGACAACCATAAAATGTTGACATTTTCCATACTTTTCACTTTTTTTAAGTGTATCTGTGTTCTGGGGCCAGCCTTACCTCAGCAACCATTTTGAGTGGATTGGAGGATCATGGAATGCACATGCATGAAGGCATTCCATTTTGTTGTGCTGCAGTAGCTGCATAGCTAGTGCAGCACAACAAACTAGCTGACATAGCTAGTGCAGCACAACAACTTTGTTCGACGGATGGATTTCCATCCTTAACAACATTCCACTATACACTATAATAGGAATTATAACATTACTTCAAAGGACTTACTCAACTTTGTGTAGTGTTATGCTTGTGCAACTTGTGATAAACCTTTGTGGCCTAGAGGAGGGTTCCACCCCTAGAAGTGCTGTGGGAATGATTTCCTTGGCTAAAGAATGAACGGTGGGTGGGCAGAGGGGGACAGTGAAAAAGCAGGGATACTGAACGAATATTTCTGCTCAGTATTCACAAAAGAGGAGTGTGAAGTGCCTAATCCAATTAACAGAAGCACTCTTGATGGGGGGTCGACCCCAGTCCTTTCACAGAAGAAAGGGTTCTGCAAGAACTCCTAAAACTGAAGGTGGACAAAGCAATGGGGCCTGATGGAATTCACCTCAGAATTCTAAAAGAATTAAGGGGGGAACTAGTGAAACCACTGGCTACTCTTTTTAATAAATCATGAGAGGATGGTGTGGTACCTGAGGACTAGAGGAAGGCGGATGTGATTCCCTTCACAAAAGTGGGACCAAGACAGAGGCAGGAAACTACAGCCCTGTCAGTTTGACCTCTGTGGTAGGGAAAGTGATGGAGTCACTTCTGAAGGAAAGAATAGTTGAGTACCTAGAGGCCAGAGGGGCACAGGACCCAAGGCAGCATGGATTCACAGCGAGAATGTCATGTCAGATGAATCTAATAGATTTCTTTGACTGGGTGACCAAAGTAGTAGACCAGGAAGGGGCTGTGGACATGGTCTACCTAGACTTTAGCAAGGCATTTGACACAGTCCCACACAAAGATTAATAGTCAAATTAACCAACCTGGGAGTGGGTCCCAGGGTGGTAGCCTGGGTAAAACATTAGCTGGACAACAGGACAGAAGGTAACTGTAAATGAAGTCCACTCTGAAGAAAGAGGGGGTTACTAGTAGAGGCCGCGGGGTTCAGTACTGGGTCAGTCCTTTTTAATGTCTTCATAAGTGACATTGCAGGGGACTGGAAGGAAAAGTATGCCTCTTTGCAGATGACACAAAGATCTGCAACAGGGTTGATACACAAGGAGGCGTGGAAAGGATGAGAAGGGACTTGGCAAGGTTGGAGGAATGATCACAAGTATGGCAGCTAGGATTCAATGCAAAGAAGTGCAAAATAATGCACCTGGGAAACAAGAACCCAGGGCAAGAATACACAATGGGGGGGAGGTAGTAACAACAACAACAAAAAAGGAAAGGGACCTGGGGAATCATATCAGATGACCTTAAGGTTAGCAAGCAATGTGAGAAGGCAGTAGAGAGGGTATGAGGTATACTGGGATGCATAGGGAGAGGCATCAGCAGCAGAAAACAAGAAGTTGTTATCCCTCTGTACAGACAGTTGGTGAGACCCCCATCCTGGAGTATCATGCCCAGTTCTGAGATCCCATCTCCACAAGGACATAGACAGGATAGAGGCAGTTCAGAGGAGGGCAACTAAAATGGTGCAGGGTCTGCAAGAGAAGCTGTATGAGGAGAGACTAAAGGAGCTTAATATGTATACCCTTGAGGAAAGAAGGGAGAGGGGGGACATGATAGAAACTTTTAAGTACCTCAGTGGAATCAACAAAGTCCAAGAGGGTAGCATCTTTCAGAAAAAGAGACGTGCAAGAACAAGGGGACACAATTTAAAGATAGAGGAGGGTGGTTCAGGGGCAATGTGAGGAAGTATTATTTCACAGAGAGGGTAGTGGATGCATGGAACAGCCTTCCTGAGGAGGTTGTGGGGTCTAAAACTGTGGGAGAATTCAAGAATGCATGGGACAGACATAAGGCAATTCTTGTGGGGGGGTAGGAAGAAATAGGCTGTTGGTTAACTAGGATCTGTGGCCTATCCTGTAGGTAGGGAAATGGGCAGACTAGATAAGCCAAGTGGTCCTTATCTGCCGTCAAAGCCTATGTTTCTATGTTTAAAGGTACTTTAGGAAAGGAGCCCCAAGGAGAGGGAGGCAAGCTGCTGGAGGAGGAAGAGGATGATGATAGGGCAAAGAAAAAATGTTTTGGGGAGAAGCTGGAGGGCCTGCTTTCTTACAGCTCAGGCAGGGGGTATGGCTGGTTGCATCACTCCACTGAACCACAGGTGAAGCCTTTCAATTCAACGGGCTTATGCAACTTAGTATAGTGTTATGCTTGTGCAACTTATGATAAACCTTTGTTGCCATTTGCCTCTCTATCCATGGGGAATACCACCCTGTATGGGTACCAAAGGCAAGGAACCCTAGAGGAGGGTTCCACCACTAGAGGTGCCATGGGAATGATTCCCTTGACTAAGGTACCTTAGGAAGGAGCCCCAAAAACAGTGTAGTGCAAAAGCACTGCAGAAGGGATGAATAAGTCGCATGTATTGAGGACCTTCAGGTAAGTCAAATAGATATGTATTTAAGACCTTGATGTAGGACAGCAGGAGACAATGGGAACATATAGCGACCTTATTTTAGGTCTGAAAGATTAGATAGCAAGAGGGCAAGACTTCCTAAGGAGTGAGGGAATAGCAAAGGAGGGCCAACATCCATCTGCATCCAACAGTGGAAACCTACCTAAGAAACCTAGGGAATATGCTACTAAAACCTAACTAGGTATTATGACTTTGGTGCAGAGGAGAGAAAAAAAACTCTCTGAGGGGGAAACCTCTGGTGATGTAAGGCCTAGGTCGCATTCCCTCCAGGTTGTGGGATATTTTGTTTAGTGACAACTCTGCTGTTGCAGTTAAGAAACCTAACTAAGAACAGACCAGGTGAACCAGAGGTGGTCATAGGAAGTGTGGCTTAGGTGCCACTGAACCTGCTCGGCTAGCTAAAGGAGCCCCCTTGGGCTTAAGGGCTCCATTCCTTGCAGCTGAAGTCTTAAATTCTACATCAGGGGGTGCCAATGATACATCTGCATGGCTAAAGCTCTGCCCAGAGTGAGGACATTCCCACTATGGCCAGATAAGAGGGACCAGCCCCAAGTTTCACATGCTCAAGATGCGGACTTTAGAGGTACAGAGCGAGATCGACGGCCACAAGGCAGGCCCTGAGCCATGGTAACCAATTATCATGGTTGACATGCCTCGGATTTTTGAAGGAGAGCATGAACTCAACTGCGAAACATTTTTGGACTCTTTAATAGGTCATGAATGCTTTCATTTTCTTATATTGTACATGCTTTACTTTCTTGCATTCTTTTTTTAATTTCTTTTCTTATATTCATTTCTTTAATTTCTTATGCATTTGGTTTCACAGCTAGAATGAGATACCCTCGCGTTGGTATACCATGACATGTAAGTCACCCAAATAGTTCATGGGAATGCATGTCAACTAGTTCCATTGGGGGAACCAAATTATTTGTGAAATTCAGCATTGCTGTACTTTATTAGCCAATGAAGTACAGTAGGTAGTCCATGATGTAGTAAATTAGTCTGGTACATATTTATATATGTTCCTTTATATATTTCGTGAACAAGGTATATTGATATGATATACAGCATAGCTAAAAATATATAGGCATGGCATATTAGTTTATATCTTTCAGGTGACAAAAATTTCCCATTACAATGGAATGACTGAGGTTTTACATTTAAACACTTGAACTGCCGTTCATAAGGAATGCAGCAGAATGATGAAACAGATAATGAGCAAGTTAAATTCATTGATTTACCCATCTGCTTACTCCTGCACAAATTATTTAGATTACTAAGGAGCAGGGTTAAATTTATAGAACTTACATAAAAGCTTGCTCCTTCGGCTACCTGAAACCACATTTTCCTGCTGTGACACACAGTCCCCCGCCATGGGAATAACAGTGATGACATGATCTGACACCATGACATAGAGGTAGATACTGACTTTACCATTAGTAGATTAACTATGAGACATACTATAGAGCCAAAGTATTTGTGAAATGTGGAATTGTCATGGTTTTCAGAATTAGTCACTTTAGTGAAATTAGTCTGGTGCACGTTGTTACAGTCTTGAAAAGGTTTCTTTTTACTGTGCAAATTGAGAACTGTCTGCTGTTCAAATGTATAAAAGATTTGAACTGTTAATGAGCAGTGACTCATCAATTATACAGTGGCTTCAAAAATACTTGTCCCTGTTTGGCTGGCTGGCACAATGTACACGTTGTAAATCATGGCATCACCAATGGGAAAAAGTGCCAGCCACGCACATCTAGAACCCCCTTTTAAAAATCACTCCAACCGCCCCACATCAAAGGCAAAAACTGCCATATTGGATGTTGGTAAACCGTGGGACTTTCAAACATTGACTGTTGAAGGGGAAAGTGCTCCCTCAAAATAAACAGCCTGCCAAACATTGAACCACATCAAAAACCCACCTCACATTAAACAAAGAATTTCAAATCTCGATTCCCTCCCTATCCACAATTGTTTCACTGTAACTGTAGCAGTCTATATGGCTGCACCTGAACTCTGCTCTTGTACTCTCTGAGTAGCTCAGTCTGTGTAATCAACTTGCCAGCAGCAGCTCTGTCTTTTTCTCCCCCGACTTTGTTCCTTCTGAATGCTCTTGTCCTTACCGATGAAATTTCTCAGCACAGCTCCTGAAACAGAAATCATGTTCCGTCACTAACTGAATTCCAGCAACTGCTCACAGCTCACGCCACACACACACACACTCTCTCTCTCTCTCCATATGCACAGTTCCCACTATGGTGTTTTAAAAAATAAAGACAGAAAAACCTAACAGCCCAGCAACTATGTATCTGTGGGGGTGGATGCTTATCTATGTGGGATTAAAATCAAGTATAGAGGATGGCTTCAGCAGCTCCAGACAAATGAGAAAGCTAGACAGGATTTTCCTAGCAACACAGAACTATTTTTCAATAAAAATAATTCAAAATACAAAAAAAAGAGTATTTTTCTTTATTTTTTCACACCAAAAAAAGGGTGCCATTGTATAATCACAGTAAACCACTACAGGGTGTGGGTTATACTGGGATTCACTCTGCCTGCAGCCTCATGGCTGAACCACACCAGGTGTGGGTAAATCCCCATATAACCCACACCCTGTTTGGTATATTGCTTAATTTAAGAGTTCATGGTTCATTTTAAATCCCATTAACGTTTGCTTTGGGGAAAGTGAAAACGGTGAAAATGCTGTTTAGGAGGAATACAGCACAATGATGTAATCACTAAGGAGAAAAGTTAAAATTCATAAAATGTGCAGAAATATTTGCTCCTTCAGAAAATGTTACCAGAGGCACTCTATATGCTGAGAGAAGGAGGCTACGTATTACTATAAAAGTTCCCATTAAGAACTTGAAATCAGAATTCAAAGGTTTTACACATAAACACTTCAAATGCCATCCCAGAATGGGCTGAACAGAAGTAAATGGCAGAGCAATGAGGATCTGTAAGAAGGAAAGCATATGAGAATTGAAAAGATGAGAGCTGTAGCTGCTCAGTGGAGCCAGGCATCAAGAGAAGCCAGGTCGAGGTGCAAACAATTAAGAGCAAATGTGCATAGGAGACTGCTACAGGCAGGGGAAACAGCAAGTGGAGCTAAAAGCACACAGATAACAATTGCAGTTGAACCGAGGGTTTGCTAAAAGTATGATGAGAAAATGGGCTGCTGAGAGGCACTGACCGAAGCCAAGTATAAACAATTAAGGGTAGGAGTACCCAGAGAGACTGCTACAGGCAGGGAAACA